>JAMXBB010000003.1:23305839-23966937 GCA_024138015.1 Lumnitzera littorea
GGGGGGGGGGGGGGGGGGGGGGGTGGTGAAAGAAAAAAGAAAAAAGGGGCACACCAGGTTACTAAAAATTAAAATGCTAGTACTTGATGCTTTTGTCCCTAATTGGAGTTATCTAAATGCCAAGTTAAAATACAAACAGATGAAATATGGATTAGAAGATTTTCTAAATATTTAATTTCAAATAGTCATAAACGAAACATAGATAAAATATTAAAAAAAAAAAAGGCAACAAATCCAACCAGACTCATAATCTATTTTCAGGATGTGCGGACAATGATAGCTAATGTATTCAAGTATATTTGTGTCTGTGTGAGTTCACAAGTTCTATTGTTTTAGAATGTCAGAAAAAATAAAATAAAATAAAAATCACTGAAAATATAAGATAATATTATATGTTAAGACCTCTTATCTTCAAATGAGTATCCATAAAGATATAAATGGGTCAAATCTATATTTATTTCTCCGCATCAAAATCACTTCACTATATAGATTTTTTTTTTTTTTACCAAAAGAAGTAAACTTCACTACATATGTTGACTGTTATTTTCCTTTATTCATTTATTTTGCCAACCGGAGATTAATTATTGATCACCACCTTCATAAGACCAAAAATTAATGACTTTCCATTAACATCCGTCAAGCGAAACTTCCAACCGTCTAGGTGGAAAGGCATTACTCAATGGGCTAAGGTCATATACGGCCCAGCTTGACCTTAATTTAAGGAGATTAATGAAGGCAGTTCGTGGAATATGATAATTATGGTTATAATACAAGAAAAAGGATTCCTTGGGAGGGAGAAAACGATGACTAATTTCCATCCTTGTGCAAAGTAGGATTTTGGGATTTTGTTATATCTACATTGTTTTTCCCTTCTGTTTTGTAGGAATCTTATATTAAATGATTTCAGTTTTATTTTCAATGACGAATAATTTTATTATGTTAAAGTAAAAAGTATAAACAATTCCCATGTGCATACAAATTCAAGTTTTTTCAACCAGACTATGGAGATAAATTTACAATCGTGGAATTATAACACATTAAACTTTTTCTAATTAAATGGTTCGCTTAGGGATTTCAATCAAATTCTTAGCCTATATGAATAAATAAGATAAATAACAAATATAAAAGTATAACTTTAAACTTTGAGATCAATTGATTATTGGAGCGAACACTCCATTGTCAAATGGTGATTTCTAATGAACCAAAGGTCTAGTAATTGATTTTTATGAAAAAGAAAAAAAAAATTGGATGATTAAACTAATTATTACTTAGTTATATTGAGTTAATTGAATAAGGTCAATTAATTTTCTTAATGATTAAATAGATCAATTAACTCAACAAGATATTTAGTTTCTAAACGATAATCAAATGTGAAGTGCTTATTTGTTCATACACTTGTAATCTTGAGAGAAAGAAAAACACTACACTAGAGAGTGCTATGTGTAATAGTGATTATGTAAACTTATGTAACTCATTAAGCATTGTATTAAGTGATTAATAAAGCAGTGTGAAGTTCTCCATTAAAGGCGTTTATGGGTCCGTTGAGACTAAAGGGCAGTCTGAACTCTACATTATATCTAGGCTCAATCTTCTCTATATCTCTCTTTTAATTTAGGCATTTATTATTTGTTTATCATCATATTGATCATCTTAGTTATTGTAGTTGATACATAATTTCAAAAAAAAAAAATTACAATTTGTTCTAAAAACTCAATTCACCCCTTCTCCTCTCTTGAGTTTAGCCTAATATTTTTCAATTGGTATTAAAGCTAATCTCTAATTACTTACTTAATTGCATATTAGAGTAAACATCGTGGTATCTAATGCATTACACTTTCTAGAAGAACAAGTAATTAATAAGCTTCTTCCTCTAACCAATAGCAACTATCCATATCAGAAATGTAGGGTGTCTATATTTTTTAAAGCATAAAATAGATTATTGTGGTATGTAGTTAACCAAGGACCATTTAAGATAGAAGGGAAAGAAGAAAAAGATTATTTGAATGATGATTAGAAATTACTTTTCTCTAATTGAGATTGCTATGAATATCTTGCATTATGCTATCAATGAATATCTTGCATTAAAATGATTTTAATAGGATATGTACATGTAAAAGTGCTAAAGAAAAATGGGATGAACTACAAAGTACATATAAAGGAACTAGTAGAGTAAATGACACAAAAATAAGCTTATTATGTGAACAATTTGAGAATTTTAGGATAAATCCAAATGAAACGATTAATGAGATACATAATAGATTTATCGATGTCATTTATCCCTTGAGTCTTATTGGAAAGATATTTACTAATCTTGAAATAAATTCTTAGATCTTTGCCAAAAGATTGAGAAGCCAAGAGAACCGCAATCGAGGAAGCTTGTGGTCTCAATGAAATGTTAAAAAAGTAACTTCTTAGAACACTTAAGACACATGAGATGATAAAGAGATAAGGAAATGATTTTAGAAAGAAGACAATTGCTCTAAAAGTCATGGAGGAAAATACAAGTGAAGATGACGATGAAGTAGCAATGTTGGCGATGAAGTAGCATTGTTAGCCAAGAAGTTTAGGAAGTTCATGAAATTCAATAAAATGATTAAGAAGAATAAGGATGAATATAGATCACCTTCTAAGTTCAAAAAGGAAAAGAAAGAAGTCATCAAATGTTATAATTATCAAAAGCCAAGACATTCAACAATATTGTCCCTTCCTCAAGAAGGCTGATAAAGAATCAAGAAAGAAAGCTATGATTACTATTTAGAGTGATGGGGATTCTAGCGACTTTGATAATGAAACTTGTTTCATGGCTCTCAATGATGAGGTATGCTCCCCCTCACATGACTCTTCCTTTAATGAACTTAGAAGTATGTATAATGAATTATTGAAAAAATTTATAAAAGTGCAAAAGAAGAATAAAGTCTTGAAGCAAATGATGAGTAAAGTAGGTGATGAATTTGATATTATTAAAAATGAATACAATAAAGTAATTGATGCAAAAGAAGGCTGAGAAAAAAAAGATAATGAATATTTAAAAATCAAGGTTAGGAAATTAACAAAGGAAAATGAAGAGCTAAATACTAGAAACAAAAAATTGATAGATAAAAATAATAAATTGAAGGAAGCTAATGAAAATTTTGAAAAGGAAGTGAAAGGACTTAAACTTGAGGCAAAAGATGATGAATATATGGTTAGCAAGCTAGGTTGACTTAAAATTGAAAATTCAATTCTAAAATCTAGCTTAGAAGATTCAAGAAAGACAATAGAAAAATTTGTAAATGAAGAGAAAAACTTAGACAAAATCCTTAGCTTACAAAGGCAACGGCTGGACAAAACCAGAATAGGTTATATTAAATAAAATATGTATAAGGCGTACAAAAGTTATTTCGTTGAGGCCTTAAATTAAACTTGCAATTATTATGAAAGATATGGTCATATTGCACATACTAGTACAATACATCGAATCTCTCCTTAAATAACAAAGGCAAAATGGTTTGGGTCTCTAAGGGATAAGCTTATATTATAATAATTAACTCCAAAGGACCCAAAGTAAAATGGGTACCAAAAAATATAATCATTTGTTTTGTAGAGTCCTTCAAGTCAAAACAATAAATGAATCTTAGATAGTGGTTGTTCAAGACGCATGATGGGAGACGCATCTAAGTTCATATCTATAGACTTGAAGGATGGAGGAAGTATGACCATCGGAGATAACCGGAAGGCTTATGCTATTGCAAAAGGTAACATTCACATTAACAATGATTTTACTATCAAACATATGTTACTTATTGATAACTTTAAGTATAATTTACTTAGTATTAGCCAATTGTATGATATAGGATACAAAGTAATCTTTATACATCAAAGTGTTCTATAGAAAAACATTAACAATAACCAAATGTGTTTTGAGGGATATAGATGAGGAAACATTTACAAAATTGACTTCAATATATTTTTATGTTCTCTTGAAACTTATCTATTAAATCAAAACAATGATAGTTGGTTATGGCATAAGAAGTTAGGATATGTCAATATAGATATCTTATCAAAATTAGCCAAAAGAAATCTTATTAAAGGATTACTTAAGATTAGTTTTTATTAAGATAGAACAAGTTAAGCATGTCAATATGGCAAACAAACAAAGTCATCATTCAAATAAAAAAATGCTATCTCAACTTCTAGGCCACTCTAACTATTATATATGGATCTATTTAGTCTAACTCAAACCTTAAGTTTGGGAGGGAAAAGATATACCTCGATCATAGTTAACGATTTCACTAGATACATTTCTACCTTCTTCCTTGCAAACAAGGATGAAACGTACCATGTATTCTTAAATTATAACAAGAAGGTCTAAAATGAAAAAAAGTCTTTCCATTGTCTCTATTAGGGGTAATCATGGAAGAAAATTTGAAAATCATGATATGGAAGATTTTTATAATAAAAATGGAGTAGAATACATCTTTTCAACACCTAGAACTCCACAACAAAATGGAGTTGTTGAAAGAAAAAATAGGACTCTCATAGAAATGGCTAAGATTATGCTATGTAATAATAATTTACCTAAGTATTTTTTAGCTAAAGTTGTTAATACCGCTTGTTATATATCAAATTGAATTTTCATAAAGCATATTCTTAAGAAAACCCCCTATGAGCTTTGTAGGAGCAAAAGACCTAACATATTATATTTTCATCTTTTTGGTACGAAGTGTTACATTCTTAATAATGGAAAGAAACAACTTAGAAAATTTGATTCAAAATCGGATGAAGGCATCTTTCTTGGTTATTCTCTTGCTAGTAAGGCTTATAGAGTATATAACAAAAAAACTCTTGCTATAGAAGAGTCAATCCATGTTGCATTTAACGATACATATGCATATAGAAAATATAATGATGAAATAGAGAACATTGGTGCTCAATTATATGGTCTTGTTCCTAACAAGGATCAATTCATTTCAAATGAGAAAGAATCTTGTAGGTAAGATGGAATTATTGACAATTTTAACATAGACTTACCTAGAGAGTAGAAATTTGTAAAACATCACCTTAAAGATTTAATAATAAGAGAACCAACTAATAGAGTGCAACCTAAAGCCTCTCTTAATAACCTAAGTAATGTAATGTTCCTATCTTAACTTGAACCAAGAAACATAAATGAAGCTCTAAAAGATGAATGTTAGATTCAAGCTATATGCAAGAAGAGCTAAATTAATTTATTAGAAATGAGGTATGGGACTTAGTACCAAAACCAAATGATAAACCAGTAATTGAAACCAAATAGGTATTTTGAAACAAGTTAGTTGAAACCATAATAGTAACGAGAAACAAGGCATGCCTAGTTGCTAAAGGTTACATCTAAGAAGTGGGAATTGATTTCAATGAATGCTTTGCTCCAGTTGCTAGATTGGAGGCCAGTAGGATGCTTTTAGCTTTTACCACATATAAAGACTTTAAACTATATCAAATAGATGTTAAAATTTTATATGGACTGAAGCTAAAAGCTTGATATAGTTTAAATTTACCTACTCCACTGAATACCACTTTAAAGCTTGATAAAGACAAAAGTAGAAAGAATATTTGTGAAAAGGTATATAAGGGCATGATAGGAAGTTTTCTATATTTAACTGCATCTAGGCTTAACATTATGTTTATTGTGTATTTGTGTACATGATTTTAATCTTACCCTAAAGAATCTTACTTAAATATAATCAAACGCATCTTCAAGTATCTTACGAGCACTATTGAAATCGACTTGTGGTATCCTAAGTTCACTTCATTTGATCTTATTAGATACTCCGATGCTAATTTCGTCGGTTACAAAGTAGATCGGAAAAGCATAAGCAATAAATGTTACTTCCTTGGTAACTCACTTACGTCATGGCATTCAAAGAAACAAAAATCAGTAGCACTCTAAATTGTCAAGGCCAAATATGTAGCAACTAGTAGTTGTTGTACTTGAGTTCTATGGATGAAACAAACATTACATAACTATGGTCTAAAGTTCACTAATGTCCCCATAAGATGTCACAATGCAAGTGCTATAAACCTAACAAAGAATCTAATTCAACACTCAAGGACTACGTATATAGAAATTAAATATCACTTTATTTGAAATCATGTGCAAAACAAGGACATATGCTTAAAATTTGTTGATACTAGCAAACAAATAGCTGATATCTTCATAAAACCCTTAAGCAAGGAAAGATCTTGTGCATCAAAGAGAGAATTAGGCATGATCGTGTAGATGAATGCTAGACTCATAAGAAGTAAGATAATATTTTTGAGCAAAAGTGACATATTGAGTGGCTTAATCGCCAAAAACCACACTATAAGGTCTAAGAAACATAATCATATGGATTTCATGCATTAAATATGACGTTTAGCATGTTTTCAAAACACTTGAAGTCATTCATATGTATCCAAGTTCATATATGCACAAATTCATCATATATTGGTTTCCATGCCCAAAATCGATCCTCACATGTTCAATTTCATCATTAAATCATAGTGGAGTGATTATTCTTATCAAATATTGATTTTGTGCAAATTTGACCTATCAAGACCCCCATTAAACTCTCTATACTATAAGATAGGTTATTTGCTCATTGCATCCATATTGAATACCACTTAACTTGATTATGACACTATCATGTCTTTATGAACTTTCAATTATGGTTTGATATGGAAACTTAAGTTATTTTTTAATTGATGCACTTGCTTGATTTCTAGTTATTCATACTCTTTATACTTAAACTCTTGGAACTTAAGTAGTGATTTTCCATTTTATAAAGCCTTTAAGCTATAATTTGTTTCTATCATCCTCAAAAATGTATCTAAACTTTGCTTAAAGTGTTGATATGCAAAAACTTAATGTCTATGCACATGGCTTACTCATATATGCACAATTTCACTTAAGTCATGTACTCTATAGCTTTTAAGATTTGATTTGGCTCACTCTTAAGAATCAAATTCAAATTTAAGTTTTTGAAATCTTAACAAACTTAAATAAACTTGTTTGAAGTGTTGAAATACTCATTAAATTAATCAAAATAAACTCAAGTTAGCAACTTAGACAAATGAAGTGGACTTAACCCAATTTCTGCAGAATTACAGACAATCGGCATGACGGTACCCCTAATACCGACATGCCAGTATACTCCTTTAAATAAGAAGAAAGAATCGATTTTGTTTAATGAACCGGCATGATAGTACCCATCATTACCATCATGTCAGTCTACTAGTTTACATAGAGAGTTAGAATCGGCATGATGGTATCTACAATCACCGACATGTTGATATACTATTTTAGAATGAAAATTTGAATCAATTCTGTTCCACTTACTAGCATGGTGACATTTCCCATTGCCATCATATCGGTACCCTCAATTCCAAGTGGCCTCGAAAAGGGTGCCTAATCCTTTTCTCTCTCCTTTATCTTCTTCCTAAAATCCCCTTTCCCTCATTTTCTAACCTTAGTGTCTTTCTCTCTCTTTGATCCACCATCTCTCATCCCTCAAAATCCGATTTTTTTCTCATTAATCATCTTCAAACTCACTCAATCTCTCATCCGTCTTATCCCATCTCACTCATATCTTCTCCTTTACGTAACCTTCTCTCTCTATAAAACCCCATCAATTGTCACTTCGCCAACCACTATTCTCACGCCTTTATTGTTAACCCAACTTCCATCACACATACTCTCCTCTTCATTACCAATTCTCTCCTCTTCCATCTCCCTTGTCTTTACCCCCTTTCCCCCATCATGGCATTGCAAACCACTCATGGTTTAACACCCCCAACATATGACCATCGTCTTTTTCTCTCACGACAACATGCTCAATGATTTGAAAAGTTCGCAAATTTAGAAGTTGACACCAGCATATTCCATCACCAAGAAGTTCTTGATGAATTTTGCATTTCAACCATTCTCAGGGTCATCTCCAACCATGTCCTTGACATTCTTTAGCTTCCAAATGAGGTACATGATGACACTCTCAAGTACTTCTATTGCAATATGTCTGATTTTTTAGATGATTAAGGTAAGCCTAAGTTAAAAATGAATCATAGTGATGAATTTCATCGTACTGTCCTCTATACTTATGTTTATGGCACTTTAATAATCATCACTCCTGAGGATATTTATAGTCTTATTGACGCTTCTATTAGAGGAACTGATGCGAATGTAATTTTTTATATTGCTAAGTTCTATGAATGGGTCTTTCAATATAAGGACATTGGAGGTAACTGGAGGAAGATAAAGAATTTAGTTGCTATTAGACTTGACCTTAGGGTCAAGATTCTCCACCATATTGTAATCCATAACTATTGTTCTCATTGAGGCCAACAATCAAATGTTACATATCAAGACTTATGGATCTTATGCTATCTCCTCATGAACAAGCAAATTGATTTTTTTTTAGCATTGTGGTTCAGTGTTTTAAGCATGTCACTAATAACCCCTCTCAAGCTTTCCTAAGATTTGGGTAAATGTTTACACAATTATTGATTTGCAAAGGTATTTAGTTCCCTACACCTCTACGAGTAACTAACGTCAAGTATCTTGAACTAGTTGACATCTATTAAGGGGCTTAAACGAAGACTGGCAACAATTAGGTTAGAAAGAAAACCCTTCCTCCACTTGATCTTGGCTCTGAATACAACCTACTTGGCCCGTTTACATCCTTTGATGAGCTAAGCAATCACAGTGATCATACTTGCTTTGGTACAGCTCCTAGTCATGCTACTGCTCCTCCTAAAAGCTCTTCTCACTAGCCTCTACCTGGTTTTGGATTTCCTACATTTGATCCGGCTACTCCCATTGTGTCTTAATATCCCTTCTATCAATACTCGGAGATGCAATTCAATTAGCTTAAGGCGAATTTTTATGATCATATTCACAATAGGTTTCAACAACTCTACAGTCATTTCTAGCTAAATTACCATTGCTCATCTTACCCTTTTCCTCTTCCAACTCAAGATGATAATCTACCTATTGCTTAGGTTGTTAACTCCAATTTATTTCTTATATTGTTTTATGTTTTGTTTATGGACTTAGCCTTTAGCCACTTTATGTTTCCGTTATCCTATCTTTGATGGACTTTGGTCCTTGATGACCTTTATTGATGATGTTTATCTCTTTGTACTAGGCATGGCTAACTCTTCTTATTTTATTGCCTTTTATTGATCTTAGAGATAATTGCTAGCTGTTTATTATTAGATTGCTCCTTGCCAACCTCGTTGTGTCTTTTTTCTTCCTTTTTGTAGGGGCTATATCCTCAGGCTTAAGTCTGGACTCTGCTGGAATTTTGACTTTAATCCTTTTCCTTCTTCATCGCTTAGATCCTCCTCTTTTGGATGAGTCCAAAAGGGGAGAAATATTCAAATCATTAGAGAGTGAAAAAGTATATTTTGTTTAGTTAATTAGATAATAGTTAACTTATCTTGGCTTTTTTGGACATATCTTATAGCTTGGCATATCTTAAGTCCTTGTAAAATTGATATATCTAATATGTGAAGTTATCACGAAAAGAATTAATACTCTCATTTTTGCAAACATTCACTTAATCTTATTCAATTGTCAAATATCTTGAAATCAAGTGCTAAATTAAGGGGGAGTTCCTAAGTGTATAAGAATTTTGTCCTTATTAAAAAGGCAGAGATAATTAAACCAAAGGTTCACTAATTGATTTTGATGAGAACAAAATAAAATTGGATGATTAAACTAGTTATTACTTGGTTATATTAAGTTTATTGAATAAGGTTGATTAATTTGCTTAATGATTAAATAGATCAATTAACTCAACAAAATATTTAGTTTATGAATGATGATTAAATGATCTTGAAGTTGGATTGCAATGTGTGGTTGTTTCTTATGTGTTAAAGTTGATTTCAAGTGATATTTGGCCTATCGATAAGAAAACATATGGAAGAACCAGCTTCACGATGAAGTGGCTTAGATAAGAAAATTGACTGCATTTTGTTCTCTCCCTGAGCTAACATACCGGTACACTTGCTGGAAGTAGTATCGCTTATCGTCATGACTGTAAGAGGATACTACCGTCATGACGGTACCGGTAAGCTTGTTCAAAGTAGCCATTAGAGCATTGAATGCACGATAACAGGAAGAATTGAATGAGTTAATATAAATGCTCAACAATTTAATCAAAGAGGATTAAGAATTGATATTCTACTACAATCAAAAGCATTTTATTACTTACTATTTGTCTCTTGTATTTCTTACTTGCTATTAAACAAAAGAGACTTAGTGTGTAGTGCTTCTTTGTTTATATACTTGTAATCTTGAGAGAAAGAAAAACATTGTACTAGAGAGCGTTGTGTGTAATAGTGATTGTATGAACTTGTGTAGCTCATCGAGCATTATATTGAGTGATTAATAAAGTGATGTAAAGTCTTCAATTCGAAGCATTTATAGGTCCGTAGAAATTAAAGAGTGGTCTGAACCCCACGTTATATTCGGGCTTAATATTATCTATCATTATCTCTTTTAATTTCCATATTTATTATTTGTTTATCATTGTATTGATCATCCTAGTTATTGTATTTAATACGTAACTTCGAAAAGAATTGTAATTTATTCTAAAAACTCAATTCATAACCCCTCCCTCTTGAGTTTAACTTAGTATTCTTCATTTTCTTTATCATTAAGTTGATGTAGAGGTGGGAAGGGGTCCCTACCCGACTAAACCACTAATTCCTAGGGCTCTAATTGGGGGGTTTAGAATCAACTAGCTCAAAGTCTGCTCTTATAAAGTAAGATGCATGTATGATACCTTCATACCCTTTGACCACCTTGAAACCTATGCTCTGTTATGTTTATTATGCAGGATTAGATGTAGGATGGAATCATAGTCCCGGATATCATTTCCTTTCCTATGTTTACAAAGGTTTTTAGAAGGTAGAATCGTAATCCTTAGAATTGACTATTTTAACTTTAAATCAGAATTCAATTCCACCTTTGAGGAGTTGAAATCACAATTCCAATCTACCATCGTTAACTATCATTAGTTAAAAATGACTTATTTGCTTTCAATTTAATTATAACATCCATAGATTAAGTATGTTTCAATAATCAAGGGCATTTTCTATAAGTAATATTATATTGCATTCCATTACATTTCATTTCATTATGTAGACATTTAAAAATACATAAAGGATTTATCATTGCAATCTTAATTCCATTCTGTTTTGTTCTATTCAATTGGAAACAATTCCTGCATACTACATGTGATAACAAGGTATATACAGTAAGATTTCAATTGTATATGCTTTATCTTCTAAGTTATGTAAAAGTCGTTCCTTATCTTATGTGGCTAATGAGTAGATAATTGTCTCAAAAGTTGTATCACAATTATAGATGAAAGAATCTCCAATTTATATGTTGTTAATTACTGAAAATAATATTTTTTTTAATTCCAACTCACTATAGGTTTCACAAGCTTTATTTTTTTTAAATGTCACATAAATTTCAAAAAACAAAGATAGAAAAAGTTACTTTTTCGATATCATATTTTTTATTGTAAGTTCTATAGGTTTTGCCACATATATCCTAGGTTTTGCATATAGAAAAACTTATAATATTATATATAAATTATTACATAAGATACCTAATACTAAGTAAGTTTTACCACACATAAGTTTTAGAGCAATTCTAAAATATTACATGATAAGTTTCAATTCCAAAATTTTGAAACTGATACCTTACAACTAAAATACAGTTAAGGCCTTAAACGTTGTTCATATTATAACTACTCACCTTAGTTTGCAATACTATGGAATGAAAATTTTATATTATACCAAATAAGACATACTTTACATGTATATTTATAATCTTGTACTATTAGTAGCAACAAATTAATTAATGTTACTAACAAAATAATTTTTCACATTTCACATAGAAATAGTTTAAATTTTCAATTATTCATTTTTATGTTTTGCTTTTTTAATGTACTTTTCCTATAATTTAATTTCTTTAATTAATTTTTTTTCCACTGACCACCTTGAATCGGTCCAATCTATAATTCTAAGGTGACGAACCGCCCTTGACTCGTGAACCTGATGGGTCCTTGGCTATTTGGAAACCGTGTAAACGAGTCAATGTCCTCGAATCTGCCTGTCAAATTGGTGTCGGTTCATGGATCAGACCCAACTCATGTCTAGGCATAAGGTGACTACATAACCATTTGCAAACATGTTACATGAACACTAGCGGTTTCTGGCCTGTGGAACGCACTCTGAGTTTGCCTAAACAAATAGGAGTTGGGACAAATATAATTAAATCTAATCCTGTAATATATCAGAGCTAACACATGCTTATCAGTGTTCCTGCAGAATTTGCAGACACCCTACGGTCCATGCTGATCAGTGCTCCTGTGGACGGAGGCAATCCTCCTACAACGGTAAGTGGCTTCGTTTGTCACAATTAATGTCTCTACTTCCACGTCACATCATGGATTTATTGCTAGGAACGTACCGAAATTCTACTAAGTGGCTTGCCCTATCTTAACATTTCCTACTAATTTCCAAGTGCTTCCTCCCATTCCCATGTGGCAATCAATTCAATTATACGTGTAATAGTAGTACCATACAAGTAAATTACTGAAGACAAGCCTCCTCCCTTGTATATTTTGAAGGATAAAAGCATGTACTGACCAACCTGTAGTAGGAAAACCTGCAGGAAAACATGGCTCAGTTTTGAGTTGATTTCAATAGTCAGCTGCTCTTTGATATAAAAGGAAACAGGTGACAATGATTCAGAGATGAATTACAACACTAGTAGACGGTACAATGAAAACATATTTCTACAAAATTTATGCTGACATTTCCAAAGGAAATGTTGGACAAAACAATAAAAAAATGACAGACAATCATAGAGAGGATACAGGTGTCCTTCCGTATAACAATTTGCCAGTTTACAGATCTGCAGTTTATGCTATACGTACTACTTTGTGGACTTGCTTATTTGAAACCTTTTCCTTCATCTTCATTCAAGATCCGAGTCCGAAAATCAGAAACCATGCGGGGCAAGCCTTCTCTCAGTGAGATTTTAGGTTCCCAGTTGAGATGTTGCTTTGCTTTGCTGATATCTGGTTTCCTCTTATGAGGATCATCAGCTGTATTTGGTTTAAATTCTATTTTGGCACTTGGATCGATGGTCTCCTTTACAACCTGTACAATGAGATACATTGCAAACAGCCACTATAATAAGCACCAGCTGAGCAGGCAGATTACAAGGACAGGGAATAAACAGCAATGAAAATGCTGAAAGATGATAATTAGAAAAATATGCACTTACGCAAAATACTTTTGGAAAATAAATTGTCTAATGAAAAAATAATTTGAGTGGAAAGGTCGCATTGCAAATAAAGATAATGATTTCTATTTAAAAATGATTTCATTTCTGAATGATGTTATCACTTAGAAAGTATCGATATCAATCATCATTGTCATCACCACTATTCCCACCATGTTTTGGAAAGAGTCCAGCTGCCAATAATTAGCATCACATATGATTCAACTATTAGACACCAATTCCATGTGAACATTGACATATAAAAGGAAATCTTTCTAAGCAAAATGAAGGCATTTTAAGTATCAAATGAACTGCCATGATCCTTTGTCAATAACTGTGATGTGACAAACAAGCATAGAAAAATCCAAACCTCAGCAAGTTCAAGCATGGTGAATTCTCCAGGGTTCCCCAAATTGAAAGGCCCCACATGCTCACCTTCCATCAATGCCACCAGCCCATCAACCTGTTAGTTTAGTGCACGGGTGAGTTATTTCTTTCTATCATGTTACTGCTAATTTTTCATTATTTTATTTGGATTTAACTTCCTCAATATTTCACTGATAGGGAATTAATACCATGATGAATGGCCAATAGAGCTGCTAACTATAATTGAACAGATAGAGATGATAAACTGTGTATTCCACCAATATTAGTAATTAAATTTAAAGGGAAGATTCATCGTACCAAGTCAGACACATATTGGAAGCTTCGTGTCTGCTTTCCATCACCATATACTGTCAATGGTTGTTTTCGAATTGCCTATGGACACAGATAAATTTGATGACTAATGACTACAAAAGGAAACACATAAGATAGATCTCAAGTATCCATTCAAGCATTTGAAAATTCTAGTACAGCAACAAAATTTTAACAGCAGATACCTGAGCAACAAAGTTGCTGACAACACGTCCATCGTCTAGACACATGCGTGGCCCATATGTGTTGAAGATACGAGCAATTCGTACCTGCAGGCAAGATGAAGCATTGATTTCAGAGAAGTTGAAGGAAATCTTTCTCAAATTACTAGTTACAAGATCGACCTTGTAGTCACGATCTGCAAAACATCCCTGACAGCTATCGAAGAATTATTTGAAACAGCTAACCTATCCATGGATCATAACTTAATACAGGCTAATGAGAAAGTGATGGAATATAGACCATTACAAAATGCAACCTGCTCCCAATTTTTCAACAAGAAATTTTGCCAAATTCCTTCACTTAAAAATGGCACAAATACTTGTTTCATCTGAGTTTTCATGAGAAGTATAGTAGTGGGTCCTTTAATGCATATATAAACGGTTTTCAGTTCAACAAATTGCAATCTAGCCAATTTCATTTCCTCTCCATGTGGATTCCAGTGTATCAGCCATATTATGGTCTGGACTTTCTGCAAGTTAATTAGCAGAGTATTTAATGAATTTTCTATCTATTGATCCGGAAAAAACTCTAATATTTGTCCTTTTAAATGACAGTTAAGTGATTAGACCCAGAAGAAGGGGGAGAAAAACAATTTATAATAAAGTGGTGCATTTTAGAACAAGGAGCAGTTACCATGTCTTGTTAGAGTGCTACTGTTTCTTTTCAAGCTGTTTCAGGTTTAAAGGGATGCATTCAAATATAGATTTATCAAAATGGGTGAGTGGTGCATTTTAGAATAAGGAGCAGTTACCATGTCTTGTTAGGGTGTTACCATTTCTTTTCAAGCTGTTTCAGGTTTAAAGGGATCAAAATGAGTGAATGGACAGGAAAACGTAATAATTTTCAGGATCTTGGTCCATCTGCATGCAGCAACTGGAAAGAAAGCTCGTTCACTATCAAAGGACTACTCAAAACAAAAAGCTATCTCCAAATAACAAACAAAACAAAGCAAAATACCTGCAAGATGGAGACGACTCACATCAATTGAATGCACTCTTTCCCCTTTTTTCAGTAACTAGTCTATCCACTTCACCTACTGGCTTGTTTAGTAATATTACCTAATTTCATGGCAGCAGTCAAGAGGCCAAGCCTCTGTAAAAGAACATTTTGTGGGGGTAATCAGGTTGATTCAGAAAATATTACTATGTAATCTCAAGCAGAGGTGACTTGCAGTGTTTTTATAATGCAGAAAGCGTTTTCTGGACATTTTTTGACACTTTTCTAGTGAAAGTTTTATAATTGTTAAATATTACTGCAGTAATCTCAAGAGATTACTAAAGCTAGTTGCTTCTAATGGCAAGTAGTGGCTGGTGGCAAAGGTAGTAGCCACCACCAAAGATCAGCTACCATTTTCTATGCCACCAATTACTGCTTAAAGCCACCAATATTTGCAACTGTCTTAAAGATCACTGAAATAATATCTGATAATTTCAAAGTTTGCTTAAAATCGATGTCCAAAAGTCTACACAGTGCAATATATGTGAAAGCATATAAGCCAAAGGATCTAAAACAAAAATGAATATAAAAGGGATGAACAATTGAGATAATTCCTTTGTCTCCACATCATGAAATGCAGAAATGAGTGAATTTATTATGGTCCTCTAAAAGAACCTGGTGGGATATTTGGAATAAATATTTTGATTGAAAGGACCCAAATAACAATAGATATAAGGGGTATCGCATAAATAGAGAACAAATTTAAAGAATCCCATTTACTGTTTCTTTCAAAATTTGAATGGATCATATTTAAAAGATGTAACAACGTGAAATTACTTCATGTTAGAAAACGTCAAGGTGTAGGCCTAATAGCCGAAACCCAAGATCCCATGAAAAACTAGAGTTCTGGGTTCAGATCCCAATGAGCCTTAACTAGTGATGGCCTATGCTCCCAGAAGTAGCTGGTCCAATCATGAGCATGCCCTAAGATGGACAAGTCGCAGTTGGTCCCTAAGATGGGTTCAAGATCTTTTTTTTTTTTTTTTTTTTTGTTGGTAAGTCACAAGAAACGATTTTCCCAAATAATAAGTGGAAAAATCATTTCTTAATTCTCTTTAATCATTCACAAAGTCACCACTATTAGCAATGGACCATGTTTGCTAGTTCTTACCTACCCCAACCAACATTAGCCACCAACTTGTACTATTCCAGTGATATACAACCAGTAAATTGACAACAAACAGCTTCTTGCAATTGACTTGACAAGTCAAAAGTTAGCCAACAAATATTTTTCAACATGAAGAACTCTACTTGCTAACCCATTCGTATGTTCTTGTAGGGTGAGTAAGGCTTTAAGCGTTCTTGCATTCAGCAATCTACTCAAAATAAGCATATCTATAAAATGAAAATAGCAAAAAAATTGGATGCTCCCATGAAAGGGGGGAAAAAAATTTGAGTCATTCCACCAAATTATTTGCAGCATGCAAGGTGTTGATAGCATAACAATGACAAATGATTTGGATAGAGAGGCATTCATGTAAATGTGCAGTGAAGAAAAAGCTTCTGGAAAGTACTCAACACCGATTCATCAAGGCAATGCATTGATCGATAGCAAATACTACAAGTACTCTCCGAAAAACTGACCTCAACATCAGCACCTCTATGATAATCCATGGCTAACGTTTCAGCTGTTCTTTTTCCTTCATCATAACAGCTCCTCACACCTCAACAACCACAATTCCAAAACAGAATAAATGCCAGAACACAAAAGAAATCTACAAGCGTCAAGAAAGATTATGCATAAACAATCATATATACCAATGGGATTCACATGTCCCCAGTAAGTTTCCTTCTGTGGATGCTCAAGTGGATCTCCGTAAACCTCACTCGTACTAGTTAGCAAAAACCTCGCCCCAATTCTCTTAGCCAAGCCCAGCATATTCAAGGTGCCCATCACATTAGTCTTGTATAGTTCCAGTCAAGGATCTCAAAAAACAAACATCAAAGCCCATATACAAGAGCTATGCAAGTTCATCGGCCTCTCTAATCCAGCTATGAAGTTAAAGTAAACTATACAAAGCACAACTCGGGTACAATCTTAACATGATCAACATAGAGCTAAAGCATAAAAATATGAAACACGACTGTGAACATTTAATAAATGAGGTGTAAGGAATCACTCAACATCCCAATTTTATTAGTTCTGTACTTGCACCACTATTATCGGTGAAGCAGTGTTGTGGATAGGAATGCAAGTCTACGATCAAAACATATGTAAATACATAAATGAGTGATAAGTAAAATTTACGCTTTATATGTACTATAAAATAAAAAGGATATGATAGTCTTGATTGGATTGTGCTTATAATGAACAGGGGAAGCAGGACAAGCTAAATGATAAATCTGATCGACTTCCAACAAAATCGGTTCGACCACATCGTGTCGGATGAGCTCAAACCTAGGATTCGCAAAATGGTGAACAACATTCTCTTTCCTCCCAGTGAAAAAATTATCAATCACGATCACATCATCCCCTCTGTCAAGAAGCTTATCAACAAGATGACTCCCAACAAATCCAGCACCACCAGTGACCACAATCCTCAATCTCCGCCTCCCAATTCCGACAGGAATCCTACCGATCCTGCGATCGGATTTCGCACTAATCCGGTTGTTATCGAGATTGTTAGAGTTGGAGTTGAGGTCGTTGGAGAGAGAGAGAGTAGTGGGTAGTGAAGAATGAGGATCAGAAGGGTGGAGACGAGAGAGAGTGGGCTGGAGGACGAAGAAAGTGGAACCGATAAGAATGCCGACAAAGACGAATAAGAGTCTTTGTTCTTTGAGGATGTAGTTGATGGATCTAGGAAGAGATCTGGGGTGTTTTAGGGTTTTGGGTGAGTATGGTGACGTACTGGAAATTGGGATTTCCTCGTCTCGTCGATGGTTCACGCTTGATTGTTTGTGAAGCTGCTTCATTTTCTTTTTCTTGTTTTCTTTTTGTGGGTTTCGTGTGTTTATTTCATTGATTTGATCTGATTTTTCAATAGCGGAGTTGTATTGGGTTAACGTGGTGGTGTGAAATGAAGAAAAGATGGGATCTGAAACGGTAGGTGATTGTGTCTTGAGAGAAGATGATGATGGTGAAGAAGAAGAAGATGGTGGTGGTGGAAAAGTGCGGGAGGTCAGCGGGACCAGCACTTTTTTTTAGTTAAAGTTATTTTAAAAGGATATTTGGACAAGTAGTGTGGAAGAAGTTAGTTGGTCCACCAATTTTATGGGACATAATTGTTGTTTTATGGATCCACCTTATGGCTGAAAAATGAGTTAGGAGGTCAATTTTAATGTAGTTTCCATCATTTTCTATATATTGGCAATTCTCAATTTATGGAGAATGTATATAATTTAAGACCCGTCCATTTGTGTCACATTTGGATCTTTTAATTATGAGTATTGATAGCCGTGCCGAATATTTATTAGCAAATTATAATAAATTTTTTTTTTTTTTTTCATTTTCAAGACAAGTTAGACACTACAACACTTACCATATCATTCGTGATTTTAATTTCACAATTAATTTCGTTTCACCAAACATTTTCCTTTAATTATTACTACATGTAAACCTTTATTAACTATCTATAGCCTAAATTAACCTCCACTCCAAAATACTCATACTTAATATGAATAATCTTGAATGAATTGGATAATTTACAAATGAAGGAAGAATTTTCTTATACACAAGGGGCTTCCATAAATAACTAGTCGAAATCGACTCTATCTAATTGCTATGATCTACTTTTAACTATGATATACAACTCCTTCAACATCCAAGAACAACATCTTGGAATAATTCCAAAACATTATAGAAAATTGATTAAGCCTTTTTTATAGGCTTTACATGAAAAATTTACATATTTACTATCAAAATTAATAAATATTATATAAATATAAATTAGATAAAAATATTATCAAAATACTATTATTATATCGCATTAGTATCTCGATATTAGTATAATTGTACTTATATTACACTTAAGATGCAACATAACTATAGTATACAAATGTTAATATAGTATAAATGGTAACGTCGTATTTTGATGCAACATAGTAACGATATTTTGATAATTTTTATATAATTTATAATTATATAATTTTTTTTTCTAAAGTTAATAGATGTGTATTACACCTTTTTTACATAATAAGAACTTACATAAACAAAAGAAAAATGGAAAAAAGGACTAGGGGAGAGCCTATGGCATTCTTCATTACCTAAAGAGGCAATGCCATCATCTTTGTTTACTCTCTAAAAAGTCAATCCACCAAGTCCCTAAAAGGTATCCAATCTATAACTTTCTAAGTTGCTTCACCATTAAATAGATATATCTACCATATCAAGTTCTCTAAGCAAGCTTATTAGCCCAGACTTTAGGCCATTAGTCCGTAGAGAATCGTTTCAACATCTTTTCTAGATGATTGACTTATACTTCTAATAATTCTTCACTAAATGGCTACTAAGATCTTGCATCTCTTATACTAGTAAAGTGAACACGTGAAGGTTTCTATGTCTTCTAACATTTTTGGCCAATGAAGCTCATCCTTCTCCTTATTCTTAGGTGATTCAACTCCTTCAAATCATGGTATTACTTTAGAATGTCCCCCCTAAAATTCTCCTATTCAAAAATAGGTATCTTTTGCCCTCTTCTAGAGAGTAGCTTATCCTCAAATATATTTCAATTTTGCCTCCTTACTTCAACAATAGCTTGGTGTGATGATCCTAAACTAAGATTTTCTTATCTTGTAGAAACACCATTTTACCAATCTAATTTTACCTTAGGTTAGCTTTTTAACAAAAACTTAAAAAGTGAAATAATAAAAGATAAAAGAAATTATAAGGTAGAAAGCATAAAAAATAAGAAAATAATTTTTTATAAAGAAATTTCATAAAAAATAAATAGAATGTGAAAACAGAATAATAAAATAGGAAAGAGAATTGTAGAAGTGATAAAATATTTTTAGTCATCTTATAGCATGAACTATAAACCTTGCAACTTTCTAATGTAGGCACGAAGTTAATAAGGAATGTTCTTATGGAATTCTCTAGAATCAACAAGTTAATTAACTTACCACCTTAAATATTAAGATTGAAAACCCTAATTCAAATTTTTAAAACCCTAAGAAATTATTCATAACCTAATTCAACTCATACGTGTTAGAAGCCCTAAATATAATACCCTAAACTCAATGACCTTAAGTTGAGATTAACCTTAAAAATGCCAATTTAGAAGGTCCTACATTTAGGTTACAAAACCTTAAATAAAAAGAAACCCCAAAATGCCCTAAATTACTTAATTAGAATCAATAACTAATATCGGTTATCAAATCATCCTTGATCTAACCATTTTAGCAAAATTACCCCTAAAACTATAACCAAGTAATGCTAAAGGTTAGGCATACATGACTATCTTAATTTCCTAATATGCATTTAGTTACAAGCTAACTATCTTACCTTCATTAAAACAAAGCAAGATATAACTAGATCAACCAAACCAACCTAAGGCATGATGGATGTTGGCTAAGGAATCACCTTGGTAACTACCTGCCATGCATCTTCCTTCAATGCTTCATACATATCATCTAATGATGGAGACTAAACAACAAGTAATCTTAGGTTGATGAAGGACAGATTTGACAAATCTCACTTGATTGGATGAGGTACCAAAAGTAGAAGGTGATTTGAACTAAAGCATTACCTCAACTAACTAATCTTTATCACTAACCACTTAAGTCATTTGTCCAATGTTCGTTACACTCAACCTAAGCAAATTGATAAGGCTTAATTTCTACCTTGTACTGCTAGCTCTCTCTTCCACTTCATCACTTTCTTTCTCTTTGTCACTCCTTAAGCAAAACACCAAACAAGAAGTGATGCATCTCTAGGTTCATACACATGGAGGCCATACCATAACGAATAGTAACAAGAAAATAAGAAGAGGGTTTAGCAAATCTAGGAAGCTACTTAGTAAGATATGACACACTGTTGAGCTCTATTTTGTTTTTTTTTTTTTTTAATTTTACCTATATTAAGTCTATCTCGCTTAATATAAATTACTTGACATTAAATTAAAGATTGAAAAATGTTTCGGAAAACAATATTTTGAAAAAATAAATTAGAGTCCCTAACCAATAAAACTAGTAAAAAGTCAAATTATGGTTTTTAGGTGGGAAAACCCTAATTTAGATACTAACCTATGGTTTTTCTAAAAAAATAATTTTTTAGAAATTTTAATTAAAAAATTTGAATTCGAGAACTAACCTATTAAAACCAAGTCATTATGTAAAAATTAAAAAATAACTAATAGACCTTTATTTTTATAATTTTTCTAAAAAAATTGCCAAACTATGTAAAGATATACAAAAATATAGTTAAAATGAATTTGTAATGATTTTTATTACAAATTTAAAATATATATATATATATATTTTATGATTGCCCTAGAGGTACCTACGTACCCATTAATTGGGATCAAACCAACGTAGTTTTTTTTTTTAGAAAAAATTTAGTGAGTTGTTTTTTTTTTTAAAATTTGAAAATCAAGCCAAATTTAAGTTATTTAATAATCTATTATTTAAAAAAAAAAACCAAAAAGATCTAACTTCATGAATCTATTAGAAAAAAAATCTAACTAACTAAATCTTTTGAAAAAACTCAACTTATGATTTTTTATTTATTTATTTTCTTAAAATCTACTACATGTAAAAAATTAATTTGTCTAAACCCTAAATATAAAATATACTAAGATACAAAATTTAGATACATATCTTTTCTAAAGATATGAATCTCGAAGGAAGATATGCAACTTTTTTCTAAAAAATGCAATTTTAGTAAAAAATTGCAACTTAACTAAAAAAATGAAATTTCTCTAAAAAATTTATCTAAAAGTTTGCAAATTTTAGTTTATGTTAAAATTATCAAAATAACTTGCACTAAAAAAAAAAGTGAGTAAAATAAAGCAATTAATAAATTAAAAAAACAAAATAAATAAATAACGAAAATAATTAACCCAATTACCTAAGTGGATCAGATCCTATACATAATCGAACTAGACTACGTAGCTGATAGTGTCATGATCATTTGGATGTGAGTGTGAGTCAAGCATATTGTGTTGTGATCGGTGTATAGTGATTGTGAAGTGCTCATGTTATATCTTGATTGGTGTGTAGGCATGTGTTTGGTCGTAGCTGTGTGTGTGCATTGGAATGTGTTTGTGGCGTATAGAGGATGGTACAGGACGTGTGTGTTGTCGAGTGCTCGTGTGTGTTGGCGTAAGCATTGGATAAAGTGTAGGGTAGTGGCATGTGTGTTTTGTTTGAGTGTTAGGTGGTGTCATGAACTGTTCTATGAGTGTCTATGAGTATATGAGTGAGTGTGTTGTGTCTATGGTCAATAGATATATGAGTGACTATGTGTGAGTGAGTGGTTATGCGTGAGTGATTAGCTGTGCATGTTCGGTGTTGTAAAGTGCAAGGCATGGATGGTGTGGATAGTGCAGATCATGAATTGCGTCTGGAATGTGTTTAGATTAGTGAAGTGTGAACAGTGGCTTATGGGTCTTATGTGAAAACGTGGACATGAAGTGTAGTGATCTGTGGAGTTTGTGAGTAAAACGCTTTACAACCAAAAACTACTATTTATAAACCATTAATTTGAATATTTTTAGATCTTTTTAGATTTTTTCAGACATAGATTCAATCTTAACAAATTCGATATTGATAAGATACAATGATGTCCGATTTGGATTTATTACATTTATTGAAGATTTAATCCAGTTTCTAAAAACCCCACATTTTTTTAGGCTTTCTATCTTAAGCCCGCTTCAATTCATCTTAATTTAGCCCAAAATACACACTTATCAATTTAATTAATATTAAATCTATTTAGCCTAATATAAATTAGATAAAAATCCACTTTATATTAGACTAGACTAAAAATATTTTTCTAAATGATGCTCGGTTATTTAAGATTTGGAATTTATTAAATTGAATGTACATCTTTAATCATCGTCCGATCCGACCCTAAATGACTGAGTTGACTTAACTTAACTTGACACTTTTATTATTTTATCTTTTTCAATTTTCATTATTTTAAAGTTTTTCTTTAAAATAATAATAATTTGTTAAATATGGCCCAATAAGAAAAGAATCCTAAGAATAGCAAAAATAAGGCATTTACACATACCAACTAGATTCTTTACAGCCAATAATTTGTTGGATATAATTTAACAGTCTAAACTATAGGATTACTCATCACTACTACTTAGTAAAGATAATAGATAAGAATTAAGGATAAAAGATAACACTAAGGTTGCTTAGAAAAAATGCAACTTGTAATAATCAATGATAATGAAGATGTTGTTTGTACATAAGGAAATGAGGTATTTATTTGATCTCAATTAGGGTTATACTAAATGAGGAAAAGAAAAAAATGAATAATGTACAAAAGATTCCTAAAACATTCTCAAAAGGATAAACATGGCAAATAATATACTGTACAAAAAAATAGAGAATCATTTTAGAGCATAGTGCTAAAAGACACGTGTAATTAGGTGACTAGTGATTTGTACGAAGCAAGTCTTGTTAGTGCGAAGTCTAGGGTAATTTTACAACTGTAGGAATAAACTTAAGGGGTGTTGGGAGAGGGCCTAAGAACTAGGTAGATCTAGTCCGATTTAAGTTAGAGCTCGGACATTGAAGGATATTTAGATTCTCTCTAGGTTAGGTACCTCGACAGCTTAGCTCGGACAAACGCTTGAAGTTGGTTAACTCGAATGCTACCTGGATCATAGTAAGAGCTCAATAATAGGTATGGTTGATTAGCAAGTTGGTACTTCTACTCAGTAGCTCAGCTGGCTTGACATGCTTATCCTTTAACCTTATTTGGATGGGATGATGTTGTTTTAGGTTGGCAATGGAATCTTCTCCTCTAAGTAATTCTAGAGCCAGGATATGACAAGTAAGTCCTAATAATCCCCTAGCTTAGCTTCTGTGATTGGTCTAGGGAGTTGATTCCTATCATCTACCTAGGGGTTAAAAAGATTTGTCCTCAAATCAAAATAAGCTTCTGGTGGTTACTCTCCTCTAGGTTCTTTTGTAATTTCTTTAAGTTGGTGAGGGATCAAATATGTCACATTGAAGGTTAGGGAGACACCATAGTTCTCTAGTAGTTTGATCTAGTTGGCATTGCGGTTGACCTTCTTCAAGACTTTGAATGGGCTATCAACTTGTGAAGATAGTTTGCTCTATTTTAGGTATGGAAACATTTATCGGTTGAGGTAAAACCATACTAAGTCGCTTGGCTTGAAAGAAATAGTTCGACGACTATGACTACCAATCTCTTACTGCCTCTAATTAGACTTGATGATCTTCCTTGCCATGGACTGGTGCGGCTCTTGTAATTCTTAAGCTAGGGCGACTTTAGATTGACTCTCTTTAGTAGCTACGGTGGTATCGATCAAGTTTAGGGTAATGTGCCTAGGAGCTCAATAATTACTAGGGCTTACCATAAGGAATAGTTACCAAATGGGTCCTTCATAATAATAAAGAAAATAAAGTGAAGAAGTTAGAAAAACACAATAGCTTTCATGAGCTACTTGAAGGATATTACAAACCAACAAACACAACACGACTTAACACTTTGCTTGATATGACTCATAAGCTAATATTAAGGTTTAGTTGCCACTAACCTCGAGCTACTCAGTAAGATTAGATAAGAGTGTAAAGAAAATGTACTCGAAAAAGGATATCTCACAATGACAAGTATATGCAATACTAGAAAGGTGTTGGATGATTTTAGCTATAAAGAAAACGGACTATTTATAGTAAGTCTCCAAGGCAATAAGGAAACCTAAGTAATTATAATAAAGTGTAATGCAAAATAATATAATAATATATTACCAAAAGGGTGAAAGGGGATAAATAGAATAAAGGCGTTAGGTTAGCAATGTTGAAAGTAGGAGATACTCCGTATCTTTCGAGTAGCTTAAGCTCATAAGCATTGTTGTTAACACGTCAAAGGATCTTAAAAGGTCCATCCAACCTAAGGGATAACTTATTCGTCCTCTTCCTTAGAAAACCCTCTTTGTTAAGGTAAGATCTAGACAAGGTCTCCTAGGCTATAAATGACTTGCCTCCTCCTTTGGCTTCCTTATTCCTTCTATTGGGCAACAGTCTTGGCTAGTTGTTCAGCAACCTTTTGACGCAACTTCTATAACTCCTTAGTGTACTATAGGCCTATTTGACTTTCTCCTTAGGAGGTTAAGCAAATAATCATGTCTAAGGGTAAGTTTAGGTTAAGTCCATAGACAACCTCAAAAAGTGATTTTCATGTCAAGTTATGAGTGGAGCGGTTGTAAGCAAATTCGATGATGGGAAAGCATAGATCCCAATCATACAGATCCTTTGCAACAATAACTCGAAAGAAGTTACCAACAGGTTGGTTCACAACTCTGTTTAGCCATTTGTCTGAAGGTGGCAAGAAGTACTAAACATGAGTTTAGTCCTGAGCTTCTTCCATAGGCTTCTCCAAAAGAAGCTTGTGAACTTCAAATAATGATCAGATATAATACTCCTTAGTCCTCCATCTAGTTATATGATCTCTTGCAAAAAGCAGTTAGCAACAAAGAGAGCATCGTTTCTTTTGTGGTAAGGGATGAAGTAGCTCATTTTGCTGAACCGATCAACTATAACCATGATAGAATCATGCCTTCGTGATATTTTGGGTAAGCTAAGCATGAAATCCATGCTTAGATCAGTCCATGGCCGTTCAAGTATAGGTAAAGGTGTGTATTCTCTATACAGCTCCTTTTGTCCCTTGGTATGTTTACACACATCACCTCATTCAAGTACTCGACACATATCCTTCATTATCCCAAGCCAATAGAAATGTTCTTTCAGTAATTTGGCTATTTTCTTCTCACCAAAGTAGCCAGCTAAGCCTCCAACATGGGTTTCTTAGACAAGTAATTCCCTAATAGATCCACTCGACACATAAGCTTGCTTACCTTTCATAAAAAACCCTTACCTCAAATAGCTCTCATCTATAACTCCTCCAAAATATAGATCAAGCTCATATTGATCGGGCAAGATGCCAAATTTAAGTATTCTAGCTTGCAATGCTATAATGAGAACATGTCAACGATAGAGTACATCAACTATAGTATTGCTACTTCCCTTCTTGTATCATATGACATAGCAAAGTCTCTAAAAACTCAACCTACTTAGCATGTCGTTATGAAAATTTCTATTGTCCTCTAAGATGTTAGAGAGATTCATGGTCTGTATAGATGATGAACTCTCTCAACAGTAAGTAATGTTTCCAGTTCTGAAGTGTTTGGACAAGGGCATAGGATTCCTTGTCATGTGTTGAGTAATTTAGAGTGGCTCTTCTGAGCTTCTCACTAAAATAGGCAACTGGTTTGCACTCTTGCATAAAGAATAGCTCCAATGGTGACTCCAAATGCATCATATTCTAGTTTAAAAACTTTCTCAAAGTTGGGTAGGATGAGTACTTAAGCAAAAGTTAACCCAAATTTGATCTCATCAAAACTCTTTTGAGCCTTCTTAAACCACTTAAATTCAAACTTCTTCCTAGTCAACTCAATCAATGGGGCAACTATGGAACTAGAGTTTTGAATGAATCTTCAATAGAATGAAGCTAAACTATGGAAACTCCTTACTTCAATAGCATCAATCGGTGTCAATCCTAACAACTCCTCTAAAAACAACATATTCGAGGAATATTACCTCACTCTGGTAGAACACACACTTCTTCAAATTGCCGAATAACATCTCAGTATGAAGCATATCAAATACAAATCTCAAGTGCACGACATGGGGACATAAGGTTGACACTATATACCAAAATATGATCGAAGTACAACACAATGCATTTGCCAATCAATGGTCTCAAGACATGATTTATGAGTCGCATAAAAGTGCTCGATGCTTTTATTAAACCAAATGGCATCACCATCCACTTGAACAAACCATCCTTTGTTTTGAAAGTAGTCTTCCATTTATCTCTAGGTCTCATTCGTATTTGATAATAGCTACTCATAAGATCAATATTCAAAAAAACTTAAACACCATGCAACTCATTGAGCATATCATCTAACCAAAGGATCGAATATTGGTATTTAATAGTGATTTTTCTTATTACTCAATTATCAATGTACGTTCTCCATGAGCCATCCTTTTTTGGCACTAGAATAGTCAGTACGGTACAGGGGCTTATACTCTCTCGAACATATCCACGAAAAATCAACTCATCAACTTATTTCTTCAACTTGGCAGCTTACTTAAGGTTGAGCTTATAGGTAGGTTAGTTAGGTAAAGTAGTTGATAGGAATTAAGCTTCTAGACCAATCACTCGTAACCAAGTTAGAGGACTCTAAGGACTCTTGCAGTGAATACTAGCTCGAAACCAAAGCCGAGACAAGGATCCTTATGCCAAACTAATCCCCTGTCAACCTATCTATTAGATCTTCATACGTGTCAAACATGCCCCTATCCAATAGTGAAGTCTCATTCTAGAAGATAGCCAACGAATGGTTGAGTTGAGCTCCCCTACTTACCAGAGGTGTCTAACTCCAATTCAACTAAGTTCTTTATCGAACTGATTAGCTCCTAACTTGATCCAAATCAGGTCGGCCCCTAACTGCAAACGTTATTCTACTTTCACATACCTTGTATCATATTTCTCTTATCCAACCACCAAGCGACATGTGTCTTCTAACACAATATTCCAAAATGATTTTTTCTTTTTCGAACTGAATATTCTTTGCCCTTTTTACCCCTTTTAGTATGTTTTATGTAACCTAATTGTAGAATACCCTTTTATCCTTTCATACATATAAAGTAACCCCAGTAAATGGATATATAAACCCCCACTTTCTTGTATGCAGACGATCGACTAATTAATATACAAAATTATTCACTTGAGTAACTTTAGTGCTCTCGTTATCATTCAATTCTTATCTATTCCCTTTAGCAAGGAGTAGTGGCGAGTGATCCTTCAGTTCAGACCAGTGTGTTATATCTGGCAGATTGTAGGTCGAGTAGAATCGAGTGGTGCATCATATCCATTCGGTAGCTGTTTGGACTTTGCTAACTTTTTCCCTATTTGTTTTGGTTTGCTTTGTTGTGGTGCTTCTCTGTATGTCTGACCTTAGAGACGCATCAGTAGCTCTAGGCTAAAGGTCAATACAATATTTTATACCTCTGATGGGTGGCAAACCTCTCAACATCTTGGTTAGAAGAGATTTAGCTTTTCTTAACTCTAAGAGCTTCCAAACTAACAAGAGCACACATCCTTCCATCTTGGCATCTTTAGAAAATTGGGCTCGGGAAATCATTAAGGACTTTCACTATAGTGATTAGGTAATCTTCTCTTGTAACTCCTGTACTTCCTTGGGGCTCATTGGGGTTAGTATAGCCTTCTTTTTGTCCTTTTGGGACATATAAGTGTTCCTTTATCCATCATGTAATACTTTCAAATCAAATAGCTAAGGTCGACTAAGTAAGATATGTAAAGTATATATAGGTAAGACGTCACATAGCACCTTATCCTTATATCTATCACCAACAGTAATTAGCACTTTAACTTACTTGGCAACAAGTAGACCTCCTTTTTCATTTAGCCAATGAATCTTGTACAGCTTAAGGTAAGGGTAGGTTAGCAATTTTAAGGCCTTCACCACTCTTTAAGCTATTACGTTGGTACAGCTTCCCCATCTATGACTAAGGCACATAATTTGCCATCCACTCAGTAGTTCATATGGAAGAGGTTCTCCTTCTACTCATTTTCGTCAAACACAAAGGTATTGAAAGATCTACATATGACCATATAGTAGTCGACTCCCATTTTAGGTGGGGTCACAGCATTGGAGTTGTCTTGAAATTTACTCAATAAGTGACTAACATCCACCTTCTCTTTGCCTTTGCTAGCACTTTCCACCTTAAACTAAGGTCTGTCTCCCTTAATATTCATGATACGTGTGTTTGAGCATTAATTAACTACATGTCCAAAACCAAGACACTTAAAGTACTTAATCTCATGAGTCTTCCTCCCTAAACTCTGTCCTTGGTCCTTCTTGACCTTGGGATCCTTAGCTTTACTCTTACCTCAACTATCATCAAGTCTACTCAACATTTGCGCTCAGCGATCCCCTTATAACTGAGTTGAGCTTGGTTAAATCCAAGTCAACTCAGCACACCACTTTTGCTTGGTAAGCTTGATTGATTGCTCAACATTCGACTTATTTGATTCCACCTTTTCCTTTCGACCCTTTATGCTACTCAAATGGTCTCGTCTAAATTCCCAAGCCTCTGTATCTCCACTATCCTACCAATTTCAATCCTTAGCCTACAGATGAACCTACGATGGTACGTGTCTCAAGCTTGTCAACATCACACCTAATCATCAATAATTGGAATTCTCGGACATACTCATTTACTAATCCGTTATCTTATCTCAAGTCTTGAAGACATCGGAAGGTGTTTTATTCATAGTATTTAGGAACGAATCTACTTTTCAGGACTCTTTTTATCCCATTCCATGTTCGAACTTCGCATCAGGCTCTTTGGCACACATCCTGCAACTTCTTCCACCATATGGCTGCATACCTAGAAAATTCTAATGCACCCACTTGAATACGAACATCAACTTCGTAATAATGAAAGTCAAATATCTTTTTAGTCTCCTCTTCCTAGTCCAAGTAGTTAACAGTACTACCATACCCATTAAAGTTTAGAATCTATACCTTAATAATTAGTTCTAGTGCTCATTGTTCACCCATCTACCTTCTCGACCTTTCCCTCACTTCTCAGCCTTATTCAACAACAACTTTTTCTTGCAGCTTAATCTATATGGCCCTTTGTATAGAAACAGCTAGGTTGGCCACAATAGTAACAAGGTCTTATATTTTCTCATCAGTAGTTCATGGGGATTATTGGGTAACATGATCATGACCATAGGCATCACTCTTGGCATCATTAATCTGTCCTTAAATATTAGGATTTGACATCCTCAATACAAAGCTTCAGCAATTACTCTACTCATAAAAGAAATTTCTACACACTTAGAAAATATGATTCAAACAACAAACTACAAACTTGCTCTATTTTTCTTTTCAAGTGGAAAATAGAGTATAACAAAACAAACACACTAGTATGAGCTACTTCGACACAGCTTTTGATCACAACTTAAACTTAGCTCTAATACTAGGAAATTATATGATGTGCCTAGGAAGTCAATAATCACTAGGGCTCGTAAGGAATAATTACCGAATGGGTCATTCGTAATAATGAAGAAAATGAAGTAAAGAAGTTGGAAAACACAATAGCTTCTATGAGCTGCTCAAAGTATATTACACACTAACGAACACAATATGATTTAAAACTTTGCTTAATATGACTTATAAGCTACTATTAAGGTTCACTCGCCACTAACCTTGAGCTATTAAGTAAGATTAGATAAGAGTGTAAAGAAAATGTACTCGGAGAAGGATATCTCACAAGGACAAGTATATGCAATATCAAAAAGGTATTGGATGATTTCGACTACAAAGAAAAGGGACTATTTATAGCAAGTCCCTAAGGCAACAAGAAAACCTAATTATAATAAAGGGTAATACAAAAATACTATCATAGTAAATTACCAAAAGGTTAAAATGGGATAAATAGAATAAAGGAATATAGTATAATGTCAAAAAAAAAAAAAATGAATGATAGGTGGCTCACTATGGTTGGGTACATGTTTTGGAGTCTTAGGACATTGGAGTTGAGTTGTACTGATGTTGGAGATGTTGTTGACGAAGGGTACTTAGAGTTGCCGAGACAAATAGAGGATTCTGTAGCTTAATAGGCTGAGTAAGTAGTACTCAACATGTAGGCACTTAACTTTGGCACTTATCGAGTTAGCTTCGGCAGTTAATAGTTTAGTAATTTAGAAGAAAGAGTTTGGTGCATGGTTACCTCAGCCTCGGCATTCAATAGATCAGCCTCTGTAGTTAATAGGTTATTAACTAGGTAGGGGTCAGAGCAAAGTAGTGTACGTCCTAGCTGGGACTTCAAAGAGCTTGCCCATTATTCTTTCGTGTAATGGTACTCGTCCTCAATAAGTGATAGGAATCAGGCCCTTGGACCAATCACTTATAGCTGAGCTAGAGGACTCCAAAGACTCGTGTAGAGAATATTAGCTTGAAACCAAAGCTGAGATATGCATCCCTATCTCGAACTGATCTCCTGCTGACCTGTCTATCAGATCCTCATACATATCAGACATACTCTTGCCCAGTAGCGAAGTCTCATTCTAGAAGACAGCTTAAGAATGGCAGAGTCAAGCTCCCCTACCGACCATAAGCATTTGACTCCAATTCGGCTGACTTCTTCAATGGATTTATTGGCTCCTGACCTAATCTAGATTAGGTTAGCCCCTAACTACAAATGTTATTCTACTTCCACGTACCTTATATCATATTTCTCCCATCCAATTACCAAGCGACACGTGTCTTCTGATACAATATTCTAGAATGATTCTTTCTTTTCCATACTGAATATTCTTTGCCCTTTTTACCCCTTTTAGTATGTTTTATGTAATCTAATTGTACAATATCCTTTTGTATTTTCATACATGTAAGGTAACCCTAGTGGGTAGTTATATAAACCCCCACTTTCTTGTATGTAGACAATTAACTAATTAATATACAAAATTATTTACTCAAGCAACCTTAGTATTCTTGTTATCATTCAACTCTTATCTATTCCCTTTAATAAAGAGTAGTGGCGAGTAGCCCTTCGATTCAAACCGGTATGTCATATCCAACGGATTGTAAGTCGAATAGGATTGAGTGGTGCATCATATCCATTAGATAGTTACCTGGACTTTGCTAACTTTTTCCCTATTTGTTTTAGTTTGCTTTGTTGTGGTGCTTCTCCATGTATCCTACCTTGGAGACGCATTAGCTTCACTGATATTAGAACACGATTCCATAAGGGAGTGTGTGGAGTTGCAATGAAGTTTTATTTCACTTTGTTATTGGTGGTTGCTGTATTCCCTCTATAGCTATTATAGTGTGGTTGAGTGTAAGTAAGTGTAGTTTCATTATTACTCTGCTTTTACTCTATTTTTCGTTATTAAAATAGGGCAAGCTTGTTTCTGTTCTGTTTGAGTGATTATCAGGTATTAAAGTTGTTAACGAGTTGTTAATCTATTTGAGAAGTACTGTACCATGTCAGATTTGAGTGTTCAAGGAGATATTAGTGACTAGAGTAGTGGCACTCAACCTGGTTGTGATCATAATGGTAGTAACACCCTAATGTCGATTAATGATAAACTTGACAAACTATCCAACCTTGTTAAGAGTCTAGTCATAGCAATGCAAATTAACAAACAACAATCCTATGATGTACAGGACCATAACCTACAAGAAAATGCCCCTAAAAGACACCATGGCCAAGGTAATTGAATCAATCGCCCAGTTTAACCATAGCAAGTTGGAAGAGTAATAGACCCAGCTACTAGACAAAGACTAGAGTTGGAAGAGATTGAGGAAGATGATGAGAAGGTAAATGCTCAAGAGTTTGGGGAAGACAAAGAAGTTGACTATTACTAAGTGCAGGGACAAGGACACCAAGTCCCTTGAAGGCTAAACAATGTTAAGATTCAAATCCCGCCCTTCAATAGAAGTGAAGATGAAGATGAAGATGAATACTTAGAATAGGAAGAAAAGGTTGAGAAAGTGTTTGAATATTATGGGTATACGGATGCTATTAAAGTCTGACTTGTTGCACTAGAGTTTACTAAGTATGCTACTATGTAGTGGAAGAATCTGAATGCAACCAAAACAAGAGATGGAAGACGAGGTATAGAACCTAGGATGAGATGAAAAGGTTGTTAAGAGGTAGATTTGTACTTGAGACCTACCTACAAGATACATTTGCAAAGTTCTAGGAGCTTTACCAAGGAAGTTGATCTATTGATGACTATGTCAAAGAGTTCCAGATGCTTATGATTTGGGCTGACATAGAAGAACCCGAGACTTGCACCTTATTGAGGTTCGTCTCTAGACTTCGATTTGAGATTCACAACATTATGGAAGTGCAAAGCTCTTATACCTTGGAAGGGGTGATAAAGATAGTGCAGAAGGTTGAAAAACAAAGAAGAAGTGCTCCGAGCCGACCTAGGCCAACCTTCTCCCAATCCCAATTTTATGCTAACCTATTTAAACTGAGCTAAAGAAGCCATATAGGCCGAGGATAGGAATGACCAATTTGATGACAACTGAGCAAGCCAGTAAGGCTGAATCGGTCAGACAAGTTGAGTCGAGGTTAGACCAACCTCGAAGGTATATGAAAAAGGGCAGACTTCCAGACAAAAGACCAATGAGGTGAAATGCTTTAAATGCTTAGGCTTCAGACATATGGCTATTGAGTATTCGAACCGATGCATCATGGTGCTCTGAGGAAAGGTAGTGGATAAAACTGATGAGAGCAAGCTCGAGAAGGAAGAGGATGTTGGAAAACCCAAAGTTAAAGAGGAAGAGGAGACCTATGTCTACGCCAATCAGGGAGACGTAATGACCTTAGTCCTGAGACAAGTACTGAGTTCCTTATCGAACTTTGAAGAGGACTAGAGGGAGAATCTATTCCATGCTAAGTGTACCATCAAAGGCCAATTGTACATGATCATTGTGGATGGGGGAAGTTATACTAATATCGTTGTATAGTCTTTTGTGCAGGGGTTGGGTCTGCCGACCTTAAAGCATCCCCGACCTTATAAGCTACATTGGCTTCATGATAAAAGTGCTTTGTACGTAATTGAACAAGTGATTATACTGTTCAATGTTAGGAGTGTGTATAGGGATGAAGTAGTGTGTAATGTCATCCCCATGAGAGCTTCACATCTACTGCTAAGACGACCTTAGTTGTTCAACCGATGTATTACTCATGACAGGTATAATAACACCTATGCCTTTGTTAAAGATGGAAAGAAGATTGTGTTGCAACCCTTAACCCCGTCCTAAGTAAATGAAACCTACAATTAGCTCACTTGAGCTAGTAAGAAAAATGCCTTAGTGATGAGCCAAAGAGAGCTTCAAGTTGCTAAAAAGGCTAAAGAATCTATTTTCCTATTGATCAGAAGATTGTTGGAAATAAGAGATTTAGAGGATATCCTTGATGAAATCCAAGGCTTAGTAAATGAGTTTTCTGATCTATTTTCTGAAGAACTGCTTAAAGGACTGCCTCTAGTCTAAGGCATTAAGCATTGTATTAACCTGCAGCCAGGCGCTACCTTGCTAAACTAACTTGCATATAAGATAAAGCTTGAGTAGGCTGCCATGCTGAAAATACAGGTAGACGAACACATAAAGCGATGATATATAAGGGAGAGCATGAGCCCTTATGTTATGCCCACTTTACTCATTCCTAAGAAGGATGGAACATGGCATATGTGCATCGACAGCCAAGTAACCAACCGAATTACTATTAAGTATAGATACTTAATATCGAGGCTCAATGACATGTTATATGAGCTTCATGGTACCAAGATATTTTTGAAGATCGATTTGCGAAGTGGCTACCACCAATTTGCATAAGGTTGGGCAATGAATGGAAGACTGTCCTCAAGACTAAGCATGGACTCTACAAATGGTTAGTTATGCCATTCGGACTTACTAATCTACTGAGTACATTCATGAGGTTGATGAACCATGCAATGCACCTTCTAATTGAAAGATGTGTAGTTGTGTACTTTGATGACATATTGGTATACAGCATCGACTTAAATGACCATGTTCAACATCTTCACAAAGTATTTGACATTTTGTGAACTAAGAAGTTGTATGGAATGTGAAGATGTATGGAATGTGAAGATGTATATGTTTTGTCAAAAAGAGGTAATTTTCCTAAAGTTTGTGGTGTCAGGAAAAGGACTTCAAGTAAATGAGGAGAAGATTCGAGCTATTCTTGAGTAGTTGACGCTAAAGAATATCACTGAGGTTCGAAGCTTTCATGGCCTAACTTCTTTTTATAGGCGATTTATCAAAAACTTTAGTACCATAGCTACCCCCTTGACCGAGTTGACAAAGAAGAATGAAGGGTTTAGCTGGAACGATCGAGCTGAGCAAAGCTTTAGGAAGATCGAGGAAAAGCTTACCTTAGTACCTGTCCTTTCACTACTAAATTTTGACAAACCTTTCGAAGTGGAATACGATGCATCGAGAGTGGGAATTGGCATTGTCCTAATGCAAGAGCAACGACCTGTCGCCTACCATAATGAAAAGCTTAGTGGTCTTACCTTGAACTATTTTGTATACAAGAAAGAGTTGTGCTCTCTTTACCAAGCCTTTACTATTTGGCAACACTATTTGCTGCCACAAGAGTTTGTTATTTATACAGACCATAAGTCTTTAAAGCATCTAGGGAGTTAAAACAAGCTTTCGAAGAGGTAAGCTAAGTGATTGGAATTTATGGAAGGTTTGTCATATGTTATTCGGTACAAGAAGGGAAGCACAAATGTGATTGCTGACGCTCTATCACAACGACAAAACTTGCTGACCACTTTGCAGACCAAATTATTAGGATTCTCACTCATTATAAAGCAGTACGCTTATGATCCTCATTTCAGCCCTATCATAAAACAATGTAAGGATGGAATTGTTGTCAAGGGATATTATCTTAAGAAAAGCTATTTATTCAAGGACCAAAAGCTGTGCATATTGAACTGCTTCACACATGAGCTATGATCGAGGAAGCTCATAGCAGTGGATTATCAAGTCACTTTGAGGAGACCAAGACAAGCAATCTGTTGAAAGAGAACTTTTAATGGCTAAGTTTGGCCAAGGATGTCCATAAGATAGTTAGTAGTTATGAAGCGTGCAAGCAAACTAAGGGGAAGAGAGAGCCTTATGGAGAATACATGCTGCTGCTAACACTAACCTTACCTTGGGCTGACCTCAGCATGAACTTTGTCCTGGGGTTGCCCTAAACATCTAAAGGGAAAGATTCTATCTTTATTGTAATGGACCGCTTTAGCAAGATGGCATACTTCATTCCGTGCCATTGAGTTAACAATGGTTTATATATTGCTTATTTGTTTTTGTAGGAGGTTGTTAGACTACATGGGATATTGAAAACTATTTTCTTAAATCAAGACACAAAATTTTTTAGCTATTTTTAGAAGACTCTTTATAGAAGACTTAGAACTAAACTTATATTCAACTTCAGTAACCACCCTTAGACTGATGGCCATACTAAAGTGGTAAACAGAACGCTAGCAATCTACTCAAAGCTATCGTAGGAAGGAACTTAAGGGATTGATATTTGTGCCTACAAATTGTGGAGTTCGTATACAATCGAACTGTCCATAGCACTATTGAGAAGACCCCATTCAAAGTTGTTTATGGCCTTAACCCTACTATTTCCCTATATATAATCAGCGCTACAATAGCTACTAAAGAGAGCTAATCCGGAGTCGACTGAGTCTAAGAACCGCATGAACTACACCAATCTATAACTAAGAAGATCGCCAAATTCAATCAAAGACAGCACGAAATTGGTAGTGGAGGCCATTGAACTATTTCCTTCACCTATGAGATTTATATGGATACACCTCAGCCAAGAACATTTACTACACTTAAGACAGAACAAACTATCTCCTTGAGTTGATGGTCCAGTCAAAATCCTGAAGAAGATCAATCGCAATACTTACCAAATCAAGTTGCTTGATGATTATGGTGTTTCTTCTACCTTCAATGTATCCGATTTGATCCCTCACCAACTAATAGAAGAAGACCCTACTTGTGCCCTAGAAGAAGAAGTAAAAACCACTTCAGATTTGAGGGCAAATCTTTTCAAACCCTAGGCAGATGATAGGAATCAAGCCTTTGGACCAATCACTCGTAACTAAGTTAGAGGACTCTAAGGACTCGCGTGGAGAATACTAGCTCGAAACCAAAGCTAAGACAAGGATCCCTACGCCGAACTAATCTCCTATTGACCTGTTTGTTAAATCCTCATACGTATTAGACATGCTCCTACCTAGTAGCGAAGTCTCACTCTAGAAGTCAACTTATGAATAGCAGAGCCGAGCTCCCCTACCAACTATAGGCATTTGTCTCTAATTTAGCTGACTTCTTTACTAGATTGATTGGCTCAAGTCAGCCCTTGACTACAAATGTTATTCTGCTTCCACCTACTTTGTATCATATTTCTCTCATCTAACCACCAAGCGATACGTATCTTCTAATACAATATTTCAGAATGATTCTTTCTTTTCCATTCTAGATATTCTTTGCCCTTTTTACCCCTTTTAATATGTTTTATGTAACCTAACTGTAAAATATCCTTTTATCTTTTCATACATATAAAGTAACCCTAGTGGATGGATATATAAACCTTTACTTTCTTGTATGTAGACGATCAACTAATTAATATATAGAATTATTCACTTATGTAACCTTAGTATTCTCATTGTCATTCAACTCTTATCTATTCCCTTTAGCAAGGAGTTATAGCGAGTAACCCTTCAATCCAGACCAATGTATCATATCTGACGGATTGTAGGCCGAATAGGATTGAGTGGTGCATCATATCCATTCGGTAGCTACCCTAACTTTGGTAACTTTTTCCCTATTTGTTTTGGTTTGCTTTGTTGTAGTGCTTCTTCATGTGTTCAACCTCGGAGATGCATCATTAAGTTAGCAAGAAAGAATTCTTTGGGCAAGAGACTATAGGCCTCAGAGACAAGCGCAAGTGAAGGGTTTGAAGTCGGTAGTCCGTTATAAGGAAATAGTAGGTTTATATCCACAAACGATCTCAAAAGTGGTCTTCCCATTGGTACTTTGGGTAGTTTAGCTATATGTAAACTCCATAACGGGCAAATACAAGTCCTAATCTTATAAATTCTTTCCCACGACAACTCGAAATAGATAGCCTAGTATCATATTCACTACTTCAGTCTAGCTATCAATTTGAGGGTAACTATTGGTATTAAACATAAGTTTAGTTCCAAGCCTTCTCTAAAAGGTCTTCTAGAAATAACTTAAGAATTTTGTGTCTCGATCTAAGACAATGGTCTTTGGTACTCCATATAGTTAGATAACTTTTGACAAAAATAAATCAGCAATATATAAAGTATCGTTAGTTTGGTAGTGTAAGATGAAGTGTGCCATTTTGCTGAAGTAATCCACTACAATAAAGATAGGATCTTTTCCTTTGGATGTCTAAGGCAACCTTAGGACAAAGTTTATGCTGAGATCTACTTAAGGGGTAGTCGACGTTAGCAAGGGCATATACTCTCTATTTAGTTCTCTTTTCCCCTTCACTTACATACTTCACAACTTCCTACTACCTTATGGACATCCAAGGCCAGACCAAGACAGTAAAAGTTCTCCTTCAGTAGGTCAGCTATTTTGGTTTCTCCAAAATGACTAAATAATCCACTATTGTGAGCTTCTTTAACCAGTAGTTCGTATGTGGAACAATTTGGTATGCATAGCCTTCTTTCTTTGAGCATAGCCATCCTTTAGGTAATATCCTCCAATAGCAACTGCTTCTTAGCACTTTTTGAGAATAGGACTAAAATGTAGGTTATAAGCATATTGCTTAGTGATAAGAGAAAATCCCAACAATTTTGTTAGTAAGGTGGTTAGCAGAGTTTGCGAACATGATAAGGCATCAACAACAATATTAGAGCTACCCTTCTTATGCTTGATCATGTAGGAGAATCCTTTCATGAATTCTAATCACTTTGCTTGTCTTTTTGAAAGTTTGTTCCAAATATCGAGACGCTTTAAGGACTCATAGTCTGTATAAATCATAAACTCTTGAGGTAATAAATAGTGTTGCCAAATAATAAGAGCTCAGAAAAGAGAGTACAACTCTTTTTGTTATACAGAGTAGTTTAACTCAGCTCTAATAAGTTTATCACTACCAATAGGCGATAGGTCGACACTCTTGCATCAATATGGTGACAATAACAATGCTTGATGCATCATATTCCAACTCAGATGGCTTGTAAAAATCAAGCAAAGCTAAGATAGAGGTTATGGTAAGTTTCTTCTTGATCTCCATAAAACTCTTCTCTGCCCGGTTAGTCCATAGGAATCCATCATTCTTTTACATCAACTCAATTAGGGGGCTTGTAATTGTACTAAAGTTTTTAATGAATCATTTATGGAATGAGGTAAGTTCGTAGAAACTCTTGACTTCAGTAACAGTTTTGGGCATAGGCCACTTTGGGACAACTTAGACTTTCTCGATGTCTACTCGGATTCATTCTCTAATCACAACATAGTTAAGGAAAACAACTTCAACTTGGTAAAATGTACACTTCTTTAAATTCCTATACAGTTTCTTGACATAGGTATTTATATATCCGTCGTGAGTAACATGTTGGTCAAACAACCAAGGTCTTTTAAGTAACAAATTTAAAGCTCCTAAGGGGGCAACATCATTTGCCATTTCATCTTTGTATATGTTCCCAACACAGAATAGCACAATTACTTGCTTTGTAACGTGCAAAGTACCCTTGTCATAGAGCCAATGTGACTCGTAAGGTCGGAAATACTTAGATGTCAGCGATCCTAACCTCTACACAAGGGATTGAGCAACAACATTAGTACAGCTCCCTCCATCCACAATTATGGTACATAGTTGTCCCTTGATAATGCATTTGGTATTAACCAAATTTTCTCTTTGCTCTTCATTAAAGCTCAGCGATTTGCTTAATACTCACCTTAATATCATTACTTCACCTTAGTCGACATAGATATAGATCTCCTCTTCTTCCTCAACTTCAGCTCCTCCATCATTCTTTCCATCCTCAGGCTTACTCTCATTGGTGTTATCCATTACATCTCCTCAAAGCACCATAGTACATCAATTAGGACGATTAGTAGCTATGTGTTCATAACCCAAGCATTTAAAGCACTTCACTTTGCTTGTCTTCCGTTTGAAGGTCTGTCCTTTCTCATACATCTTTAGGGTCAACCTATCTTCAATTTGGCTCTTCTAGCCTACTTAATTATCATTAGGTCAATCATGTTTTTTCTCGACTTAGGAGGGTCTCCTTAGTTTAGCATGAGCAGGTCAACACGGAGTAAAAGCTCGAGAAAAACTTGGCCTAGGTCTACTAAAGGCATTTCTCCTTTAAGGATAGTAGGGGGGTTGGGGAGAGGGGGGAGAAGCAATTCTTAAAAACCAACATGTAGAGCACATGTTGAAGCTTAAAGCTAGGAATACTCAACACCTTATAGTAGTATCGCATCTAATGACCTAGTCCCTTTTCTTATATTTCCAAAGTTTGACATGTATTAGGAAGTACCGGGTATAATACAGGCCTTATATACATAAAAGTATTTATATAAGTTCTAGTTAAGAATGTAGGGAGTATAAGATTTTCAAGTTATGAAAGAGAGAATTTTTAAATATTCAAAAGTTCAATAAGATATAAGTGATGTATTAAGTAGATTAAGATGCAAAAACCACTTCCTGTGTAGATTTCCTTCTTTGTGGAAGCTTAAAGAAGACTACCTAGGATCCTATTTAACTCTTGCAATGTAAAAATCATTCAAAAGTACTAAGTTCTTGTTTAAGGACCCATAGGAATGTGCTAATTATAAGAGTAGCATTTTGAGTGCCAAAACATGCCCTTATCGATGCTAAAAGAGGAAGAAATCAAAGGATTTTTCTGGAAATTTAACCCCTAAATGTACGAAAATGTGATTATAAGATGATTAAAATAAATATGTATAGTTTAAAAGCAAGATTTAAGGATGTATGGCTAAACCAAGCCTAAACATTGAAAAAACCTTAAAAACCCCCTTTTGGGCCAAACTACTACAACGATGTCAGTTGGATTCCAAAGTAAATTTACTTGATAAATGCTAACAAAGACTTTAATGGTTGAAAAGCCCTAGTGGACCTAAACACCAACCAACTCTAGCAAATTCCAAAGAAAAAAAATTATTTTACTTAGTGAAGGTCAATAGATGCTAAAAGATTAATGAGAAATGAATAAGTAAGCCTGAATTAATTATAAGTTAAAAACGGCAACAATTGATCCCAAAACAATAGGAAACCAAAATTATGGGCCTTAGAAACCAAATCTAACAATACTAAGCAAAATTGAGCTTAAAAACTTATAAAAATGACTATAAGAATGTAAATGACGCAATTAAATTGAGAAAATAATGGCCAAAATACAAGACTAGTCAAAACTAGGAATCATATAGCAAATTAACTTAGTTAATTAGATAAGTTTACTATACATACTTACTAGTGTTATTACCATTTCATTACTAGGTGATTTGACTTTGACTTGGAGTTACCTATGGATTACTATGACTCATAGATAACATTATAGAGTGGGTATCTCGATGACTATTATAATTTATTTGTATTTATAACTATAGTAGCATGATGTTTTATAAATTAAATGTTTAAGAAAATCTTAGGAAACGTACATGTGATTGAATTCCTATGTTTTGTTTTCCAATATATTTTAATATATAAGAATTAACTTAGGTCTTGCATTAGTATTAAGTGCTAGGGTTGATGATTGTCTGCTGATATTGATTGGTCACATATATAATTGGACTAAACTTATACTTGATTCAATAACTAAATGAATCATGCATGAAATAAATTGAACATTATTGAAGATCATTAGCATCATGTGGTAATATGGAAGGTTCATGGGACTAATGGAATAAGTGGGGTCCAATATTATACAACATGTTTCGCCTTGATCTTTAAAAATTACTATGGTATCGAGAAATGTTGCCATCTATTTAAGGCCTTTTCCTAAAGATTACTACTTAGGGGTGAGAGAGAATGCATGTGCTCCTCGCATCTATACCCTTAACAAATAGGTTCATAAATCAAAAAGAAAAAAAGAAGAAAATTATCTAGATGGAATTGTTATTGTGCTTGGTGGTTTAATAGTGATATGCTTAGGAGCTCAATTGTCACTAGGGCTTATTGATACAAACTGATCCAAGGACTGATAAGGCTAGCTGTAGGGGTAAGTCTAAGCTTATAGAAAGCTTAAAAAATGAAATAGGAATTGCACAAAAATAGGAAAAGTAAACAAGTAAACCCTTGAATGGCTCCAAGAATATGACGTACTAGGGAACTTTCGAGGACTCACGGCATAACTTGATATAATGTACGAGATGGTTTGATGAGGTTACTAGTCACCTACCCTTACTTAAGGTTTAGGATAAGAGTGAAATAAGTAAACAGGTTGTAAGCAATATTTGTGAACAAGAAGTATATTTGATATTCTCAAGTATAATGATATGAGATGACGCGGCTACATTACAATGGGGTATTTATACCTGAAATATTAGAGCATCCTACTTGAAATGATAAAGGGTATTGTAGGAAAAGATGAAAGGGTAATATCTAAAAAAAGTAACGTATACGGATTGATAAAGGGTATTGTAGACACCCCATTTTTTCTTCTCTTGTAATTTTAGAATTTTTAGAATAGAGTAAAGTAATTTAGAAAAAAGCACACAAAATAAAATAATTATAAAAGTTTAGAAAAATACAAAAAATAGAAAATTTGAAAAAAAAAAACACACAATAGACTATTTTAAAAATTTTAGAAAAATAGAAAAAAAAAATAGAAATTTTACAAAGAAGGAAGTTAGTATGTACTTTTTGCTGAAAACTAGGTCTAATGTTTTTTATTTTTATTTATTTATCTTTCCCTATTATAAAAAGAAAAAAGAAAAAAAAAAAAAGGAAAGATCAAACTAAGCCTTAAACCTAGTCTATGGGGTTTGGAAACAAAGCCTATGACCTTGAATCATTTGACCAAAAGGATAAGGGGGGCATGTGGCACGTACATTACACGTGACCGTACGCCCTGTTTTCTCATCCAGAAGCTCATGAGTACTATTGTAATGGAGGAAAAAATTCAAACAGTACGATCCCCTCCCTTTTGACTCGATTGAGCTGATTTCTTAAGCAAATTTTATCAAACTAAATGCCGGAATCCAAAGAATGCTCAGGACATTACCAATCAATACCCATTTCTCGTCTAAGTTCATCCAATTCAAGGGTCAAATTTAGCCACTAAATTACTTCGAGCTTGAAATCTATAATGTTCAAATCCTCCATTGATGGAGTTTTCCAGTATTATTCGACCTCGGTTTAGTATTTATAGGGCACTCTAGACTCATTACCAACATCAAGCTCTCATCCTTAAGCTCGAAAAACACCATCCCAATCTCCTTGTCTCTTTAGGTTGCAATTCTCTTTCTCTAAATTTAGACTTAGATCTAAACAACTTTGAGCTAGAACACTGCTTGCAAAAGTATCCCCACTCTAGTTGCTCTCTAACGTTGCTTTTATCTCTTGCAGCCATAGCCTTTACCATCTCCAACCAATAAGCCATCATGAAAACCCTAACCTAACCACTTGTTCCCTCTCTTTCCACCATGAATCAATGCAAATCACCACCACAACAGAGTTCGTGGTGGTTGAAAACCTCAAGACACATTCTCTTTTAAACCTCATTCATCACTACTGAGGATACACATAATCACCACCAACACCACTCTTCGTCAGCCACCAAAACCACCACGATATCGCATGACGCCACTCCTAGACCCACTAAGCCCAATAAAAAACACATGAAAGTGGCATTCCCTGCTTAAACATCTCCCTTAAATGCCCTCCAATGTAACCATTTAGCCGTTGTAGCTCCACTCTTATTTATCCAAATCCACATACGCGACTTGAGTCCAAACTACATCTTACATCGACCCGTACCCCTACTGCATCGTTGGTCAGACTCCTTTTTTTTATGTTTTGAATTGTATTTTTTATTTATTATTATTATTATTTCCTTCTTTGTAATAAGAGCTTGCAATTGTAAAAAGAAAAAAAAAAAGAAAGAAAGAAAAAGGAAAAAACCTAATCTTATTCAAAATAAAAATAAAAAATTAGATATTAATAATAATAAATAAAATATGAATAAAAAGAAAAATAACTAAATTAGTAAATAAATGAATTTTATCACTTAGAAAAAAATCTACTTTTTAGAATAAATAAAACAAAACCAATTCTTAAGACAATTTAGAATTTTCTAAAAATAAACAACACCAATTTAGAACCCTTCTTTAGAAATTTTCCTAAGAAAAATAAAATGGCTAAGAGACGCAAACTCAGTTACTTTCTAAATTTGAAGTAAACCAACCCGCTAACATTTTCCCAAGTGAACCATAGAAGTTTGAACTCAATTAGCGGGTATATAGACACTTGTAGTAATTACGAGGTAACTTAAAATATGAAAAAAAAAAAACCATTTTTCATACTTTGGATAATTTTTGGATAGATGTTATTTTTTTTTTTTTTTACTTGTGAATTAATTAAATTCCTTAAATGGTATTTTTGAAAGATAAATTCTAAATTTGGAAAGTTAAAAAGTGGTGCCCATTAAAGGTTTAATAGGATACCCCTTGAATCCAAAGTCTTTGGTTTTCAAAAACATTTTTCTTGAAATCAATTTTTTAAGCAAGCTAGTGTTTAGGTTAAATGGATTTACCTAATCAATTTAATTTAACCTACTCTTTTGCCCCACTACCACTCCAAGAATTTTTAAAATGTGTTTAAAAACATTGGTTTTTCTTAGTTCTTAGTTAAGGATCAATATTAAATGAGTAAGGTTTAATATTAGTTGTATTAAGAAAAATTAATAAAAACTAGGAAAAAATTAAGCTCGACAGCTTAGCCACTCCATTGGGAAAGTCAAGAGAGCTAACTATCATGCTTTGAAGTGGTAGAGTCGTAACAGTTCCGCCGTACAAACTATTCTAAGATAAAAGCAAGCCATACAGCTGCTATCTTAGACTTGATTTACATAAGGCGTCCACGACTAACTCGCTTTGAAGTAAACAGTTTAAAATTTTAAAAATTATTTACTTATGAACTTAAGAAAAGTACATACTTGCATTAAAATAATCTGAGTATCTTACAAGATTAAGCGTTGTAGTCACAATTTAATTGAGTAATTTGTAAACTATTGCCAAAAGCTTTAAAATAAATATAACTAGAAAGTGTATTTGGTCTTTAGTTTACATCCTTATTCCCCAAGATCCCGCAATTGCTAGTGTCAAGGTAATTATAGGCTACTTCATCGCTAGCACCTGCAATAACGTTTATAAGGATGCGAGTAATCACAACTTAGTAAGCTAAGATGGAGGACTTAAAACTATACCATAAACACAAACAAGGTTATCAACTAAATTATTAGATACAATGCATGTTTAAGTAAATGCCATCACACAACATTGTCCAGCCTATCGTAAGATTAAAGAAATTGCACTAGCTCTAATCCGGCTTGAGGATTTGCCGTTAATATAGTAACTCACGACCAAAACCAGGCTTGTGCAACAGAGACGCTGCTCCTCCCGCGACTACCTTCGAACCATTAACTTTACCCTTGCCGCAATCTCCTCACCTATCACTTAGTTCAACTAAGAATGAAGAAGGGACCAATTATACTATCCAGTACCATCCCTTTCAAAAGGGTCGATATTTGGCCGGAGAATCCTAGGTTTCCCCTAATGGGTTGTGATGCAGGTTTGATTTATGATTACAAATCATATATTTGTTAAGTCTAGTTTAGGGTGATCAATCATTTCTTATAATACAAGTCAGAACAACAAACAAAATCATAGCATCACTCATAATCAAGCACATGCACACAGCCAACTATCTAACAAGTATAACCAAATATAATCTCAAGTCTTCAAAATATAGCAACGTATTAATCCCATCTTATCTCGACTCCTCGCTTGCTCACTCGAGGTGGGACTCATTCAATCCATCTTCAATGATCCTTATGATACCAAAGTCGTCTCAATTTTCATATAATTATTATAGATTAGTTTTACCTTATAACACTTATTATTATCTTTGGTTTAGTGTTTAATATGCCCAATTATCTAAGTTCTCAAGTTTTTTACTATTATTCTTGACTCGGTTAAATTCGGGTTTAGTTTTCCACATCGATTTCTAATTTAGGTTCTAGTTTAGTTTTATACACGAACCCTAGAAACTCATTTCAACCCATAATGTGAAATTAATCACATTACTTTTAGATATCCTAAACATCATAACTATCCCTAGTCCGTATTTTATTCTACTCGATACACTTAAATCCTTATTAGTATATCAAATTTACTCCCAATGTGCGAAATTTTTACAATCTTCATATAATTACCTAAATTTAAGTTTTCCATCGAATTTATTTTATATTCCTATTATTTATATAATATCAATTTTTATTCTAATATCTTTTATTTATTATATTTTCAATAATTGCATATTATGTATTATCACCTATTATGTACATAATACACATCTAATATTTCTATCATTCTAATTACCATCTCCCAACATCAATTAACATTTCAAAATGTCTAAATTCATCTCAAATCAAATTTTACACCTAATTACCCTAATTTACAAATAACTTAAAATTTACTATTTTTCCCTATTACTTATTTACTACATAATTACCCTAATAATTACATTTAACACCCTAAATGCTACAAGTATCATACTTCATCATATTTCAACATCCCAAAACATATAATTATTCACTAAATCAGTAATTAACCATTTAATTACTTAATTAATCATTTAATTAACAAAAAATAACCCATTTTATACATCATTTGAAGGCCTAAAAATTATTTAAACATTTTGAAAATTTATTTTTGAAAAAGGGCTTCGTGACACTATTCTATATTACACTAATGGTTTGTAGAAAAATTTTGAACTCCAAATTACACTTTTAAGCCTATTTATTTCTAATTCTAAATATGCTCAATTTTGTTCAATTTCTTAAGCACCCTATATTTATAGACATAATTAAACTTAATCACTATTTTTCCTTAAATCTACATACAATAAAACATCATTATATCAAATTTCATAATTTTCTAAGTAAATTTTGATAAATTTTATAAAATCAGGCTAGAATCGGACTCGCTTGGCTGTTAGGATTCTGGCCACCAACGACAGCCTTACAAGTGTTGGCCAAGTTGGACGGCGGTGTTGGAGTGGTGTGGTGGCGACCGTTCGTTTCCAGGTGGTTGTCGGATGTGGGTTCCCTTCCAAAGCTCTAATTGCACATATTTTTTGTAATTTTTTGTAAAACCCTAATTTCCTCTCAGTTTCGCCTCTCCCTAATTTTCTATAATTCCAAACATCCAAAATGAGCTTTTGAAAAATTTGAGATATTTATAGAGGTCTTGGAGAATTATTGTATATTAAATTAATTTGACAATTGTCTTATCTTCTTCCAATTTGGCTTTTGTGTTGTTCTAATTTAATTGGCTAAATTTTTTTATTTTTTTCCCTATCTTCCACAACCCAAATCTGGATCATTCCTTATCTTTTCTGATTTTTCTTTATTTTTCCTTAATTAATTATGAATTTTCTTTAATTATTTAGCATTATTTTAAACATTTCGCGTATTTTAAGTAATTACACGTATTTCTACTTACATGTAAATTTATATCTAGTACAAATAAATATTCATAAATATAATTTAGGTCATTCTATGATTTTTAGTACACATATAATTTATCTTTAGTGATTCGTTAGTTATCAAAATACATTTTTTGCATTTTCGATAAATAATGAGTTTTATACTTAAAATTTGGAAATTTTATATTATTTTATTACTTATTTTCTTAAATTCGAACTTATGAGATTGTTTTTACTAATATTACTAACTTTATTTGATAATTTAGGCTCGATCGGATCTTTTTACCGATCGCCTTAAATTCTACAAACCAAACTTCGAGTAGTTGATTGTAGGTCTTATACTAACCCCTTAGGAACATTCTGAAATTAAATTTACCTTTCAAGATACATATATTATTTATTATTTATTTCATGTATATACTTTGTTTGAAATTGCTATATTCATTTTTGGATGTAACATACTTAGGACATTGGGGAAAATGATTATATTAAGGATGCAGGGTAAATACGATTAGACCCAAGCCATCCTAAGACCTTAAGAGGGGGGGCATTGTGTAGGCTTTAGGTATAGTGGTGTAGCCACTGCTTAGGATTGATTAGGCCACCCCTCCCCCCCCTTAAGCTTCAATGTGTCCTATGAATCGTTTCTTTAAAAATGCGTAAGGTTACAAAATTTAAGGACCCTTAGAACCTACTCTAATTGCATATACAACTTTTAGATTAGCAAATAAGTAATAATGAGGCACATCACCAACAAAAGTTGCAATTTCTATGTAAATGTATAAATTTTGTATAAATAGCATTCTTACGTAACAATTCAATTTCCCTATATTGTAATAATAAAATTATGGTAAGGTCCTAACCCTAAACCCTTTTATATTGCCATATTACTATTTAGTCGCTAATCCTTTACATTTGCATCTACGTACCTTCATCTTTTCTTATCTTTATGTAAATATTTGTTTTTACTCACATTTGTAAATAATCTGCTATACTCCCTATCTTTAAAAAAAAAAATTCTTTTACTACTAGTCAATTCACAATTTTAGAATAGAATGAGACTATTAGCCTTTTAAGACATGTAAATTATTTTAACAAACCTTTATATTAATTAAACTTGTAAATAGTCTTTATCACTTTAAAACGAAAAGGATTGGACTTAGTTCATAAACTTTTCCCCCATAAAATTTTAGAATTCACTACTCTATAGATTGTGATAGGTTCCTTAGCAATTTGTCTATATCCCCTCCCATTCTCAAATTCATAATTTTTTTTTTTTAAATTCATCTGTATAGAGTCTTGCTAGTGTGAAATATTTGTCTTATTAAGATTTTACTCTAGAACAGGTCCTCTTACCAACCTTTCCCTTTCTATTAGATATTTCTTGTTATTAATGCTCATTTACCCATTCTTCTTAGTATCTAGATTTTCCAATTTGAAATTATTTATAAATATCAAATGGCTCAACAATTGTAGATCTTAGTTTCCATAATTAGCAGCCTATAAGTATCTCAAGATCTAGGTTTGGAAAAAAGGCTTATGAGCCTGAAAGAAAAAGTGGTAACATTACAGAAGGGCATTTCAAATTTGGATATGGTGATGGGTCTTGTGTTCAAAAGATCTCAAATGGCCCATGTTACTGTTCAAATGTCACCAAAAGGAAAGGAGCTAATGTTAAGCCAAAAAAGATAAGGTCAAGACAAGCCCACTTATAACGCCTTGAGAAGACAATTGACTTAGTTCAAAGTTCCAATAACCCAAATCTTTCATCAGTTAAAGGAACCTAAGTTCCTAACTTGCGAAGCTCGTAATCCAAACTATAGACTACAAAACATCGACCTACAAGCACAATGTGACTACCATATAGGTTAAAAGGGGCATTCTATTGAAGGATGTTAGAGATTGAAGAACAAAATTCAAGATATAATTGATGCTAAGATAATACAACTTAATATATTAAAAGCCATTTGTTGCAAGCCCAACCATGGAGGGACTTTAAAGGGACCACCTACTGCATTCAACTTAGAGAATCTAATGCTACCATCTGATAAGTTGGCTTATCACTTAAAGTGGTTGGGTGTGTCCTCAAGATAAATGAGACATAGGCATTTTAGAGACAGAATTTGAAACTTGACATAATTTTATAATAATGATCATTTGAAATAAAAGTATTATGTTTGTCTTTCTTTTGAGTTATTAACTCAAAACAATATGAGCATTCATCTTAAAACTTTTATTATTAGGGAAAATGAATATACATTTTTGTATCTTATTTTGAAAGTTTAGAATGAAAAAAGGCAAACTACATCTCAAACACTAACCCTTAAACACTTGAATGTCAAGTGTCACCAATGTGAGGATTTGGACACAATCCTTAAAGGAGGTCCATCTTGAAATTGATATGTTGATTAAAATGACGTTAGACATTCATTTCTATATCTTAAACACAAAATCCCTTGTCAACCTCATTGAGCCTTTAAATGAAGTATTTTCAAAATTAAGCCCTATCAAGAACCACCCTACAATTGGGGTAATAAGAGGTTAATGGCGTCAAGTAGGAGAAAAGGTTAAAAACTAATTTGTGCTTGCTTTAGTCACATCAATTCAAAATTACTTATTTCTTTTGAAATGAAGAAGTACCCATATCCTAAACACTATACACATATGCTTTAAGTTATAAGCCAAAAGAAGGAATGATTACCTTTGTCTTGAGTCAAAATAAAAAAAAAAAAAACAAAGAGAAAAAAAAATGAGGAAAAGGAAAAGAGCCAACATGAGAAATCAATAGGACAAGGTGATCAAGTCCAAAACACAAAGAACTAAAACCTAAAGGGTTGGGAGCATATAACTCAAAAAGTTTATTCCTGAAATATGGACCCTAAAACACAATCAAGATGATTAAACCTAAAAAGATGGGACAAATGCCAAAGTTCTTGTCAAAACTCATGATCCCCATAATTGCAGTTGATACATGGCTTATAGCCTACATACAACTCCACCCCTCCTTAAAGGCCCTTCTGATTGAAGGAAATAGCTTATTCTTGGTAAACGTTATTTTTGAAACTAGGGCAAGCACAATCTTAGTTTTTCCTAAAGAGTTCTTGACTTACAAACCTATGTTGAATACATTAGTAAAAACTCGTAACATGTTTTGTTATTATAAAAAACAAATTAAGAGACTTAACATAGGGCAGAAAATGTGTCATTTTGTTTAACTTATCCATGACAACTGTTACATAATCTTTGCTTCACGCAATTTAGGGTAATTCAAGGAAAAAATCCATACTTAGGTCAACTCATGGTTTGGTCAAAATAGGCAGAGGTATTGCCCTCCCTTATTCTACTTTGCTTTTTGCTTTCTTACAAATGGTGCATCATTTTATCACATGATGCAGGTTATGTTTCATTTTAGGCCAAAAGAACCTATCATTCAGTAGCTCATATGTTCTCCATTTTCCAAAGTGTCCAGAGAGTCTTCCGTTCCCTAAATTCTCTAATTAAACAGGTTAGCATACATAACTTGCCACTTGGAACATATATCCATCCTCTACATGGTACTCATCCATTACTCTTCCTTCTCTACAGTGTTTATATATAAGGCCAAAATGTGAGTCGTGATATTGTTCTTTAATGCTTACAAACCCTGACAACCTAGTCTACAACTCAATTAATAGAATATGTTTTCTCGATAGAGTATCAACAACTACATTACTCTTACCTTGCTTGTACTTAATGACAAAATTAAATCCCTTTAGGAATTCAATCTATCGAGCTTAGCGTTTGGAAAGATTTGATTAGCTTTGCAAATATCTCAAGGTCTCATTGTTTTATATATGGCAAATTCCTTTGGTAGAAGATAATGTTGCCATATGCAAAGAGCTCATAGCTAAAAGCTCTTTGTCATATATAGAATAGTTTAATTGTGCTCCTTTGAGCTTCTTGTTACAATAGGTGATAAGTCAGCCTTCTTGCATCAGTACAGCTTTGATGTTAATACTAAACACATTGCATTCAAGGTTAAATATTTTGTCAAAGTTTGGTAGAGCCAAGATTGGGCTAAAGGTTGATCTTGCCTTTACCTTGATAACTTTACCTCGTTAAAACTCTTCTCCTCTTTTCTTTCCCCACTTGAACCCCACATTCTTCTTTATAGCTTAGTTAGAGGCACTACTATGGTACTGAATCCTTAAATAAATCGTCGGTAAAATGATGTTAATCTATGAAAACTTCTTACCTTAGTGCATGAAGTTAGGGTTGGCTACTCAACAATGGCTCATACCTTCTCTTCATCCACTTTCAATTCGTCTCCCCCCAAGAGTCCTAATTTAGGAAAAATTACAGAAATTGAAAAGTAAAAAAAAAATAGAAAAAATAGAGGATTTAGAAAATTTAAAAATTAATAAATTTTTAGAAAGTTCAGTAGAGTATAATTTTTTTTTTTCATTTAAATAAAAATAAGGAGAGTGCCGTTGAGCCTAGGCTTAGATTTAAATCTAACCTAGGTTGACCTAATCCATATGTGCAATTTGATTACATATATGAAAGACACAAACCATCGGCTTAACGGATAAGCGCTTAAGTTTAGCATTAGAGTTGACATGGAGGTTTGGAGTTCGAATCTTATCAAGCATAAAGTGCCTCTTTCTTTTTGAAAGGAAAAGTATATATAATAATAATAATAATAAGATCTTAGTATGCAACTAAGATAGGACTTTTACGCCACTTAGTTAATAGGTATTTAATTTTAGTATTTAGATATATATATATATATATGTATATTTAAACCTCAATGAATGGTGTGGATTTAGTCATCCGGTAATGACTAGAAAATTCCAAATGTCCCCAATGGAAGCACAACCTAGTTACCGAATTACTTATAATTACTATGATTATAAACAAGCTTAGTGGAATGCCTTTTACAGAATGAACCTAAAGAAATCATACATATAGCTAGTTTTCTTTGATAAATGCTCTTAAAAAAACCTTCCTTACTAGTTTGCACACTGATAGGATGAATTTGGAGCCACAATTGACATAATCCATAAAAACGCTCGCAATGGATATAATGTATTTATGAAAAATTATACGCCAAAGCCTTATGAAAAATGCTTTGAGAAAATCATGTTATATTTCTTGCACATCAATGTCTCATGGGTTGTAACATGGTTTTTCCAATATAAGCAAGATTATGATTTTCAAACTACCATATTAAGGAGAAAATATAAAGATAAATCATGTGATAATTTCAAGATGTGGAATAAAGTCGAAGAAAATGATATCCTTAATTGGATAAATAATGATCAATCTTCAGTAATTCCATCTCATAGCTATCATTTAAGGTAGCTTCTCTTAGGTGTCTTATGGTATCAAAGCTAAGGAAAGAGTATATAATGTGATAAGTTAGTTTGTATTTTCTTGTAGAAATGATTATATATATATATATATATATATATATTTTAATTTAAGCAAGGCTTAAGGCCTTGATACAATTGGACAAGACCGAGGGCAAGGGGTGTGCTTAGTAGGCCCCATTTTTTTCAACCATGCATGTAGCATGTGGCCATCACCCCCAGTTCTTCTTCTTCTTCTTTTTTCTAATTTTCCAACTTCTTTCCTTCTTAGTGTGCTTAGTTTAGGGTTAATTTTTTACCCCATTTACTACATGATTTCACCGAATTAATGGTGAAACTGTATAATACACTTGGCATACTTTGAATCAGGATAAAAATTCATCTAAGTTCATCCTCTTACGTAGTAAGAATTAAGTTTAAAAATTGAAAAAAAAATTTCGGGTGATCATGCTTAAATGGTAATTTTCGAAAATTCTAAGCTTTCGAAGGGTAGCTCTATCCTCTAAGGCTATAAATAGGACCTCGGCCATCACTCTAGGACCATCCCATTCATGAACTCTCTCTCTCTTCCTTGATCACTATCTCTCTTCACACCTACAATCACTCACCCTCTCTCTCTCTCTTCAAATCTCTCTCTTTAGGCATCTTCTTCTAAAACCATCACCACGATTGACTTCGTGGTGGTAAAAAACACGAGACTCGACCTCCTATTCCCTTCCAGCAACCACTAAACACTACCATCACAAGCCACTACCTCCAACTACCACCAAAGGCAACCTAAAACGCCAAGGCATCAATCCTACCCCCTATATCCCTAATGTGAAACCAAAAAAAAAAAAAAACTCTTTTCCCGCTTCAATTGTTGGTCGAATCAAGCTAAATCATCCCCTACCACTGCTGCTACCTTCTTCACTATGCAACTTAAGCCAACCTAAAGCCAATTCGAAGTCGACCTAGTTTGCTACTTTTTTATATATTATTTTATTTTATTTTTATTTATTACTCATGTATTTGTAAATGTAATTAAGAAAAGAAAAGGGAAAAAGAAAAAAAAAGAGTAGCTTAGTTTGTTTCTTCGTTTACTTTCCCCAATTGAAACTAAAACAAGAAAAAATCATAAAAAAATAAAATAAAATAAGGGAAATAATATAAAGAAAATAATAATAATAATAATAATAAAGAAGGAAAGTGTTTTATAACTTAGAAAACCTATTTTTGACAAAAAAATAATAATAGTAAATTAACCCGTTTTCCAAATTAGGACTACTTTAAAGTTTTTAAGAAATAAAACCCCGATTAAGAAATAAAACCTCGATTAAGACCCTTTAGTAAAACTTTTTCCTAAAATAAATTGAAATGGGTAAAAATGTAAACCCAATTTTTTTCAAAAATTAAAATCAACCAACTCGTTAAAGTTTTACAAAAAGAACTACGTATGTCTAATCTTGAATAGCAGGTATATAAGCACTTACAAAGCGATGGCAAAAAACAAAAAAAAAAACCCATTTTTTCCATTTTGGTGTAGTTTCACTTGATTTAACCTAATCAATAATAAAACTTCCTTTCATAGGACAGTTTTTAAAAGGTAATTTTAAGATGTTAAGTCTAAAATTGGAAAGTTAAAAGTAGTACCCATTCAAGGTTTAATAAGATAGCCCCTAGATCTAGATCTTTACCTTTAAAACTATTTTAAAAATTAGTTTTATCGAGAGATCAATAACTAAGTTATAACTAATCCACTAAATTGGTTATAACTTAACTTTTTTTCCTTATTTTAGTCGGGTGGCGACTCCGAACAATTTTTAAAGAAAAACCATTTTTCTTCAACTGTTAATCAGGGACCAATATTAAATGGGTTAGGATTTAATATTAGCCAAGTTAAGGAAAATATTAATAACCGGAAAAAAAAAAAAAAAAACAAGCTTGATAACTTGACGACTTCATTGGGGATATCAAGAGGGTTAGCCATTTAACTTTTCAAATTTAGAATTAATTTTTAAAATCACTTTACTAAATGTAATTTATTTATTTATTTATTCATTATTTTTTTCACTAACCCTTTTTGTAGGGATAAACTTGTTTAAGTTTTATATATATACATATATATTTATATATATATATAAGGGAATTTTACTTTTTTTTTTTTTTTTTTTGCACCATGAATACATGATAGATACGGTTGAACTTGAGCCATCTTAAGACCTTAGGACGGGGAGCCATTGTGTAAGTTCTGGGGGTAGTGAGGCAACCACCGCTTAGGGCCAATTAGGCTACCTTATTTAAACTTTGATATGACTAAAGAACTATTTTTTTTTTCAAATGTGTGAGGTCACAGAGTTTAAAAACTTATAGAACCCACCCTTCTTGCATACATTTTTTGAGCTTAGCAAATAGTTAGCAAGGCGGCATTGTTAAAAAATAAAAAAAAATGATAAAACCGGAGTTTCTTTCTCTGTATTTTTTTGTAATTTCTTTTTGATGTAAATGTCCTTTCCTTTGTAATTTATGTTTTCTTTGTAAATTTTTCAGAAATGGCTAACTCATCCAATGCTAAGGTATTTGCCAAAGAGATTCATGTCCATAAGCCAACAAACCTAAAGCCCATACTCAATCAATGGTTTCAAGCCTTCAACCTAAGAGAATAAGAGTTTATTACCAATATGATTAGGCCCATACTCTTTCTATCCAAGGTGAATGTTAACATTATGCTAGTAAGGGCCTTGGTATAGTTTTGGGAGCCTAAAGAGGTTGCATTCTATTTTAGGCCACACCTAATCAGCCCAACTCTAGAAAAATACACCTAACTACTTTAAGCCCCTCCCTTAGATACAATATATGTTTTAGAGCTCAACTTTGACCTAGCCAACATTTTTCCATATTCTTGGAGATCCGTAAATCTAAAATAAATCGAGCCTTAAATGATTGCAGCAAGTACACTATCAAGATATGGGATCTAGTCCATTAGTTCCAAACTAAACCCAACTCCAACAAATGAGCTCTATTTCTTGGTAATTAGAGGGAGAATCGAATCAAGGCTTATATATTAGCAATATTTGCTACCATCCTATTTCCAAGTGGATCTTTTCTTATGCACTTTAGGGTAGCAAAATTAGTGGCTCAATTTTGGGAAGGGAAGTCTTTTATTCCTGCCTTACTTGTTGAATAAATAAGGAAGCTTAATTTCCTTAAGAAAAGAGGCTGTAGAGATCTCAAGTCAAAGATGACACTGTTAATGGTATGGTTCATTAGCCACATCAAATGCTTCGGGTTAGACTTGGTAAGGGATGCATTCAATAATAAGATTAATCTTATTGACTCTTTTGTTGATAAGATAAAAATACCAAAAGATATCCTTACCCTTCTCTAAATAGAGGTTCTATAAGATTTTCGGGTTAAAGACAAATTGTAGACTACTAGATGGAACAATTACACTAAGGTCATATTGGTTTGTAAAAATCATCATGCCGTATCATTGATCAAAATGAGTTGGTGTATAGGTTACTATCTAAACAACAGGGTAAGGTAGTTTGGAGGCATTTAGGACATAGTACATAGGCCTTCATTGAAGCCGTTCACTCTTAACCTTGAAGAGCCTCACTCCATAGAAAAGGTATTCAAGCTTCGCAAGATCAAGGCTTGGTGGGACACTAGGACCATAAGCCCTAACATCGATTTGAGAGAATATATAGGAGAAGTAGACAAACACTAAGTCACCAAAGAGTACTTATACGATCAACTTCACAAGGTAGACACATTACAATATCAAGGACTAAAGGTCCTTCAACCTTTTCCTACGAATCCCAGCTCCGAAATGGTAACCTATATGGGCTAGGTAAAAGTTTGTATGTAAGTCATCTACAATGAAAGAGACATGTAGGAAAACTTCTTTCAAGAGTCTAGACAAATATCGCGTGCCTTGGAGCACCAATTGAAGATGGCCTAAAAGAGAATCCAAGAATTTGAGGAAGTAACCTAGCATGGTCAAAAGAAGGGTAAAGTAGTAGTCGTTGAACCTAGCAACCAAAAGAAGAAAATGTCATTTAGCCTATAGAAGAAAAGAAGATTAGTCTAAATGAATTTGTATTTTTCTTTTTTAAAAACTTTGGGAGTTGAGAAATAATAAATAAACTTATCGTTTTGTTGGTTAATCATCGATCCCCTCCTTTTCATCCGTATGATAAGCTTGCATTTTATTCATTTATTTCAGTTCCATATTTTCAAAAATTAAAATACATGTGCTAACTTGTTAGAAAGTGATCTTAAACTAGATCACCAAGATAGCTCCTAACTGTTAAACCTTTTAGAGAAGTCCTATCAAAAAACACTCACAGACCAGAATGGCCAGTTAAGGGAATGACAACAGCAACACCAACAACAACAGTATCACCCTGAAATTGTTGATCCTACCGAGCTGAGGTTCTGTTCCTTAGAATAAATAGTGAAGAAGATTGTAAATCAACTAAGCTTGACAACATCGTCTTACTTAGGTCCATAGCTTAATCAAATAAAGAAAATGCCAAAGCTCAATATGGAAAGAATGTTGAAGCCTCACCTCCCGAAGTAGAAGAAGCCTATCCTAAAGTTAACTAGACCTTTGAATCTTTCAAGACAAAAGGGGTCTATTTGAGGTCAACCCGACTTTCAGGCTAAACACTTATTCATTCCCAATCAACCCAAAGCCTGAATTTGAACAGGACAAATTGAAAGAGCTTGAGAAGCTATTAAACTAATAGATCACTGAGAAAATGAAAATGCTTGAAGGGTATGATAGATTCGAGTAGGCTGGTATAACAGACTTCTCTACTTATGACTATGGAAGCTTCTTAAAGAAATTTAAAGTACCTGACTTTGAGAAGTATAATGGGATTAGATGCCTTAAATTATACACCAAGCTGCATGTACGAAAGATGGGCAAATATGTGCAATATGACTAGCTTATGGTCCAAATTTTTCAAGATAGCCTAACGAGTCTTACTTTGACTTAGTACGTCCAATTGGATCTAAAACAGGTAAACACATAGGAGAAGCTAGCTAAGGCATTATGAGCAATATAAGTTCAATGTTGAAGTGGCACCGACCATGATAGATTTGGTCACCTTGAGGAAGAGGCGCAATGAATCTTTTAAAAAATATACCTAAAGGTGGAGGTCCTTAGCTGCAATGATATCCACCCTCATGACCAAGAAAGATTTGACTTTGGTTTTCATCAACACTCTTAAGAGACCTTACTTCTCTCACTTAATTAGGCAAGCCTCTTCTAGTTTTGCATAGATAGTAGTACTAAGGTATCGGATTGAAAGTGTCATCTCCTCCAGCAAATTACAAGAACCATTAGACAGAAGACTACCCTTTGCTAAACCTATCACCAGCAAACCTAAAGAAGCTACTATCGGCATGGTTAATTTAAATACTAAGCCCAATGCTTAGGTCTCTTTCAAGGCACATCCTCTTCCAGCTCAACAACAATTTAGAAGCCAATTGTAAGAAAGGATAATCTGCTCCCTTCTAAGCCTCCTAATGAAAGGTACATGCCAAGAGTTTTTTATCCTAATGCAAGGTGTCAATATCATTTAGGGAAAGTAGGCCATTCAATAGACTCATGCTGGAGGTTAACAAATAAAATTTAGGATTTAATCGATGAAGGCATAGTCCAACTAGACTTCTTGGAGGCTTCAATTCCAAAGGTCAACAACAACCCCTTACCTAACCATGGGCCTATCATCAATATGATATTTAACGACTCAGATCCTACCATCAACGTGATTGGTTCCAATTGAGAGCCTAAGGTTTATAGATTCCACAAATAAGAGGAGAAGCAAATTCCATAAACAAAAAGATGTACCTTCCATGTGCCTTTAACCCTCGAAAGTTATAAAACTACCCCTCTCAATTACTAAGTAGTAAATCAAGGGCAATTGAGCTTACTTGTGGGAAGGATTATCTGCTCTGGTAAAATTTATGACCTAAAGGAAGACTTGAAAAAGAAAACTATGTTAGAAAGGCCAAACAATGAACCAGCTGAAAATGAGGAACAATTGTTTACCTTCACCAAAATAATCAAGTCTAGTGAGTATAAAATAATGGATCATCTCATTAAGACTCCAGCACAAATATCTCTTATGAGTCTATTGATGGCATTGAAACCGCATCAAGAAACTTTATTCAGAACTTTAAGGGAAATCAAAGTCCCTCGTTAAATACCTACTAAAAGAATGGGGTCTATCACCAACTCTATCCTCAACATGGATGACATTTCTTTCTTTGTTGAGGAACTAAGCAAATAACGTAATCAACACACCAAGCTTTTCTTCATAATAGTGAGAGTAAACAACATTATCACAACAAGAGTCCTCATCGACAGTAGATCATCATTGAATGTCTACCCTCTTGCCACCCTAAATCTATTGAATATTGATACGACCATAATCAAGCTAAGTTCGACAATAGTCAAGGCTTTTGATGGATCTAGGAGAGAAATCATTGGGGAGATCGACTTGCCAGTTAACATTGGCCCACAAACTTTCAACATTCGATTCTAAGTCCTAGATATCCCAAGGACCTTTAACTTATTATTAGGAAGACCTTGGATACATTTAATAGGGGCTATACCTTTAAGCTTACATCAAAAGGTTAAGTTCATCTCAAATGGCTAAGTTATAATGATTCTAAATGACTGGGATTACGAAATATATAAGGAAACAGCCATATCCTACATTGGCATTGAATAGCAGGAGGACTTTGGGCTTCAAATGTTTAAAGAAGTGTGTGTCATTATTGATCAAAAGAAAGATGAGAGGCCCAAATTTAAAGAAGGCCAGCTTGGCACCCATGGGCTCAGTTATGTCCTAACTCTAATGGATGAGCTGCGAAATATGCAAGTGAAGGGTAAAAGAGGTGATAGATTATATCACACCCTAATGACCTTCTCACTGTTGTTAGAAACTTTCATCTAGGCTAACGTCTAGACTTTATAGCCTGCCAAAGAGGGCACCTCCAATAGGAATAAAATAGCTGGCCTATCCTACAAGTCCTAATACTTGAATAATTAGTTCTCCATCCCTATGAATAGTAATAAGTCTTCTTTAGGGTAAAGGATGAATCACAGTTTAGTATTTTACAAAGTTTTGTAATAATTACCTTTGTTCTACAATATTGTACTCGAAAGAATTTCTTCTAACATAATAAAATAATTAGTCTTCCATCTCTTCACTCCTGTCTTACTCACACTCTTTTCTTTACATATTTTTTACCTAGATCTAATGCTTCGAATAAAAGCTAGAGATACCTCACGTAGATAGGTAATGAAAATATTGATATCACCTCTGGCCTTACTGGGTTAGTCGTCGGGAGTGATGTCAATTACTATAGTGATGTGTAAGAAAGCTATCAAAGACATGAAATGAGTAAAATTTCCATTAACGAGCCAACTGAGACAATTAATGTTAGGACTAATGACAACTACAAAATATTGAAAATTGGAGGGAATTTGAAAAGAGAACACAAGGTAGAAATAATCACACTATTATCTGAGTACCAAGATGTGTTTACATGGTCTTATGAAGACATGCTCAGGTTGGATCCATCAATTGTGGTTCACCACTTACCCGTAAAAGAAGATGTCAAACTCAAGAAGTAAAAGCTAAGGAGATTTCGATTAGTTATCTTGTTGAAATTTAAGGAGGAAGTCAGAAAGTTACTAGAGGTTGGTTTCATTAAAATTCTAATTATCCTGAGTGAGTAGTCAACATTGTGCCAGTAATGAAGAAGAATAGGAAAATCAAAGTACGTGTAGATTTTCAAGACCTCAATCAAGCAACCCCTAAAGATAATTTCCCCTTGCCTCATATTGATGTCTTGGTCGATAATACAACCAAGAACCATATTTTCTCCTTCATGGATAGGTTCTTCGAATATAACCAAATTCGAATGTCCAAAGAAGATAAAGCCAAGACAACATTCATCATAACCTGGGGTACATTTTGCTATAAAATAATGCCTTTCGGACTCAAAAATGCTAGGACAACTTATCAAGGAGCTATGTTTGCAATCTTTCATGACATGATGCATAAAGAAGTTGAAGTATATGTTGATGATATAATTGCAAAATTCGAGGAAGGAGAAAATCATGTGAATAACTTGAGGAGATTGTTTGATAGGTTGAGAAAATTCCAATTGAGGCTCAACCTAGAGAAGTGTACCTTCACAGTGACTTCAAGGAAGCTATTGGGTTTCATAATAAGCCAAAGGGGTATTGAAGTAGACCCTGATAAAGTCAAAAAAATAGTTGATTTACCCCCTCTATACACACTCAAAGAAATCAGAGGCTTGTTAGGCCGTTTAAACTACATAACCTAGTTCATATCTTAACTCACAAATAAATGCAATCCTTTGTTTAGGTTGTTAAAAAAGAACGTCAAGATAAAATGGGATGAAGAATGCATGGAAGCTTTCACAACGATCGAGGAGTACCTCATGAACTCTCTAATTTTACTAGCTCCTAAACCTAGGAAACCTTTATTTCTATACCTGACAGTATTACTGGAATCCATAGGGTATATGCTCGGCTAGAAGGACAAGGTAGGGAAAGAACGAGCCATATACTACTTAAGTAAGAAGTTCACTGAGGGGGAATAGAAGTATTTGGAAATTGTAAGAACTTACTATGCTTTGGTCTGGGTAATGCATCGGCTCAGATAATACATGCTCTATTATCGAGTTAAATTGCTGACTCAGCACAATCCCTTAAAGTACTTGGTAGATAAACTGGCCCTAATTGATAGTATCTTAAAGTGACAAATGTTACTATTAGAATTCAACATTACATACGTAGACCAAAATTTAATCAAGGGGTAATCTCTAGTAGATCAGTTAGTAGAAAATCCCTTTGATGACACCTCCTAAAAGGTATAAGTCAATTTCCCCGATGAAGATATCTTAGCAACTGTAGGAAGTTCTGATAAAGGAGAAGATGATGAACTATCAAAATGGAAGATGTTCTTCGATGAGGCAACTAACTTATTCAGGTATGGAATTGGTGTAATACTAATATCCCTTGAAGGTACGCAGTACCCTATAGCTGTGAGGTCTGTTTTCCTATATACCAATAATATCGCTGAATATGAAGCATGCATCATGGGAGTCAAAATGGCTTTAGATAAAGACATTCAAGAATTAGAAGTGTATAGGGATTCTTCACTCATTATCGGCCAAGCTTAGGGAGAATACAAGATGAAAGATCCTAAACTAGTATCTTATCGTCGACACTTAACTAAGTTGATGGAGAAATTAAAAGAAATCACTTTTAATCACATACCAAGGACTCATAATCAATTTGCCAATGCCTTGGTCACTCTGGCATCTATGATCTAAATATCTAGTGGAGTTAAGATTCAGCCCTCACTATTTAAATTGAAGACAAGCTTACCTTTTGTCTAGCAATTGAAGGTACGGATGGCAAAAAGCCATGGTACCATGATATTAAAATGTTCCTACAACAAGGCATATACCCTAAAAGGGCCGAGAAAAAGGACAGAAGGATGATTAGGAGATTAGTTGCCCAATTTTTAGTAAGTGAGTCTACTTTGTACCGGCAATCTTTTGATAATATACTTTTAAGGTATGTAGATGACAAATAGGTTGAGATTTTGATGAAAGAAGTACACAAAGGAATATATAGCCCTCACATGGACAATTACATGCTGGTTAAGAAAATTATCAGGCTAGGGTGTTACTAGTCAACAATGGAAATTGATTGCATCAATCATATTGGGCATTATCACTTATGCCAAGTTTATGCAAATAAGATAAATACCCCACCTCAGGAATTACACACACTCTTCTCACCATAGCCTTTTTCAATGTGGGGAATAGACATCATCGACCCGATTACTCTAAAAGCATCCAATGGGCATCGCTTTATACTAGTCGCCATTGATTACTTCAGTAAGTGAGTTGAGGCCTCATCCTATTTGAACATTACTAAAAGGGTCAAAGTGAAGTTCATCAAGATAGATATCTTGGCTCAATACAGGGCTCTAGAAACAATCATCACCGACAATAGCACTAACCTTAACAATAAGCTTATGTTAGAGTTGTGCTGACAGTTCAAGATCATTCACAAGAACTCTACCCCTCAAAAGAATAATTGAAAAAATAGCTGTTACATATAAGGACTAGCATGAGATGTTGCCATTCGCACTCATAACCTATCAAACTTCCATCAGAACGTTTAGTAGGGTAACACCCTACTCTTTGGTATACAGTACTGAAGCAATATTACCAATGGAGGTTGAGATGTCGTCTCTCAAAGTACTATCAGAGACCTAGTTAGATGAAGCCAATTGCATAAAGAAACGCATGAAGCAACTGAATCTTATTGATGAGAGAAGATTGACAGCCTTATGTCATAATTAATGTTACCAACAAAGAATGCCTTGAGCTTTCAACAAAAGAGTATGACCTCAGAACTTTAAAGAGGGTAATATGGTATTAAGAAAGGCTCTCCCTAATGTACAAGACTTTAGAGGAAAATTTTGCTCCTAATTACGGAGGCCCTTATGTTGTGAAGCGAGTATTACTAGGATGGGCTTTAATTTTGTCTCAAATGGATGGTCCAAAATTGAGAGATCCTATTAGTGCTAATGTTGTAAAATTGTACTATCTATGAAAAGTCAATGGAAATTTTTTCTCAAAATATGAAAATGTCGGTCATTTTGAATGTTATTGTGGTCTAATTTTCATTCTCTATAAGCAAAGTTGGTATCCTTAGCAATTGTTGACTTTGGAATCATCACCATCTCTTTCTCTTTATCCATTAAAAGGTTCAATTCCTTTAGCCCATTTAATTGAACCCATACACTGAAAACATGAGAGAAGCTGAAAAGTGAGATATAAAACATTAGTAACTAACAAAACTCTTTAAAATTTTTTATTACGAATTAATCCCCCTCAATGGGGAGTTTTATTATCTATTTTTCAAGGAAAGATAAAACCCAAATGGATAATCACCCCATGGCAAATATTTACTAATTAGGACAAATCAGCTGAGGAGTAGGTAGAGGGCATTCTATATCATGTTAATCTCTCCAAAAGACTAGTAGAGCCTTAGAGGCTCCATGACAAGATCCGTTGGGTTGACGATAGGGGTTTAGAGTTGAGCTCACTTCAAAGAATGAGTTAATTGGTTTTAATGGGACTTTTAGAAGAAAGGTTTAGTAGTTTAGCTATTATAGGCAAGGCCAGTTAAGTATTTCTCTACATTGTTAGCACATTGGTTTTTGAACATTGCATTTGCATTCAAACTATATGACCAGTTTTTATGATTCTTACTCCTGATAGTCTTCTAAGCCATCCTATAAAGCGCTTGCTTTTTGTACTATCTTTTGGTACTTAGCCAGTCTTTGAAGGTGCTATCTTGACTCAGTCTCTTTTCGGTTCTTTTAGCAAACCCATAGGGTGTTTCCCTCAAGCGAGTCCATAAGGCACTTCTCTTCACCAATTCCTTATAGCAAGCCCATAAGGCAATTCTCTTTGCTAAATTCTTTCAGTAAGCCTGTTGGACTCTTTTCTTCACTAATTTGTTGTAGTGAGCCTATCGAGTGCTCCCTTTCATCAATTTCTTTATCGTAAGCCCATGGGGCACTTCATTTCATCCCCAATTCCTCATAGCAAGCCTATAAGGTGCTAATCTTTATCAATTCCTCTTAGCTAACTTAAGGAGTGATTTACCCATTCGCCTAGGTTAGTTAGCTTAAAGTTACACAACCAGGTTTTTCAAATTGATTCTAGTTTAAGGCTACTAGTCCCCTAAAGATGCTTTTACTTAGATTAGTAAGCTTAGAAAAGCATGACCAAATTTTCTTAAATCGATTCTAACTTTGGGTTACTAGTCTCCTTGAGATGTTCTCACTTAGGTTAGTGAGCTTAAAAGAGCAAAACCAGGTCTTCCAAAATCGATTCTAACTTTAGGTTGCTAGCCCCTTAGAAACGCTCCTACCTAGGTTAGTAACCTCAAAAGAGCATGACTAGGTTTTCTAAATTGATTCCAGTTTAGGGTTGCTAGTCCTTGAGAGATGCTTCCACTTAGGTTAGCTAGCTTAGAAGAACACGATCAGGTTTTCCAAACTGCTTCTAGCTTGGGGTTACTAGTCTCATAGAGACGATCCTGCCTAGGTTAGTTAGCTCAGAAGAGCATAACTAGGTTTTTCTCATATCGATTCCTATTTAAGGTTGCCAGTCCTTTAGTGACACTTTCGCTTAGATTAGTAAGTTTAGAAGAGCATAACCAAGTTTTCTCAAATCGATTTTAGCTTTGGGTTGCTAGTTCCCTAGAAACGCTCCTACTTAGGTTAGAAAGAGCATGACAAAGTTTTTCAAATCAATTCCAGTGTCACACCCCAAAAAGATGAAGTCATAACAATCTCACCGTATTGGTCATCCGAAGATAGAAATTGTCCTAACAGTTGCTATCCTAGATCTAGTTCACACTAGGTGTACTCGACTCTACCCCTTTAAAGCATCCAATTCAATACTTGTTTGATATAAACCTATGGAGTAATCCTTTAAAATAATTTGTAATAATAGACTTGTAATTTGACCTCGTAAAAAAGTGGTAATAAATCTCATAAGTACTTGTCATTTCATATATAAACTATAATATTGAAAACTACCAAACCCTTTGAAGACTTTTCTGTAGTTTTCCTTAAAAGTTAAGAAAGTTAATGTTAAGGACAACAACTAGCCATTTCTTGTTTACACCTTACTCCCTGTCTCAATTTGCTAAAGCTTTGGTTTTTGGTAAGTGCTTGTAATCCATTCGAAACCTACAAAATGAACTATAGGGGAATGAGCGACAACTTACTTAGTAAATGAGGCGAAGGTAGAAGTATACACTTAGCACATCACAAGTGGGGTTTTCAACCAAGTTAGTTAGATGCAACACATGTACAAGAAATGCCATCGCATGACATTATCTAATCCATCGTGATTAGAGAAATTGCATTCACTCTAATCTGGGTTGAGAAGATTGACATTACACACTCACGAATTGAAACCAAACCGGGGCTTATGCAATAAAGAACACCCTCCTTTCGTAACCATCTTCGAATCATAGCCCCCAACCTTGCCACAATCTCTTCTCCCATCACTCAGTTCAACTAAGGGTAGGGAAATGACTATTTTAGCTATCTTCATTGAAGCGAGTCCGTTTTTGACTGAAGAACCTTAGTCGTTACCCCTAGTGAGTTACGATACATATCAGGTTAGATATTAAGCCAAGTTTGAGTTAGTTCATCTTTTTAGGGTGACCAGCTAAGCTCAAACAATTCAAGCATAACAATATTCATATAACAGCCGTAACATGGAGCTTAGTTCCCATTACAGTAATCGAAACTCAACTACAAGTACTATATACATACAAACAACTAATTACAGTCACAAGTAAATACATACCAAAGTCTCTATGTATTTTGAAATAACACCCCAAAATGCTATAAAGTATCGAACCCCTTTACTTATCATGATGCTCACTTTAGAAAACTCGTATCATGAATGGTCTAATTACTGGGAGACCCTATAAATACAAAACCCAAATTCAATTTTCGTAATGGTTACAAAAACATTAAGGTCTTATCTAAAGTATATTATAATAATATATAGTTTTATTATTTAAGTTAAGTTAAGTCATTACTTATTAATAATATACGTAATTATACTATTACATATAATATATTGTTTTGATCATATCGAAACGTACTTTTAATTGATTAAATCATATTTCGATTACTATAAGGTTATCGTAATACATAAATTCTTGTAATATTATAGAGATATAAGTTATATTACTTAGGATTGTCTAATTTTTGTAAAAATAGTATCATTGGATTAATATAGACTTAGCGACACGTATTATGAGTTCTATTTCTAGAGATAATTTTTAACAAGTAGTTCGAATTTCTAATACAGTTATACATATCTAAGTAAATATTATCGTATTATACGTATTTGACATAATTAAACTATATTTTACATAATTTGTCAATATAACTCTATAATATAGATATTATCTAACTCTAGTACACATATAACATAACATAATTGTCAAAATAGCATTAAATATATTAAAAATCTACTTTCTCAACAAATCTAACCAGTATGTATATATATAGTTTTAATTTCAATATTTATCATGTTTTAGTCTATTATTACTAAAAATTGAGTTCCGATTTGTAATTAAGCTATTTTACTACGTAAATTCATAATAAATAACTTGGGTTACCAAATAATTCTCCGAAAATTTCTATAGACTTCTAAAAATATGGGAAACTTAGTCATTGCTTGGTTTCGTGTTATTAATTTATTGCCTATATGCTTGAAATTATAATTTTACCCCTAAATTATACTTAATTACCCAAATATTATCCTTTTTATACAAAATTAATTCTAATATATCCTAACATCATTACAATTCACCAAAAGTCAGTACCTATCATTTCCATCAACTAATTTCATAAAAACCTATTTATTTTATCATTTCATCCTATTTCTAGCTATTTTTAGGGCAAAAAATTACTTTAAATATGAAAAGTACCTAAATTAAAAATATGGCTACATAGAAATTAAATACATATCATATATATTCTACGAAAAAAATTTGAGCTAAAAACTACATCGTTTAGGGTATTTGTTTTGAAAGTCAAAATTCAGATGAATAGTCACTTTCTTAAGCATGTATATAAAATAATCACAATTTTACAAAAATAAAATTACAATATGAAAGCATATCTAAAATAACCTAGATATAATTTTTTTTCATAATTTTCTAACTTAATTTAATATTTTTAGAAATTATAAGAAAAACGTAGTAAAAAATTGACTAACCTATTTACCAGTGCTCTAGCCACCGTTGGTCAGTAGGGGTATGTCGATCGGAAAGGGCATTGATGGTGCTCCATGGTGGTGGAAGGGTGTCATAGAAGATCAAGGTTTGGTTTGAGATCTAATTAGGCTTGTTCCTTACATTGTTTTTCCTAATTTTTGTCAAATTTTTCTAAATTTTTTTCCCTAATTTTTCTTAAGTTTTCTTGGTTTCCAAAATGTTAAATCTAAGTCCTAGTATCTTTTTTATAATGTTTTAGGTTGGTTGAAATTTTTTCTTAATTATTAAGTAATTTATTTTAATATTTTCCTTGAAAAATGCGTAGTACGAGGTATCAATTTTTTATAAATTTTCTTTTAATACAGCTACTTATCCTTTTTAAGTTGCTCCACATTTAATCCAATCATATTTCAAGTCATTTCTTTTTTTTTTTTTAATAATGTTTTAGGGTATTTTGGTATTTTATATTAGTATTTAATAATTTTGTTAATATACGGGTATATATCCTATATATATCATATACGTATAATCATGTTTCTAGCATATCTTTTATTTTTAAGATACTTTTCCTATTTAATTTTGCGATTTTATCACTTATTATGCATTATTATATAATTTTAGGTTAATTTATGAGTATATTTATTATATATACCGAGTATACTCATAAAAATACATATATACTCATATAGTATATTATGCTATATTATTTTCTTTTATTGCCTAATTAACTTATCTTTGAGTTTTCATCGCATTTCGAGCTCAATTTTATAGATATGAGTAATTTTATACTATATTAAGTAATCATACTTCTAGAGGTAAAATTAAGATTTTGGGTAATTATTTTCAAAATCTAATTTTAGAAGGTTACTTTAACTAACTTTTTTATCTTAGTTGTAAAGTTTGAGCTCAATCAGATAACTTTTCCCGAAATCCCTAAATTTAGATACGATTGTCCTAAATTCAACTTTAGCATCTCATATAGAGTAAATTATCACTATTGTGATTGTATTCTTGATATTCTTATTATATTATGGATTTCTAAACATATGAGTATTCTTAGATTAGGGTTATTATGTTTCTTTAAAGTTTTTAGTCTAATTGGTTTACTTTTCAGAATACTCTAGATCGACTATTGACCTTAATTGCACAAGAACAGGGCTTTGTCCTAATACTCAGATGTTTATGTCTGAACTGTTGATTTATAGGATATTACATCCAGCTTAGAGTTAATAGTCCCCTAGAGACACTTCCGCTTAGTTTAGTTAGCTCAAAAGAGCATGATCGAGTTTTTTGCAAATCGGTTCTAGTTTAGGATTATTAGTTCCTTAGTGACGCTTTTGCTTAGGTTAATAAGCTCAAAAGAGAACAACTAGGTTTTCCAAATTGATTCCAGCTTAGGGTTGCTAGTTTCCTAGAAATGCTCTCGCCTAGGTTAGTTAGCTCAGAAGAGCATGATTAGGTTTTTCCAAATCAATTTTAGTTTAAGGCTGCTAGTCCCCAAGAGATGCTCCTGCCTAAATTAGTGAGCTCAGAAGAGCATGACCAAGTTTTCTCAAATTGATTCCTATTTAGGGTTGCTAGTCCCTTAGTAATGCTCTCGCTTAGATTAGTAAGCTTAAAAGAGCACGACTTGATTTTCCAAATCGATTCCAACTTAAGGTTACTAGTCTCCTAAAGATGTTCCTGCCTAAGTTAGTGAGCTTAGAAGAGCACGACCAGGTCTTCCAAATCGATTCCAGCTTTGAGTTGCTTGTCCCCTAGAGATGCTCTTACCTATGTTAGTGAGCTTAGATGAGTATGATCAGGTTTTTCCAAATCAATTCCAGTTTAGGGTTACTAGTCCTCGAGAGACGCTCTCACCTAGGTTAGTAAGCTCAAAAGAGCATGATTAGGTTTTCTAAATCGATTTCAACTTAAGGTTATTAGTCCCTTAGAGACGTTATCGCCTAGGTTAGTTAGCATAGAAGAGCACGATCATGTTTTTCTCAAATTGATTCCTATTTAAGGCTATTAGTCCCCTAGTGACGCTCTTACCTAGGTTAGTAAGCTCAAAAGAGTACGACCAGTTTTTCCAAATCAATTGTAGCTTAGGGTTGCTAGTCCCTTAAAGACACTCCTACCTAGGTTAGTTAACTCATAAGAGCATGACTAAGTCCTCAACGTCTCTTTAAGGTCTTAGCCAGCTTAAGAAGAGCTTCGTCCGTTCAATTACGTCAGTCAACTTAGAAAGGTACGAACAATTTTTTAAACCAATCTTTCTAGCTAACTCTTAAGGCGCTAGAATTTCCGAAACTCACTCGGCTAGCTCTTAGAGCGCTTCCTCTCTCTTTTACCCTTCACTAAATCCTTAGTAGACTAAACCTGGGACAACTAGTTAGTTGTGGGTTGTAGCGCTCCTCAAAACAAATTCCACCCCTAGGGCAAAAATAGTATCTATTTTGTCTTTGTGGTGAAATTCTGCTCAAATCTCACCACAAAGAGATGCAATTGTAAATACTCTATTTTTTGCCTCCCTTTAATTTTTTATTTTTATTTATTTATTTTTTTAGAATTTTTAGGATAGGGTAAAGGTCCTAATTTAGGAAAAACTAAAAAAATAAGAAACTTAGAAAAAAATAAAAAATTGAAAAATTTAGGAAAAATTATAAAAATTAAAATGTCACAAAAAAAGAAGAAAAAAGAGGATTTGGGAAATTTAGAAAATAATAAATTTTTAGAAAGTTTAATAAAGTAGAATTTTTTTCTTTTTTTTTTAATTTAGATAAAAATAAGGAGAGTGCCATTAGGCCTAGGATTAGATTTGAATCTAGCATAAGTTGACTTAATTCATTTGCACATATAGATAGGGCATAAGTCAACAGCTAATGGATAAGTACTTGAGTCTAGCATTGGTGTTGACATGGAGGTTTGGAGTTCGAATCTTGTCAAGCACAAAGTAGCTTTTTCTTTTTAAAAGGAAAAGTATATATAATAATAATAATAATAAGATCTTAGTATGCAATTAAGATAGGACGTTTACGCCACTTAGTTAATAGGTATTTGATTTTAGTATTTAGTTCTTATATATATCTTTATATATATATATATAAAGATAGGGGATTGAACCCAGTTTTAAAACCCAATCTGCATAATTTGAGCAAGTCTTAGGGCCTTGATGCATTTCGGTGAGATAGAGGGCAAGGGGCACACTTGGCGCGCCCTATTTTTTTCAATCGCATACGTATAGCATATGCCCTACATGTGGCCATTGTCCCCAATTCTTCTTCTTCCTTTTTTTTATGTTTCAATTTTCTAGCTTCTTTCCTTCTTAGTGTACTTAGCTTAGGGTCATTTTTTACCCTATTTACTACACGATTTTACAGAATTAATGGTGAAATCGTGTAGCACACTTGGCATACTTTAAATCGAGACAAAAATTCATCCAAGTTCATCCTCTTACAAGGCAAGAATCAAGTTCATAAATTGAAAAACAATTTTCGGGTCGTCATGCTTTAATGATGATTTTCAAAAATTCCAAGCTTCCTAAGGTTAGCTTGATCCTTCAAGGCTATAAATAGGACCTCGACCATCACTTTAGGACCATCCTACTTACGAACTCTCTCTTTCTTCCTCAGTCACTCTCTCTCTTTGCACCCACAATCACTTTCTCTCTTTTTCTTCAAATCTCTTTCTCTAGGCACCTTTTTCCAAAACCACCACCACGACTAACTTCGTGATGGTAAAAAATCCAAGACTTGACCTCTCATTCCCTTCCAGCAACCACTACGTGCCACTACTGATAACCACCACAAGCCACCACCGATAACCACCACCAAAGGCAACCTAAAACGCCAAGGCATCATTCTTACCTCCCATATCCCTAATTTAAAACCCACAAAAAACACTTTTCCCACTTCAATTGGTGGTCGAATCAAGTTAAATCATCCTCCACCACCGCTACTACCTTCTTTATTGTACAACTCATACTGATTTAAAGTCGACCCGATTTGCTACTTCTTCATATGTATTATTTTATTTTTATTTATTGCTCATGTATTTATAAAAGTAATTAAATAAGAAAAGAGAAAAAAAAAAGAAAAGAGAAAAGGAAAAAAAAAAGAAGAAAAAAAAAAGGGTAGCTTAGTTAGTTAGTTTGTTTACTTTTCCCGATTGAGAGTAAAATAAGAAAAAGTCATAAAATAAATACAATAAAATAAGGGAAATAATATAAAGAAAATAATAATAATAAAGAAGGAAAGTGTTTTATAACTTAGAAAACCTATTTTTGACAAAAAAAAATAATAACAATAAACCAACTCGTTTTCCAAATTAGGACTACTTTAACGTTTTCAAGAAATAAAACCCCAATTAGCACCCTTTAGAAAATTTTTTTCTTTAAATAAATTGAAATAGGTAAAAACGTAAACTTGATCTTTTTCAAAAATTAAAATCAACAACTTGCTAAAGTTTTACAAAAAAAATTACGCACGTCTGATTCCGAATAACGAATATATAGGCACCTACAACACAACAGTAAAAATGAAAAAAAAAAACCCATTTTTCACATTTTAGTGTAGTTTCATTTGATTTAACCTAATTAATAATTAAACTTCATTTCATAGGATAGTTTTTGAAAGGTGGTTTTAAGAAATTAAGTCTAAAATTGGAAAGTTAAAAGTGGTACCCGTTCAAGGTTTAATAGGATAGTCTTTAGATTCAGATTTTTAGTTTTAAAAACGTTTAAAAAATTAGTTTTATTGAAAGACCGACAGCTAAGTTAACTTAACTTTTTTTCCTAACTCAAATTAGGTGGCAACTCTAAACAATTTTTAAAGAAAAACTAGTTTTCTTTAACTCTTAGTTGAGGACCGATATTAAATGGGTTAGGGTTTAATATTGACCAAGTTAAAGAAAATATTAAAAATCGGAGGAAAAACTGGGCTCAACACTTCTCCATTAACTACATAACCTAGGAAGATTACTTCTTCCAGACAAAAATAGCATTTCTTCAAGTTTTCAAGTTTTTGAGCAATCTCTCTATCCGGAGGACATCGAAAATAGCTCTGAGATGTTCAATGTGCATTGCCAAGTTGGCACTATAGACAAGGATGTCATCAAAGTAGACGATGATGAATTTTCCGATAAGATCTCTAAAAATTCATCAATCTTATGAAAGTACTTAAGGCATTTCATAGTCCGAAAGGCATGACCATCCACTCGTATAGGCCATGTTGGGTCCTAAAAGAAGTTTTCCACTTGTCCCCTTACCTCATTCGAATATGGTGGTATCTTGACTTTAGATATACCTTACTAAATACTTTGGCACCACTCAATTCATCTAACATATCGTCTAGGCTTAAGATTAGGTATTGGTGCTTGATCATAATTTTGTTAACAGCTCTATTATTCATACACATATGCCAAGTTTCATCCTTCTTTGGCACAAGCAATATAAGCACAATACAGGGGCTAAGACTCTCCCTCACATATCTCTTTTCTAATAGTTTGTTGACTTGTTTTTTAAGCTCTACAACTTGCTTTGGATTTATTCTATAAGTTGGTTTGTTCGGTAAGGTAGCATCGGGTATTAAGGTAATGCAATGCTCTATGCCTTTGAAAGGGGGTAATCCCTTTGGTAACTATTCTAGAAATAGCTCGACATATTCATCCAGTATTTCTTTGACTTCCAAGGGTAGCTCACCTTACTCCTTTAACTTTATTAGTTGCCTGACCAACATAAGTCAGTATATTAGCCTTAATAGCTTATCAAAGCTTGACTTTACTCAGAATCAAAGTCTTCTTAAATCCTCAAGCAAGTTTAGCTTGTAGCTTACTAACTTGACTCGACATCATAAGGTTCAAAGTAATCTTCCTCCCATCTTTCTTAAACACATAGGTATTCTTGAATCCATCATGCATAACCCTTGAGTCAAAGAGCCGTGGTTCGCCTAACAACACATAAGATGCGCACATGGGCAATACATCACAAAGAACTTCATCAAAATAGTTTCTAATTGAGATCGATAGCAATACTTATTGTGTGACATATAGTGCTCCCTTCTCATTCAGTTAATACAACTTATACTGCCTTAGATGTAAGATGGTTGACAATTTCAATTTCTTAATCAGGTTGGCAGATACTACGTTGGTATAGCTCCCACTATCCATTATGAGCACACAAACCTGATCATCCACTTTGTAAGTGATGTGAAATAAGTTCTCTCTCTTCTTCTCCTCAATAGAGGGTTCCAAACTCATTACACATCAGACAACCAAGGTTAACTTATCCAGGTCTTTTACAAACACATCTTCCTCAACCAATTCAGCATTGACCTCTTCTCCTACTTCTTTTTCCTCCTTTAGTTCCTCATCAGTGCTATCTACCTTAATTTTCGAGACATCTCCCTTGATAATCATAGTCCTTCAACTTAGACATTAAGTCGCCGTGAACAAGTTAGTTTGATTGACCAAGTCGGCTCATCGGAGGATGGATCGGCTTGTTCCTCCTCTGCTTCTCTACTTATTGGGCTACTCTTATAGCCTCATCTAGCATAGTAAACTGTTAAAGTACCATAATATCTCACAAGTCATTTCTTAATCCAGTAAGAAACCTGTATATCGTTTGTGCTGATTGCTCTTCTAGTTCATAGCAAATCATGAGTATTTAGAACTCCTAAATATATTCATTAACAATTCAACTTTTTTGTCTCAACTCTTGAAGCTGAGTAAAGTGTCTTGCAAATATATATCCAGCATGAACCTGTTTTTGAGAATTCTCTTCATTTTAGGCCAAGTATTTACCTTTTTGTATCCTTCTCATCTTCTCATGATTGGGAAGTTCTTCCACTATATCGCAGTGTATTCTGAGAACTATACAACAATAGTCCTCACTTTCTCACGATCTTCATACTAGTAATAATAAAAAAATTGCTCTACCTTTTCCTCTCAATCTAAGTAGCCATAAATGCTTTCAGAACCATTAAATCTTAGAATCTAAAGCTTTACATAGTCAATAGTTTGGGGTGCTCAAGCTCGCTTTTCTTCTTCTTTGTACTCTTCTTTCCCTTCATCATCCATATCTCTCAAGTCAATCTTCATTTTTACTTGTCCTCTTACTCCTCTTCCTCAAGCTTATCGAGTTAGGTTCTACCCTCTTGCAGGTTGAGCAACTTGGGGAATATTCTGTACAACCTTGGCAGGTTTAAAAGCCATTGCATGTACAACCCTAGTAAGGTTAGTTATAAGGTTAGCCATTTCATTTATTCGTTTGTCTATATTCTTAGGGGTATGCTAGGGTTGTCGCCCATGGTAGACAACACCATTATTATCATCCCTAATTCTAACGTTGACACTCAAATCCATCATTTTCTCGACAAAACTCAATAGACAAACCCAGAATCTACATAACAATAGGAATGGCTTACTTAACTCAAGCAACTCACACACACTATTCTCTATACGGAAGTTTAAGCTAACTATCAACACAGTAACTACTCTCGAAGAACAACAAACCCAGTTAAAACTTGCTTTTTATTTTCATATGTCTGGAATAGGGCACAATGAAGTATATAACCATAGGGAACTACTACTCTTTCTACCTACTCAAACACTCACAACTAACTTTTATGCAACCGCAACATACTATCACAACAAACAATACTTACAAGAAAGCTCAATCATAACTTACTCAAATCAAGCCTCTACTTTGATACCAAGATGATTCAAACCTATCCAAGGATTGATAAGGTCGGCCACATAGGTGGGTCTAAGCTTGCAGAAAGCTTGAAGAACGAAATGGGAATCACGCTAAAATAGGAAAAGTAAATAAGCAAACCCTCGAACAACTCCAAGGATATGACATACTAGGAAACTTCTAAGGACTCATGGCATAACTCCATATGATGCACGCAATGGTTTGATGAGGTTACTCTCCACATAGCCTTACTTAAGGGTTAGGATAAGAGTGAAATAAGCAAACAAGCTATAAGCAATATTTTCGAAAAATAAGTATATTTGATATTCTCAAGTATGATGATATGAGATGATGTGGCTACATTACAATGGGGTATTTATACCTAAAATATTAGGGTATCTTACTCAAAATGGAAAAGATTAAAAGGGTAATATCTAAAAAAAGTAATGTATAAGGAATGATAAAGGGTATCATTGGAAATACAACAAAAATGGGTATCTTGTATGGAGGTTTTGTCATAAGGTTGCTCAAACATGTCACTCTCTATAGATAGGCGACTTTTCTAGTAGGAAAAGACAATTTGTACATTCAAGTTGGTGACTACTGAATTGAGGTGTTGAGTAGAAATGGTAGATTAGTTTTGCAAAGCTAAGTAAATAATTCTTCTAAGGTGAATTCACCTCAAACACATTCAATACGGTTCAGAGTCAAGTCGGCTAGGTGTGTGGTCGAATAGGCTAAGTTAATGTTCGAGTATTGCTCGAGTTGGTATCTAAAGACAATTAATGAGTACGAGAAGGTTCAACTTAGTTAGGGCATCAAGTCGGTAGATTGCAGCAGCTCGAAATCCTTAATAGTGAGACGTAAGGAAAGAATTTGCTTAGCTATGCTTTCCAACCCTCAAGCTCGAGCTTGGGTCAAGGGTCTGGTGGTTTGATTCCTATTAAATTACGACAATTAAGTATGGTCCTTTGAGATATTGAAGAAGGGGAATGAAGTTGAATAAGTTAGCAAACATGTGAAGCAGCTCCTCGAATAAGAGTCACCAATAAGCTCAACACGACTTAACCCTCTCTTGATATGACTTACAAGTGGGTTAAGGTCTATACACCACCAATCCCTGGCTACCTACAAAATTAGATAAGAGTGAAAAGATGAACTTGGAGAAGTGTCTTACAGGGAAATTGGATATTCAGATAATATGTTAGGTTTATTCTAACTATACATGACGGGGATTATCTATAGTAAGTCTCTTAGGGCAACATTCAGAAGGGGAAATTACAAAAAGGGTAAAATGTAAATGTACCAACCTAATATACACCTAAAAGGATATAAAGGATAATTTCATCAAAAGTAAAATAGTACAAGTGACAGAAAAAGAAAAGAACATGTCAATCAGTCATCTGTACTACACTCTATTGGGAAATCTTTCTTGAGGAGAGTTATAGTGGAACATTCGAAGTAGGTTGGAGTTTTGCTTCTAGATAAAATGTTGTAACAGGTCAGCTATCGGAAAGTTGGTACGTAATTCAATTCTTGATAGGTCGAAGTTTGGGAAAAGGAAGCTCGTCATCCTATAAATTGATTGATAGGAAGGTAAGTCATAGCTCAGCACTTAGTAGGTTGGTAAGGTGGGTAATAGCTCATAAGTCAGAACTAAAATTCCCAATAGCTTGGACTAGAGTATAGACAAACCAATCTAAGAAGAATTAGACGAGGTGCCAACTTAGTGTTGTGGCTTGTCCTTTGTTGGTTGTAAAAACAACATGTGTTTGGCTAGAACCTATAGATCTTGGAGCTTTGCTCAAGCAATAGGTCTAAAGGTGGGTAGTCTATCAGCTCCTTAAAAGGGTTGAAGATTTGCCCTCAAATCTTGATTTCTTTTTCTAGCATATAAGGCATAAGATCGATGACATTGATGATGGGCGATGCTTCATACCCTTTGTTAGATATCTCTCATATATTTTGATGATAACAAAAAGAGAAGAATGCTAACGAATCATCAATAATGTAGGTATTTAGAGGGTTCTCAAAAAAGTCTAAAATTACAAATTGAGAATCGTTTAGAAAGTTATTTAGAAGGTCTGAATTATTTAACAAAGGAAAAAATTCTAAAAATATTCAGAAGATACTTTAGAAGCTTTGTTATGAGAAGAATTGGTATAGTATTTCAAAAACTTATTCAAAGAGGAAGAGAAGAAGACTAATACTCTTTAAAAGGTTATTCAGATAGCTGGTTTGAAAGAATAATGTGGAAAATTAATTTATATTAGATTTGAAGAAAACAAGACTTAGCTTCACTAGATTGGGTGTATTAGGGAAATACACTTAATCTTATTTCACTAAAGATGGAATTAAGAATCCATAGAGATTATTTAAGCAAACAAATCTTTGGATAAATCAAGTAATATACAAAATAAGATTGGTTTAAGATCTTGTGGGATTTTATTTTCTAAGATTGAAGCTTATTTGGAAATCATTGGTTAAGTGTATCTCACCGTAAATTTTCATAACTGAAGTCTATCTAGAAGTTGCTAATCAAGCATACTCTACCATGCTCGGAGGGTCAGATTTAAAATTCAAAATTACCAAGATCTTCTCCAAAATATCTATGGATCATCTAGACAATGAAAAACATAAACATGAGTTGAAGATAATTCTCATTGTCTTTTAGCCGTTGGAAGATTCAAGTATAAAAGAAAAAGTGATTCAAAATTATAGACACAAATCTTGAAGCAAAAGATTACATATACATTATACTTGAAATGAGACCTATTTCTACTATCTAAAAGAGCACATAACGTAGTTTCGTATACTTCTCTAGAAAGTTGAACTGAAGTAGATTTTCATCAATCATTACTTGTGTTTTTATTCAAAGTCTTATGAGATTCATATTGTTATTCTCACATGTTTCTCTTGTAAAATTTGTTTATTTAAGTTAGTTTGTACTTTGTAGATCTATATTAGCTTAGATTAAAGAAAGGCTAGATAGGTAAAGCAAAGTGTAGTGAAGCCTATGTGTAGCAAATTCTTGTAAACTTCTCGTGATTTTGTTATAGTGGATCAAGTGGAACGGTATTAGTGAAGTAAATCAAGTTCTTAATAGTAGAGTTAAAAGAAAGCAGTAGGAAGAAAGCCGAAGCTCTATAAATCCTCAGCTCGATATTCTCCTCCTTATCTCTTTTAATTTGTACTATTTATTTGTGTTGAATTATAATAGTATCATTGTTTACCAAAATAAGTTATTAAGAGGGATATTTTATTTATATTGGAAAAGTTTTCAAAAATTTAAAGATATTAATTTACCGACCATCTTGATATCTTATACGGGACCAACACCCTTCAAGTAGCTCAAGCTCATATGCATTATCATTAATCTATTAGTAAACTTTGAAAGGGTCATTATCTTTGGATGAAAATTTGTTTACCTTCCTATTTGAGAACCTTTCTTTGCTCAGATGAACCTAAACTAAGTCTCTTAAAGTGTAGATGATGTTCTTTCAACCCTTCAATTGTCATGCCTTAACGTATTATAGCTCAAAATTTAGTTGGATTGGATCTATTTTGATGTGTGCTTAATTGTAGGTGCTCTATAATGGGATAAGTTGACATGACTTAACTCAGCTTGATCTTCGTCAATTAAGTACTAGATCTGTTACTCTTACACTCGCATATATCATATATACGGTTAGCTATGATCTCCTTAGACCAGCATAGGCAAGTGAAGCTTACAAATGGGCAAATTAGCAAACTCATCTACTGCTTTGGTGTTGAACTAAGAAAAGGGCTCACCTTCAACCATTGTTAAGCTTAGGTTTGATCAAGTAAGTAGTACTTTAATTAAAGCTTAGATGTGATCAACAAACGTTAGGTTGTACTTGTGTTATGGGGTGCTTTTATGCATGGATGGTTGTAATGGACTTGCATACCATGATTTTTCCAATAGAAACACTAGGATGATGCAACTAGTTTCATATTCATGGGTGTTAGATAGTAATCAACATTGTGTATTTTTATGTATATGTATATGCATAGCACATATGCTTGATTCAAAATTATGAGTTACTCTAAAACCTAAGACAGCACAATTGTGTTGTTTCGAGCCACTAAACTAAATATAATAATTAGTTATATGTATGTGAATGAATGTATGCATTTATATATGCTTATGGTAACTATATATTGGTTTGCTGTTGTGGAATCCATGTTTTTAATGGAACATGTATAAGGAATGATGTTAACTTCTACAATGATCTTGATTATTACTTCTATGTTAGATTTAGGGATGACTTTAGTCACCTAAACTATGATGAGTAAGGACAATAGCTTGTTAAGAATCCATTTGTAGAATATATGAACTTTTTTAACTTATGCCTATTTGTTTTAGTTACATGTTGAATTATGCATAAGGTAATGTAGAAGATTTTGTTTTGTATGTTTGTGATTTAATCTTTTAGGCCTTATAAAAGTTTATATAGAAGGTTGTGTAGAAGATTTGGTTGTTTTTAGTATATCTATGTGTTAGAGTGTGACTTAGGTTAAATAGAGTCCCACATTAGGAATATGTAGATCAAGTGATGGACACATAAGTTAAAAAAAAAAAAAAAAGCAAAACATTAACCCAATGCCTTAAAGTTCTAGGTTGGATATGGTGTCAATTCTATAGGTATATTGCTTCATAAGACTCATATGTAGAGTTTCTCCTCAATAATGAAGGCTTTCTTAAGACACCTAATAAAATGGCATGAAGCTAATGGTTTGACTAAGATGATGATGAAATAAATGTGGTGATTTGCTTCCATGGTTAAGCCCTTTAAAAAAGAAATAAGAGTTGTATGGTGGTGACTCATATGAAAAACCCATGAGTATAAGTGAGTAGGTAGCTTGGTGGAGTCAATTAAGGAGCTTTTAATGATGTTACAAGAGGTTTTCACTTAAAGGAGAGTAAGACCCAAGTTTATTATAGAAAAAACTTACATTTGAGATAGAAATTGTTGGATATGAGCATGGGTTAGGTGAAAAAGATTTTCAAATTGGAAAGATGTTTGTTAAGTGAAGAATATATAAGTGAAAAAAAAAACCTATTAAAATAGTGCATTAAGGTTTTGGGTCGGATATGGTGTCAAATTCACTCGTATATTTCTTCATAAGACTCATGTCCAAAGTTTCTTCTTGATGATGAAAGCTTCTTGTACCTAACAGGCTTATGTAGAAGGTGATATAGAAGGTTGATATGGCTAACATTTTGTCAATAATTTAAGATGTTATTTATGGTTTTCCATGTGACAATAGTATATATTGTTGGTGTAACTCATTAGGGAGTAAATTGTGGTTATGTTGTATATTTGTGGTTAATAGTAGGTGATCTATGCGTTAACATATATATGCCAAGACATGGATACATGAAAGAGTTGTCATACTTCGATTTTCGAGGGTATGTCAATAAGTATATAAAAATATACACTTATCATAAGTATACATTGTTGGAATTCTTCCTATTTCAAACTAATATTAATTGGATAAATTTTATTTAACAAAACTAGCTGATTATTTAGCCTTGGTGTGAAAACATGTGTGATAAGCCTGAAATAAATGTGATCATATAACATGAGTTATGCACATCTCGATGGGTTATTGTGGTAAGGTGGCTATGTAGGTATAACCCAATAAGAGCCTTAATGGGGGGTTTTATTAAGTTTTTCTTATAAATATATGACTAAATCTCCTTTTCACTTCTATATGGTGAATCTACTCATGGAGAACCGCCAAAGAGAAGGAAAAGTGAAGAGGAAGACTAACCTTTCCAATTGAGATTAAAATTTCCACCACTATAAATTATGTCTACCTAATCATGTAAGATTCTTATTAACTATTTCATGGTGTTCTAATATTACACATATATGTTTTATAATTTTTATTATATATGGTATTAGAAATAGGGTATGTGTGATATTAGGACCCAATTGATAGACTTAATTCGATTCAATCTTTTAAAATTGATTTTATTTAAAATATCATGCATCTTAAAATTACTTTTCTTTTCAATTATTGATTCTATGGCATACAATCAACTAGCAAGAAAGGTTATACTCATCGTGATTATCAATCTATGTAGTGAGATTAGGCATAAAGTTATCTTAGTGAGATTAGACATAGAGTTATTGAAGAAATTAAAAAACAAAAAAAGGATTCAAGAGTTGGATAAAGAAAATGTATTCTAATACTTATTTTTGTTCTTTTCATGTTTGAATGCAATAAATGGAAATTGATTGAAATAATAGAGAATCATAATAAATTATCTATTCCTTTTGTATTCTTACATACTTTGTATTGGATATTCAATGTTTTGATTCCATCGTTGCTTTTGATTTTGCAATCTCCATCATTGATGATGGGAAAAGAAATATATTAGATTTCAAAAGTATATGTTTTGCAATATAAATATATACATTAAAAATTAAGACTTCTATATTGCTATTGTTTTATTAAAAGGTCACATATTGTTTTGTATGTCACTGGAATGTGTCCATCAACAATAATCAACTAAGAATTGTGTTTGGTGTTCTGGTTAAGTAAGAATAGTAGAGACAACATCATCGATTATGACAAATTTTGGATCACGATGAAACATGTAATGTTGATATGAGTATATGAGATCATGATTTCTAATCGATGTTCACATAAAAAAATGAAATATATGTATATAATGTTTATAAAATTCTAAGTTAGAATGCCATATTCAAGGACCTTAAGAGACACATTAATGTTTAGTGTTTCTTTTAGATAGTCCATTGCATGCATCTAGTCATGTTTGCAGGTTACTTCAATGGGCATGTCTAATTACTTTGAAATGGGTAAAAATTTTCATTAGTTGAGATAAATGCTTGGTTGCCAAAGTAGCTCGTTTATCGATATTAATGGATTGTTTTTTTATTCATAAGGATTCAGAATGTTTTATGGATTATCTATGTTATCGCCAGCCTAAAGGGAGTTACTATATGGGATAATTTAATGTTTGAAATAAAGCATTAAGTTAGAGTACACTAGTATGGAATGTTTATCCACTTAAAGGGGATAAATTTTTCAAAAATTGGGATATCTCATTGTCGTTTTATGTGAAGAGTCACTAATGCATACTACATTCTTTGCCTAAAGGGGAGTTTATAGTGATGCTCCTAAACTCTTTGTGCCATGAAAAGTTTCGAACATATACTACATTCTCTACCTAAGGGAGAGTTTGTGATGATACTTTTGGAATTTTGTGTTGTAAGGTTTCCTAACACATGTTGCATTCTCTACGTAAAGGGGAGTTTGTGGTGATGTTTTTGGATTCCTTGGTTATTTATTAGCACATGCAATTTTAATGCTATCTATATGGCTTCTTGATTAATTGTTGCATTTTGTTTTAGACAATTACCATTACTATTGACAAAGCACGGGTTACTATTGAAATTCTCCATGGGTCTAATTTTAAGAGGTGGAGTGAAGATGTAAATTTTGCTTTTGTCATGGCTGAGATAGAGATAACCTTGCATGAGCCTAAGTCTACTATTCTTATTGATGAAAGTACCAATGATTAGAAAATCTTCTTTGAAAAATGGAGTAGAGCAAATAAAATGTGCTTATATGTGATTAAGAGAACTATTTTTGAACATCTTTTGAATGGTTTGATTGAGATCGAGGATGCTAAGAGCCTTTATGATGATGTGGGGCAAAGATACTAACGATCTAGTAAGTATGAGGTTGGAAACCTCATGAGTGAGCTATCAAGTATAAGGTATAACAGTTCTGGGGGAGTTTAAGACTTCATCATGAGAATGGTCTACATTCAAAATAAGTTGAAATCTCATAATATTACTCTTCCCAATAACTATATTGTTCACCATGCATTAAATGTCTTGCCAGTTGAGTTTTCCCAAATCAAATCCTCCTATAATGTTGTTATTGAGGTTTAGTTTGTTAATGACCTTTTCTCTAATTGTATGTTTGAAGAAGAATAACTCTAGAAAGAAAATAGTAAAATCCTAAGCTCTTAAGAAGGTTTATAACCATAAGGAACATGGTAGTGGTCAAACCAAAGGAGTAAAAGGTCTTAAAGCTACCTTTAGGAAAGAAATTAAGTGCTATTATTGCAAGAAAAGTGGTCATATGAAACATGATTACCAAAAGTTCAAGTCAAATCTAGAGAAATGCACTAATAAAGAAATGCACCAATCTACAGTACACTATGCGTAGTAGTCCTAAACAAAATAGTGTTGCTAAAAGGGAGAATTGCACCCTTAAGGATATGATGAGGAGCATGATATATAGGACTAGTCTTCCTAAGTCTCTTCGAGGTGAAGCTATTAAAACTAACTTATACATCCTTAATAGAGTACCTAGTAAGTTAGTTCCTAAAACACCTACTAAATTGTGGATTAGTACGAAACCAAGCTTGAAGCACTTCCAAGTTTGGGGATGTCCGGCAAAGGTTAGAATCCATAACTCTTTAGAGAGAAAAACCAAACCTAAGACTACTTGTTACTACTCCATAAGGTATCAAGCCTATTATAAGGGATATAGGTTCTTTTGCCTTATATGTGGAACTAAAATTGTAGAATCACAAGTTGTTAAGTTCCTTGAGTTAGATGCTGCTGATGAAGTTGTGAATGATTCTGTTGATGACTTAATAAAGCCTAAAAGACATGTTTTTATTTCTTTGCCTATCCTACATAATGATCTTATTCCTATAGTTGTTGATAGAGTAGATTATAAGGAGTAGAATATAGAACTCACAAATCCTATTCCTATTCATGTAAAGGATCCTCAAGGTTAGGGGGAGAATATTAAGGTACCTTTGAAGAGATCCTTTAAGCAAAGGAGATCTATTATTTCTAATGATTATGTTGTCTATCTAGGTGATAGTAACCATGATATTAGTCATGTAGTAGATCTAATGATGCTATTAATTGCTCCAAATATGATAAGTGGATGGAAGCAATGAAAGATGAGATGGGTTCCATGACACATAATGATGTTTGGGAGCTTATTGAACTTTTACAAGGATGTAGACCTATTGGTTGCAAATGGGTATACAAAATGAAGAAAGACTTTAAGGGGAAGATTGAGAGATTCAAAGCTAGATTAGCAGTTAAGGGCTTCACTCATAAAGAAGGTATAGATTTTAATGAAACTTTTTCACCAATGTCTTCTAAGGATTCCTTCAAAATCATTATGGCTTTAGTAGCATACTTTGACTTAGAACTTCATCAGATGGATATAAAAATGGCTTTCTTAATTGATGATTTTAAAGAAGAGGTCTATATGGTGCAACTTAAGGGTTTTTGAGAAACGGGGAAAGAACATTTGGTGTGTTGACTTAAGAAATCTATTTATTGCCTTAAGCAAGCATCTAGGCAATAGTTTTTGAAAGGTAATCACTTCCTTAGGCTTTTAAGATAACAAAGTTAATCAATGTATATATCGCAAGATTAGTGGGAGCAAGTTTATATTTCTAGTATTATATGTTGATGATATTCTATTGGCATGTAATGATGTCAGATTGTTGCATGAGACTAAATAGTTATTATCCAAGATTTTCAATATGAAGGATCTTAGGGATGCATCTTTTTTTTCTTAGAATTAAGATTCACAGGGATAAATCTCAAAACCTCTTAGGGTTTTCTTAAAAAGCTTATATTGAGCATGTTCTTATTAGGTTCAATATGTAGAATTGTAAGGGTAAGGATGCACCTCTTGCTAAAGGTGATAAATTTAATCTTAGTTAATGTCCTAAAAATGACCTGGAGACAGAATCTATGAAGACAATACCTTATTCTAGTGCAATTGTTAATCTTATGAATGTATAGGTTTGCATTAGACCAAACATTGCTTTTGCAATTGGTGTTCTTGGTGGATAGTTGTCAAATCTTACGATGGATCATTAGGTTGCTACCAAGAAAGTGATAAGATATTTGCAGAAGACTAAGAGTTACATGTTAGTGTACAGGAAAGTGGATCGTAGAGATGATGTTTTTGGGACTAAATTGTTTTTAGACTTATGGCCACATTAAGAATATAATTTAATAGTTTGGAGTCATTTTCAAAATTATTTTCTTAAAACTAAAACAACCAAATTAATACTGCTTAAGTAGGAGAATGTTAGAAATTTTTCATATTGTGGTCTAATATTAATTGGATGATTTTTTATTTAATAAACGAGCTAATTATTTAATCTTGGTATGAAAACATGCATGATAATCTCAAAATAAATGTGATCATATAATATAGGTTATACATATCTCAATGGGTTAATGTGATAAGACAACTATATAGGCCAAACCCAATAAGAGCTTTGATGGGGGGTTCTATTAAGATTTTTTTATAAATATGTGGCTAAATCTCCTCTTCACTTTTATCTGGTGAATCTATTCATTGAAAACCACTATAACAAAAGAAGATCGAAGAGGAAGACTAATCTTTTCAATTGAAATTAAAATTTCCATCGTTGCAAATCATGTTTAACCAATCTAAGTAAGATTTCTATTAATTATTTCATGATGTTCTAATATTACACATATATTTTACAATTTTGATTACATACACAAAATCAATGACTAAATGGTTATGGAGGAGTATCAAAGCACTTTTTAAAAATATTTTAATGTTTGAACGCTTAATTTAAAAATATATATATATATATATAGCATGCAAGAAGCAAACATTTTGAGATTATTTATAATTAGTCTTAGCTTCTTCTTTTTTTAACCATTTATTCCCTATTGGTAAGATATGCTGAACTCCATCCACTTACAACTTGAGGGAGTCGAGAATTGTCGGTTAGGCATTCCATTCCCATAGTCTTCCCTTGTCGTTTTGTCATGCCATATCGTATTATTAGCAATTTGAATTTTTTATTCACACACTGTTTTTGAAGTTAAAAGGTATCAACTTGATGGGATATGTTTAGTGTTAAAAATATTTTACTTCAACAAATATAAAATTGTCCTCGTACATTTGAAGTAAACCTTTTTCCCTTTTCTTTTTCTTTTTTCTTTTTTCATAGTAATAGCAATTTATTATAACATAACCATGATAGATATAGACAAGTCAAGGGATATATATTCTCTTACATAGTTTGTCAAAATTCACATCTAATAGCCCTAACGAGGAGTTTTGTAAAACATACAATTATTTGATAATCTTATCTCCTATGTTGTTAAAGCATCAACAAGGTAATTATTCTCTCCATATGTATTCTAGAGTTCCATCTTCTCAAATCTAGGTATTGTGGCCCTGCAATAACAGGCATCATCATGTTAAAAAAGATTTGTCAGGTTTTTCATCTTATATAATCTTCATAGGAATTTGTACTCAAAACAATAGATTCGCAATCAAGAGACAAAGCATATTTCAACCCTTCCGCAATACTCCATAGTTCCACTTCCAGTGGTGATACCACCACAATGGCTTTTACAAAACCAAAGATAGAATTACCATTATTCTTCAGCATAATTCCACCAATTCCCGATTTATCCTCATTTTCGTGTATCAATGCATCAGTGAAGATGTAGATTGTATCTCATCAGATCGATACTCATGATTTCTAATTGCAGGGGTTAGATGTGAGAATGTTTTCCTAGGCTTCCTTAATGCCAAAAAATCTGCAGCTAGCAACTTTGCATATTGATCCAATTCAAAACATAATGCTGATTTGGTGAAAATGATAATAATAATAATAATAATAATAATAATAATAATGCTATTTCTCTTTTTCCAAATTCCCCAAAATAGAAAAGGAAACAAACATGACCAAGGTGGGTAAGAAGAAATTGAGTGTCCTTTTTTTTTTTTTTTTCTTTTTTGGCCACTCGAGAAATTGTGGGTAAAAAGAAATTGTGTGTCCTTGAATTGATTACATGCCAATGTCAGAATTTGGCTCATTATTTTCTGATCCTATCTTAATTATGTCTGATTAGCCTTTGTAACTTTATGGTATACCTACGGATTAGCTAGTTCCTATTTGGAAGGATGCAACTTCTTAACCGATGCAGTTTCTACTCCTGCTAATAGTTTAGCACATTCTTTGTTGTTACTATAGGGTCCTGAAGCACAAGGAGATTTTACTCGTTGGTGTCAATTAGGTGGCCTGTGGACTTTTGTTGCTCTCCACGGTGCTTTCGGACTAATAGGTTTCATGTTACGTCAATTTGAACTTGCTCGATCTGTTCAATTACAACCTTATAATGCAATTGCATTCTCTGGTCCAATTGCTGTTTTTTGTTTCTGTATTCCTGATTTATCCACTAGGTCAGTCTGGTTGGTTCTTTGCACCTAGTTTTGGTGTAGCAGCTATCTTTCGCTTTATCCTCTTTTTCCAAGGGTTTCATAATTGGACATTGAACCCGTTTTATATGATGGGAGTTGCCAGTGTATTAGGCGCTACTTTGCTATGCGCCATTCATGGTGCTACTGTTGAAAATACTTTATTTGAAGATGGTGATGGTGCAAATACATTCTGTGCTTTTAACCCAACTCAAGCTGAAGAAACTTATTCAATGGTAAATATTTCTTGGCCCACTATTGGCCAAACCACCTGGGCATTAGGTCCGATGTGAGTAGGGTCACTTAGCCATGCTTCATAATTAGAAAAACGAGCACCGTGGAAATACATACCACTCAGCCAAAGACAATTGGCTTTCACCCATTCCACTAAGGAAAGGTCAAAAGGACATTTTAAATTGTTGATTTGAGTTCTGTAGAAGTCATATCTCCTTCATTCTATTACACTATTAAGGATATGTTCAGTAGTTTCAGCCTCTCTATTGCAAAAATTACACGGCAAAGAACTGTTAATTCCCCTGTATACCAATGCCTCCTTTGAAGGTATTGCATTGTGGAAAATCCTCCATATGAATGTTTGGAATTTTGGTAACGTGGGAATTTTCCATAAATATCCCGTTCCGAGATTTATGCAACGCTTTATATGCCGATTTTAAAGTCGACTCACCTGATGGATTTGCCTTGAAACTAAAACTGTCCTCTCCTTCCTCATTTACATTGTCTTGCAAACACACATTTTCTTTTCCATGTTATGAAACTGAAAAGGTATACGATAATTCTATTATGAAATACTATTGTCTCATAATATCCTTCTTTTATCATTAATAGTGCTATATCATTGAGCATTGAGGTTGCTGTCTTAGATATTAGTAGAATTTATTACCTTTTAAGATTACAGAATTTATTACATTTCAAGATTACAATAAAAACTGCATGTGTTTACTTTTTCTTAGTCATAAATTATTTCGTACAAGAATAATTTAGAGAATTCACTCTTTATAGTAATAGCATCTCAATCTTACTTTTTAAAAGTGATTAAATATTTAAATATATGAACTTCTACAATCCTGTCGGTGGGACCGTATGGTCCCTAACCTAACTGTTCTAATGATCATTGAATTAATATAATAAATGAACTAGATGATTCCATTTAAAAAAAAAATGGATATGACTATAGAATTTCATTCAAATAGTGGTGGTTATTTATAATATTAAAGGAGGTGGGATGATTTTAGTGTCTTCTTAAAAAATATTATAATATTAAATAAATATAAAATATGGAAGTTACAATTAGGAATATTTAATTATTTACAGTATTTTTAGGCAAAAAAAAAAATTTGTTTAATCGCCCGTAATGTCGGTAGAGCATCCATTAATACTATATCAAGGAAAACCAGAAGAGTACATATAGAATGTAGCAACTATACATTGTACAAAACTTTTCAAACAATTATATTTGCCAATGTTACATTTTTTTTAATTCAAATAAGTAAAGATGAAATGGGTCATCTCAAATTTTATCGTCTTAATTTTCTTCAATTTATGATTCAATGATTAAATGCAATGGAGATAATCCAAATCCCAAAATTGACTAATATTTGTACGTAATTAGATTGCTTTTATTTCCTTCTTTTAAGTTGATGCTAAAATTTATGGTTTTGTGATGATGGGCCTTAAATGGAACAATAGTGACTGAATTACTCGGATTACTTGAATGTTTTTATAATAAAAAAAAAAAAGGAGAGAAAAATTAGCAGGTCCCAATAGAAGAAAAAAAGGATAATGTAATTCTTTTTTTTTTTAATGAAAAAAAGGGCTTTGGGCCAATTCGCGCACGACCGGGTAACAATGATAAAAGCCCAAATGAAAACCGTGAGTCGTAGCTAAAGCAATTTCAAATAAAACGAAAGTCGACCACAGTGGGAGTCGAACCCACGACCTTTTGATCCGAAGTCAAACGCGCTAATCCACTGCGCTATGCGGTCACTTGACATTTTCTATCACACTACTTATTTACTTTTCCTCATTTGTGTTAAAAAACATTTTTAAAGCAATTTAAAAGTTTGGTGGTCAAAAAAAAAAAAAAAAAAAGCAGTTTAAAAGTTATTCCTAGCAGCTGATTTTGTCTTGAAAAAAATACTTTGTTTTCAAATTTCAAGCAATAAAATTACATAATTATGTATGGCCAAAAAAAAAAAAAAAGAATACAAAATTATCTTTTAGAGTGGAGTTAGTTTAGTAATTTCATGGAAAAAAAAAACAAAAAACAAAAAAGGATATCACTTTCCAATCCCCCCTTAAATAGCATCGATAAATAAGGTCCTACATCTAGATGGTTGATTACTAATCTTATTGTTAAGGGAAAAAATAACCGAACAAAGAAAATTAAAAAATAAGGGATCAGATAAAGAAATCCTAAACTTAGTCCAGAGCAGTTTGGAATTTATTTATTTATTTATTTCCGAGAAATCGAACCTCATACATGGACTTAGAAAATCAATATCACTACAATGACTTTATAAGCGTAGTGGCAGTCTTTTGAAAAATTATTTCAATTTTCAAAAGGCAGCTCAGAAACTACCGAAGAGTGGAAATGTTGTTAAATTTTCGTAACATTTTTTTCCAAAGGTAGGTATAGAAAAGCCAACAGCAGTAGACTTTACGCATCTATTGCAGTGGAAGTCAGGACAAGCTTAGCCAAATAATTGTTCCCACCCCTAGAACATTCATTAATTTTGCTCCATCCATGAGACTTCTATTCCTGCGTTCCTGCCACTAGAAAAAGTGTCCCATATGTTCCAGATGTACCCCGCGAATATGATCTGAATTAAAAGCATGTCTATGGAAACGGGTGTACCGTAAATATATCCGCGTATGTTTATCTTATATTGAAATTGGACTTTCAAACCTTTGAACTTTAAATGATGTGCTCTTATATCCAACATAATCATTTTCCTATTGATAAGATTAATACAAAATAACAATTAAAATTAATTAAAAACCAATCTTTCGAAAACCAAAACACTAGAAAACAATGGGATGTTTAGCATTCCTAGAATTTTTTTTCTCGTTTCGTATCTAGGTAAAATGATTGTATAAGCCTGAAATTATGATTTTCAAGATGTGAAATTATGAATGCTAAATTTCGAAAATAAAGTAGTAAATGCACATGAAGCAATATTAAGAAGAATTTTTTTTAAAACTAAAATAAATGAGATGATGAATCTTTTAAAAAAAAATTAGCATTTTTTGAATTTTTTTTATTGTTTCTTATCAATAAAAAAATAGTCATATAGGAGTCATAAAGCATTTTTTTTTTAATATTTGGAAGTTTTAATTGACTTTAAAAAATAAATGGAACTAAGCATACATGAAGTAAAATATAAGAGAATATATATTTATATAGGATTTTTATACGGTACAGTCCTTATTTTTTACGAGATTGATGCTACTATTTATCTCATTCTTAATTTGTACTACGTTAAATTTAAACCATTAAATAAATTTTAAATTTAATAATTTAAATTTTAAAATATACAAAATGATGAGTGCGACCATTGAATCTCCCATATATGCAACCTACCAGCCGCTTAATAACCAACGCACGCTTGAACTATTATAGGAAAATATAAACAAATAATAAATTTTCGTATGTACAATATACTATTCAATTAAGAATAAGTTGATAAAAAACACAAAATATTTTTGATAAAATAAACCAACTTCGATGTTTGATTTTATCAAGTATCAATTGAATAGGAGACGCCATGGAATTTGTGAATTTAATTCATGCAAAATAATTTACAATCTCATTTAAGATTCGAGGAGAGAAAATATGGACATGAAGATTGAAGAGGTGACAAGAGTTATAATTGAAATATGCATTTTATTCTTATATATGCTATTTTAATATTTTTTTATTTTATCATATGGATAAATAGTGGATTTAAGGGAACCGTTTCTTAAAAAGCGAAAAGCTATTATATATCCCTTTATTAATATCCTAGCTAAAATAGCAAGTAATGGCGTAAACTTTTTCATTTTTTTTTTCCCCGATTTTTTCTTCTTCAGTTTACCCTTTCCATGCGAAATGGAATAACATAATTTTCATTTCTTTCAGTTCCCTTTTTCTCTCCTTTTGTCGGTTAATTCGAATGAAGGAGAGAACTATTTTAGCCCCTTCAGAATAGTGTAAACTAATAGCACTATTCTAGCTACTTTATACTCTATAATATCTTATTTGACCAAATAAGTTCGAGACGAGATTAAAGGTTGTAAAGTTGATTATGTATATAATTTTTTGAAACTCACTCTTACAGAGTTTGATATAGATGTAACGTCATCTTTATCTACCCTAATGCTTATACTCTAAGGTATCAAGATATGGATTCAAAAATAACTTATACCTATTGTATAAATTATTAAATATTAGTAATAAATATTATCTATATTCCATCAAAAAAAAAAAGAAAAGAAAAGAAAAGAAATAACAATATGGTCTATTGCCTTGGCCCTCGTCCAGTAGACATTTCCTACTTCATTTTCTTTTTTACCTCTCTTTTGTCTCTTATACATTTCTATGTTTGGCTTCCTCGGTCTCTTGTTCATTTCTTCTCCCCTAATAATCTAAGCTTAAGTACTATTTTGTGCTTCTCTTTGCTCCATTTCTTTATGTTTATACCTTTCTTTATATTGTTTGTTTTATTATTTTTATTTTTTTTTATCTGATATTGCATTTATCAGCTTAATGTAATGGATTCGATGCACAGGTGAAGGGTGTGTTATCTTCTTGAATGCGTTATTTCTTCATTTTCATAATGCAAGAGTCACTGTTGTTGAGGATATTATACGAGGTAAATTTTGTAAAGTCACTTATCTAAACTTGTGCTAGAAGCAATTGAATGAATAAATGCTGTGGGAAACATGGGCAGGTTGAATTTGTTGAAAATTTATCACAAAGTTTTAATATTGTAAAAATATAATAGAAAATTTTTTAGGTATTATGTTAGTTTTAAGATATTATAGAAGAGGTTTTGTTTCCAAAATTTGAGAATTAGCATCCATAAGCTAAGATACAATCCCAACTAAGGATACTAATTTTGGGATGCAAGTACTAAAGAAATTATATCTAGGAAAAATTTATAATAAAAATGCACTTCAACTTATATAAAATGTGTATCTATTAAACTAGATACACTTATCTATTTGAGAAGGTTCCTATTTTAAAAGATTTAATTTTAGATTTGGTAATACTTAACTTTTCTAAAATATCTCGATCTCATCCTTTATAGATAGGTGAAGAAGTTCTAAAGTATGATCACTTCATTCATATAGTTGTTATTCATTCACTTTTTAGAGAGATCTTAATTGAGCAACAAAGTACCTAACACCAAACCAAACCCTGGTGTGAATTTGCAGGTTACATCATTCGAGAACTAAACTTTTATGTCCACCATCCCGATTCCTTTCTCGGCCGAAGATCACAAACAATAGAAACTTCAAACGAACGAAAGTCGGAGCTACTTGAAAACTTCCACGGGACCCAAGCACATAACTCACAGCAAATAATGAATGAGAAAAGAAGCATCCAAGAAATATCTTTCTATTGGATAGTGTTTTACCTTTGAATCGTGTTGAGATGCTCAGTTTTGTAGCTTCACTTTTTCTTTCATGCTTCTCATTATTTAGGCTAGAACCAGTTCCTTGTGTAGTGTTTGGATTTTGATTCTGTATATTGACGTGCTTCTTTAGTTTTCATATTCGTACATTGACTTTGTTTAATTTTTGTAATTAACAGCTTGAAATTTGAAAGTATTTATTTACTACCTATAATTTTTTCAAGATTATTTATAGTATTGGATTGTGTGCTTAGTTAAAAAAATGGACAAAATTCGACTACTTAATTGTAAAAATGGAACAAAATTTTAGGTATAAGGTTCAAGTACTAAATTGGTAGTTTAACTTCAGTAAATTGAAAAAATGATATATTTCAAGTACCAAATATGAAATTTATCATTTTCTTTTTTTCTTTTTCCTCTTTCAGCCGCAATCATAAGTCGGGAGACAAAGAAAAGGGACGGGAAATCTTCGTGAAGAAGACCTTAATATCCGGAATAAAAGTACAAGAAGTATTTGTGCTTTCAATTTTTATTGTTTATTCTTTTTGCAATTTATTACCATTCTTTCAAATGGTTGTAATTTAATGTCCACACTTTAAATTTAGTTAGCAAATTAGTATTTGAATTTTTTCTAATCCAAAGTGAAAGTACAAATATTAAATTGCAAAAAAAAAAAAAGAAAAAATTTGTAGGCATTAAATTATTAAAAATTGAAAATAGAAGCTTTTATGATGCCTTTATCCCTTAATTTATTGATATGAATCGCATGAATCCACGACTTGTACAATCAAAATATATTTATGCATGAAATTCTACTCTAGAGACTTCTTCTAACCAACCAACCGACCGACCGACCAAGGAAACTTTGCTAGTTTTCTAACTAATTTCCTCGTACAATTTCAATATTTCCTTAATACGTAATAGGCGTTGATACATACAGACATATACAAGTGTCAATGCGATACTTACCAGCTGTGGTAATAGAATTGATCAAATCACGTGTAATTTAGCTGTAAAAGGAAGCTTTTTACGATGTTTATAGCATGTATGCTATGTTGAGATAACATAATTTTTGAAGCAATGCATGTGGTGGAGAACCGCAAATTACATTACCACCATTTATTATCAAAATTACAATGATATCTCGAAATTTTATGACAGTGTATGGACACCTCTTCATCAATATTGTTATTTCAATACCATTATAATTTAATAGTATCCGTTATAGTTTACCAGTACCTTCAATAGATTCGAATATTACTTTTCCTATAATTGGCAAAAAAAAAAAAATAAAAGAAAGAAAAGAAAAAAAGAAAGAAACCATTGTAATTAATTTCCTAGGGCACCTCAATTTATCAGTTCATCATCCAATCTGATTTATATTAACTAACGAACTATGAAATTAGTTAAATGACGCTAAATCACGTAGTAAATTAGCCTAAAAGAATAATTAAAAATATATACCAATATATAAACTGATTTATTTCTGAGTAAATAAAAGAAAATGCGGTTTTTGTATATTTCTTAAAGAAACATAAGTATATATGTTATTTATTTATATTATCGACTTGGGAGTTAAAGTAATTATAAAAATTCTCAAAGATCCTGATATAATTAGATAGCGATTTTACCGATGGTTAAAGGTTGATATACATAAGTAGTGCGCAATTCATTATGAAAAAGTAAAAAAGAGTAGTGCGCAAGGACCAACTGCATTCAGAGATATGGTAATAATAACATATAATTTCTCAAAAAGACTATTATCCATATTACACAAACACTAAGTATGTTAAAATTTTATTTGTACGTACCATTATATGTCCATAGGTGGTATATAATATCCTAATGGCTATTTACTTCATGAAACAGAATTAAAGGGAATTGAATTGGAATTCCATAAGAAATTGAATAAGGGTGTAATATATGTTATTTTATTTTATTGGATTTATAAGCAATTTAAGAATACACATGTAATATAACTTTAATGACTAAATTATCCTTGATCCATTTTCTCTCTCAATTAATCCCAAAGTAACAAGCAGTGGCGGTGGCGGTGGCGACAGCAACGGCAATGATAGTGGCGATGGCAGTGTGGAATAGAATGAGAGAGAATTGAATTAGAATTCCATAAGAAATGGAATAAGGATGTGATACATATTATTTTGTTTAGTTGAATTTATAAGTAATTTAAAAATAGACATGTAATATAACTTTAATGACTAAATTATCCTCAATTTATTTTTTCTCTCCACTAATCCTAAAGTAATAAGCGGTGGTGGTGGTATAGGTGATGGTGGTGGCAATAGTGGTGGCAGTGGCGATGGTGGCAATAACGGTGGTGGTGATGGCAGTGATAGTTGGTGGTGATGGTAGTGGTGGTGTGGCAGTCGCGGCAACAGCAACAACAGTGATGGTAGTGTCAACAGTTACAATGGTGGTGGCAGCGGTAATGATTAGTGATGGTGGCGGCAATAACAGCGACGGTAGCGGCAACAGCAGTAATGGTGGTGGCAACAGCAGCAACGGTGATGGTAGTGTCAGCAACTATAATAGTAGTGGTAACAGTAGCTATGGTGGTCGGGTGTGGTGGCGACAGCGATGGCAGTAACGATGGCAACAACTGTGGCAGCGATGGCGGCAGTGGTGACGGTAGTGACGGTGACGGTAGTAGTAGCAGCGGTAACTATGGTGGTAGTGGTAAGGAATCGTAATTCATTGATTAAATTAAAGAATTCCTATTGCTTAATTTTAAGAAATAGGAATTCCTATAGAATTACGATTCTGTGATAAAATGCTAAATGAATATCGTAATAAGGAATAAGGAGAAAATAAAATTCTAATTTCATGAAGTGAATGTCCCGTAAGTGCATTCTTTTATTGAAATTAGGACATTACCATAACTAAAAAAAAAAATTCAATGATCTCGATTTCAATAAAAGAATAATATTACCTACAATTAATGTCGAGCCCTATTTCGATTTCTTTAATTTAATTTATATTAAGTCTAACACGTTTAATATAAATTACTCAGCATTAAACTAAGAAAATACTTTTTTAAAAAAATTTTAAAAATTGGAGTTGCCAATCAATTCAATTGGTAAAAAATAAAATTAAGGTTTTCAAGTAGAAAAACTCTAATTTAACCACTAATCTATGAATTTTTAAAGAAAATGATTTTTAGAAAAAATAAACCAGAGAAAACCAAATACATAGGTTAACCTATTAAGACTAGTTAACCTATTAAGACTAAGTCACTATATAAAAACTAAAGAAAAATTAATGGGCTTTTATTTTTATAATTTTCTAAAAATATTAAAAATATACCTAAATATGTGAAAGACAGCTAAAGTGAAATTTTTATTATTTTTTATTACGAATTTCTAAGAAAAAATGGGAAACAAGTTTTTTTGTTTATGTGGTTGCCTCGAAGGTGCCTACGTACTTACTAATTGGATCAAATCAGCCATAGTTTTCTTTTTATAAAATTTTTAGTATGTGGATTCTTTTTATTTCAAAAACCAAGTTAGCTTTACCTTTTTTAACAATTTATTATTTAAAAAAAAAAACCTAAGAAATCTAATTTTTCCTAATTAAAGAAAACATTAACTAACTAAATCTTTTCAAAAAAATCGGTTAAGATTTTTTTTTATTTTTAAAAACACTATATGTTAAAAAATATTTTTTCTAAATCCTAACTGTAAAATCTACTAAGTATAATCTAGATATGTATCTTTATACGTATTTCTTTTAAATTTCAATCATAAGATAAGTTAAATATACAATCTAGATATATATTTCATATGTATCTCTTTTAAATCTCAATCACAAGATACATTAAAGATACGATCTAGATATGTATCTTTATACGTATCTCTTTTAAATCTTAATCGCAAAATATATTGAAAATATTATCTAGATACGTAACTTTATACGTATCTCTTTTAAATCTTAATCACAAGATATGTTGAAGATACGATCTAAATACGTATCTTTTTTAAAATTTCAACCGTAAGATACATATCTCAATACGTTCTAAATATGTTTATTTAGAAAAAAAAAACACGATTTTACTATAAACACAACTAAATTTTATTAAAAATTGGAATTATCTAAACAAATCATACAATATGAAAAAAAAAAAACCTATACTTAAAACAAAAATTAATTAGTAAAAATAATCAAACTAACTAATAAAATAACATAAATAATTTTTACTAAATTAAGTCATGCGTGATTGTGCGTCGTGATTATCTGAGTGTCATGGCTACTATGGAGAATGCGAACTTCGCATTTGTGACTGTGTAATTCAGCGTATGTATGGCTAAGTAATTGATGTTGTTGTTGGCGTTGGGATTGAGGACATGCCAACTGCTGTTCGTTGGGGACGTACATGGGGGTTGTGCAATTACACGTGAGTGTGATGTGTCATAGATTGCATAGGCATAGCAATGGTGGACTTGTGATTCAGTCAATGGATTGTGCAGTATTGTTTGGCCATGTGCTTCAAGGACTACTGTAGTAGGCTTTAGCTTGTGTTCGACAAGGGTCTGTCCAATTGGACATGTTCAAGCGTCAAGGCGGCTATCGGTCAGGAGCAGGCTCGGTTTGGTATAGGATTGAGTGGGGGAGGGGGTGGGGACGTATCTTGGACTGTATTAGTTGCTGCTGTGGTGCTTGGATATGAGGACATGCGGCTAAATTTGTTGAAGTCAGTCAGTGGACGTGTATTGTTGTGGCTTCTGTTTGGCTTTGTGGCCAGCATGGAATGCAAGGATGTATATTGGAACGTGTCAAGAGGCATGAAATTCAGTCAGGAATTGGGTTGTGTTAATGTGCCAATGTGGAATGACAGCTTCGGTGAGTGAATGTATTGTGGAATTGTGTGATAAAAAAAAACCACCCTGAATTTCATTGATAAATTCCTATTTATAAACCCTAATTGAATCTTTTATATCTAAGATACAGAAGATTCGATAACGATTCTTTGAAAATTTGACCTAACTTCTAGAAACCCTACTTAATTTGGGCTTTCTATTTTCAGGACTTGATCCGATCCAATTTGATTTAACATAATAACTCACTTAATAAATCATAAGTCTATTTTAACTCAATATAAATTAGATAAAAAAATCTACTTTATATCAAACTAAACGAAAATTATTTTAATAAAACCCAACTCTCTAACGACTAAAAAATTTATTAAATTAATCACACACCGTTATCCAATTTAACACTAAACAACCCGACTTGACTCGATACAATACGACTCAACTCAATATGATACGACTCGACTCTCTCTTTTTTATTTTTTCATTTTTTCACTTTTCTTTTACTTTTCGTTTTTATTATTTTATATTTTGTTTATTTATTAACTTAGCTCAACTAACAAAAAATGAAAAAAAATGGTAAAAATAAAGTGTTTACAGTTGCTCCTCTTTATAGTGAAGATCGATTAGAACTTTGCTATAAAAACAGAAGAAATACCCATTTTTGCCAAATCCAACTTAGATAATCCAAAGAGGATAGATCTCTTCAAGATTAAAAACTTGAGTTAGTGGATGATCCAAAGAAGATAGATCTCTTTCAAGATGAGTTGCTCGAAAGTATAGATCTTTCAAAGACAAGATAAGATGACATGAGACAACACTCTTATGAGCAAGCAATCTTTTAAATGACTAGATAGTGATCCTACAAAGGAATGGATAGGACAACAATCCTAAAAAAGGACTAGGACGGCACTTCTTTAAGCAAGTGATCCTAGATAAGATTGGATGGCGCTCCTATGAGCAAACAATCTAACAAAAGATAGAATAATGCTCCTTTGAGCAAGTGATCCTAGAAAAAGATTGGATGACGCTCCTATTAACAGGCAATCTAACTAAGGAATAGATAGGACAACACTTCCATGAGTAAGCGATCCTAAAAGGAATAGGACAATGCTCCTTTGAGCAAGCAATCTTAGCAAAGGACTAGATAGGATAGCGCTCCCATGAGTAAGTGATCCTAGAAAGGAATAGATAGGACAACGCTCCCATGAGCAAATGATCCTAGAAAGAAATAAATAAGACAACGCTCCTATGAGTAGGTGATCCAACTAAGGAATAGGTAGGATGGCGTTCCTTTGAGTAAGCGATCTTAGAAAAGATTGGATGGCACTCCTATGAGCAGGTGATCTAACTAAGGAATAGATAGGACAACGCTCTCATGAGCAAGTGATCCTAAAAGGAATAAGACAACACTCCTTTAGGCAAGCGATCCTAGCAAAGGACTAGATAGGACAGCGCTCCCATGAGCAAGCGATCCCAAAAAGGAATAGATAGGACAACACTCTTATGAGTAAGCAATCTAACTAAAGATAGGATAGTGCTCCTTTGAGCAAGCGATCCTAGAAAAGATTAGATGGTGCTCTTATGAGCAAACGATCCAACTAAGGAATAGATAGGACAACGCTCCCATAAGCAAGCAATCCTAAAAGAAATAGGGCAGCGCTCTTTTGAGTAAGCGATCCTAGTAAGGAATAAATAGGACAATGCTCTTATGAGTAGGTGATTCAACTAAGGAATAGGACAACGCTCTTTTGAGCAAGCAATCCTAGAAAAAATTAGATGGCGCTCCTATGAGCAAGCGATCCAAGAAAGAAGAAAACTTTCATAAGTTTTGACAAATTGATCTGTGACTTGAGTTTGAGGGATTTAGATGATTTTAAGAAATCTCTCTTAATGATTTTTTTTTTTTAAGTTTCATTTTTCTTTTGAAAAGTTTTTTTTCTTTTTTTCTTCTTTTTGTCAAGAAATTCAGAAAACACTCTTTAATAGAAAATTGTGTTGCTAACAAATAAAAAAGTCTTAAAAACTCTAAAGATCACAAATAAAGGGTTGGCTTGCCCCTTATCCGTTGATCACTCATTCTCTTAGCCTTATTCCTTGGAGTATAATTCATGATTTCTAAACTTTTTAGCAACACTGAGTTCACACTTAAGATAAATGACCATTCATGCTTTTGACAAAGTACTCAACTCTTCAATTTTCTACTAAGAGAATAAATATCATTACTTGAAATATTTAGTGAAACTACACTTCCTTGCACTCTAATAGGTCTATTTTTTCTCTTAGTATCAATTCCAAAAATTGCAGCCTATCTTGTAAGTGGTACATTTTGGTCAATTAATAGGTCTTTTCTAGGTTTACAATGTAAAGCTTTTGATCAATGGTTTAAGCAAATGGATATTGATGTACTTGGCCAATTTTGAAGAAATCATATGCAATCAGTCCCGGGTTTAGAAGCCAAGAACCTAGGAGAAACTAAACATAAGCTTACTTTAGTTTCATGAACAAATTTCGCTTAAGATAATTCCATTTCTTTAGTCAAAAGAGTTTCATCAAGAGTGATATAATGGGGGAAATCATACAGTAAGGGCTTTGATTTTAGGCTTAGGAATTGAAAGTGTTTAGATTTTGAATACCATCACCAGTTCAGACTTCAGGCTATTTTTTGAAGGTGATCACCTTGCTGATATCTTCAAACTTTTTTTTTTTTCACTTTTTATTTTTCTTTTTCTCCTTATTTTTTCTTGTTTTCTCTTTTTCTTTTCTTCCTTCTTTCTCATTTTTTCTTTTTGGTCAAGGTGATCACCTTCCATTATTGAGTTTTCACTTAATAAGATTTGAAGTACCAAAAGGTAGGTTTAAGGTGTATAAGCTTGGGAGAAGTGTATATGGTTTTGCAATGTTTGGGAAAGAATTTATGGACTTGATGTGTTTAAATAAGTGTATGGGCTGAGTGAGGTGTATATGATTTGAAACTCTTCTTCATTTTAAAGAAATTGAATTATCTATAATAATATTTGCTCATAAATTAGCATAACTAAGGCAAACATAAGTTAGCCTACTCCTTTTCTCTAAATTAATGATCCTAACCTCCTAATTGCCCTAGTTTGGGGTGGTTACTGGTAAGGCTAATTTTAAGAAAAATACCTAAAAGGTTCAAATGGGTTTGTAGGGGATAATCATGTTTAGGGATAATGAAAGGAAGACCTAATATCATTTTGACACATATGCCAAGTTTAAGAAAGACTTCCTTTAAGAAATGATCCCAATTACTCACCTTAATGGTACTCTTCTCTCGTATGTCTAAGGGTTAGTATTTGGGACATAGGTTGCCTCTTTTCATCCTAAACCTTTCAAGTAATATGTTATCATTCCCTTAGATGAAAAATTTTAAGTTTCGAGTTCACATTTTCTTTATCCATATTCACTCATTTGAAATGCCCCTATTTGAATTGAGATAACTTCATAGCATACAAAGACAAAAATGCACATGAAAGCCGCTTTATTTAATAACTCTTGTCTATTACAAGCACTAAAAATGAAATATGATTTTGAAAAAAAAAAATGCAGAAACAAAAATTCTTTTATACTTTTTGCCCCTATTTCTGTTACTTCTTGGCCCATTCAACTGAATTGATCTTTTAGAGATATCCTTAATTGCTTCAAATGGTGAGCCACTTTATTAGATGATAGTAGTAGATCTTCAATGCTTGATGTCAGAGGTTGTCTGTTCGATGCCTCTTCACAACCTAGGGAAGAAATACCACTGCTAATCAACCCATCAATCTCTAGAAAACTTGGTTGGATAATCTTAGCATCAATCAAATCTTGCACCATATGCCTCAATTTCCAGCAGTTTTCTATGGTATGCCCCACTTGGACCACATGATATCTATACCATTTGTTGGGGTTATGCTCCTTTGGCTTGTATTTCTTTGTTGGGTTTTTGCATGTTAGTAGTCCTACATCTCTCAATTGCTTGAAAACTTGGGCCATTGGAATCTTAAACTGCGTAAATCACCTCCTCTTGTTGTAAATGGGCTTGTCTTGATTTTAGGCTTTCCTAATCGGCACATTCGATCCTGATTTCTCTTTCGTTGAATCATCTTTAGGCTTGGACTGTAACTTCCTATTCATATTAGGATGTAGGTTTCCGAGTTGCTTGAGCACCCATTGCCATTTTCGTGCTAGTGAGCCTTTCTTCTAACTTCACTAACTTTTCTTCTGGGGATGCAACTCTTTCTTCCAGAGCCTGGTAGTAACATACCCTTTGGACGTAACCATTCAAATCTGTTTCTGGCAACTTTTCTAATCCTTTTATCATGTTAATAGCAAGATCTATGTAGAATTTGGGCCTTGGATCCCTAACGAATTCCAAATAGACTAATTTTTCATCAATCAAATCTTAGACTTTATTCTTCAACTCCCAGCAATGGTTAATAGCATGCCCCTACTGACCCATGTGGTACTCATATTGCGCATTGGGATCGTATTTTCGAGGTTTATACCTTGGTGTTAAAGTCTTAGGATGCAATAAACCCTCTTCTTTTAGGCAACAATAGACCCGAGATACAGGAATTGAGATATGAGTGAACCTCCTTCTAGGTGATTTCTAGCTTAGCTTTTTTTTTTTTTTTTTTTTAGCTCTAAACCAATGCTTAGGGCACTAAGCTCGTGTATCATTAGATGGGACATTGTAATGTTCACAACGGCCTCTGAATCCAACGGAGCTGATCCCTTCCCTATCAATCTCCTAACTCTAATAACATCTTCAATGTGACCACTAATTGTAACTACATCTACAAATGTAGAAGCAGTATGGCCTAAGAGTTGATTATAATAAGGTTCACCTAATGTGTGGATGAATATGTTGATCAATTTATTTTCTGGCAATTGTACTGTAGCTTGAGCAGTTGTAGATCTCCATCTCTAGGCATACTCCTTAAAGGACTCAGTCAGCTTCATTTTCATGTTTTTCAAATCCATTAAGGATGGAGCCATTTCTTCATTGAACTTGTATTGTTAATAAAAGGCTCGAGCTAGCTTAGCTTAAGTATCTAGCTTAGCTTGAGATAACTAAGTTTTCTTGGGCATACCAAATCAATGCCGACCTAGTTAGGCTATCTTGAAAAGTTTGAATTATTAACTACTTATGTTTAGAGAATTGGGCCATCTTGTGAACATAAAGCTTAAGGTGAAGTTCAGGACAACCTGTTCCATCATACTTTTTGAAATTTGGTACCTTAAACTTCTTGGGTAACTCATGGTCTTCAAAAGCATAAGCACTACTCAGGCCCAAATCACTCTGCACATCATGATCCTTGAGAACTCCCATTTTCTCTTCAATTTTCTGAAAGATTTCTTCTTCCATCTTCATCAATTTTTGCACCATTTCCTTCCTTAGGTCTTTGCTGCTATTGTTGAGCTCATGAGCTAACAACTTTTTAGACTTGTCTGTCTTAGATGATATGTTAATAGGCCCTTGGGCTTAAGTATAGGCCATGGGCTCGACTTGCTTCGCATACTTTCCTAGAACCCCTTCAATTGTGGTTATTCTATGTTCAAGAGCTTCAGACATCTTATTTTTGAAAATGAGTAATTATGGGCTTCAAGTTGGGTTAGATCGCTTAAAAAAAATAATCTTTCAAAGCCCATAAGAATCCCTTCTTGTTAGCAACACTGCATTGAGTTTTAGTTTTGAAAACCATTCTTTTTTTGTTTTTGGAAACTTTTATTGGAAAATCAATGCTTATTTTATGTCATAGAAGTCTAATATTGATATTGACGAATCTAAACAAAGAAAACATTGAGACTAATGACCAAGGACATAAGATGATGTTAAATATTATAAGGATGATATGGAGAAGCGGAAATTATTTTACAATGAGAGACTTATTGAATAAATGACATAAGGGTGATGACTCATAGAGAAAACTCTATCAGGACCGTAACAACTCAAGAGCTAAATATGAAGAATGAAAACCTAGACATTTATACAATTAATAACTTTAAGGTGGAAAATAATTCACAACGGAAATCTAATGATTAAACCTTTATTTTTATTTTTTATTTTTTGTATTTTGTTAGTTCCTAACTGTATGGTACATGTGGTGCATTACAATAGAAATCAATCAAGTAAATAATTATCATGAAACTGGTTTTTGATCATAAAATATCTTTTGAAATTTCTTTTTTTTTTTTTTTAAAATGTTGACCTTAGTAATTTACCGAACTCAATTTGCCTGTCAAGTCAAGGTTGAAGTGTGTGTGCTCTTTTTAGTTAGGAAACTTTTAGAGTTAAAAGAAGCCGAGAGCTTACTTGCCAAAGTGCAGATAATACTATAGGAGTATGTCAACCTATTTCTTGCTGAGATGTTGAAAGACTTACCATCTTTAAGAAGCATTGAACATTGTATTGACCTTCACCCAAGAGCTGTGCTACCAAACTAACCTGCCTATGGGCTTAATCCCGAATAAGCGATCGAGCTAAAGAAATAGGTAGATAAGTTGGTGGATTATGGATATGTTCATAAGAGTATGAGCCTTTGTGTCGTTCCAATTGTACTAGTGCTGAAAAAAGATGGGTCATGGAGAATGTGCATTGACAACCAAACCATCAATAAGATTATTGTTAAATACCGATACCCAATCTCATGACTTGATGACATGCTTGATGAGTTACATGGTGCTCGCATCTTTTCAAAGATTGACCTGAAAAGTGGCTATCATTAGATACAAATGAAGCCTAGCGATAAATGGAAGATTGCTTTCAAAACAAAAGATGGTATGTTCAAATGGTTGGTAATGCCATTTGGTTTGACAAATGTGCCAAGTACTTTAATGCGGGTCATAAATTATGTACTGAGGGCACTAATTGGCAAATGTGTTATGGTTTATTTTGATGACATTTTGGTCTACATTGCTGACCTCATCTCCCATATTGAGTACTTAAAATCAGTATTCGACATTCTCCATGCTGAAAGGTTATTTAGCAACCTAAAGAAATATGTTCTCTACTAGAGTGAAGTCGTACTCCTTGAATATGTTGTTTTAGAGGGAGGAGTCCAAGTTGATGGTGAGAAAGTTAGAGCTATTCTCGAATGGCTTACATCGACTAATGCTGTTAAAGTCAAGAGCTTCCATGGTCTAGCTTTATTCTATCGAAGATTCATTTGGAACTTTAGTTCCATAATGGCACCATTGACTAAGCTAACTAGGAAGAACTCTGAGTTTAAGTAGTTGAAGAAAGCTTAAAAGAGTTTTGAAGAGATAAAGTCTAAATTGACATCAACCTTAGTACTTGCCCTACCAGATTTTGAGAAAGTTTTTAAGGTAGAATATGACACATTTGGAGTCGGTATTGGTGTTGTCCTTATGCAAGAACGCTAAGCTATTGCCTATTTCAACTAGAAACTCAAAGAAGCTGCCCTAAATTACTCAGTATATGATAAGGAGTTCTACGCCCTTGTCCAAACATTACAGAATTGGCAGCATTACCTGTTGCTGAAAGAATTTATCATCTACTCAAATTATGAATCTCTCAAACACCTTCGAGTGCAACAAAAACTTTCTCAGTATCATACCAAATGGGTTGAGTTCTTAAAGTCCTTCTACTATGTCATCCAGTATAAGAAAGGGAGCACCAACACTGTGGCTGATGCTCTTTCTCATTGTTATACCCTCATTACTACAATGTAAGCAAAGGTACTTAGATTTGGCACCTTGTCGAATCAGTATGAGCATGTTCCATATTTTAGGCCTTTAGTGGCCAAGTGAAACATTGGATAAGTTATAGATGGGTTCTAAATAGTTAAGGGTTTCTAATAAAGGAGAAACAGGTTTGTGTGCCAAGTGGTTCAGCTAGGGAACTACTTATTCAAGAAGCTCATGCTAGAGGATTGGCTAGCCATTTTGAGGAAAAGAGAACGGCTAAAATGTTAAGAGAACATTTCTACTAACCTGAGATGATGAAGGATATACGCAAAATTCTTGAGTGAAGTGAGGTGTGTAAGTATGCAAAGGGGAAGAAGGTGCTGTATGGAGAGTACACACCTCTACCCATACCTGAGCGTCTATGGATCGACTTATACTTGGCCTACCCCAAACCCTAAGAAGATATGACTCCATTATGGTGGTGGTTGATCAGCTCAGCATGATGAGTAACTTCATTCTCTACCACCGGACTAATGATGCTTTATTGGTTACTAACATCTTTTTATAGGAGATGGTGCAGCTGCATGGAGTGCCCAAAAGTATTGTATCCAACCGTGACTCGAAATTTACTAGCTTCTTCTAGAGGACCCTATGGAAGAAGCTCGGCACTAAACTTATGTATAGTACTTCTTGCTACCCTCATATAGACCGCCAGATCGAAGTAGTAAATAGGACAGTCAATAACCTCCTGAGAGTAGCTATTGGGAAGAACTTACATGATTAAGACCTATGCCTACCTGTCATTGAGTTTGCTAACAATCAATTAGCTCACAACTCAATAGGAAGGTCACCTTTTGAGATCGTCTATAGACTTAACCCAAACTTACCCCTAGATATGGCTATCAACCCAGTCGTTTAATGGGAAAGTTAATCCAACCTGCAGCGCATTGATTAATTCCAAAAGTTACATCAAAAGGTTATCGAATAACTATCACAAACTGTAACCTAACAGAAGGAGCAAGGAAATTGAAGAAGGAGACGAGTGGTTTACAACCCTGGAGACCTTGTTTAGGTCTACCTCAGTAAGGAGCGTTTCCTTAGGAAGAGGACGAATAAGCTTTCCCCTAGATCAAACGGACCTTTTAAGATCCTTAAGTACATCAACAACAATGCATATGAGCTTGAGTTACCTCAGGGATACAGTATATTTGCTATTTTTAGTGTTGCTGACCTAACACCCTATGCACTCAATGAAGAAGAGAGCTAAGATTTGAGGGCAAATCTTCAACAACCTCGAGGAACTAATGGACTACCAACTAGTGGTCTTCTCACCTGCGTGCGCCTCCGAGGCCTTCAGTTACTCGCTAGAAGAATTCTCTTTGATCAGCTTGCCATGGATAGGGTGTAGTTTACAGGAGAATGGTGGAAGAACTCCTTAAGGGATCATCTTAGCCATACCCTTCTTTGTTAGGCTCTAAGTACTGAACATTATCCGCCGAATACCAAGGCTAAGAAGTTGAGTGCCGAAGTCGACTAACTTAGTACCAAGGTCAAGGACCTTAGTTATATGGCATTACACCTATCACCTGAACCCCTTTTGTATAGAGGCCAAGGTACCGAGTGTCGAGGCCTACTTACTAAGTGATGAGATCCCCTTTACGTCAGCCTCTACCTTTCAGCCTGCTATTTCTATTGCTTTACACAACGACACTTACATTTGCTGTTAGTATGAAACTAATATCTCACTACCGCCTGTCCTTTCGCTTAATATTGTACTAATTTTCGCTTTTTGTCATTTGTCCTATTTACCCATTTTCGTATATATTAGGAATCTCTTTACGTGAATACCCTTTTGTAATTTTCTTTATTTGTACTGTTGCCCTTAGGACTTATTATAAATAGTCCCTTCTCCTTGTAGCTAAAAGTATCTTACATTCCTTACAGACATTTTGAATATACTTAGTCCTTATGAGACATTCCTCTCTAAGTCCATTTCTATATACTCTTATCTAGTCTTGCCGAGCAACTCAAGATTAGTGACGGGTAGACCTTGGCATTAACTTGTGCATTACATCAAGTGAAGTGCCAAGTCATGTTGTGTCCGTAGGTGAGTCATATCCTCCAGGCAGCTTCACGTCAGTTATTGCATTCAGCTCGCTGACCTTACCATTCTATTTTCTTCAATACTTTGAAGGACCCATTTGGTTCTCATCTCCTATAGTAAGTCCTAATGATAATTGAACTCCTAGGCACATCAATAATTCCTTTGATAATGGTTAAATGAATACTAGACTTTATTTGTGACGAAAAAAGTACGTAATTTAAAAAAAGAAAAAAATCTTCTCCCTCCTCTTCTCTACAAGCTTGCACATAAAAAAGGAAAAAAAAAAAAGAAATAAAATATTACCATTTACAATAATTTAATATGTCGTAAATTGTAAAATATAGTTTCATTTTATTTTTGTACATATAACATGGGTACGCACCTGTTAGTTATAGTTAATGCAAAATTCCTTACTAAGCATTTTAAACAAAATGCCAGAAAGTCGCAAAAGCACATCATTTCATTGTGTGTCATATGGAATTAAGGTCAAATTACGAGGGCTTGAATCAACAATAGCTAATGCACAATATTAAGGATCCACAGTCACATATGGTTAGTAAGAATCAATGACTGGGGATATATATATAAATAAATAAATATATATCTATATTATTAAAGTAATGAGACCTTAAGTAATTGCTTTTATTAAAATTACTTATTTACCCTTTATATACTATTATTTAACAAAAAATAATAGTAATAAAATGAACTATTAAAATTATAAGTAATGGATAAATATCTCTACTTACGCCTTTTCCTCTCTCTTCAGTTCTGTACTTATTTTGAATCTTTTCTCTCCCACTTTTTTCACTCTCCTATTTTTCCATACTTTCCTACTAACAGCACCTACATCTCTCTTTTTTCTCTCCCACTTTTCCACACTCTCTCTCACTAACTGCACCTATGTCTCTCTCTCCGTATTTTATATTTTGTGCACACGTAACATAGGTACATCGACTACTAGTATTATTAAAGTCCTTGAAGATTTAAATAACCGTCATAGTTAAAATTACTATTTAGATCAATACCAAATATTATTTAATAGAAAAAGCAATACTAAAATAACATTATAAAATTATATATAACTTATATTGTAAGTAAAATTGTTTTTACTTATAATCCTCATATCTAATTTCTCTCTCCTACTCTCTGAAACTGTATTCCTCCTTCTACTCTCCCCTTTTGTTCTCTCTTCCACTTTCTTATTTCTTTCTTTTTATAATTTTCATAATTTCTTTCATTCATGTGATTTTTAGAAAAAAAATTATTATAAATTATATAGATACATTAAAAGTGAAATTTGTAATGGTAAATACAAAATGTTTTACTATAAATTTGAAATAAACATATGTTTCCTTTTTTTAGTAGATGTAAAAAAAAAAAAAAAAAATTTGCACACGCAATGCAGATGCATCGACATGATACTTCAAGTTACCTATTTACCTTCTATTTAATTTTATTTAACAAAAAAGACAATATTAATTTAGTTTATTAAAATCATAAACAATAGATAAATTCATCAACCCACTATTTCCCATTAATCACTTTCAATCCCAAAACCCACTTTTTCTACATTTTTCTCTATCTCTCTACACAACATGCTACTTATCCCCAAGATCTCTTCAATGGTTTCTCTTTTTTTTTTTTTTTTTTTTTTTGTTTTCTCTTTCACTTGCTTTACGTACATGTATTACATGACCCAAATTTAAACTACAATCAAATATAATTATGATAATGATTGATATCCGCACATATGGATAATTTATGCTTATAATCCTAATTTGCTAATAAGTAAGACATTAAATGATTTAAAGTGTATGTAAATTGAGAAAAAAAAAATAAATCTATATTTATATTATTTAGCAAAAATTATGATTTTTTATCTAATAGATAATAATAAATTATAAATATATAAATTTAATATTATTTAATCTGTACGTGCATCATGAGAAGGAGATGAATAATCATTTGTTAGATACAGATGGATAATATCTTGCAATTTATTCAAAACCCCAATTATGAAATCCCTTCTAATGGTACGCTAGAAGAATCTTTTGGATCTTCCAACTAGCAATTGGACCAGAGAATGTAATTGCATACGGCTAGATCTAATTTCCCAGTCCCTGTCGAAAGGAAAAAGAATTTCAAGTTCTTCATTTCGAGAAGGGAGTATTAGGAAAATCTTACCAATAAATTTTTACCTCTTATTATAGTGTAGGCTTCAATAAAATGGTGCTTGGTCTCCACTGCTAACTTGAGTAAGATCCAAAAGGTTTATAAATCCCAGGGGTTTTTTTACTATTTTATTTTTTTATTGTTTGAATATTTAAGAACTTGGGGTAAGCTTACTACTTAGATGCTTTCAGCAGTTATCCGCTCTGCACTTGGCTTCCCATAGCTTTTTCATTCCATTAAAAATAGATTTTGTAGGATTCCTAAGAAATTCTTCGAATGACCTTCAACAAAAGGGTACCTATATCGAAGCCCTGTGCACTTTATATCTGGAGGATCTGAACAAACTGTCGGTAATAAGCCGAAGGAAGGTGAGTATGGGATGGTAATTGGAGCATTTGCTGATCTGGGTTATGGAAGAAGGAAAAGAAGGAACCAAACTTGTTTTAGAAAAAGTCGAGGCATTTCAAAATAAACAACTTGTACACACTCCCTTTCTATCTGCTCCCAGGTGGTTCGTACTGTTCATATATTCATAACTAAAACCCATTACCTTCTACATAGAATTGCCAATCCAATTTTTGATGAGTGAGGCCCTATTGATTAGTATTACAAAGAAAAAATTCCTCGAACAATGTGATATCTCACACCAAGTAAATCCTTAACCCTTTCCCCGTTTTTAGTGATGTTAGTTGATGCTATTCGAAGTTGTGGGTAATTTTTTTACTTACCAGAGGCATAACAGGATTTGAAAAAGGAATTGATCATGATTTTGAACTATCAGTAAAAGCAAATCAAATAAGATGAGGGATTTCAACAAATATTTAGCTTTTTCCCTGATATTTAGGTTCCACGTACGAAGTTTTGGTTCTTAGGGTTGCTAACTCAATAATTCCGAACCTAATCTTTTCAAAAAAATACGTACAGTACTCTTGTGTTTACGTACCTGTTAAAAAAATTCCTAATTCCCCTTTTGGGGCTTCAAATTATTTCACGTGTTAGATTTCACATATTTGATACCTTCTTCAAAAAAAAAAAAAAAAAAACTTGTAAGGCTAAATCCGAGACAATTGAAAAATGGGTATTTCCTTGTTCCAATAATTACATATCCGATTTGAGCTATGGACGAATATGCAAGCATACATTTCATGCGGATGTCATTTTGAGTCTATATCTTTCTATTTCTATATATGGAAAGTTCAAAAATCCAAAATTAAACAAAACTTATTTGGTGAATTCTTATAGATCCATCCCCCAAAGGAACCTCGATTTTTTAATTAGATCCCTATCAAAGTTTGCATTGAATCCTTGACAAAGAGAAAAGTCATCTATTTTATTTAATTATTCAGTTAAATGGGGAAAAAGACTTTTCAATGTTTTCTTCCATTTGAACTCATTTTGCTAATTCTTTTAGTTGCTCTAATAGGTCATATGTCTCTTTTATAACAACAATTCTCTTTACACTCGAAGGCCAATCTCAATCCGACCCAGACATGGTGATCAGTTGGACCTTTGATTAATTAACATCTAAACAACAATCTCCAGTTCCATTTTTTTCTTTACCGATACAAAAGTCACTAAATGGGTAAGTTGCTAATGAAGATACAAAGGCTTCTTATTCCACAACTAATAAGTACCTTGTGTTAGAATTGAGAAATTCTATGATATGGTATCACAAACAGCATCATAAATTTCATCATAAAGTAAATGTGAACTACTTATACAATATAAAAAAATGCAAGCAAATTTAGAATTGTCTTTCATTCTAAGGAATAACCCGTGACTGGACTCCGCAAAATTTTCTAAAGAGTAGTCCAAAAATTTATAGACTATTGTTCCCTTTACTACAACGATGCTGTCCATAGATCAAATTATTTCGGTACCTCGACGTGACATGAGCGTGAAAGGCATGCAAGTCAGACGGGAAGTTGTGTTTATTGGCTGTTTACATGAAATTTTCTTCATAAAGTGGAGATACTGATACAAGTTCTTCCTTTTTGAAAAATTATTTTGATTCAACCATCTTTTTTTTAACGATCTCTAGTTTAAGTCCAAGATGGCTCAGCTACGCCTAGGATATTTCAAAGAAATAAATTGGCCTTAACTGGTGATCCGGCCGCTCATCCTTTTCATCATAAATGATCTGCTTGCCCCGAACCAAACATGAATCTTTTAATTCATTTGGAACCTACGACATCGAGTTTTAAAGACCATCGCTAATTGCCTTTGGTCCCAAATCTTTGGGGTTCATTTTTCCAGTCGTAGCATGGGATGTGCTAAATAAAATAAACAGAAACTTACTTCAATAAAGGAAGCGTGGGCCTTTTTACGGTCGTCGTTCACTAAGGCTTCGGTTGCCGGCTCCCCTATCATCAGGTCAAGTCACACATTGCTTTCTACCACAATTTCGAATCCATTATTATATGTTTGCACCCCACTAGAACAAAATAAAGCAAACTCATTTTCTAGTATCAATGATTTCTTGAATTCTCAAAACTCCTATCACTGCATCCTCGCAGAGGTAGAGAACTCGGATAAATACCAATACCTATTATTAATAGAAGGAGAGAGATTGAAACAAATAACTCACAAAAAAACTTGCATTTGTCACAAATTCATACACACTAGAATAAATGGAGTTTTTCGAAAAAACCCATTCGACTTTTTTTAAGTATAAGAATAGATGGTCGTATCTGTTTATGTGACTACGAATTGGAGTTTGAAGTAGGGGAAGGAGAAGGAGTCATCGACTTGCTCTAGCATGACAACTTGATGAAATGGTGGAGGGAGGCAGAATAAATGGCCGTAGCAGGTGCAGGATCAGTCAAATCGTCTTATTCCCGGAAGCATTAACATTCCCTTTTTTTTCTTTCTCATTAATAGCATTTAACTAACCAGGCAACCATATGCTTCAACCTCGCCACTCACCAAACTAATAACATCAATAAAAAGCAAAATAAAGTATTTTCGACGGTAGCACAATGAATAGCCCCGCAGAAATGAATCAATACTTTCTACGTAGAACAGATTGTAGAACCATCTGAGGGGTTTCTCTGAGTGAAGTAGACTTTAGAGGTATTACTAATTTTTAGCTCACTAATCAAGTGCTCTTGCGCTGAAGATGAATGGGGCTAAGCGATCTGTCAAAAGTTTTGCTACAATTCTACAACAAACCTACATTTGTGCTGCAGCACCTGCTACTATAGCTAATTCCATACTTTGGGACTTTATGTTCATGAATTGAAGAATTATAGTTTGGAGTGATAATTAAGTGTGAGTGAAGCCAAATAATTATGAAATAGATAATGAAATCTTTATATAGTGCTGAAGCAAGTGCAATTATATCATTATATGGTACCTATAATTGGTTATATGAGATGGATAGTTATTAAATGATACATGAGAAATGAAGTAAGACTGTCAAGTAAACTATAATCGAATGTGTATCTAGGTACCCTCAAATAATAGTAGGATGAGTAATAAGAGACGGTAGAGATGGAATTAAAGCAACAAGTTGGAGATGGATAACTTTCTAGAAAGTAAATTTTATGAGATAGTTATCTATTATTAAACTAATTAGGATAAGGAATATTAATCACAGATAGTATTTAAGGATCTGAGCTTAAAGGGATTAGAAGATAAGTAATGATTTCATTAAAAGACTCTTCCTTGATTTTAGTTGAATAATAATAAATATGAACAAAAGAATTGGTTGATGAGTACTTTCACCGTAGAATATACAAATGGATAAAATGCAAGTACAATAATGATATTGAGATATTCATTCCCTACAAGTTAGAAACTACTGAACGGAAAAGGATTTAAGGTGATTGAGATTATCGTTACCTATTAGATTAGAATTTTTATTGGAGGAAGGATATTAATCCATAGAATCATAGGATATAATGGAAATGAAATTTAAAAGGAAAGCTATTGATGGTAGATGATGAGAAGTTTATTGATATTTATCAGTAAAAGATTGAGGAAAATGCTAATAAGTATTGGATCTACTAGTAACATAAAAAGGTTCAAATGTGTTTCTGAAGATTATTTTGTAGATATTTGAATTTCATGATTAAGTTAATCAAGAATCAAACCTATGGTCGAAACTCTGTATTGGATGTTGTAAATGAGGCCTTAAGAGTTAGAGGAGTGACTGTCAATTTCTAGAATAATATTAGATTGGAATGATATCAAGATATGATTAGTGCATAAATTGTATTCACAGAATTGGGAGAAACAAACACATGCTAACTATATATGAAAACGCTTGTTAAGGTATTCGTCAATAGTATTTTGATATACAATGTATTTGTGGATAGCATTATTGAAGTTAAGTAATCATAAGTAGTATATTGAAATAAAAGACATGTGATTTTCGGAGGAGAGAATTTGTTTTCATTGAGCTCGTTATATTTGGAGAAGGTATTTCGGTGGATAATAAAAATGTTGAATTGGTGATTAGAGGAAAAAAAATTGAGGTAATCCAGTATACAAAGAAGTTATGAAGCTACAATGTTATTCATATTAGCAGTTGCAATAGGTAATCCAACAGGGACATGGCAAATCTGAAATTGTCAAATTATTGTTGTCGAGTCTCGTGTCATGTTGATCTAATCAGTATATCTTGTTGTGTCATGTTTTGTCAAGTAATCAGTCCTTCTTAATATTGTCTCTTTTGTTGAGTCTGTCAATCAAAAGTCATATTCATCCTTCTTAAGTCAAGTCAAGTCAAGTCAAATTGAGTCGTTAACCATCTCATTTGAATCCGAGATGGAGCAAAGTCGAGATTTGCCAAATTTGCTTTTGTTGATCCTATGCTAAGCTGTATGAAGAATAAATGAGAAGCTATGACAGTAGTATAATCATTTTAAGTAAAAGATTATGGATGAGAGGAAAGGTGATGATATGAAGTAAATTTAGAATCGCTAATGATCACAAATAAAACATAAGAAACAATCAAACAAGGAATAAATGGAGAATAAACTAATAAGAAAATTTGTAAGGTCATAAAGCTAAGTTATAAGATAGTATAATACGACTAGAGGACTATAGTGATGAAATAAGCCCTAATTGATACTAAGGTAAGGAATGCAAAGGAAGGAAAATTAAGAGATCAAGCAAAGGTCCAAGTAGAGAAGAAGTAGAATGTTAATTAAGAAGCAATTCGAAAACCTAATCAGTAGACTATACAGAAGTTTCATTTGAAGATAGTTCAATAGAATGGAAGATTGGTTCTAAGGTTATGAAGTAACCCCCCAAAATACTAGATAATCAGGTTTAGAAGTTTAAGAGTTGAGACATGGAATAAGTAAAGATATGACCGGATGAAGGTCTGAACTTAGAAACTAAAGTAGAACTTAATGTAATGAAGATAAAGCATTTCTTGTGGTTTCTTTGATTTTTAGAATAGTAATAATATATAAACTATCAATCCTAGTAAGTGAGCAATACATAAATATACACTAGTTTCGAGGACGAAACTATTTTAAAGGAGGATAAAAATGTAAGCCCTACAACTAGCCACTCAAGGTTTCAATCAGCTGAAAGATCTGATCGAGTCTAAATTATAAGTAAAGCCAGAAATATTAGTAAAACTGATCCCTTAAGTTCGAATTTTAGAAAATAAGCAATAAAATAAAAGAATATAAAAATTCCAAATTTTAAGTATATAACTCGTTATTTATGGAAAATATGTAAAATGCATTCCGATAATTAACGAATCACTAGAGATAAATTATATATATACTGAAAATCATAAAATGACTTAAATAATATTTAAGGATATTTATTTGTACTATATATGAATTTACATGTAGATAGAAATATGCATAATTACTTAAAATATGTGAAATGTGCTAAAATAATACTAAATAATTAAAGAAAATTCATAATTAATTAAGGAAAAATCAGGAAAAATGAGGAAAATCCAGAAATGAGGTGTGGAAATCTGGAATTGAAGAAACAAAATCAACCAATTAAAATGCAACAAATAGAAAGTATAAAAAAAGAAGAGATAAGATAGTTGTCTAATTAAATTAATGCACAATAATTTCCCTAAATCTCTATAAATAGCAAGAAAATTTCAAAAGCTCATTTGGTCAGTTTGGAGAGTGAGAAAAATAGGGAGAGGCGAAATTGAGAGAAAAATTAGGGTTAGGAAAAAAAATAAGAAAAACTGCGCAATTAAGGCCATAAAGAGGAACTAACACCAGACGAGCAGCTGGGAGTGGACGGCTACTACCACTACACGGTAGTGGCAACGCCTAGACCGGCCAATAAGGCCACGGCGGTCGGTGGTGGCTGGAGCCAACCGGATTGGTGAGTCCAATTTCTAACCCGATTTTATGTAATTTAGTAAAAAATAGTAAATATTCTTAGAAAATAATGAATTTTGTTATTCTAGAATATTTTTGTATGCATTTTTTAGGAAAAATATTATTTTGATGAAAATATTTCCTGTGATATATGGTCCTTAAGAAATCATGCAAAACCGAGTATGTTTCGATTTAGATATAAATGACCTTAAGAGTGTAGTTTTAAATACTTAGATGATATAAAATAGTGCTATGAAGCCCGTTTTCAAAAATTAATTTTCGAAAATTTTAGATAATTTTTAGGTCTTAAAATGAAGCATAAAATGGGTAATTTAGGATTAATTAAGTAATTAAATGGTTAATTACTAATTTATTGAATAATTATATGTTCTAGGATGTTGAAATCTGATGAAGTATGATATTTGTAGCATTTAGGGTATTAGATGTAATCATTAGGTTAATTATGTAGTAAATAAGTAATAAGGAAAAATAGTAAATTTTAAGTTAATTTTGTAAATTAGGGTAATTAGGTGTAAAATCTGATTTAGGATGAATTTAGACACTTTGAAATGATAATTGATCTTGGGAGATGGTAATTAGAGTGATAAAAATATTAAATGTGTATTATATATATAATAGGTGATAATACATAATATGTAATTATTGGAAATATAATAAATAAAAAATATTAGGATAAAAATTGATATTATATAAATAATAGGGATATATAATAAAACTGATAGAAAACTTAAATTTATGTAATTATATGAAAAATATAAAAAAATCTCTCACATTAAGAGTAAATTCGGTACACTAATAAGGATTTAAGTGTACCGGGTAGAATAAAATACTGACTAGGGGTAATGATGGTATTTAGGATATCTAGAAGTAATGTGATTAATTGAAACGAATTTCTAAGGTTCGGGTATAAAACAGTACTAAGAAATTGAACTAGAACCAAATTTAGAAATCGATGCGGAAACTAAACCCGAACGTGGCCCAAAACTCAGAATAATTGTAAAAGATTTGAGAACCTAGATAATTGGATATTTTAAACCTTAAACAAAATATAACAATAAGCGTTATAGGATAAAATGAACTTATAATAGTTATATGAAAAACTGAAACCACGTTTATATTATAGGGATGATTGACGATGGCTTAAGCAAATCGAATCTCGAGTGAGTGAGCGAGGAGTCGAGGTAAGTTGGGATTAATACAATGCTGTATTTTGGAGGCTTGAGATTATTCTTAGTTGTGCTTGTTACATAGTTAGTTGTGTGCATGTGCTTGATTATGAGTGATGCTATGATTCTGTTTGTTGTTCTGGCTTGTATTGTATGATTTGTATGAAATTATTGATCACCCTAAACTGGACCTAATCAAATATATGACTTGTAATCATAATCGGACCTGCATGGCAACCCATTAGGGGAAATCTAGGATTCTCCGGCCAAATACCGACTCTTTCGAAAGGGATAGCGTAGGATTGCATAAGGGTCCCTTCTTCATCCTTAGTCAAACAAAGTGACAGGAGAGAAGGTCGCAGTGAGGGTGAAGTCAATGGTTCGAAAGTAGTCGCGGGAGGAGCGGTGTCTCCATTGCACAAGCTTGGGTTTGGTTGTGAGCTATTGCATTAACGGTAACTCCTCAACCCGGATTAGAGCGGGCGTAATTTCTCTAATCTCACGATAGGCCGGACAACGTCGTGCGATGGCATTTGCTTGAACATGCATTACACCTAATAAGTTGATTGATAACCTTGTTATGTTTATAGTATAGTTTTAAGTCCTCCATCTTAACTTACTGAGCTGTGGTTGCTTGTATCCCTATAGACATCGTACAGATGCTAGCTAAGAAGTGGTATACAACTACTTTGAAGCTAGTAACTGCTGGATCCTGGGGAGTGAGGAAAAACATTTGAAGAACAAACATATATTTTTAAGGTCTAAGCTTTTATTTTAAAATTTTTCATTTCTGAATAATGTAATAACTAAGAAATATATTACAAAGAAATATTGTAAACGTTAATTGTAATAACTAAAGTTTAGTGTATATATATATTTTCTCACTTTCTTAGGTAAATGATTTACTTAAATTACAAACTGTTTACTTCAAAGTGGGTTAATCATGGACGCCTTGTGTAGATTAGGTTTAGGATAGCGGTTGTAAGGCCAGCTTCTATCTTAGAATAGTTTACACGGTGAGGCTATTACAACTCTGTCACTTCGAAGCGTAACAGCACTATGAATAGCTCCATAAAAATGAATCAATACTTTCTACGTAGAACATATTGTAGAACCATCTGAGGGGTTTCCGTGAGTGAAGTAGACTTTAGAGGTATTACTAATTTTTAGCTTACTAATCAAGTGCTCTTGCGCTGAAGATGAATGGGGCTAAGCGATCTGTCAAAAGTTTTGCTACAATTCTACAACAAACCTACATTTGTGCTGCAGCACTTGTTGCTATAGCTAATTCCCTATTTTAGAACTTTATGTTCATAATGATGAGAAAATCCTATGTTAACCCCAAGGCATTGGTCTCTAACTAGAAAATGGTGACTCGATCAACGCATTATTGCTTCAAGAGAAGTCCCCATTGAGGTTCACTATGAATTGCGCCCCTTTGAGACCCCAAAAAATGGTGCAAGAAGAAGGGGTTGGTCCATGTTGTTGTGATTTGGTTCTAATTTCTTGGACTTTATCCATTTATTCAAATGACCCAACTCCATGCAAGATGAAAGTCTTATGCACGGTTTTGAATGAGAGAGAGAAGTGAAGAATCCTCTTTTCGACTCGGATCGAATTACAAAATAGAAAAATTCTTTCACAAAATAATCAAGAAATACAATTTGAATATTTTTCTATTTATTTTATTTTTTTATCTATCGGAAAAAAAGAGAGGCGCGTTCGTCCTAAGCTAAGATTGAACTCTCCATAAGATTCATAGTTGCATTACTTATAGCTTCCTTGTTTGTAGACAAAGCGGATTAGGATTTCCCCGTTCTCTCCCCTGATCGAGATATCCTTTGTTTCACCCAAGAAAAATTGAATCATCAATAATTTGGAGTATGAAGTGCAATGAAATGTCTCTTTATCATTCACGAAAGACAAGAAAATCTCAGGATAGCAAACATTCTCCAAAATTTCTCTTAGACTCGTATTTTATTCCATTCAAAGCATTCTAGATAACAATATTTTTCTTACTATAGAAGTCTCAATCCATGTTGTATATTTAAAAGAGGTTGATCTCCCAGCTTCTCTCATAATAGAATCCTCTTCCCATTGTGCCCGTCGTAGGCGAGGAAGGATTCGAACCCCTAACAACATTGGTCAAATAGTATGAATAGGACTACGTCAATATTAAAAGAAAAAAGAAAAATGATTTTTTATTTGAAATTGTAATTTTATATTTTTTATGAAAATAGAAAAAAAAAATTGAAATTATTATTTCAAATAAATAATTGTTATTGGTTTTCATTTCCCTTGTGATGGTCCTAGAAGAAGGGGAACATGTCAAGTATCTGCTTGGGATCATGTCTGCTCATTTCATCATTTAATTTTAATTTAAGTTAAGAAAATTCTTTTTTTTTTTTTTTTGGACTTCTTTTCCCCATAGAGATTTAGGATCATGGGATTGTTTTCTATCAAATAGGAAGGATTGTTACACAAAATGTACTTCTAAGTAATTGCTCCATAGATCTTATATCTTGATAACTAAATATTTGCAACTTGAAAATTTAAAACAAAATTTTCAAATAATTAAATATTATTTAATAGATGAAAATGGGGGGATTTATAATCCCGATCCAAACAGTAATATCTTTTTGAATTCATTCAATTTGAATAAAAGGGATCAATAAAATGAATTACACTTTTACCACTAAACTATACCCGCTATAGCCAAAAACTTGAGTTCCTTTTGGATTTCCTTCTTGATCAATGACTACTCAAAAGAAAAGTAATAGGTAGGGATGACGGGATTTGAACCCGTGACATTTACAATTCATTATTTTTGTCTCATTGGGCCATGAAAGCGGTACCAAATCGAAGCAAACTCTGAAGAAGAAAAAAAGAAAATAGGGGGTCCGTTGAATTTCAAATAGTGAGTAGTGGGTGCTGTAGCAAAATTGATTGCAAAAGAGGGGAAATTGACTACATTAAAATTACCTTCTAGAGAGGATAGAGATTAATCGTTTATTCCTGGATGTGGTTTCACCTTGCAAGAACTCTGAATCATTCTCTTGAAGCTCATCATTTTCATCATAAATGATCTGCTTGCCTCGAAATGACCTAAGGAAATGAATTGATGGGTTCTTTTACAATATGTATTACATATTAAGAACAAAGGTCATTGCGAAAAAGAGTCATTGCAAAATAGCAGTGTCAATACAATTTCTTAGTTCCTTTTGAGGTAAAATGCTTAGGAAAAAATTGAAGATTTCGCTCACATAATACTTTTTGCTAAAATATCGGTATTAAACCCTAAATGACCCATGCTTCAAGTTGTTTCATGCTATAAATAAACTCGAATTATTTCTAGATTTCTTTTGAATCGAAATATATTCTATGGAATAAACAAGGATATCAAAAACAAAGAATGACAGTTCCCTTCTAGAGAGATCCCTTTGATGTCCAAAAATTGCTCAACAACAATCAGGGTTTCATGTTACGTTAATTTGAACGCAAACCCCAATTAGATTCAAGCATGATGCACTTTTTAGTTATTGAAAGGATCCAAATACGAACGAGATGGATGTATGTTGGCCGGTGGACTTGAACCACTGACATCCGCTACAAGGTAAAGTTTGTTATAACATCTATAACTACTTCATGGATTAACGAAAATGTACTCCCTTCACCACTCCATGGGGATGGTCATCATTTATTTTATATATATATATATATATATATATGCAAGTCGGCATAATCCGTGTTGATGTCATCTATGCGATTAATAAGTGGATAACCAGATCAAATAATAAAAGCGGCTACCGCCTACCTAGAAAATTCCATATTAAACTACAAAGAAGTAACATATTGTATATACGAAAGGTCGGATGAGAGTTTCTACGTCAACATCATTTAAAAATTATTCACCGGCGCGCCGCATGTTGCATAGATTGATAAAATCGAATTTGTAATCAATTATCATTTGGTTTGGTTGGTTAGAATTGAATGGGTTTAGAATAATAATAATAATCAATATTATCAAACTCAAATTGGAAAATTCATCTAAAAATGAGAAAGGGTTTAAAGATCAAGATGGTCAATTAGGATCGAATCAAGATCAAATTGGGTTTAATCAAAACATTATAATATAATTTATATTTACGTATAAAGTAATAAAAATTACTTACATTCTTAAAGATTGAAAATTGATTTTTTTTATAGTTTATTCTTTAATTTTCTTTAATCTACATTTATTTTTTAGCAAACTAGTGTATTTTCTAAAAAATATAAGAGAAAATAATATATTTTAACAAAAAAAAAAACCGATGTGTTTTTATAGGAACTGAGTTGGACTAATTGGATCAACAGGTTGAACCGAAATTACTATAAATGAGAGTCAAATAAGTAACTTGAATTGATTTTATAAAGTGATCAAGTCGAATTGAGTTGAACCGAAAGATTCAACTCAACTCTGATAATACTAATAATAATAATGTTGGTTATTTATAGAGAGATATTTTTCGAATAAAATTATTATGCCAGAAGGAATGAGTATTATATATATATATGTAGGGAAAAAAATACAAATATTTTATAAATAAATTTTTTTACAATTCTATTCTTATTTTTTAATGAACCAGTCGCATCCTTCATTTTACTCTTGATTTATATTTATTTAAATTTGAACTATTGAATAAACTATAAATTTAATAGTATGATAAAAGATAAGATCAATCCCGTTAAAAATAGATGCTTGGTGTATTATTCTACTGAGATTTCTCAATCCATGACAAACATCAACAATCCGCCCTCAGTCTCTCTATGTCCCATATAATTACAAACCTTGATGATGACGACGTCGAAAGCCAATTCTAACGATTTGACGAATGTTTAATATCAAGCATATTAAATAAGTACAAATTAAATCGTGTGAAAAACCGAGTATATATATACACACACACACGCTTCTATTAAACACCTAGGATTTCTTAGATCAAAATAAGTGCCTGGACCTATATAACAAATTCACTAAATTAGGAATACATCCACGGTAAGATCTCAATCTGGATGATGAGGATTAAAAATGGGGACATTCGTGCGAGTTGGGTATAGGCAAAATCTTTGTTGACGTCATCCATGCGATCGATAAGCGTATAGTCAGATCAAATTAGTAAAATACCGCCAAACTTAGAATTCATTTTAAATTATAAAGAACACGTATTTTCCTATCGTACGTATGAGTAATGATGTTAGGCATGCATACCTTTTTTAAAGTGTCTCTCTTGAGATACCACATGTTGCATAAATTGTAAATTTGAAAATAACATTATAATATATATATATATATATATATATAAAACAATTTAATGGGTAATATATATCACGTATTATATATATGTAATATATAAATATTAATAAGATATTAACATATATATAATATATAAATTACGTGAGGTAATTAATTTGAAAATTACCTATTCTATTATTATTCTTGTCAACATATTATTAATACTTACACTCTACATGCACATAACACGTAATATATAATATTTAATGAATCTTTTTTCATTATATACAGTGTATTAATGTGTACAATGTTTATCGTTAAAATTTGAAATCGAATTGTATTAATATCATGGTTGATGTGAAATTTCTTCGGAAGGAAAAGTTGGAAGTTCGAATAAAATCGATTAGATGGATGTCGAGAAAATTGAATATGGAGCCTTGCATTAGCAGCATGCCCAGTTACTATGATCAACTAACACGTTAACAAGAGTTATGTGGTAAGTAATTAGACACAGGGTAGCCTCCAAACCTTCATAATCTTGTAAAAATTACTTCCTTTTTCTCTCTATGACCTCGATTCCACAATCTGAAGGCAAGAACCTGTACTTTTCTCCCTACCTCTCGTGCTTTTTGTTATGAAATGTATAGATTTGTATGTTCACCAATTCTAATCAATTATTTTCTTTAAGGCAATGTGGTTTCAATTGGAGATAATGCCCTATTATTTAAGCCAGCAGCACTACATAAAGAAGAGGAAAAACAGAAGCACCACTTTTGGGGGGCTTACTTCTATTAACCCTTTCGATTTGTTTTATTTTCGTTTGTACTATTGGTAGTCTTGTTGAACAAAGATTACGATTACATTTTCTGCTATTTTTAACTAATTATTATTACAATGGTTTGTTACAATATTACATGTGCAGATATTTGGTCTAAGATATAACCTCTTTCTCACTCGGACATAACTTAGCTAGTAAGATATTTGGCCTAGGATTAACAAGACTGATATGACTTAAAATTTAGTCAATACAACATTTTCCAAAATCAATATATTGATAAGAATATATAATGAAGATTAAACTCCATCAAAAGTGTTTAAGGTTTATTATAAATTGGTTACAATTGATAATAGGCCCCAAAATATAAGGAAGGTCCAATTAAAGGTAAAATAGTCCAAAAAGATTACATAAAAACGTAGAGTAATTAAGTGCAAGATTTTAAGTTACCTCCTGAACAAGACTAGGGCTATCATCTAGATAGGTCTGCATAATAGTTTGTGGGTGCAACTAACTGAACTCCTCTACTAATACAGCTAAAATTGTGATTTTACTATCTAAATACTAATGTTTGAGTAAGGTTGTAGAGCATTCTATGGTCAATACTATGTGGATGGTCTCCTGCTACCATTTGGATGGGACATTTTCGCATTACATTAATCTAACCTATTGCCTAAACAATACATGATAGGAATCAGCCGATTGGACCCCTTACTTGGGCATAAGCTTAAGGCCCAAAGAACATGGTGTAAAGGATCCTTACTTCTCATCCAAGTATTGAGGACTCTAAGTTGTTGTCCAAACCTGACTTTCCTTGCCTTCCTAGTTGTTTTGAACTATATATGTTGACCTCGATCATAGAGTGTCAAGCTGATAGAGAACTGAACAACCTCTCCAATAGCTTAGAAAACTCATCCAATAGCACAATTACCCTTACTCCGAGTTATAATACTCAAGGTTAGTAGGTTATTTACAAGGACTAGCACCCAAGGTCCCCTTACTAACCTATCTATTCCCATTTTGAGTTTTCCCTAATGAAGTTGCATTCACTTTAGTTGCAACATGTGTCCTCTGATATTAAAACTCATGTAGATGGAGGCCACATATTCTTTCTCCTTGTATATCATAAATTTGTCACTTTCATATATATATATTCCTTTTAGTACTTTTGTACTTTTAGATAAAATGCCTATTTTAGTAACTTCTTCAAATATAATAGTTACCCTAGACTTCCGAGTATAAACATTCACTTATATTGTAAGCCACATAGTTCATTATCAATACAAATTACTATATACTCTTAAGCTTGTCTTCCTTATAAGTTTACCTAATTGTCCAATCCCTTTAACAAGGTTTGGTGGCGAGTAGTCCAGCTATCCTAATTGTGCATCATATTAACTAGCCTAGTTAATCCATGGAATTTCCCTAGTGGATTATATCCTTAAAGTTGCTCATTGGTTTGCTTAAATTTCACCCGTTTTTCATTCTCCGTTGCGATCCTTCAGCAAGTTTGAACTCACCCCAATATAGTCGCCTTTATAGGTTCTTAGCATGGTGTATTAGTACAGGTTCATCATTTAGACGGTTTCTATAGAATTCCATAAACCTAGAATGGGAAATGGTAATTATCTTAGAGTAATCTTAAATGATCCATAGCTCTAAATGAATCATGCTAATGCGTTCAAATCCCTAGAAGAGGTATGAGAAACGTTCTAATTCTCATCAAACAAATATGGGAGAATCATATATTAACTTACAAAACAAATTTGAAATAAGGTGTGCTCTTCAATAGGCAATTAAACCTTTAGCTGCATAGGATTTCTTGAGATTGGAAACATGAATAGTGTTATGAATCTTTGAATGTGGTGGCGACTTTAATTTGTAAGCACTAAAATCTACTCTTCTAACCATTAGATTAGACCTATTGATAGGGTTCGAGATATCGATCCCACCAAATGCTGAAGCCTAGCTTGTCTACTCCTCACCTCGAACATCTCATTTGATAACTTATTTTTGCTTATTTTATTTAGACTTCTATTTCTTATATTTTTCTTAAATTACCCTTATGTTTATTTTGTATTTACAAGAATACCACTAAGGTATCCCTTTAGTCATTTTATTTACAAGATTACCATCATATATAAATAGAACCTATGTGTAGGGTTTTAGTGGACTTTGACATTTAATGAAAAACACTTAAAACTTTTCTCTTGGAAAACTCTTCTCTATCCGCTCTTATCAATCCCTTTAGCAAGAAATGTGGCGAGCAACCCTATTACTCGAACTAGTGTATCACATCCGGCGAGTCTTAAGCCGTGTTAAATCTTGATAGTGCATCATATGTAACTAGATAGCTTACGGATTTGCTAAAATCCTCATTTTATTTTTTTGTTTGGTTCGTTATGGTGCTTCTTCGTATATCTTACCCCAGAGACGCATCAACTTCACTGGTATCAGAGCACTGTTCCGACAAGGCAGCATATTAGGTTCTATGAAGTTTTTGTTTGTGTATTGTTAATGCCTGTTGTGTTCCTCCCGTAGTCATCACGATGAGTGTACTGAAGTTACTGTTTTGTATTTGAAAGGTCCTAGTTCGTTGGCTTATGTGGTGTTGACAAGGAATTTATTGACGGAAGAGTGAACCTATTATTCAATATACTAGATATCGAGACTACAATATCAGAACGGAGAAATTTAGTTGTTATCCTTTCCATATAGTCATTATCGTGAGATCTCGAAATTAGATCTTACCCTTTCGAAGGAGAACTAAAGCTTGATAGCTTAGGATTGCGCGCTTGCAAGTATTGGTTGTCAAAGTTGAATTAGAAGTAAGTGTAGTGGCAGTACTTTATTGGTATAGCGACTGTGCAAATCTAAGGAAGTGCTTGTTAGGGTTTGTTGGGTGAGTTACTATTACGACGAATGGTATTCGATTGAGAGGCTTGATTACTCGATTGGTGATTTTAAAGTATGCCGTAAGATTGATTGAATCCATGGGGGTTATAACAGCTGTGGTTATCCCCGTGTGTGAACTGACCTAAGCTTTACTTGAGTGCTCTCTTGACGGTAGTGGTCATTAGCACTTGTATTGGTCTGTGTGTTTTATTAACTTACATCGAAATTCGTGTGAGTACATCGTCTAGTGAACCATAGTGTCCATCTGTTTGTGCCACTAAGTGTGAAAGTGTGGAGTCGTGTGGGTTTGTTAGTATAGTGGAGTTCAGTGTGCGGCTTGAGTAGGTCCATGGGTTTGGTTGTGGCCGTCACTAGAGTTGCATTGGTAGGTTTGTATGGCTTGCCAAGTGGTGCGATTGCAGCGCCAAGTGTCTTTGTGGAATTATATCCGAGCTATTCGTGAAGTCCAAGCTGTTTTTTGTAGCCGCCGAGCTACTGAAACAGGGATGAGGTGATCTATTTAATCACTGTTGAGCTTTCTTTGTGTATGTCCGTGCTGTCACAATTGTTGACTTAGCTGAAGTGTCTCCAAGTTTCCAAACTGAAGATTTAAATGATGAGCTGTTTAGAGTGAAGTCCAAGGTGAACTAAGTGAGGCTGAGCTTACACATCCGAGCCGAAGTGTGTCTGAGCTCCGAGCTGTTCCAATCCGAAGCGCTGAGCTGATTGAACTTAATTGCTGAGCTACTTAGTGCATATCCAAGCTCTCGGTTGAAGTTAGGTAAAGAAGAGTATCGAGTTGTCCTAAAGTTGGTCGAGCTGATTTATTTCCGAGCTCTGGAGTGCCACTTGAAGTTACCAAACCGGCTGCTTTGTCTGGGCCAAGTTGTCGCAATTCAGGTGCTGAGCTCTCAACTAGTTTTGTCCGAGCTTTAGTGAGCATGTATGATTTGGAGTGTGCGAACCAAGCTACTGTTGTGTCCGAGCTGAGGACTTGACAGTAAAGGATTACCGAACTGTTGTTAATTTGTGCACCGAACTGAATTGTTACCGAGCTGGTGTGACCAAGTGCTTGCCGTACTGTTTTGATCATTAGCTTGCCGAGCTAAATTGTTGTGGTATCCGAACTGCCGAAGTGAACTATTCCGAGCTGAACTACAAGTAAAGTGCTGAACCGAAGCTGTCAAGTAGTGACGGTGTGAACTTGGTAGAAGTGCCGAAGTGAAGTGTAAGGTCCGAGCTGTGAAAGAACCCAAACCACTGTTTCATATTGCCGAACTAACTTGGTCAGTGTAATTGTGCGGAGCTAATTAAATCCTTATTTGCTGAGCCTTCTATGTATATCTGCCCAGTTTCACGAATTGCCGAACTGAACTCTGCTTCCTAGATAAGTGACTTCACCGAACTATTGTGTGGAGCTGCGACCGTAGCAGCTGCTGTGCCAAATAGAACCAAGTGTTGGCAAGGAGCCAAGTTAAGGGCGCTGCCGTATTAAAGATTAGCTGATGCTGAGCGATTCTATTTAGCATCCGATCTGATAAGGTGCACCGAACAGAATGCATGCTGTTCCAACTTCTATCGAAAGGAATACTTGTGCCTAAACTATGGCAAAGTGTGCGTATCTGTTGAGCATTACCATGCTGTTGTGAATACGATAAAGAGTAACTAAGTAATTAAGATTGTAGTAGTACCGAGCTATTCTTTCCAATTCAATTATCGAGTTTACGCGCTGAGCTTGAGGAATCCGAGCTACTGTACTCCAAAAAGTGCCTATCTAAACTAAGATACAGTTGTAGTTTTGGAGCTTATATTTGTTGTCCAAATAAAGGGACAACCGAGCTGCTGCAAAGAAATTACACACGTGTAAGGAAGGGATCTCACAGTTATGCGTGTCTGAGTACAACTACACCTTGTGTCCAAGCAGATTGTATACGTATTCAGAGTCTAAGGTTGGCAGAGAAGCGTCCATATCCAAGCTACTGTATTGTATGAAGTGTTGTGCTGTCGTGTTAGTATGAAGACTTACTGAGCTGATTATTGACCACTGCTTTAATCTATAGTACTGACCTCTTTAGGAAACTACCAAGCCACTTAGTGCAATATACGAAGCAAGTATGCATGCTGAGTGTAACAGTGCAATTGAACTATTTGACACTTTTGTTTATGCTGTTTAGAGTAAATTTAAACAGCAAATTCTTGAAGCATTGAAGCCATATAAATTCATGAGCCATTACGTACATGTTAGAGTAGATCAGAAATATTGGTTCTTATCTAATTCATGATTTTATTTCAATATTATTGGATTGAAATCTATTCAACATAACCACTAAAGCTCCATAGAGACATAATGTGATAGGATTCTAGGCACTGACCCGACGATATGCCAAGCTTTAAACTACATGGGAGGCTTGCACATGAGCTCCACGTGAATGGAAGACCTGTTTATGTGCTCTATCATTGCTGAATAGCCTACTCTGCTCTGCTAGGTCTACCCTATTATGCTAAGTATACCCTACTTTACCCTGATTGAGCCCTCCTACAAACCTACACATGAATTATGGCAATATTGGAAAACACAACGTACTTTGCAAGTTCTGTCCTGGCCACTATGTGTGCCTTGCTTTGCCAAGTCTTCCTTGCTATACTTTATCCATTTTGGCCAACTATGGTCGAATCTATCCTATTATGTTGGGTCTACTCGAATCAGCTATTCAGGACTGTCCTGTCCTACCTACCTTACCAAGAACGATTTGCTCAACCAAGTTTGATTGGCTAAGATCTGCTCGATCATGATGAGGCTACTCAACTATTCTATATTAGCTCAGCCACACCTGGTCATATTAAACAGGTCGACCACATCCATGCCAAATCAGGTCGGTCATGCAAGGTCAGCTATTATCATGTCTGGTCAACCTCAGGTAGGTCAGTGCCATACCAAGTAGGTTCGGCCATTTGGGGTTAGCCTTAGTCAAGTCAGGTCGATCCCAAGCATATCAAGTTAGTCTCGAATATATCAGGTCAGCCATGGACATGTCAAGTCGGCCTTGTTATTCGAGGTCAGCCTTAGACAAGATAGATCGTTCAGAAGCTCAAGTCTACCTAAGCCAAAGCTCCAAGGTCTTTAATAACTCATCGAAATTTAACATTAGCCCCTCACCTGAAGATCTCACTTAGCTATCTATTTTACTTATGTATTCAGATTTTCTATTTATTGTATTTTACTTGTTATTAGCTTCATGTCTATCTTATATTTATAGTATTGCCATTAGGGTATTCTTAGTCATTTTATTTATTTACAACTTTACCACTTTGTATAAATAAAACACTTATATAGGGTTTTAGCAAACTTTAACATTTTAATGAAAAACCCCTTTTGAATCTTTTCTCTAAGAAAGCTCTCTCTTTACTAGCTCTTATCAATCCCTTTAACAAAGATTGTGGTAAGCAACCTTATCACTCGGACCAATACATCACATTCGGTAAGTCTTAGGTCCGTATGTGGTTCTACGGTGCATCATATTCGTAGAGTTAGTGTACAGGATTTACTAAACCTTCGACTTTCATTTATCTTTCGAGTCATCTCGTGATCTGGACCCATCTATTGGTTTTCGTGTAATACTGGGTTCCGTATGTTCATCCACGAGTTCCGTATCATAATGTATGAAGCTTGAAGATGACATCTTCTTACTAAGCCATAAATCTTACTTCCCCATACTTGTGAGTAGTTGCAAATTCTATTTGCTAGGCTTAAAGAGATCAAGGATGAACTAAGACACCAAAAGAACTCTCAACCAAAGAATATTGAAGAGAAGACATCTAAGGGAAAGGAAGGAAGAGTTAAAGATGAGAAAAAGGTTGATAAGGAAGGACAAGATGAGTTGCAATTTAACACCCATGTTCTTGACGTGATTCTATTGCCCTTGACACTTAGTGATATTGATGATCACAAGTACTATTATATTAGTAATCCACATGTTAGATCCTTTTATTTTGATCCACTAATGGGTTGTCTGGGGATGATACGCATTGTAGTAATGTCGTGCTTGTATGATGTTGTAGGCTATTTATTGGTGCTTTCCAAGGTCACGGTGATGGAAATTCCTATTTTGGGTATGCTATTCTTATCCTTAGTTCTCTTACATTGGAAGAATTTGAAGTATATAGATGGAAGAGAAAAGAAGGGAGTCGTAAGGAAGCGGATGAGGTGATAACTATTGAAAATGAAGTTAAGGAGCTAACATTAGAAGAGTGTAAAGCTCTAAGAATAGTTGAGGAAGTGGAGCAGTTTGTGTTATTCCCCATGATTGATAGCTGCTGGATTTACTTAGGGGTAATTAATAGGATACATGATGAATGGAAGGAAGGGTATTTGATCAAGAGCTTGGTTGATCGTGCTCATGATGAGTGGAAAGAGTGTTGGATTGTATTTGCTTTGATCATTGAGCTGAGCTATTGCAGTTTATTTCTGTTTTGCTCTTGCAGATTTGTTTTTTTATCCAAGTTGAAGTTAGAGTTACTACTTATCAAGTTTCAAGTCGAAGCTTTTTCAAGAGGGGGATGATGATAAGGTTCGTGGTACCAATCCCACCAAATGCTAAAGCCCAACTCATCTACTCCTCACCCGAGCATCTCATTTGATCACTTATTTTTAATTATTTTATTTAGACTTTCTATTTCTATTTCTATTTCTTATAATTTACTTAAATTACCCTCATGTTTATTTTGTATTTACGGGAATACCACTAAGGCATCCTTTTAGTTATTTTATTTACAGGATTTCCATCATGTATAAATAGAACCTATGTGTAGGGTTTAACATTTAATGAAAAACTCTTGAGACTTTTCTCTTTGAAAACTCTTCTCTATCTGCTCTTACCAATCCCTTTAGCAAGGATTGTGGCGAGCAACCCTATCACTCGGACTGGTGCGTCACATCTGACAAGTCTTAGGCCGTGTTGGATCTTATTGGTATGTCATATCTAGCTAGATAGCTCATAGATTTACTAAACCCCTCCCCCCCCCCCATTTTATTTTCTTGTTTGGTTCGTTGTAGTACTTTTCCGTATGTCCCACCCCGGAGACGCATCACTTATAGTATCCCTTAGCCAATTTATGAGTCATGCTTTTGCTAAACAAATTTGTTGTAGAGTTGTAGCTAAATAAAAACCATGTCGCCTAACTTAAGAACATCAAGTTGATGTTAGTTAACAAAGTGTCTCATTATAAAATGAGCTTGATTTAAACTACTACATAAGGTATGCAATATGCATCTTGAGTACCCAATACTGCATAAGTAGCATTTGAATATGAAGTACCAATCTTGGGAGGTGCTCGAGCATAGATTACTTTAAGTAATCTTAGCATTCACATGAAAAGAAGTATTTTAGGAAAATTTTACCCTTGAAAAAAATTTTACCTAATGAAGTGGAAAGTTCATTATGAAACTCCTTTAATATTGCTATCTTCCAATGAAGTACCTTGGTTTAGCCATCATTAATAGGCTTCAGGGTACTTACCTAACCAATTGCAAAGTTTCAAGCTATAGTGGAGACATGCACATGAGTTCCTTATGTGTCAATGACCTATTTGTAAGCTCTTTATGCATTGAAGACCTATTGTTGACCTTACATAGAGACCCATTTGAGAGCTCATCACATGGAGACCTATTTTAGAAGCTCATATGGAGACTTGCTACCTGTTATAGAGCTCAACACAATAGCTTGTTGGAAAAGAACTCGACAAGGATCATGGACCAATTATGTGCTCTTGAGCTCAAGGAATTGTTCATATGGTTCACCGAGCTATCCTAAGAGAGTTTAACTCAAAAGAGTAGTGCATTCCCCAATCTGACCTGCCAAGTTACTTTGTCCTCTACATCATTCAAGAAGTTGCCAAGGTAACCGACCTGTATGCCGAACCAACCCCTCTACAACACATCTATCCAAGGCTAAGTGTCAAATCAATATATTGCTAACCTAATACATGCTGAGGCCAAGGCTGAGTTGACACCTATTCAAAGCCAACTACCCAAGGTTAACCTGACAATGAGCCACCTTTTGAACCAACCCTTTCCCAACCTCAAACATCCAAGCTGTTGAATTGCTAACCTCGACTTGATCTATTTAGAACTTGCTTTCCTCGGCCAGCAGTGTCATTAGGACCACAAAATGGACAGCTGACATGCACCCTAATTTTCTTGACATCTATATTATCCTTTTCTATCACCGGATATTCTTTATGTTTGTTTACAACATTACCTTTGTAAATTATTCCTTTTCCTTTATTAGTAAGAATCCTTTTTGTAATTTACACTAACTTAGGACTTACCCTAATTAAGTCCTATAAATACTTGTGTATTGTAATAGTCACAATAGCCAATAAAAATAACATTCAAAAATTTTTCTTCTTGCGTAAGCTAAGTATATCTTGCTTACTCTCAACTACTCTTATCTAACCCATTAAGCATGGACCAATGGTGAGTAACCTCCAGCCATACTTGTACGTAATATCAAGTGCGACCAAAGCTTATGTGAGGTATTGGTGTATCATATCTATCGTCAGTGTACAAGGACCCTTACTCAATCTTCAACTATCATTTATCCTTTGGACCATCTCAAGGTTTAGACCCATCCTGTTAGTACGTATGATACCAGACATCGTGTGTTCATCCACGTCAAACCATATCATCTTGTAATCAGAGCCTAGCTACATTCGAAGCTAGTTTCTATTACTTTGTTCTTTAGGTGATTTGTCATTGCTTTCGTGAGTACTAGAAGTTCTGTTGTTGTCATAAGAGTTTAGCAGGTGAATAGTGTTAAAGAAATTTCATGATCTGTTTTCCCCTATTTCTTTTTACGTAAAATAAAGTGTAAGTGTCTGCTTATCTATCGTGTGTTGTTAATGTACTAGTGGGAGTGTTAAGTATTGTTCTATTGTTGTTATTTGTAGAAAGAATTTTGAGTGGTATTTTAACTGTCAATCTTATGAGATAGTTAACAATGTCTAATTCTAGTTTGAAGGAACTATGGGTAATCAAGAGAGTGACACTTAGAATGGCCAAGGTCCATAAGGAAGCTTTACACCCCAGTTAATGGTTGACCGAGTGGATAGACTTACCGACTTGTTGGTTAGTTTGGTAACTGTCATAAATGAAGATAGACAGCAACCTAGAAATAGACCATATAGAGGATGTGAGCAGCCTAAGAGAGGCAATGGTAAATTTAGCTGAGCTAATGTCCCAATTCAACCATACCAAGTTAAGGGAATGGATAGGTTTGCTAGATGTAAACTAGTACTTGATGAAATCGAAGAGGCAGAAGAGGAAGAAGGTGATGCAGCAAAGGAGTACCATGAACCAGAAGAGAGGAATGTTCAAGCCCTTAGAGTTAAAGGGTTGAGGATGCATATTCTAAGCTTTTCTAAGAGTTGAGATGCCGAGGACTACTTAGATTAAATAGATAAGATCAAGAAGTAATTTAAAAGCTACGAAGTACTTGATAATGCAAAGGTCTAACTTGCTATGTTAGAGTTTATTGGTTATGCTGCCCTATGGTGGAAGAACATGCAAGCCACCCGAAGAAGAGAAGGAGAATGTGAAGTTAAGAGTTAGGATGAGATGAAGAGACCTATGAAGAGGAGGTTTGTTCTGAGCTACTATTTATAGGATGCCTTCAAAAGATTACAAGAGTTAAGAAAAGGAGGATTGAGTGTTGATGCATATGTAAAGGAATTTTAGATGTTAATGATCTGATGTGAAGTCATTGAGCTCGAAGACCGAACTATGTCTCAATTCATTAGTAGGTTGAAGTATGAGATTAAAGTTATTTTGGAAACCATGGATATTGGTTCACTTGATGATGCTATCCAAGCTACCTAGAGGATTGAGAGGTGTTGAACAAGAAGATTCCAACCCCTTGTCAATCGACCTAACAATAGTCGATCTATTCCAAGTAAACCTATGCAATCATAACTAAGTAAGGTTGTTAAGAACCCACTTACTCAAAATACCTAAATAGAGGAGAAGGAAATCTCGAGGAAGTTTGAGAAAGGCTAGAGCTCAAGAAGAAAGATGAGTGAGATCAAGTACTTCAAATGTTAAGGATATTGACATATGGCTACTCAGTGTTTGAATAGAAGAACCACAGTGACCCAAGGTGAAATGCCGACCATTGAGGTAAACGGTATTGATGAGGAAGTGGAAGACCCGAAAGAAGCTAGATAGACTGAACTGTCTGAGGAGGAGGAAGTCATTATAGTAAGGAGGATAATTTTATGCTTATCACCCTGGTGTTCAGGAAGACAATGAGTGTGTCCTATGCTCGAAGACTAATAAAAAGAGAATTTGTTCTACATTAGATGCAAGGTAAATGGGTCGATGTATACCTTGATTGTTGACAGTGGGAGTTGTACCAATGCAGCCTCTGCTTTTATGGTCTAACAACTAAAGTTGCCCATCAAGCCCCATCTAAAACCTTACAAACTACATTAGCTTAGTAACAAGGAAGCCCTATAAGTAAACAAGCAAGTGATTATGCCGATCTGTATTGGAAACTATTGAGATGAAGTGCTTTATTATGTGTTGCCCATGAGTATGTCCTATATTTAGCTTGGACGACCGTAGATGTTTGACTGAATCGTGATTACAATGGAAGGAAGAATACATGTTCCTTAGAGTACAAGGGTAGGAAGGTGAAGTTGAGCCCTATGACTACTTTGCAAGTTAAAATAATGTAAGCCCAATTGAGCCGAGTGCTGAAGAAAGAAGCTTTGGTGATGACTTAAGGTAAGCTAAAGAAAGAGATGGAGCTCAAAGAGCTGACCTATCTGCTAGTTAGAAGGTTATTGAAGATGAGGAGATATAAAGAAGGGATGCTACTTACCAAGGTAAAAACCTTGTTAGATGAATTTTCTAACCTGTTCCCAACTGAGCTATCGGAAGGTATGCCTCCCATCCGAAGGGTTAAACATGCAATTGACTCACAACTAGGAGCCGCACTAGCAAATAAGCTTACTTATAAGCTGAACCTTGAATAGGCTACCGAATTATAGAGACAAGTAGATGAATTGATGATGAAAGAGTATGTATAAAAATCCATTAGACCCTATGCTATGCCAACCCTATTAGTAACAAAGAAAGATAGGTCATAGAAGATGGACGTAGATAGCCAAGTAATCAATTCATCACCATCAAGTATAGGTATCCCATACTAAGACTTGATAATATGCTGAATAAGTTGAATGGAGCAAATTATTCTCTAAGATTGACCTTAAATATGGATACCATCTAATATAAATGTGAGAAGACAATAAGTAGAAGACTGCATTTAAGACCTGCCATAGATTATATGAATGGCTTGTAATATCATTTGGACTATCGAACGCGTTGAGAACATTTATGCGATTGATGAACCATGTGCTCTGAGAACGAATAAGGCAATTTGTGGTGGTTTACTTCAACGATATCCTAGTTTATAGCCCTGATTTAAAGACTCACCAAAAGCATCTTCGAGCAGTCCTTACTAAACTTTGAGTTGAAAGACTTTATGCCAATCTGAAGAAGTGTAACTTTTGCTGACCTAAAGTAATCTTCTTTAGGTTTGTTGTAAGAGGTGGTAGAATAGGAGTCGATGATGAAAAGATAAGGGCAATCATCAAATGGCCTATGCTAAATACTTTGGCCGACATGAGGTGCTCCTACGACCTGGCATTATTCTATTATAGATTATAAGGAATTTCAATATGATCATAGCCCCACTCATCAAACAATCAAAGAAGAATATTGAGTTCAGATGGGAAGAGAAGGAGTAGAGGAGTTTTGAAGAGGTGAAGGAGAAGCTAACTACAGTGCCTATCTTAGCTTTGTTAAGCTTTGACAAAGTATTTAAAGTGGAGATGGGAAGAGAAGGAGTAGAGGAGTTTTAAAGAGGTAAAGGAGAAGCTAACTATAGTGCCTGTCTTAGCTTTGCTAAGCTTTGACAAAGTATTCGAAGTGGAATGTGCTGCATCCATACTAGGCATAAGTGTTGTGTTGATGCAATAAGCCGGACAAGGCCGGCTTATTGCTTACTTCAGTAAGAAGCTTAGAGGAGCTACACTCAATTATTCTGTCTATGATAACGAGTTTTACTTCTTGATCCAAGCCTTGACTATTATTTACTACCTAAAGAGTTTATAACTTACACCGATCATGAATCTTTGAGATATCTAAAGAGCCAACCTAAGTTGTCTCAAAGACAAGCTTAATAGGTTAAGTTCATGGAGAGATTTTCATATGTCGTAAAGTACAAAAATGGAAAGAACAATGTAGTAGCCAATGCCCTATCGAGATGACATTCCATCCTAACTGAGCTACAAACTAGGTTGTTAGGTTCTTCAATAATAAAAGATTTATATGCTAAGGATCTACATTTTGGTCCTATCTATGCTAAGTGTGACAAAGGTCGAACACTTGATAACTATTACAGGGAGGACGGATACCTATTTAAGAAGAAGGGAGACTATGTATCCCAACTTGCTTCATGAGAGAGCTATTAATGCACGAAGAGCATAGGGGAGGATTGTCTAGACATTTTGGCTAGCATCAAACTCATGAGATCCAATCTGTATTGGAAAGGTATACTACTTACAGAAAAGCAAAGAGCTAAGTTAAGCAAGGACATTATTTTCCATTACCCATCCCAACCAAACTATGTTCCAAGCTGAGTGTGGACTTTATGTTAAGGTTGCTGGAAAAAGTCTCGAAGGAAGGAATCCATCATGGTGGTCATGGATCAATTCAATAAGATAGCACACTTCATACCCTACTCTAAAACTAACGATGCTTTGGCTATCTCTTTTCTTATCTTATAGGAAATAGTCAAACTTCATGGAGTACTTAGAACCATTGTTTCAGACCAAGACCCAATGTTCATGAGCCACTTCTGAAGAACGTTATGGAGATGAATGAGAACCAAGCTATTGTACAGCACGTCTTGTCATCTACAAACGGACAAACAAATCAAGGTTGTCAATGGGACAATAGAAACTTTACTCCAGGTTACCATTGGTAGAAACATAGATGATTGGAATCTTTGCTTACCGATCATAGAGTTCGCCTATAATAGGACCGCCCATAGTGTAACAAACATGTCGCCATTTGAGGTCGCCTATGGGTTTAATCTTAAGCTCCTAATGGAACAAACACCCCTTCTAAGCCTAGATGATGACCAGCCAACTACAGAAAGTGTCAAAGCCATCAAAACCATGCACTCGAAGGTCATAGAACAATTGAGCTAAGCTATTACCAAGCTCAAGAGACGAGGCAGAGGACAAAAGAACAAGGAATTTCAGCTAGGTGATTTGGTTTGGATCTACCTCAGTAAGGAACAGTTTCTATACTTAAGGAAGAGCAAGTTATCTCCCAAGGCTAACAAACCAATCAAAGTGCTTGAAAAAATCAATCATAATGCCGACAAGATTTAACCACTAGAAGAGTAGGGGGTCTCAGACCCCTTCAACATTGTCGACCTTCACTTGCATACTCTTAAAGATGAGTAACATGGAGCTGAACCAGATTTCATCTTAGTAAGATGACTCAATAGACTTAAGGGAGATCTATTTGAATACTTGACTTATTGATATACTTGACGATTCCTTACAAAAGTCTTTACAAAAGCATACATTCCTTCTAATAAAATTATGAAGTAATACACTTAACTGTCTTAATACAACCAAAATGGAAAGCATGAAGAGTACAATGAAACTCAAAAAGAAGATAAGGAATTAATTTAAACTAAGGCACCAAAATGGCCTATCTAGCTAATAAAGGTCATTCTTCCAAGTCAATGTCTTGCTAATACCTTAACTTAAGTTAGAAATAATGTACTAAAATTTAAGCTAAGCTATGTATTCCAACTTCCATATGTCAACATATTGTAATCAAGGTAATAAAAAATGTCATAATATTCACCATAATCTTTAATTTATTAGCTAACATGACAATGATCAATAACCTAATTGCCACTCCTTGTATAGTTGCAACCTTGTAACTTTATTAAATACTTCTATTAGTCAAGAGTTCATATGACTTAAGACAATATTTCTTTTAAGCTTTAGTGATCTATATGAAAAATAAAGTAGTGACCCTAATAAGTAACAGTGACATTTGCACACAACTTCTATAATAGTGTAAAGCTCCTCAATATATGCCACATGGTAACTGCCCTATAACAAGACAACAAACTCCAATACCTAATAAATTAGTCTCAATAGCAAACCATTTTTTAAAATCAAGAAGTGTCAAAATAAGGGTACTAGTTAGGATACCCTTGAGCCTTTCAAAAACCTTTAATGCTTACTCATTCTAATCAAACTTTTCTTTCTTTAACGTCTAAGATAAAGGACTAGTGGTAATAACATAGCCCTTAATTAAATACTTCTAATATCTAGGGAACGTTAAGAAAGCATGCAATTTCTTAATAGTCTTTGGCTACAACCAATTTTGTTTTACTTGGTGTATAGTTGGTCGAGACTTATATCCTTTAGATGTATTCAATTTTATCTTTTCTAAAAGGCATTTTACAGGTCCCAAAAGTAATTCAAGTGGATGAATTGATAACATAGAAAGTTTTAAATATTTCGTAAATCAAAATTTAAGCGTATCCCTTTTGTTTACTTTAGCAAGTATAGCGTAAAACAATATATAGCCAATATAAACAAAACTTCAAAAAGTAAAAGGAGAATGGGGATGAGAAGATCAGGTAAGAGATTTATAATGCTTAGGCGTTGTGCTTACTGCACTCTTTTAGCTCCATTACAAGGGACCCGTTTATCTACACCGATGTCGTTCCACTATCCATCTTTCACTAACTTCCACAAGAAAGAAATAGTTACAAGCCTTTTTGCTCTGTCTCACTAAGCTACTCTTGCTTACACACAAAATACAAAAATTTGATTCTCTCTCTCACAAAGACTATTATGCAAATAATTGTGATTACAGTAGCTATGAGGATAGAATACAAAGATCCTCTTAAATAAAGTACAGATTGAAATTAAAAAAAGAAAGTAGACTAGACAATGTTGTCTCTAAATTGGATTTTAAATATGGTTCTGATTTATCTTGAATATGAAGCTTTCAAAAAATGTATGCAGCTTTGATTTAATGATCTCTATATTGAAAAACAAACAAGGCGACTGTATTGGGGTGAGTCCAAGCTTATAAAAAGCTTGAAGTGAAGGGTGAGGAAACGTATGAGAGCAAAGAAATAAACAAGCAACCTTTGATTTGCTTTAAGAATATTACGCATCGGGGAACTACCGAGGACTCACAAAGTGAACTCGATATGACGTATGAGTTAACTCAGTGAGTGTACTCGCCACCTAGCTTTGTTTAAGGGTTCAAATAAGAGTGAAATAAGTAAGCAAAATAGAGAACAACGCTCATGAAAAGGAGAAGTATATTCAATATCAAGTTATGTTGTAGCTACATATTACAAAGGGTATTTATACCCAAAAAGTTAGGGTATCCTACCTGAAATGGAAAAGACAAAAAGGGTATTGTCTAAAAGAAGTAACGGTACAAATGAGAATTTAAAGAAATTGATGATTGGTGTAGTAAAATCCTTTCATGTGGAGTTAGACACATGGTGTTTGGTCATTAGGGCGCTTCTGGTAAAAATAGACAAGTTGTACAATCAGACTAGGTTGTTGAGCAGAGGTGCCAAGCAAACCCAAAGGCCCTTCCAAGGAGATGTCGGCTTAGATGTGTCCTGGGATTCTTGGCATAAGTACTACTGAGCTAGTGGTCAGCACTAGCAGAGTAGAGCTAACATTAGGATTAGCCAAACAATTAGAGGACTTTGAGTCAAGTTGGCATGTGATGGTTGATAGAATTGAAACAACTCAACTCAGTAGAAATTACTCGATAGTGAGAAGTAGTTTAGCCTCGAATGGAGTTAGCTTGAATGAAAGAATCCACTTCATCAGTCCTTTAAGACCTCAAGCTTGGGCTCAGGTCAAGGGTCCAGTTTTTTTATTCCCATTGACCCTTCCAGGTTGATTTGGATCTAAGATCAAATCCGGTTGATCTTCACTCAATTCTCCTTTAGGTCGATAGGGGCTAAAGTCGACCATATTGAAAGTGTTAGAAACTCCATAGTCTTTGGGTAATTCCAACTGATAGGCATTGTCATTGATCCTCTAGAATATTTTGAAAGGACCTTCAACTCGAGAAAATAGTTTACTTTTTCTCTGGAGTAGTCATACTAAGTCACCAGACTGATACTACACTATTTTCCTGTCTTTGCTCTTTTCTCTCAACTTTTTGGAAGCTCGGTCAATATACTGGGTAACCTTCTAGTAAATCTACTGCAGAGAATGTACTCAAGCTCTTACGTCAAGATCTTCTTATGCGAGCATAGGTACTAGGGCATGATCATGAGGTAACTCTAGGTTGACGCCATGGACAACTTTAAAGGGTGTTTAATTAGTGGTGACATGTACTGTACAATTGTACGTGAATTCTACCACAAGCAAATAAACATCCCAATTAGCTAAGTTCTTCCCCACTGCAAATCAGAGCAATGATCCTAAAGTATGATTGACTACCTTTATTTAGCCATTGATTTGGCGATGACAAGAAGTGCTGAAGAGTAGTTTAGTCTCATATGATGCCAAAGAGTTCTCCAAAAATGGCTCAAAAACTTTAGGTCTCTATACGATAGTACACTTCTCAACATGCCATGCAAACGAACAATCTCGTGCAAAAAGACAAAAGTAATAGCGGAAGCATCATTAATTTTGGAGCAAGGCATAAAGTGTGCCATCTTACTGAATCTGTCCACAACGACCATAATAGAGTCTTTGCCGCAGTCAACTTATGGTGATCCAAGTATAAAATCCATGCTCAACTCAATCCAAGGTCTAGTCATGACAAGTAAGGCATTGCTTTCCCTTATTTGGTTGGCATTTGGCCCGTTTGAGAGTAATACAGTTCTCAACAATCTAATGCATATCTTGCCACATTTTAGGCCAAAAGAATCTTCCATTCAATAGCTCACATGTTTGTGCATCCCCAAAATGTCTAGAAAGCCTGCCAAAATGAGCTTCTCTTATAAGCAACTCTCATAATGAACAGGTCAACATGCATAGCTTACCTCCTCAAAATAGCCATTCATCTCTCGTGTGATAGTTATCTAATGTTCTTCCTTTGACACATCATCCAAACATAGGACCAAAATGGGGGTCTTAAGGATATTGCTTCTTAATGCTCGTAAATCCCAAGAGTCTCATTTGTAACTCAATAAAAAGAACATGTCAACACGATAAGGCATCAACAACCACATTAGTCTTGCCCTATTTATACTTGATCACAAAGTTGAATCCCTTTAAGAATTCAACCCATCACACTTACCTCTTTGATAATTTAGTCTGACTTCTTTGGTGTCTCAAGGATTCATGATCTTTATAAATGATGAACTCGCTTGGCAATAGATAATGTTGTCACACTTGGAGTGCTTGGATAAGGGCTACAAGCTCCTTGTCATATATGGAATAGTTCAATTGAGGTTCTCTCAGCTTCTTGCTATGGTAGGCAATTGGTCGGCCTTCTTACATCAAGACAGCACTAATATTAACACCAAATGCATCACATTCAAGCTCAAAAATCTTCTTAAAGTCAAGCAAAGCTAGTACAGGTGTAGAGGTCAATCTTTCCTTGATCTTAGTAAAGCTAGCTTTCTCTCCCCACCTAAAATCTATGTTCTTTCCTATCAACTTTGTAAGGAATGCAACAATGGTTCTAAAACCCTTTATGAATCTTCGGTAAATGGATGCTAGTCCGTAGAAACTTCTCACCTCAGCATAAGTGGTTGAGGTTGGCCAGTCTACAATTGCTCGGATCTTCTCATCATCAACTCATAAGCCTCCTTCCCCAATTACATAACCCAAAAAAACCACTTCCTCTTAGCAAAAACAATACTTTTTATGTTACCAAACAATCTTTCTACTCGAAGAACATCAAAGACTGCTCGGAGGTGCTCAATATGGCTAATAAGGTCAATACTATACATGAAGGTATCATTAAATTAGACAACAAGAATCTTCCCAATCAAATTTCTCAAAACATGATTCATCAATCTCATAAAAGTGCTTAGGGCGTTTGATAGTCTAAAGGGCATGACCATCCACCCGTACAGGCCATGTTGGATCTTAAAAGCAATCTTCCATTCATCCCCTTACCTCATTCAAATCCAGTGGCATCCTAAATTCAAGTCAATCTTGTTAAAGACTCTAGCACCACTCAATTAGTATAACATGTCATCTAGCCTTGGAATAGGGTACTTGTAATTGATTATGATTTTATTCATAGCTTTGCTATTTATACACATTTGCCAAATATCATCCTTCTTTGGGGCAAGCAATGTGGGCACAGCATAAGGGCTAATGCCCTCTCTCACATACCCTTTCTCTAGTAGTTCATTGACTTGTCTTTGAAATTTGGACACTTATTTGAGGTTCACCCAATAAGCAAGCTTGTTTGGTAGAGTAGCATCAAGTATCAAGTCAATGTAATGTTTAATGCTTCGAAAAGGGGGCAATCCTTCAAGTAACTGCTCTGCAAATAGGTCTGTATACTCATTCAAAAGCACCTTAATCTCTAGGGATAACTTAATTTGCTCCTTCAGCTCTAAAAGTCGTTTGACCAGCAAAAAGGTCAGCATGTTAACTTTAATAGCTTCTTAGAGCTTAACTTTACTTAAAATCAAAGCTTTCTTAGTTCCTCGAGTAAGTTTAGTTTACAGCTTGCTAACTTAGCTCAGCGTTATAGGGTTCAAGGTAATCTTCCTACCATCTTTTTAAAACACATATGTGTTCCAAAATCCCATCATGCATAACCTTCCAGCTAAAAAACCAAGGTCTACCTAGCAACACATGAGACATACACATAGGTAACACGTTACAAAGAATTTTATCAGAATAACTTCCAATAAAGATCGGTAGTAACACTTGTTGAGTGATATGTAGTGCTCCCTTTTCATTCAGCCAATGCAGTTTACAAGGTCTCAAATGTGAAATGGTCGACAACTTGAGCTTCTTAGCTAGCTCAATAGACACTGCATTGGTATAACTCCCACTTTCTACTATGAGTGCACATAACTACTCATTCACTTTACAACTGATGTGGAACAAGTTCTCTTTGTGCTCCTCTTCAATAAAGGGTTCTATTCTCACCGCACGTCAGACAACCAAAGTTAATTTGTCCAAGTCTTTAGCAAACACAACCTCATTTTCCTAGGTGGTATCCACCTTAGGAGCAACCTCCTCCCCCGACTCTTTGTCAATGCTATCTACGTCGAGCTTAGGGACATCTCCCTTAATAATCATAGTTTACTTGTTCAGACATTAGGCGGCCATATGCCTAAACCCTTGTCACATAAAGCGCTTGATCTGGTTCGTCTTTCTCCCAGATCCTTGTTCCTTCTCATAAGTTGTTGGCGATACTTCACCATCAACTAGTCAACTCTTCTATTCAGCTCTGACATCTATTCTTCTACTCGACTCAGCACTATGTTGAGCTTGGTAATTTCCCTGAGCAAGTTGGCTTGATTAGACCAATTGGTTCATTAGAGGTCAACTTAGCTTATTCCTCCTATTTCTTTCCACATGCTGGGCTATTTTTATAGCCTCATCCAATGTAGTAAACTATTGAAGTTCTACAATATCTTAGATGTCGCTTCTTAACCCAGTAAGATATATGGATAATGTTCAAGCTAATGGTTCATTTAATACACATCGAATTATAAGCATATGGAATTCCTAAACATGCTCATCAACAGTTCAGCTTCCTTGTAATAGCTCTTGAAGTCTAGCAAAAGTATCTTGTAGATAGGTATCTAGCATGAATCTATTTCTAAGAATTCTTTTCAGCTTGGCTCAGATGATAACTTCTCTGTATCCTTCTCACTTCCTTATGGTCTGGAAATTGTTCAACCATAATGCAACATAGCATGAAAATTCTATGGCAGCAACTTTTACCTTCTCGCGGTCCTCATACTGATAATAATAAAAAACACGTTCAACCTTCTCCTCCTAATCTAGATAGTCATCTACATCCCTAAAATTATTGAAGCTCAAAATCTAAAGCTTCAAATGTTCGGCAATTCGAGGTGCTTATGCTTGTTCTTCCTCTTCGATATATCCTTCTTCTTTATCTTCCTCATCTACTTTGCCCAAATTGATTCTCCTATACACTCATCCTCTTACTCCACTACCTCAAACTTGTCAAGCTGGAATCTATCCTCTCGCAAGTCGAGCAACTTGGAGAGTATTCTACACAGCATCAGCAAGTCAAAAGGCCAATGCATGAATAGCTCTGGTCAGATATGCTATAAGGTTAGCCATATCATCAATTCACTCATCTACACTTCCATAGGTGTTCTAAGGTTGTCATCCATGGTGGACAACATCACTATTATCATCTCCAATACCAATATTAACACTTAAATCTATCATTCTCTTGACAAAGCTTAGTGACAAACTTAAAATTCAAGAAACAACAGACATTACCTTTTAAGTCAAACAACTTACACATACACTTCTCCACATGAAAGTTTAAATTAACTACGAACACAATAAGTACTCCAAAGAACAATAAACTAGATTGAAACTTGCTCTGTTTTTCGTATGCTTAAAACAAAGTATAATAGGTCATACACAAGAGCAAACTACTACACTTTCTTCTAACTCTAATACCAACAATTAACTCTAGCTCAACCACAGTACAGTCTTCTGCAACAAATACTACACACTACATAGTAATAATCACAACTGAATAATAACTTACCCATTGCAAACCTTCGCTTTGATACCAAGATGATATGCTGCACCAAGAACAAACAAGGGTGATCGTATTAAGGTAGGTCTAAGCTTGCAGAAGGCTTAAAGTGAAGGGTGAGAAAACACACGAAAGCAAAGAGATAAACAAGCAACCCTCAATCCATTCTAAGAATATTACACACTAAGGAATTACTAAGGACTCACAGAGTGAACTCAATATGACATACAAGTTAACTCAGTAAGGGTACTCTCTACCTAGCATTACTTAAGGGTTAGGATAAAAGTAAAATAAGTAAACAAAATAGAGAGCAATACTTACGAAAAAGAGATATATATTTAATATTAGGTTATGTTGCGGATACACATTACAAAGGGTATTTATATCTAAAAAGTTAGGGCATCTTACTTGAAATGGAAAAGAAGAAAAAAAGGTATTGTCTAAAAGAAGTAATGTACAAAGAATAATAAAGGGGTACAAATGAGAATTCAAAGAAATTGATGATTGATGTAGTAAATCTTTTCACGTAGAGTTGGACACGTAGCGTTTGGTCATTAGGGCACTTCTAGCAAAAATAGAGAAGTTGTATGGCCAGACTGGGGTTGCTAAGCAAACTTAGGGGCCCTTCCAAGGAGATGTCAGCTTGGATGTGTTCTGGCATTCTTGGCACAAGTACTACTAAGCTAGTGGTCAACACTTATAGTACAAACCTAACATCAAGATTGGTTGAATAATTAGAGGAATTTGAGTTAAGTCGGCATATGATGGTTGATAGAACTGAAACAGCTCAACTTGATAGGTGAAATTGCTCAACAATGAGTATTAGTTTAGCCTCGATTAGAGTTAGCTAGAACGAGAGAATTCACTTCATCAGTCCTTTAAGACCACAAGCTCAAGCTTAGGTCAAGGGTCCAATTGTCTGATTTCCATCAACATCTCATCACTAGAATCTTGGATAATGCTTCATAACTTTAAAAAAATCCTGACTTAGCTGTTGATAGTTGTGATCCCTTAAAATGTGGAAGTCAAATCACACTTAAAATTGAATTCAATTTGAACATTGTACTACTACTCTTTTTATTTAAAGAAATCTACAAGTATTTTTGAATAATTACCCTAGTTTCTTCTTGTGTTTCTTCAATATAATTTTCAAAAATTGCATCCTTTTTGAAAATAAACATCTCCTAAGATTTAGGAGTAAATCTTAATGTTTAATGCCTTCAAATTTTAAATCTTAAAGCTTCTAGAATAATCTTGCTATTGCCTTACTTGTCTATACTCCATTAATTTTGATATAATCAAGTAAACAAGCTTTGAAAATATGTATATAATAGCTTCTTTGGATTTGATAAAAATTTGTATCAACAAGATAAAATTTATCCTTATCTTATCATATCTTCACATCTATGTCTTTATCTATTCTTGTTTTGAATCCAAATAATGATTTAATTTGAATTCCTTAAAATTCTTCTTCATATATTGATAATAATCCTTCAATAATCTCGTGAAAATTTAGGTAAAAATTCCTTCAATAAAATCTACCCATTGTCATAAGATATTATATCCAATCAAGCTTATCCGTAAAATAAATATTTTAATTCCAACTTAATCCCCATGGATTTAATTAACCAACTTTATGGAACATGTTGGATACATTATCCAAATATATCCAACAAGTGAAGCTGAGCCTACAAGTGAAGCTGAGCCTTGAAACTCCTCTAAGCCTAAAATACTTCTTCAAATATTCAGCTTTGTAACTTCTGATACTATAATCAAGATTCCAAATTTGTCTCTAAATTTGGTTTTGATTTTCAAAATCAGTGCTAAGACAAAAATTTTATCTCTTGTTCATTTATCTGCACACTTAATAAACTTATGAGATATCTTCACTCTTTTTGTTATCATTAAAACATTTATAAGAGAACTCAACATTCCCTCCATTTTTTATGATAACAAAACCCTTTCTTAGAAAAATATTGATCAAATTACGAAAGGTTTTGTTGAAAAGATTCATATCAATTCACAACAAATGTAAGCGCAAATTATCAGAGAATTTTAAAGTCCAAGAATTTCATAATTCTTTTATATCAAATCTCACCTTTAAAGATTCATCAACTATTTCTTAAGATTAATATTTTTCCATATTTCTCCCCCTTTTTGTTATCATCACTTACTTTTTACTCCCTTTGATTCTAATATGGATAAGAAAGATAGATAACAAAATTGGAGAAAGGAAAAGACTGATATTTCATTAATCAAACTAAGTACATCAATTTGATTATGAATTAGACTCTGAACATGATTTTAAACATAACAAAAATAGAACATAACATGAACATCAGACTTAAAACATGATACTAGACAAAATTTTGACAAATGACAAAAAAGAACAAAAATAGATAAACTTAAATTGAAAGGACTAAAACTATGTAAACTTCTTCTTCTTCTTCTTCTTAGGGCAGCTCTTCTCGATCTAAGGAGTACCTGAAGAACTTGGTTGTTTAGGTGGTGGAGGTAGAGTAAACTCCTTGCATTATAGCATCAAAATAGTTGTTAAAGGAACTTATGGTGCAGTTCCTCTAATGCTTGAGCAGACTCATCAACTTGAGGGGTTTAATCAGCAAACAAGCTAAGTTTAACATATGGAGATAAAATTTTTGCAGTTGGAGGTGAGGATCGTGGTTCTGATAGAACAAAATCAAGGGATTGTTGTTGTTGTTCTGTTGTAGCTAGAGGTTATAAAGACGGTGGATGATAAGTTTGACCATAAGTTAGAAGATCAGAGAGTAAAATCTCAAGTTTTAAAGATGGTTGAGGAGAGGATTCTTAGGTGAAGTAGGAGGTATTGGAGATGGTTTTTCATATTCTTCTTTCAAGGAAGCCTAGAGTTGATTCAACAACCAATCCATTTTTTATTCTATCATGAACTCTATCTCTTTCCTTGAAACTACTTTTGTTTTAGAAGTTTCTCTGGGTCCTTCCTTCACAAGTGGCATTGATTCTAAATATGAATCATCTTCTAATTTAAGGACTTTCACTTTCTCCTTAATCTCAAATTTGCCTCCTGTCCTAACCTCATAATCCTTCTTAGTTTTTTTCTTCTTCCCTCTTGAAATTGCCTTGCCCTTTCTATTCTTAGTGGTTTTCTTCACTAGTTTTGATTCAGGCTCTAAATTAGATTCTTCTACAGCTTCTGATAACTCCCCCTTAAATAGTACTCTAGGTAACCCGTTCTTCTTATGTTTATCATAGACATAGAATGCCTAATCATCAATGTACCAGATTTTGTTCTTTACATTATTACCCATGTGATAGTAATGATCTCCTCCAATCACATGAATGGGTATTTCCTTACTTGTTATTTTCAGAATTTTGACCTTCTTAAATTCAAACAACTTCATCAGTAAGTTACCATATGGCCTCTATCTCCTTTTCATGAAAGCATGTCTGATTATTTGTGTAGTAATGTCCAACTTCTTCTTCCTTAGCATATAACCATGGCATCTTGATTTGAAACGCTAGTTGTACTTCCCTTCTTTGGAAGTATACAACTAATAACCAACTTATTGAGCATTTGCACAATTAGCCTAAAATTAAAAATAATAACCTCCTTTTTAGGCCAAATCCTTCCACCCTTATTTAGCTTCTCAAAAATCTGATTTTTAGACCGTTTCATGAACTCCCTATCATTATTCATTCTTGGAATTCCAAAACAATTTTGAATATCCTCTTTCAAAAGTTCCAATTTTTTTCCATTCACTTTAGACAGCCACATTTCCCTTTGGTCCATATCAAGATTATCATAAAATTCAATCAATATTTCACCATACACAACAGTCTCAATTGTACAAATGTTCTTGTATCCTAGAACATCTAAAAACCCATCCCAATAGAATCAATTCTTTTTGAGAAATTCCAATTTACTATGCTTGGCTCTATGAACTGTTTTTGTTTGGAAGATGAAACAAACACAGTTCTAGGCCTTACCTTTTTCTTATTAGCTTTAATATGATCAAAATGCTTAGCAATGGTCTTTGCTTCTAGTTCAAATTTTGGATCCAATTCTGCTTGTGGTTCTGCTTTTGATTATAACTTCTTTCCTTTTTCTTCAATTAAAGATTTCCCTTCTTCCCCAATTTCCTCAACATCCTTAGATGTTTCCTCTTTGGTCTCAGCAACATCTTCACTTGATGAACTCTCAATCTTGTCATTAGTCCCTTTCTCTTTGGTAATTGTTTCAATTTGATTACGGTTAGGGTTAGTAATAGGATCCAAAGCACTCGACCTCAGACCCGAACTTGAGCTTAAGGGCTTAAAAGTATGGCTAAACGAGTTCTTCTGTGCTGACCTACACCTAATGATTCCAAGCTACTTTAATCCACTAGTCTACTGTCTTATCCAAGTTAAACCTTCCTGTACTTATCAGTAGTTTTTTACTGCCAACTTGAGACATGCTCTAACAACAGCTCAATCCGCTCAATCACTAGTTCAACTAACTTGAACGTAAGCTGCTTTGAGCATGTCCAAGCTAAACTCACCTCGGAAGAACCCCTAATCTTAATCAGCACCTCTCTTCAGCAGCCACTAGCTTGACCTTACAGTTTGTCTATTTTAGCTAAAAATTCACCCACTAACCAATAACTATGTGTCCGAACAATCACATGATAGAATCCTTTGTACAAAACGAATGCTTTTCTTGATTTTCTCTTTATGCCCTTCTCCATTCTTTGTACTTTACTTATTTAGGCTTTTACCCTTTTTAGTCATTTCTATTTATAGTTGTTGCCCTAAATTATTGGGTATAAATACCCACTATACATGTAGCCATAAGAAGATTAAAAATCATCAATACAAAATATACTTCATTTTCGTATGCATTTTTTTTCTTTGCTTGTTTCACTCTTATCATAATCCTTAAGTAAGGCTAAGTGATGAGTACCCTCCTAAAGTTAGCTCATGTGTAATATCGAGTTCACTTTATGAGTACTTGATGGTTCCTTAGTACGTCATATCCTTGGAGTGAATCAAGGTTTACTTGTTTGTTTTCCTTGTTCTCATGCATTTTCATCCTCATTTTTAAGCTCTCTACAAGCTTGGACCCACCCCTTATAACCAACCTTGTCAGTCTTCCACTTAGATCGTGTCATCTTGGTATCGGAGCAGAGGTTCATTTAGGTAAGTTATTGTTCAATTATGATTGTTACTGTGTAGTGTATAGTACTTTTGTTAGGTGTGTTGCAAATACAAAGAGGGTTAGTTTAGGTATTATAGCGAGTTTTTGAAGTCTTGCTATTACTATTGCTAAGTATTCTATTTTGCCTTATTTCAAACATATGAAAACAGAGCAAGTTTCAATTGAATTCATTGTTCTTCAGAGTAGTTGTTATGTTGACGATTTACCTAAACTTTCATGTGAAGAAGTATGTATGTGTTAGTTATTAAGCTTAATAGGACAATGTCAATTGTTTCATGGATTTTGAGTTGTTTAATGAGCTTTGTTAAGAGGATGACGGATCCAAGTGTCAACACCAGTATTAGAGATGACAATAGCAACGTTATCCACCATAGACGATAGCCCCAAAACACTCCTAGAAGTACAAATGAGTGAATTGATGAGGTAGCTAACCTTATAGTCAATCTAATCAAAATTGTTCATGCATTGGCCTTTCAACCGACCAAAGTTGTGCAAAATACTCCCCAAGTTACAGGCCAGTAAGAAGACAGATTCCAACTCGATAAGATCAAGGTGGGGGAGTAGGAGGACATGTGCGAAGAAAAATTGACTTAAGTGATATAGATGAAGCAGGTGAAGAAGAGTACAATGAGGAAGAGGAACAAGCTCGAGTACCCTGAGTTGCCGACGATGTGAAGCTTTAGATTCTGAGCTTCAAGAGATTTGGGAATGCAAATGACTATTTGGATTGGGAGGAGAAGGTTAAACATGTTTTTTATTACTACCAATATGAAGATCGTGAGAAAGTAAGGACTACTACCGTAGAGTTCTCAAGTTATGTTGCAATGTGGTAGAAGAACTTCCAAATTATGAGAAGACAAGAAGGATATAGGGAAGTAAATACTTAGCCTGAGATGAAGAGGATTCTTAGAAATAGATTCGTGCTAAATACTTATTTGCAAGACACATTTATTTGGCTTCAAGAGTTGAGATAAGAAAACCTAACTGTTGATGACTATGTTCAAGAGTTCCAAATACTCATAATTCGATGTAAAATCGATAAACCAACACCTTAAATAGTATCTAGATTTCTCTCTCGACTAAGAGGTGACATCTAAGATGTCATAGAGTTTCAACGGTTTACTATATTGGATAAAGCTATAAGAATAGCGCAACTAGTGAAAAGATAGATCATGAATAGGTTGAGCGAACCTATACAGTCAAACCAACCTGCTCAAGGAAATTACCGAGCTTAGCAAAGTGCTTAGTTGAGTAGTAGAATAGATGTTAGAGCTAAACAAAATAGCTGACCAAATGATGGTGAAGTTTGTCGAGAACTTATGAAAAGGGATAAGGATCTAAGAGGAAGACTGATGCAAGCCGTAACCAAGAACAAATAAGGCCGGTTACTGAATGGGTCCAAGCTTGCCAAAAGCTTCAAAGGGAAGTGATAGGGAACGTGCAAAAGAATAAAGAACAAAAAAGTAAGTAAAAACCCATGAACAACTCCAATGGATACGACGTACCAATGGAACTTCCAATGACCCAAGACACAATTCAATATGACATACAAATTAAACAGGTGAGGTTACTCACCACTTAACCTTGCTTAAGGTTAGGATGAGAATGAAATGAGGGTAAACAATCAGTGTTCATAAGAAGGAAAATGTCAAGTGTATTGATATCGATCTCCTTATCATTATGGCTATAAATACAAGGGGTATTTATACCCGAGAATTTAGGGCAACATGCCTAAAAAGAAAGAGAAAAAAAGGGTATAGTCTTAAAGGAGTAACATACAAAGTATATAAATGGTAAAAAGGAATATTCATAGAAAAAGCAATTATTATAGTAATAGATCCTAAGAGTGGTCCTAGATACATAGCAACAATGCATTGGTGGTACTGTTAGAGGGCGTAGACAAAGTAGTACGGGCTAGTTGGGTGGCCAAGCAGGAGTTCTTCATGGTCACGGGTTCATCTGAACAAGAATGGGTAAGGATTCATACAAGGTAGGACTCTCGGCCTCTTGACAATAATGATGCCAAGTAAGTGGTTGAGTTGGACAGGATCGAGTTGGTGCACAAAGTGTGGTTGTCATTAGGGCATTCTCCTACTCGGCACATAATTTCTAAGAGATGGCAAGTCGTTCAACTTGGCATGTAAAGTTAGTCGACAATAAGATACTCAACCTTAGCAGGAGTTGGCTGGAGTAAGAGGATTTGCCTTACCAGTACCTCTAGTCCTTGGGCTCAACTGCACATCAATGGTCTTATAGCCTGACTCCCATCATTCCCTAAGGGTTGATTTGGGTTTGGGATCAAATTCGAACAATCTTTTATCAGCTTACCGTCAATATGATATGGACTAAGGTTAGCAATGTTGAACGTGTTAGATACCCCATAATCTTCAAGCAACTCCAACTTGTAGACGTTGTCATTAACCTTTTGGAGGATCCTAAAGGGTCCTTCAGCTCTTGTGGATAACTTGTTTCTCCTCTTACTTGGGAATCGTTCCTCACTGAGGTGAAGTTACACCAAGTCTCCTGGCTAGAATTGTTTAACCGTTCTACCTTTATCCATCTCTTGTAGTCTTCTAGCGGCCTGGTCGATATGTTGAGTAACTTTATTGTAGATGTGCTAAAGGGACTGTGCTCGGGCTCTCACGTTAGGGTCTTCTCATTCGAATTCAGGTGCAAGGGCATGATTGAAGGGTAACTCAAGACTGAAACCATAAACAACCTCAAAGGAGGTCTGCTTGGTAGTGTCTTGTACTATCTAATTGTAAGCGAATTCGACCACTGGTAAGCAAACGTCTCAATCTACTAAGTTCTTGCCCATTGTAGCTTGAAGCAGTGATCTCAAAGTACGATTAACCACCTCTGTTTGGCCATCCATTTGGGGGTGACAAGAAGTACTAAATAGCATTTTGGTCCCCATCCGTCACTATGGAGTTCTCCAAAAATGACTTAAGAACTTTCAGTCTCTGTTTAAAACCACACTTCTTAGCACGCTGTATAACCTAACAATTTCCTACAAGAAAAGAGAAGCTATTGCCGAAGCTATTGCCAAAGCATCGTTAGTTTTGGAGTAGGGCACAAAGTGTGCCATCTTGCTAAGCCTATCTACGATGACCATTACAGAATCTTTGCCTTAGGCAATTCATAGTAATCCGAGAATAAATTCTATGCTCAATTCAGTCCATGGTTTCATCAGAACAAGCAAGGGTATTGCTTTCCCTTGCTCGGCTCAGTACTTAGCCCTCTTGCACATGGCACAACCTTCTACAACTTGATGTACGTCTTGTCTCACTCTCAGCCAAAAGAAATGGCCATTTAATAGTTCATAAGTCCTTCTCTCCCCAAAATGTCTAGACAATCCTCCACTATAAGCTTTCCTGATCAGCAATTCTCGTAGCGAACAGGTTGGCACGTACAATTTTCCCCCTCAAAACAAGTACCCATCCTCCATATGGTACTCATCTACTGTGCTTCCATTGACACATCATGCAAATATGGGTCCGAAGTGTGGATCCTCGAAGTACTGCTCATTAATGCTGGCAAACCCAAACAATCTAGTCTACAGTTCAGTCAAGAGTGCATACCTCCTTGAAAGAGCATCTGCAACTATGTTCCTTCCCTTGTTTGTATTTTATTACAAAGTTAAACCCTTCAAGGAATTCGACCTACCTTAAGGAATTCGACCTACCTTACTTGCTGCTTCGATAATTTCGTTTGACTTTGGAGATACCTTAGAGACTTATGGTCAGTGTAGATGACAAATTCTCTCAGCAATAGGTAATGCTACCATACTTGCAGGGCTCGAATTAGTACTAAAAGCTCTTTGTCATATACAGAGTGGTTTAATTATGGTCCCTTAAGCTTCTCACTATGATAAGCAATTAGTCGACCTTCCTGCATTAGGACAGCGCCTATTCTAATGCTTGACACATCACACTCTAGTTCAAATATTTTCTCGAAGTCAGGAAAAACTAATACGATGGCGAAGGTCAATCTTTCCTTCACCATAGTAAAACTCCTCTCTTCCTTTTCTCCCCATCGGAAGTCCATATTCTTCTTTATTAGCTCAATAAGGGGTACGGCAAAGGTACTGAAATTTCTTATGAATCTTCTATAGAAGGAAGCGAGTCCATGGAAACTTCTCACTTTGGTATAGGTAGTAGGGCTTAGCCATTCGACAATTGCTTAGATCTTCTCGTCATCCACTCGCAACGCTCCTCTACTTACTACGTAACCCAAGAATACCATTTCCTCCTAGCAAAAACAACACTTCTTAAGGTTGTTAAATAATCTCTCGACACGGAGGGTATTCAGTACACCTCGAAGATGTTCATAATGACTCAGCATGTCAACATTGTATACAAGGATGTCATCAAAATACACCACGACACACTTCTCTATTAGATGTCTCAATACGTAGTTCATCAGTCTCATGAAAGTGATCAAGGCATTTGACAACCCAAATGGCATGACCATCTACGTATAGAGTTCATGTTAAGTTTTGAAAGCAATTTTCCTCTCATCTCATAGCCTCATTCAGATTTGATGGTAGCTTGATTTCATATCAATCTTATTGAAGATTGAAGATCTTGGCTCCACTCAATTCATCCAGCATGTCTTTCAATCTTGAAATAGGATACCTATATTTGATCATAATCTTATTCATGGCTCGGCTGGTTACACACATTCGTCAAGTTCCATCCTTTTTCGGCATTAGAAGCGCAGGCACACTGTAAGGGCTGAGACTTTCCTTAACATATCCTCTCTTTAATAACTTATTCACTTGATGTTGGAGCTCGGAAGCCTGTTCAAGACTCATCCGATATGCTAGCTTATTCGGTAAGGTAGCGCCAGGTATTAAGTCAATGCAGTGTTCTATGCCTTAGAGTGGAAGCAATCCTTTGGGTAACTATTCTGGGAATAGGTCGGCATACTCATCTAGCAACTCCTTTACCTCCTAGGGTAGTTCACCTCGCTTATTCAACTCCAATAATCACCTAACCAACATGAGGGTCTGTATATCAGCTTTAAAGGCCTCTCGAAGCTCGGCTCTACTCATCATCAGACTCTTCCTTGATCCGTAAGCAATCTTTGTCTATAGTTTATTAACTTCTTTCAACAGCATCGGGTTTAGCGTGATCTTCTTACCATCCTTCTCGAATACATACTTGTTCCTATATCCGTCATAGATAACTCTTCTGTCAAATAACCATGGTCATCTAAGCAATACATGTGAAGCGCACATAGGCAACACGTCACAGAGAATCTCGTCGGAATAATTCCCAATAGTGATTGGTAGTAGTACCTGCCAGGTGATGTGTAATGTTCCCTTCTCACTCAGCCAATGCAACTTGTACAGCCTCGGGTGTGCAGTAGTCAGCAATTTTAACCTTATGATCAAATCTATTGATACCACATTAGTGCAACTTCCACTATCCACAATTAACATGCTCACTTGATCTTTCACCCTACAAGTGGTATGAAACAAATTTTCCCTCTAGTCATCCTCTTATGAGGGTTCTATGTTCATTGTGCATTGGACAACTAAGGCCAACTGATCCAAGTCCTCGGCAAACACATCCCCTTTAATGAATTCTTTCTTGGCAGTGCTCTCCTCTTCCTCGAGTTCCTCATCAGTACTCTCTACCTCCAGCTTCAGGACGTCTCCCTTGATGACCATAGTCCTTCGATTCGGGCATTGAACAGCCATATGTTTGAACCCTTGGCACTTGAAGCACTTGATTTGGCTCATCTTCCTACTAGATCTTGACCCTTTCTCATAAGTTCGAGTGGGTACATCACTGTTAGGTTGGCCTTTCTGCTCTATACAGACATTTACCTTTTAGGTCAACTTGGTACTTGACTAAGCTCGGTAACTTCCCTATCCTGATCAACTGGTCAACTAATGGTCGGTATTCGGCTTCTTCTCTGCCCCTTTACTCATTGCGCTATTATAATGGCTTCATCCATTGTAGTAAATCGTTAAAGTTCCACAAAATCTCGAATGTCACCTCTCAACCTAGTAAGGAACCTAAAGATTGTTCGTGCTAGTGATTCCTCCACTTCACATTGAATCATGAGCATTTGGAATTTCTGGACATACTCATCAACTGTTCGACCTTCTTATCTCAATTCCTGAAGCTGAGTAAATGTATCTTGTAGATAATTATCTAACACAAATCTGTTCTTAAGTATTCTCTTCATCTCTGGCCAAGTATTAATCTCTCAGTAGCCTTCTCACCTCCTCATAGCTTAGAAATTCTTCCACCACATGGCGGTATATTCGGATAACTCAACAGTAGCAGTTCTTACTTTCTCGCAATCCTCATACTGGTAATAGTCAAACATATGCTCCACCTTCTCTTCCCATTCCAAATATTCTTCTACACTTCTAAATTTATCAAAACTCGGAATCCAAAGTTTCACATGGTCAGAGGCTCTAGGTGCTCGCAGTTGCTTTGCTTCTTCATAATACTCTTCCTCATCCTCTTCATCCAAATTTCCCAAATCAATCCTTCTTCTTACTTATTCGCCTACTCCTCCACCTTGAACTTATCGAGCTAGGTTTTGACCTCACACAGGTCAAGCAGCTTGTGGGGTATTATTTGTAGCTTCAGTTGGTAGCAAAACCAATGCATGAACAGCTCAGGTTAAGTCTACTAAGAGATTAGCCACCTCATTAAGTCTCTCATTAGTGTTCCTATGGGTTTCTTGAGACTATCGGCCATAGTGGACAAATCCATTGTTGTCATCTCCAACACCAATGTTTACACTTGGGTCAGTCATTTTCTCCGCAGATTTGATGCTTAAGTTCTTCAATTATGTGTTTTAGCAAACACTTCCACAACTTAGAAAAGTAACAGCTAACAAACACAGCAACTAAACAAACATAGTAGCTTGCTTTGTTTCACACACGTAAAATAGAGTATGAATAAAACTTCGAAAACAAAACACACTTAAGTGAAACCTCTACTCTGATACAAAAATGATACGAACCACGACCAAGAACAAATAAAGCCGATCATTGAATGGGCCCAAGCTTACCAAAAGCTTAAAAGGGAAGTAATGGGGAATGTGCAAAAGAACAAAGAATAAAAAAGTAAGCAAAAACCCACAAACAGCTCCAATGAATATAACGCACCAATAGAACTTCCAAAGGCTTACGACACAATTCGATATGATACACGAATTAGACCAATGAGGTTACTCGCCACCTAGCCTTACTTAAAGGTTAGGATAAAAGTAAAATAAGAGTAAACAATCAATGTTTACAAGAGGGAAAATGTCAAGTGTATTGATGTCAATCTCCTTATCATTACAACTACAAATACAAGAGGTATTTATACCTAAGAATTTAAGACAACATGCCTAAAAAGAAGAAGACAAAAAGTATAGTCCTAAAGGAGCAGTATACAAAGTATACAAATGGTAAAAAATAATATTAACAGAAAAAGCAATTATTATAGTAATAGATACTAGGAGTAGTCCTAGATACGTAGCAGCAATGCATTGGTGGTGCTGTTAGTGGGCATAGACAAAGCAATACAGGCCGGCTGGGTGGCCGAGCAGGAGTTCCATGTAGTCGCGGGTTCGTCCAAACAGGAATGGGTGAGGATTTGTATAGGGCAAGACTCTTGGCCTCTCGATAGTAATGATGCCGAGTAAGTGGTCAAGTTAGATAGGACCCTGCTAGTGCACGGAGTGTGGCTATCGTCAGGGCATTCTTCCACTCAGCACATAATTTTCAAGAGATGGCAAGTTGTTCGACTCAGCATGCAAAGTTGGTCGGCAATGAGATACTTGGCTTTAGCAAAGTCAACTAGAGCGAAAGAATTCACCTTGCCAGTCCCTTTAATCCCCGAGCTCGGCTGTACGTCAATGGTCCAGTAGCCTAATTCCCATCAAAGACGAGCGGAATCAAGTGTTTTAAGTGTCAAAAGTTTGGACATATGGCTGCCCAATGTCCAAACATAATAACTATGATTATCAAAGGAGACATTTTGAAACTCGACATGAATAGTATTGATGAGGAGCCCGAAGAGGAGGTTTCTCCTAAGAAAGATACAAATTAGGGAGATGTGCTTGTTAAAGATGATGTGTTCAATGAGGATCTGGACAAATTAACCTTGGTTGTCTGACATATGATAAGTACAGAACCTTTTGCGAAGGAAGAGTAGAGAGAGAACTTATTCCACATCACTTGTAAAGTGAATGAACAAGTTTGTATGTTTATAGTGGATAGTGGAAGTTGCACCAATGTGGCATCTGTCAACCTGGTTAAAAAGCTCAAGTTACCACTATCTTACATCCAAAGCCATATAAGTTACATTAGCTAAATGAGAAGGGAGCACTACATGTTACTCAACAAGTGATACTGCTGATGTCTATTAGAAATTATTCTAATGAAATTCTTTGTGACATGATGTCTATGTGTGCATCTCATGTGTTGCTAAGTAGACCTTAACTCTTTGATCAAAGGGTTATTCATGACAATTTCAGAAACTTATATGTGTTTGAGAAAGATGGTAGGAAAATTACCTTGAACCCTATGACCTCGAGCCAAGTGAGTAAATTGCAAGCTAAGTTAGCTTAAGGAACTAAGAAGGCTTTGGTTCTAAGTCAAGCCGAGCTTCAAGAAAGCTATTAAAATTGACACGTTGACCTTTCTATTGGTTAGATGATTGTTAGAGCTATAGGAACAAGTTAAACAACCCCCAAAGATTAAGGAGCTATTGGATAAGTATGCACAACTATTTCCGAAATAGTTGCTAAAAAGGTTACCTCCATTCTAAGGCATAGAGCATTGCATAAACTTAATACCCGATACTACCCTACTGAACAAACTAGCTTCTAGAATGAATCATAAGCAAGTTGTAAAGCTCCAAAGACAAGTCAACAAGCTATTAGAGAAGGGATATGTGAGAGAAAGTCTTAGCTGCTATGTTGTGCCTGCACTACTTGTGCCGAAGAAATATGGTACTTAGCATATGTATATGGATAGCAGAGTTGTGAAAAAGACCACAATAAAGTACATATACCCCATTTTGAGGTTAGATGACATGTTGGATGAACTGAGTGGTGCGAGAGTGTTCAGTAAGATCGACCTAAAGTCAGGGTACCATTAGATTTGAATGAGACAAAGGGATGAACAGAAGACTACTTTTAAGATCTGACATGACTTGTATGAGTGGATGGTCATGCCATTTGGGCTATCAAACACCCCAAGCACTTTTATGTGGTTGATGTACCATCTCCTGAGAAACCTAATTGGAAGATGTGTCATAGTCTACTTCAACAATATCTTTGTCTATAATGCCAACCTAGCAAGTCATATTGATTAACTCTAAGCTATTTTCAATGTCCTCTAAGTGAAGAGATTGTTCAGAAATGTGACGAAGTGTTGTTTCTATCGGGAAGAGGTGATCTTCCTAGGCTACATGGTTAGTAGAGGATTAAGAGCTGATGAAGAGAAATTTCAAGCCATTATTGAGTGGCAGACCCTAACTTCATGTATGGAGGTGAGGAGTTTTTATGGGTGGGCATCATTTTACAGACACTTTATCTAAGGATTCGGTGCTAAGGTAGCACCTCTGATAGAGCTAACAAAGAAGAATGTAGAGTTAAAATAAAGAGAGAAAGAAGAGAGGAGTTTTGCCGTGGTGAAAGCAAGGTTGACCTTTACCCCGGTCTTAGCTCTACTAGACTTTGATAAAGTGTTTGAGCTTGAATGCAACACGTCAGGTCCTAGCATTGAAGTTATACTGATGAAAGAAGGCCGACCTATCACTTATCATAGTGAAAAGCTTAGAGGAGCACAACTGAACTATTTTGTGTATGACAAAGAACTTTTGGCATTAATTCGAACTCTTTACCTACGGCAACATTATCTTTTGCCAAAGGAATTTATCATATATACAGATCATGAATCCTTGAGATATTTGTAGAGCCAATCAAAGCTTTCTAAACGCCAAGCTAGATGGATCGAATTTCTACAAGGGTTTAATTTCATTATTAGATACAAACAAGGCATAAGTAATGTAGCTACCAATGCTCTATCAAGAAGACAAGTTCTTCTTACTAAGTTGTATACCAAACTGTTAGGATTTGCAAACATTAAAGAGAAGTATCAACATGATTCTAATTTTGGTTCTATATATGGACACTATGGAGAAGGAAGAATAGTAGATTAATACCAGGTGGAGGATGGTTATCTATTTCGAGAAGGTAAATTATGTGTGCTAACCTATTCAATGAGGGAACTACTGGTGAGAGAAGCCTACAATGGAGGACTCTTTGGGTACTTTGGAGAATGAAGGACATAGAAGCTACTGAATGAAGGACATAGAAGCTACTGAATGACAAGTTCTTCTGGCCTAAAATGAAATGTGATGTGCATCGTGTGTGATTGAGGGATGTGCCATCTAAATGAAGGCAAAAAGCCAAGATGAACAAGGGAAGGCAATGCCTCTACTAGTTCCAACTAAGCCATAAGCTGACCTGAGTATGGATTTTGTTTTCAGATTACCCTGAATGACTTAAGGTAAAGACTCTATAATGGTTGTTGTAAATTGGTTTAGTAGAATGGCACACTTTATGCCTTATACCAAGACTAATGACACTTCGATTATTACTTCTTTGCTTTTGCAGGAAAGAGTTCGCTTACATAGAGTGCTAAGGAGTACGGTGTCAAACAGAGATCTTAAGTTCTTAAGCCATTTTTAGAGAACTCTTTAGCATCAAATGGGAACCAAATTATTGTTCAATACATCTTGTCATCCGTAAACTGATGACCAGACAGAAGTTGTCAACTGCACCCTAAGATCATTGCTTCGAGCTATAGTAGGAAAGAACTTAACCAACTAGGATGTCTACCTACCTATGGTAGAATTTTCTTATAATAGAACAATATATACCACCATTGGACATGCCTCCTCTAAGGTCACCTACAATTTTAATCCTAAACCACCCCTCAATCACACCTCGATGCCATCCACTGACCAAGAAGCAAGAATTAGAACTTAGTCCATCCAACAGATCTACCAACGAGTCTCCTAGCACATTAACCTAGCAACCAAAAAGCTGAAAGAGAGAAGCAAAGGAAAGAAGACTAAGCAGTTTCAACCTCGTAACCGAGTGTGGCTACACTTGAGCAAAGAAAGGTTTCTTAACAAAAGGAAGAACAAGCAATTCGCTAAGTTGAAAGACCATGCAGGATCCTCTAAAAGATAAACGACAATGCATATTAGTTAGAGCTACCAAAAGACTTCAGAGTGTTTGATGTGTTTAATGTTGCCGACCTCAGTCCTTACCAACCTAAGGAAGAATTGAATGAGAACCAGCCGGATTTGATCCCAAATCCCAATAAACCTAATAGGGATAATAGGAACCAAAGCACCAGACCTTTACCCTGAGCTTAAGCCACAACTCGAGAGCTTGAAAGTATGGACAAGCAAGTTCTTTGGTGTCAACCTGCGCTTGATGAGTCCAAACTACTTTAATCCACCAGTCTATTACCTTATCCAAGCCGAACCTTCCAATACTTATCAATAGTCTCTAACTATTGACCTAAGATACGTTCGAACAACAACTTTGTTTACTCGTTCACTGGTTCGACCAACCTGAAAATGAACTACTCTAAGCATATCCAAGCTAAACTCACATTGAAAGAAGCCCCAATCCTAATCGCTACCTCTACTCAGCGGTCTTTAGATTGATCGTATAATTTGTCTATTTTAGCAAGAAATTCACCCACTAACCAACAACCGCATGTCTGAACGATTACATGACAGAATCCTCCATACAAAATGGACACTTTTCTTGATTTTCTCTTTATGCCCTTTTCCATTCTTTGTACTTTACTTATTTAAGCTTTTACCCTTTTTAATCATTTCCATTTATGCTTGTTACCTTAAATTGTTGAGTATAAATACCCACTATACATGTAGCTGCAAGAAGAATAGAAATCATCAATACATAATATACTTCATTTTTGTGGGCATTTTCTTTGCTTACTTGTTTCACTCTTACACTAACCCTTAAACAAGGTTAGGTGGTGAGTACCTACATAGAATCAGCTCTTGCATCATATCGAGTTTGCTTTATGAGTCCTCAATAGTTCCTTGGTGCATCATATCCTTGGAGCAAAGCAAGGTTTGCTTGTTTATTTTCCTTATTCTCGTGTATTTTCATCCTCGTTGTCAAGCTCTCTAAAAGCTTAGACCTACCCCTTACGACTAGCCTTGTCAGTCCTTAGCTCAGATCATATCAATTAGGGTTTGGATTTTTTGAACTCTGGTTTTAAGATTCTTAAACAGGGGTTTGTTCAGGATTTGAAGGTCCATCAACTAGTAAGTATGGGTTCTCCTTTATGTTCTTGGGATCCTTCTTGGTTTTAAGACTAAGACATAATGATTTTCTTAGAGCCATAAGAGAAATGAGAGAGGGAATGAGCTTCCAAAAAAAAAATTTAGAGAATGTGATAGAAAATGAGGAGATGGATTATAGAGGAAGTGATTTGCAGATGAGAATGAGTGGGGATTAAAGAGATCAAAAACAGTATGTGATGAGAAGAATGTGAAGAAGTGGATAAGTGGAATAAAGGAGACAGAATCTTAAATAGAATTAGAATGAGAGAGAGAGAGAGAGAGAGAAATGGCAGTTACAAACTCTAGTTGCTCAATAAACATAGGAGAGGTGTACGCACGAAAATGAAAAAGTAGGAGAAGTAACTGTTGAAAAGCTGACATAAGGTAAGCTTAAAAAAATAGCTCATTTTTTTCTTCCAACAGTAAGAATTTAGACCTAATTAACTCTCCTTAATTTTACAAAAACTGTTGTCCTAAGATTCTATGTTCAGTGTTTAATTAATATTATTTTACTAGTTAAAAAATTCAATAATACAACATAAATTAATAAGCTAGAAAAATCATAAATATATATATGCACATGATTTACATAAATTTCAAAAATTAATTAAACTACATAAACATGTGAATAACATACATAATTTTTATAATATGCTAATTATTCAAATATTCATGCAAATGGATAACATATACCAATTTCATTTTTTATAAAATTAAATTTGGTCTTCTCAAGAGACTTGGTGAAAATGTCCATTAACTGATTTTCAATTGACATAAATTCAATATTTATATCTCCATTGTTAACATGATTTCGTATGAAATGATGTCTTACCTCAATATGTTTGGATCTAGAATGATGAACTTGATTTTTAGTGAAGTTGATTGCACTTGTATTATCACATTTTATTGGAATATTTTTCAAATTTATCTCATAAATCAGACAATTATTTTTTGATCCATAGAATCTGAGCACAAAAATTGCCAATTGAAACATACTCAGCTTCAGTTGTAGATAGAGCAACAGAATTTTGCTTCTTGAATGACCAAGAAACCAATTTGTTCCCTAGAAACTGATAAGTACCTAGGGTGTTTTTCCTATCTATCTTACACCCAGCATAGTCAATATCTAAGTAGCCAATTAAATCAAAGTTCTGATTTTTTGGATACCAGTTTCCTAACTTCTAGGTGTAAGATATATACTTGAAGATTCTTTTTACAGCTGATAAGTGCATTTTAGTTAGTTTAGATTAAAACATAGTACAAATATACACACTAAACAATATGTCTTGCTTAAACGCAGTCAAATACAATAGTGAACCAATCAAGCTTCTATATAGCTTTTCATTGATTTTCTTACTTATATCATCAGGATCTAACTTAATTGAGGATGCCATGGGTGCAAATGTTTCTTTAACATTTTCCATGCAAATTTCTTTAGGCACTACTTGGTATATTCTCCTGGTGCGCAAAGATCCCATCATTGGTTTATTTGATTTAAAGTCCAAGAAAGAAGTTCAATCACCTATTAATGACATTTCAAACTCAACCTATATAAACTTAGAAAACTCCTTGCAAAATATCTCATTAGTAGATCTAAAAATAATGTCATCGACATCTATTTAAACTACTAAAATGTCATGATCATAATGTTTAAGAAGCAAAGTTGTATCTACTTTACCCCTTTGGAATCCATTCTTAATTAGGAAGTCACTTAATCTCTCATACTTGTTTTAATCCGTAGGAGCTTGTTTTAATCTGTATAAGGCTTTTCTAAGTCTATACACATAGTCCTCTTTAAATGAATCTTCAAACCCTGGAGGTTGTTGAACATAAACTTCCTCTTTTATATATCCATTTAAAAATGCACTTTTAACATCCATTTGGAACAATTTAAAACTTTTATAACTAGCAAAAGCAAGAAAAAATCTCATTACCTCTAACCTAGCAACTAGAGCATAAGTTTCATCAAAGTTAATTCCTTCTTCTTGAGAATAACCCTTAGCAACCAATCTTGCCTTATTCCTAACAATTTAACCATGTTCATCTAACTTGTTCTTAAATACCTACTTTGTTCTTATGATAGATTTATCTTTAAGCCTAGGAACAAGTGTCCATACTTGGTTTCTTTAAAATTGATTTATCTCTTCTTGCATGGCATTTATCTAACTATTGTTAGTAGAAGCTTTATCAACAGAGCTAGGCTCAAACTCATATAACAAAGTGAAATGGTTTTCAATGTTTCTCAAGCTAGCACTTGTTTTAACTCCAGTGTTGATATTACCTATCACTTATTCAAGTGGATGATCAGTTTTAAACCTAATGGTTCCATAAGGCTTAGATATTTCGTGGGTAGGTTCTGATTTAGCTTCTGAATTTACTTCTACTTTTACTTCTAATTGTGATTCTGAATTTGCTTCTGATCTTAGTTTTGAAGAACTTTCTACCTTAGGTTCTCCAATCTGATTTTACTGTATATTATCATTCTTACCTTTAGCTTTCTCATGTGAATCATTAGCAAAATCGTCAACTTTAATCTCATCAGCAAATTTAACATTTATGGATTCTTCAATTTTAGTAACCTTGTTAAACACAAAATATGCTTTACTACTTAAGGAGTATCCTAAGAATATGCCTTCATCAGCTCTTTCCTCAAACTTACCGAGGTTAATACCTATTTTCTTAATGTAACACATAAAACAAAACACATGAAAATATGATACCATGGGTTTTCTATCTCGATAAAGTTCATATGATGTTTTCTTAGTGAATAGTCTTATATAAACATGATTGATGATATAGCATGATATAGATATTGCTTCAACTTAGAAATATTATGCTATACTACTTTCGTTCAAAAAAGTATGTGCCATTTCTTGAATAGTTGTATTTTTACGCTCTACTACTCTAATTTGTTGTGGACTATAGGGTACAGAAAAATTATGAATTATACCATTATTCTCACAAAATGTTATTAATTCTAAATTATCAAATTCTTTTCCATGATTTGTCCTAAGACTGATTATAGAAACTCCTTTTTCATTTTGAACTAGTTTAGCAAATACTTCAAAACTCTTAAATGCATCACTTTTATGTCTAAGAAAAAAAAAACCCATGTAAATCTAGAATAATCATCTACCATCACTCAACCATACTTGTTTCCACCTAAGCTCAATGTATGTATAGGATCAAACAAATCAAGATGCAATAATTCCAAGGGTTTCTTAGTTAATATCATATTCTTTGATTTATGTGAAATATCATTTTATTCTTAGTGCATGTGGCACAACGAAAAACATCCTTAACATACAATTTGAGCAAACCAAAAACAAGATTATTTTTAGAGAAATTATCCAATTAATGAAAGTTAACATAACCAAACCTTTTATGCCATAAAAATTTATTATTAAAAACACTCAAAAAACAACTTTTAGTTTCTACTTTACCTAATTTAATAAGATAAATGTTCTTTTTTCCATAACCTTCAAAACAACTTGGTACCATTTTTGTCATATGCCTCAACTTTATCAAACACCATTTTATAGTTCTTATCACACAATTGACTTATACTCAACAAATTATGTTTTAAGCATCTAATAAGACTAACATTTTCTATATGAGGAGGTAGACCAATTTTATCAATTGCAATGATTTTGCCCTTACTATCATCTGCAAACTTCACATAGCCTCTTTCTTTCCACTCTAAACTTGTGAACAATGAAACATCACCACTCATGTGACATGAACACCCACTATCCAAGTACTATGTTCCTTTCAATTTTGCTCCATGTTCCTATAAGTATCAAAATAAAGTTAATTTTTTTTTTTTTTTTTGGAACCTAGACTATCTTAGGTTCATCAAAATTTAAGCTCATATTATATAAAAATCTAGCTATTATGTACTGAGCTTGTTCATTTTATGAAAACAATATTTTTTAATTTGACTAAGTCTAATGCAAAAGAAATAAGCATAAGAATTAGATGATCTATACCTATTACTTACTTGTTTCTTTAGATTTTGGCTTTGATAGCCTCTAAATTTGCTTTTATTGTATCGTCTAGATGGATATTTGTTATTTCAACTAGTATATCTTTTGTTATACTAATTTTCTTTCACATCAAACTTTGCCTTAATATGCACATTGTTATTATTAACAGATTCCACACCAACTATTTCCTTACCTTTGATAAATACAGTTTTGTTACTAAATTTAGAAGTTTCACCATGTTCATAACCAAGTCCACTTTTAGAATTATCCGGCCTTTATGATGACAACAACAATTCTAATTTCTTATCACTGTCATTGAACTTGTTAAAGGTCGTATTTATTTTGTAAGATATATCATTAATTCTAACCTTCAAGTCTTTAATTTCCTCTTTTAGCATCAAATTCTCCTTTTCTAAACTATCTTGTGTTGTCCTTAGGTTTTTATTATCTATCTGCAAAACTTTAGTATCATTCTTTAATATATCATTTTCATTAACTAACAAAGAGTTTGTTTGTAATAATGCATCCTTTTCACTTTTTAAAGCCTTAGTCTCATCATCTTGTTTATTTAACTTAGAGTTAGCCCTTTCAAGTGCTTTTAAAATACTCTTAATCTGTTTCCTAACACTCTCAGGTAGAATATCATCATCAAAATCAAAAGTTACCTCAAAGAGGACCATTAAACATAGTTTAGCTCCATCATCTATTTCTAAATTTAGTTCTGAATCAAGTTTTAATTCATCTAGGTCACTCCAAGTAGCCAATAAAGATTTCTACTTCTTGTACTTTTCTAGTTTCTTCAACAACACTAGACATTCATACTTGATATGGCCAGCCTTTTTGCACTCGTAGCACACCAAATCCTTTTTCTCCTTTTTCTCCTTTTTCTCCTTCTTCTTCTTGTTTTCTTCTTTATAATTCTTTCCTGCATCATACTTAGAACGAATAATGGAGGAGTGTTTATTAAAGAAGCTTTTCTTACCTTTCTTCTTGAGAATTCTATTCAGTTTTTTTTTCTAAAAGTGTTATGTCTTCAGGATCTTCGAGTTTTGAATTTGATTCAGACTCAGATTCTAAATTAGATTCTTAAGCCTTGAATGCAATAGTGTTCTTTTGACTCTCTATTTCATGGATGTACTTGATATGAGATTCATCAGCAAGCAACTATTCTCTAAGTTGGCTCTTAGTCATCTTTGTTAAATCTTAGGCTTCTTCAATTGTTGTTTTCTTGACATCTCATGATCTAGGTAGAATTCTTAGTATCTTGCAAACCAGATCAAAGGCTTCAATCTTTTTACCTACTAGCAAGGCCAATTCATTAGTAATGGCAGTAAAACGATTAAATACATCTCGAATATTTTCACCTAATTGAACTCTAAACAATTCACATTGTTGAAGCAATGAGTTGATCTGAATGTCCTTGATTGTAGTTATTCCTTCCTAAGTTTTGATCAGGGCATCTCAAATGTCCTTTACAGTCCTATAAGATGAAATAAGATAATATTTAGAAGGTGCAATTGTCATCAATAGTAAATGCTTAGCCTGATTGTTCTTCTCAATCTTTTTCTTCTTAGCATCCATAAGTGTTGAAACTCCTTCCATAGCAATTTGGAGGTCTCCATACTTAATGATTTCCTATGATCCAAAATTAGTTGCTTTGACATATGTTTCCATTCTACATTTCCAATATGCAAAGCTAGTACCATCAAAATAAGGAGCACAATTTGTAGCAACAGATATATTGTTTTCCACCATGGATCTTTGAACTCTAGATAGTCAAGAGCTAAGCTCTAATACCAATTGTAGGTCCCAAAAGGGGGATAAATTGGTTACTTAGAAAGTTTTAAAATTTTTCATAAATCAAAATTTAAGCATGTCCCTTTTGATTACTTTAGCAAGTATAGAGTAAAACAATATATAGACAATATAAATAAAACTTCAAAAAGTAAAAAGAGATTAAGGATGAGAAGATCAGGCAAAAGATTTATAGTACTTTAGCTTCATACCTACTACACTCTTTCAACTGAACTCCGGACCCCTCACCTAAGCTTGCCTCCGAGGGTTACAATCCCTCACAAGAAGGATCTTGTCTTCTCAGCCTGCCGAGGATGAGCTCCAATATATAGAAGAGTTGTAGAAGAAGGCCCCAACTTGGACATACGCTGCTCTGCTCAGACTCCTGCTCAGATGCTGACCTACCGAGTGCTAAGGCCATGGTCCCTAAATGCCAAGCTCCCTTATCCTACTCTGTTAAACTAATACATCACTCAATCTCCTTGGCGACTTTTAGTATAGCATAGCAGCAACAACCTCAACACCAAACCAACCCAATCACATTGCTCCAAGAATCTTAAAACATGAATCCAATCATGACATGCCACCCGTCATTCCTTTTTTCTAACATTTGTACTATGTTCCTTTTTGTCCTTTATCATATTTACCCTTTTCGTATATACTAAGAATCTCTTTCATACATTATCCTCTATGTAATTTCTATTCTTGTATTTTTGCACTAAGGGACTTACTATAAATAATCACTTAATTGTATCTATAAACAATGAACCTTGATCGATACAAACATTGCATACTTCCTTCATGTTTTTGCAAGATACCCACTTCGAGTAACAACCTTATAATCTTATCTAATCTTGTCTTATAGCTCGAGATTAGTGGAGAATGGACCTTAGTATTAGCTTATGCATCATATCAGGTGAAATACTGAGTCATGTCATGTTCATTGGTGCGTTATATATAACAAGCAGCTTCACAGAAGCTACTATGATTGTCAACCTATTCATTCCCTCTTTCTTTAATATCTCAAAGCACTCACTGTTACTATTTCCTACGGTAAGCCTTAATGATAACTCAACTCCTAGGCACATCATATACAATCCTAGTATCAAAGCTTGAGGTTGCAACTGAAAGCTAAGTATTGTCATAATTGTTTCTTATTATAGTTGTATGTTTTGTTATACTCTGTTTCTCTAGTAAAAAAACAGAGCATGTTCTAAAGTCATTACGCAATACAGTTTTAGCAAAGTTGTGTGAAATCTCCTATTGAGTAGTGGACTTCTTGAAGTTTTGTATTGAGAATGTTGAATTCTAATGTTCAAGGAAAGATTAATGATGCCGAGAGCTATGCTCATAGTTGTGGTTGTATTACCCAACAATCCCTACCAACTATTGACGAGCAATTGCAAGACCTTACTGCTATTATAACCAACCTGGTTATATTTGTACAAAAGGTAATACAGACTAGGCCTCAAGAAGGAGTTGATGAACGAGGTCGAGATGTAAGAGACAGACTAAGAAGACAAATAGCTGAGCATTAAGCACTAGAAGTTATTACCGTAAACTCAGTTCCACTTCAATATGTTAACAAGTTTTCGAGGAGGAGACTTGAGTTAAACAAAGTTGAAGAGTATGGGAGGAGGAAGACCAATATGACGGATTCGAAGAGCAAGAGCTCCATGCTCCTAAAGGAGCTGAACATTTTAAAGTGTAGATTCTGAGCTTTAATGGGTCTGGTAGTGTTGATGACTACTTGGACTAAAGGGAAAAAATTGAGAAGATATTTGACTTCTACAATTCTAAAGACTCAGTACGTATTCAAGTAATTGCTTTAGAATTTTCTAAGCATGTAGTGATGTGGTGGAAGAAATTGCAAAATATACATTAGCAAGCCTATTGTGAGGTCTAAACCTAAAACAAGATGAGAGAGTTCTTAGGAGTAGATTTGTGCTTAAACATTATGAGCAAGACACCTTTCGACATCTTCAAGAACTTAAGTAAGGGAGTCGATCTGTAGATAAGTATGTTCGACAGTTCCAACTGTTGATAATCCACCATAATGTTGATAAGCTAAAAGCACGAATAGTAGCCAGGTTCATTTATGTACTAAGATTCAATATTGGTAATGCAGTAGCGGTGTAAAGGCTAAGAAATTTGGATAAGACAATCCAAGTGGCACAAAGGGTCAAAAAGTAAAGGCAAAATCAACTCAACCGAGCATAGAGCAACCAACCTGGCTTACTAAGCAAAACTAATATGTCGAGCCAACCTGGATATGACCGAGCTCAGTACAATTTCAAGGTCAATCGTTAAGGTCAAATGCCAAGTAGACTTGATGATATCCAAGGAAAGACTAAGGCCAAGGAGCTTGAGGTAAAAAAGGATCAAGGTTAGAGCTCTAGTAGGAAGACTAAAGAGAGAAATTGTTTCAAGTGCCTTAGTTTTGGATACGTGGCTAGTCAATGTCTAAACCAACGTGTCATAACCATTAAGGGAAAGAAGCCCTAATTTGAAGTAAAGAGTGCTAATGAAGGAAAGGAAGAAAAGATGGATGTTAATCAACTATTAGATGAGTTTCAAGAAGATTCAAATGCCTAAATCCAACCTAAATTGGGAGAATACTACATGGTTGTGCAACGGTCACTTAGTACCTTTACTACCGATGAGAATGAGCAAAGACAGAACCTCTTTCACATAAACTGCTGAGTAAATGGCAACCTATATGTTGTGATCATCGATGGAGGAAGTTATACCGATGTGATAGCACAAGGTGTAGTGAAGGCTTTGAAGTTGCCGACTTGTTCTCATCCTAAACCATATAAGATTCATTAGCTTAATGAGAAAGGAGGACTACCTATTACTGAACAAGTCAGAGTGTCGATCACTATTGGCAACTAGTACAGGGATAAGGTATTGTGCGACGTCCTACGTATATGTACCTTACACATATTATTAGACCGACCATGGCTCTTTGATCTTAAGGTACTCCATGATGGATATAGGAATACTTATATGCTCTAGAAGGATGGGAAGAAGGTTATACTGACCCTAATGAGCCCTAAAAAGGTCTTGGAGTCACAAGAGAAGATTTATAGATCGCTATAGAGGAAGTCTTTAGTGATTTCCCGAGCCTAATTTTCCAAAGATGTCAAGAAGGAAGAGTTTGTACTCTTACTAGTTAGGAAACTTCTTTAATTGAAGGAGGTTAGAGCATTACCTACTGAGGTGTAGAAATTGCTCTAAGAATATGCCGACTTGTTTCCTGCGGAGCTGCCAAGAGGTTTACCCCTTGTTAGTGGTATAAAGCATTGCATTAACCTCTAACATTGAGCTGCCTTACCTAACCAACCTACCTATAGGTTCAATCCTGAGTAGGCAGCTAAGCTAAAGAAATAAGTTCTGAGTTGATCAAGCATAGGTATGTCCAATAGAGCATAAGCCCCTATGACATACCAGCTATCCTAGTATCGAAGAAAGATGGCTCATGGAAAATGTGCATTGATAGCCGAGCTATCAATAAGATCGTTGTCAAGTACCAATATCTTATCCCACGAGTGGATGATATGCTAGATAAGTTGCATGGTGTACAGATATGTTCGAAGGTTGATTTGAAGAGTGGATACCACCAAATTAGAATGAGACCGAGAGACGAGTAGAAGACTACTTTCAAAATGAAGGGTGGTCTATTCGAGTGGTTAGTGATGCCATTTGGACTCATAAATGCGCCAAGCACCTTTATGTGACTTATGAATCATGTTTTAAGGTCTTTGATAGGAAAGTGAGTTGTGGTTTGTTTTGACAACATTCCAGTATATAGTGCCGACATAAATCGCCATGTCAAGCACTTAAAGTCGGTATTTGATATCATCTGAGTTAAATGACCATTCGGCAATTTGAAGAAATGTGTGTTTTGTCAGAGTGAGGTAGCATTCCTTAGATATGTTATCTCTAGAGGAGGAATCAAAGTTGATGATGAAAAGATCCAACCTATTCTCAAATGGCCGACACTGACTAGTGCTGCCGAAGTTAGGAGCTTTTATGGTCTAACTTCGTTTTATCGAATAGTCATTCAGAACTTTAGTTCCATAGCTACCCCACTAACCAAGCTGACTAGTAAGAACTCTAAATTCAAATAGTCTAAGAAAGCTTAAAAAAGTTTTAAAGAGATCAAGTCCAAATTGACTTCTGCCCTAGTGCTAGTACTGCCTCACTTTAGCAAGGTTTTTTAGCTAAAATGTGATTGATCTAAAGTCAGCAATGAAGCTTTTCTCATGAAAGAGCACCGACCAGTTGCATATTTCAAAGAGAAATTAAAAGGTGCCGCCTTAAATTACTCAGCATATGACAAGGGGTTTTTTACCCTTGTCTAAGATCTACATGGACCATGAGTCCCTCAAACACTTCCAAGGCCAACAAAAACTCTCCTGACATCACGCCAAGTGGGTCGAGTTCCTGGACACTTTTGCTATGTCATCAAGTACAAGAGGGGAAATGCAAACACTATAGCTAACACCCTTTCCTGTTGGCATATTCTTATTATAATATTACAAGCTAAAATACTTGGATTTGGTACCCTACTTGACCATTATGAGCACGATCCATACTTCGGACCCTTAGTAGCCAAGTACAATATTGGAGGAGTAGTAGATGGGTTCTATCTGAGTCAAGGATTTCTGATGAAAGGAAAGCAAGTTTATATGCCAAGGAGTTCTGCTAGGGAATTACTTGTTTAAGAAGCCCATGCTAAGGGCTTAGCCGACCATTTTGGAAAGAAGAGAACTGTCGAGTTGTTTAAAGATCGTTTCTATTAGCTTGGGATGATGAAGGATGTATGTAAGGTTCTTAAAGGTTGCGAAGTGTGCAAATGAGCTAGAGGAAGAAAGGAACCATATGGTGAATATACACCTCTACCCATACCTGAACGGCCTTAAACCAATCAAAGCATGGATTTTAAGCTTGGCCTACTCAGAACATCTTAGAAACATGATTCTATTATGGTGGTGGTCAATCGGTTCAGCAAAATGAGCTACTTTACTCCTTGCCACAAAACCAATGGTGCTTTATTCATTACTAACCTATTTTTATAAGAGATTGTGTAGTTGCATGGCGTTCCAAGGAGTTGTCTCTAATCATGATTCAAAGTTTATGATCTTCTTTTGGAGATCACTATGGAAAAAGCTCGGTACTAAGCTCATGCTCAGTACTTCTTATCACCCATAGACAGACAGCCAGACAGAGGTCACAAAAAGGGTAGTAGGCAATCTCCTTCGAGCTACTGTTGGGAAGAATTTGCACGATTAGGATCTATGCCTATCCATCATTGAATTCGCTTACAACCACTTCACCCATAGCTCGACAGGAGGGTTGCCTTGACGTTGTCTCGGACTTAATCTGAACTTGCCATTAAACATGATTACTAAGTTGACCTCTCAGGGAGAAAGTTAGTCAGGTCTGCAGTGCACTGAGGAGTTTCAGAAACTACATCAAAAGGTTGCCAAGTAGCTAACCAAGACAATTGCTCAATAGTAATAGTACAAGAATAAAGGATGAAAGCATTTCGTTTATAACCTAGGAGATATTGTCTAGATTCACCTCAAGAAAGAACCATTCCCAAGAAGAAAGATGGTTAAGCTATCCCCTATATTAGACGACCCTTTAAAGATCTTGCGAAGGATAAACGACAATGTTTATGAGTTGGAATTGCCCGAAAGGTATGGTGTATGCCCTACTTTTAATGTATCCAACTAAGGCCCTATGTGCTGAAGAAAAAAAAATCAAGATTTGAGGGCAAATCTTCAACAACCCCAAGAAGCTGATGGATTGCCGACCTCTGGACCCCTTACCCGAGATTACTTTCAAGTCTTACAATCCCTCACGAAAAGGATCCTGTCTTCTCAACTACGAGCTCTAGTACATAAAAGAGCTGTGAAAGAACTCTCTAAGGCTCCAGTTTAGACATACACTACTTTGCTTGAACTCTTGCTCAAATGCCAACCTATCGAGTGCCAAGGCCATGGTCCTTGAACATCGAGCTCCTTTATCCCACTCTACTGAACTAAAACATCACTTGATCTCCTCGGCAACTTTCAATATAACATAACAGCAATAACCTTAACACTAAACTGACCTAGTCGCATTGCTTTGAGAATCCTAATACGTAAATCTAATCACAGCATGCTATGTATCATTCCTTTTTCTAATATTTGTACTATATTCCTTTTTGTCCTTTATCATATTTGCCCTTTTCGTATGTACTAGGAATCTCTTTCATACATTATCCTGTATGTAATTCCCATTTTTGTATTGTTGCCCTAAGAGACTTACTATATATAGTCACTTAATTATATCTGCAGATAATGAACCTTGATCAATACAAACATTGCATACTTCCTTCTTATTCTTGTGAGATACCGATTCTGAGTAACAACCCTGTACTCTTATCTAATCTTGTCATGTAGCTCGAGATTAGTGGCAAGTAAACCTTAATATTAGCTTATGTGTCATATCAGGTAAAGTATTAAGTCATTTTGTGTTCGTTGATGTATCATATTCGATGAATAGCTTCACAAAAGCTACTACAGTTGCCAACCTATCTATTCCCTCTTTCTTTAATATCTTGAACCTACTATTATTGTTTCCTATGGTAAAGCCTAATGATAACTCAGCTCTTAAGCACATCAACGGGAGACCTGGTTATCCACACCGATGTCGTTCTGCTATCTACGTTCCACTAACTTCAACAAGAGAGAAACAATTACAAGTCTTTTTACTTTGTCTCACTAGGCTACCCTTGCCTACACACAGAACTACAAAAATTTGATTCCCTCTCACACATAAAGACTATCACGCAACAATTGTGATTACAGTAGTTATGAGGACAGAATACAAAGATCTTCTCAAATAAAGTACACAATGAAATTAGAAAATGAAGGTAGACTAGATAGTGTTGTTTCTAAATTAGATTCTATATATGGCTCTGAATTCTCTCGATTATGAAGCTTTCAGAAAACGTATGCAACTTTAATATCATGATCTCTATATTAAAAAATTTGAACTTATCTTCTTTTTATATCTTCTAATGTAACATCTCTTTACTAGAATTTTGGATAATTCTTAATAGCTGTAAAAAAATCTTAACTTGGTCGTTGATAGATGTGATCCCTTAAAATGTGAAAGCCAAATCACACTAGATTTTGAATTCAATTTGAACGTTGTACTGTTACTCTTTTTATTTGAAGAAATCTATAAGTATTTTTGAATAGTTACCTTGGTTTCTTCTCGTGTTTCTTTAATATAATTTTCAAATATTGAATCCTCTTTTATAATAAATATCTTCTAAGATTTAGGAGAAAATCTTGATACTTAATGCCTTCAAATTTTGAATCTTGAAGCTTCTAAAATAATCTTGCTACTACCTTGCTTGTCTGCACTCCATTAATTATGATATAATCAAGTAAACAAGCTTCAAAAACATGTGTATAATAGCTTCTTTGGATTTGATAAATATCTACATCAACAAGATAAGATTTATCCTTATCTTATCGTATATTGACATATGTATCTTTATCCATTCTTGTTTTGAATTCAAATAAAGATCTAATTTGAATTCCTTAAAATTCTTCTTCATATCTTGATAATAATCCTTCAATAATATCGTGAAAATTTTGACAAAAATGCCTTTGATAAAATCTACCCACTATCATAAGATATCATATCTAATCAAGCTTATCCTTAAAATAAATATTTTAATTCCAACTTAATCCTCGTAGATTTAATTAACCAACTTTGTGAAACGTGTTAAATACATTACCCAAATATATTCAACAAGTGGAGGTTGGCCTTCAAACACCTATAAATCCAAAATACTTCTTGAAATATTCAATTGTGTAACTTCTAATACTATACTCAAGATTCTAAATTTGTCTCTAAATTTGGTGTTGATTTTCAATATCAGTAATAAGACAAAATTCTTATCTCCTGTTCATTTACTTACACACTTAATAAACTCATTAGATATCTTTACTTTTTTTGTTATCATCAAAATATTTATAAGAGAACTCAACACACTTGTTTTTAAAAAAATAAAATAAAATAAAATGTGTAATTTGCAAAACATTATAGCATAATGGACAGATGAGTCACATTTAAATATAGAGTAAGACTCGAAATTAATACATCATCACAAAATGCCACTAAGGAAAACAATGACAATTTTTTAGTCGAATGGGTTAGAAAATTCTATTTAGGATAGATTAAAAAGTAGCAGAGGTAGAATTAAGACTAGAAGACATTACGAGAAACTCATTGTCCTTCATATGTCCTAAGTGTTGTCTTCTCTATTTCTCCATGAAACATGTGAATCTAATGATGGCCATATCATCTAATTTGGAAAGTATAATGGCACACTAAATGCATCCAATGATTTATCAATTAAAAAATGGAGAACTTATCTTTCATGGTCCTTTTATTTGAGACTATAATCAACACATAATCTTTATGCCCCATCATTTTTCTTCATTGCAATAACATTGTAAGTAATAGCCTTAAATGTGTTAGAATTTACTTCCTAGAACGATGATTGAAAACATGAGGTAACTACATTAATATGTAAAATGCCCTTAGATTGGTGATGTGAAATTCATGTTGGATCCCTCATATGTTCCCCCTATAAAGTTACCATAAAACCTTATATAGTAAAAAAAAAAAAAACTATAACTAATTATAACGAGCCCTAAATTTTAAAGTCATCATACTTCTAAGGCAATCTCTAGCCCTTAAATAAGTAGTGTACAGAATGTATCTTGAATTCCATATGTTGTATAATCAAAAGCACATCAACAACACCATATCTCACATACAAATCACGAAAATTGGAGCACGAAAAGGAAGAATGCAGCAAACTCTTATGCTTCAACAAATGGCTATACAAGAAGTCCGTTTGCTAATAGAGTCTACTAAAACACTTAAGAACATAAGGTTTAAGGCTATGACTCTTAAAAGTCCAAGGTAACAAGGATGTTCTATAGGAAAAACATTTTTATCGATCAAAATACTCTCCCTAAGTATGTCATTTTCCTCAACTTCATCAGTTAAACAAAAGAATATGTAGATTTACACTTATATTGTTTGGATATTTCTCACCACAAATATAGCAGAGACCATATCATCAATGGCTAACATTTTGGAAGCAAAGAGTCTTTTAATAGGAATAATAGGTTTGAAAAAGTAGTAGAAGTAGAAGTAGAAGAAATGGTAGGATGTTTTTCATCTTTTTCACACACTTACTTCTGGGTGAAGTGTGTAATCGATATTAAAAAGTGTAAAAAGTTTATTCTTAAGCTCTTGACAAGCATTCTAATATATATATGTATGTATCTATATGTGTGTGTATGTGTACATATATAACACATATGATATAATAGAGGGAAAACATATAATAGAGTATATGTTACAGTAAGTTGTAACAAAAATATGTGGTTTGGATAATACATGTACATATATATGGAAAAGTTTATGGTATACAACATACACATAAAAATTTCATTATGTGAATTGCTTGAAATTATCTAATTTTATTTTATATTTGATATATAGAAACGAGTCAAAATACAATTTCATTTCCGAATTATATTCTCTTTTCCTAGTTTTGAATCCATTTTTAAAAGCTAGAGTTGTAATTCTTTGAATTCATCCTTTCTAATTTTAAGAGGTATTTCAATTTCAATTTTAAAGAATCAAAGTTACAATTTCATTTTAACTTTTTCTATTCTATTTTATTCCATTTCATTTAATTCTATTTTATTTTATTTTGATTCATTTTTATATATTAAAAAATAGCAACCATATTTTTCTCTTTACATTACCCTTGCAAGCACCAACAGTCGATTAAGAAGATCCTCTTTTCAAATTGCGACTGATTCGCCAAAGGGCCAAATCTTAGCCACCCCACCACACCTTTTCTCCCATTTTACATGGTCCTCTCATACCATGGAAAAGAAAATCACGAAATATGTATTGCCACAAAACGTTTTTTTGGCAGATACGATCCAAGTGATGATATAAGCATAATAGCTTGATAGGCAGAAAGCTATATTATATTTGAGAAAATGGCACGTGAAAGTGTTTTGCAAAACCTGCGGTCAAAATGGAACAAGAAATCGCATTTCACGTCTCCTCGAAGTTGGTAACATGTAATAATATTTTCTTTTCTGTTACGCTACTTCCAAGAAAGAACTGTCAATTGTCATATTCATATGGTCTATTTCCTTTCCAATACAGACTTTTAAGTGTCCAGTTGTCATTCAGCGCCGGTACGAGTACGATTTAATCAACGCCATTTAAAATGATGTAAATAAAAAATTGACCACACGGATTATCAGTCCTCTTCTTTATAAAACGCTGGCGTCCGCCCATCAGCACAGAGTCACGATTTATTTTTCTTTCCGTACATTATCACCAGTGACGTGGATTGCGTCTGTTGTCCCCCTACCCCAACGTTCCAACCTCGACATCGGAATGATATGGTTGATGTAATGTAATGGTAAATGAGATTAATACTCTACTTGGTACGGATGAAATTAAACGAAATCTATGAAACAGAATGAAATTTGTATAAATAGGTAGTTTGAACATTAAAAGTTGGGATGGAAATTAGAAGTAAGGAAAAATAAGTAAAATATTTTTACTTTTACGGTCACTTATTTTCTCTTGACTTTAAAAAAAAAAAAGAGTAAAAATCAATGGAAATAAATTAAGATTACAAAAATATTCTTAAAAAAAATATTAAACATATAAAGTTAAAAGATATTTTAGTTATTTACTAACCTTATTTCCTCCCATTTCATCTCTATAAATCCAAAGATATCAATAATATATTTCCTTCCGTTTATTTTCATCCCATTCTCTCCGATTTCCCTTATACACATTTCCATTGATTTTCACTCTTACCAAACAGACTATAATACTATGTTTAGATTAGGAGAAATCAGTAGAAATAGATAGAAAAGAATGGAAGTATTATGTTTGATAATTAAGAAAAAAAGTAGAAATCTAAGAAAAAAAGAGAAACGAATGGAAAGCTTTCTACTTTTGATGTCAATAATTTTCTCCTCAAATTTAGGAAAAAAGTAAGGGAAATAGATGGAAAACTATTTAAAGTTACAAAAATAACCTTGAAAGATGAGTTTGTTAAATAATTAGAAGGGTAATATTATCTTTAAACAAATTTTTTCCTTTGATTTTCTTTATATGACATAAACCAAACAATAAAAATGGAAAAGTTTCTTTCCAATTCATTCCATTTCTTTCTAAAATATCTAAATACAAAATGAAAATTTGATTTCCTCTCTTTTCCTTTCCTTTCCTTTCTTTTAAACTATATTCATATCCATTGGTTTCTCTTCTTTACAAATTTACCAAACATGTGGTTATAATTATTTTTAGCTTATAACTTATCATGAGCATACTTTTATTAATCACATATAAGCATATAAACATTTAGAATAAATTTTAATAACTATATATTAATTCTTTATAAAGATATGTGCATGTGATTAATTGAATACAAGAAATAATATTTATTTACTCTTTTATCTACGGTAACCATAATATGAGCAATATATCACTTTATAAGCACTATTTTCTTCTATTTTAATAAGCATAAAATCGCTAAGCTCTTATATTCTAGTGTATAAATATTAGATATTAACTTTTCGAGGATGGATCACGTCAAATTCTCCATCTTCAGGATAACAATTGATGGGAAAAGAAACCAAAAGAATAACCATCACAAAATCTCCATCCAATCTTTCTCCGGTCAATGGCATTGCTTGCCCGTTTGTTTTCTATATAAATCTTTCAACAGTAGTTCCCACCCTACAACATCTTCTTTCTGAGGACAACTCAGTTTTACATAAGCACTTTTTCTTGTCTTCTCTTGTCTGTTCTCAAGCCCAAAAAGGAAAGAAGACATACCTCTAGAGCAATGAGAATCTTCTGCTTCCACCCCAAAAATGCGGAGTTTGATTCTCCATCACGAGGTTCTTTGTCCGCTCCAACTCGGAGCTTTATGGAATTCACTCTGGAAACCAAAATAGAAAACGCTGAATCAATTATAAAGAAATGGACTAGTCCTAGTGATTCTTCTGCTTCTTCCAAACACGCCTCCAAGAGTCTCTTCAAGCAAAACGATAGAGAAGAAGCTATTCGATTCATCAGATGCGTCAACGACCTCCAAAAAACCATGCATTTGCTTGCATCACCAGAGAATTCATCATCGGGAACCATAATAAACGCACAAAGATTGATGCAAATTGCCATGGAGATACTTCAGAAAGAGTTTTACCGAATTCTATCCACGAAGAGAGCTCAGTTAGACCCGGAGTCTGTTCGATCATCGCACAATTCCATAAGCGCTCGTTCGAGTTCAGTCAACTCCAACTGCTGCTCCGATAATGAAAACTCATCGCACGCCATCGCAAACGTCGGAGGAGACTCAGATTCGATATGCGCCGAACAGGAAGAAGCCTCTGCGATGGTGATGGCGATGGACGATTTGAGGTCCATTGCAGAGTGCATGATATCTTCTGGATATGCTAAAGAATGCATTAGCATTTATAAAGTGATAAGGAAATCGATAATCGACGAAGGAATCTACCTTCTCCGAGTGGAGAAAATGACACAGTGGCAAGTTAACAAGACGGAATGGAAAGTTCTGGAAATGAAAATCAAGAGTTGGTTAGAGGCCGTTAAAGTTTCCGTTACGAGTTTGTTCGCCGGAGAGAGGATTCTCTGCGATCACGTCTTCGGTGCGTCCGAGCCCATAACGGAGTCGTGCTTTGCTGATATTTCCAGAGCCGGAGCTAGTCTTCTCTTCTGTGTGTTCCCTCAACTCATTGCGAATGCCAAGATCAAAAAGAGGCCGGAGAGAATCTTTCGCACGCTGGACATGTACTCGGTGATAGCGGAGAACTGGGCAAAAATTCAATTTGTATTTTCGTTCGGTTCAACATCGATTATTCGATCGCAAGCTCTCGACTCACTGATTCGGCTCAGCGAGTCTGTTAAAACGATGATTACCGATTTCGAGTCGAAGATCCAAAAGGACTCCTCGAAACCACCGTTCACTGGTTGTGCAGTTGACCCTCTCACTCTTTATGCTATGAATTACCTCTCTGTTCTCACCGATTACAGCAACGTTCTCGGAGAGATCACGGCGGATTGGACTCCGGAACTACAATCGCCGCTTCTGGAGTCCTATTTCAAGGGATACTCCAACGAAGCTCTGGCACCGGCTTTCTCCGCGCGTGTAGCTTGGTTGATCCTCGTTCTTCTCTGCAAGATCGACGCCAAAGCAGAGCACTACAAGGACTTCTCCATTTCGTATATCTTCTTAGCAAACAATCTTCACTTCGTAGTCTCCACAGTTCGATCGTCAAACCTGCAGAACTTACTCGGAGAAGAATGGATATCGAAGCATGACACCAAAATGAAGCAATTTATAGCGAATTATGAAAAATTAGCTTGGGGGCCGGTGCTGGAATCCCTTCCATCGGAGGACTCGACCGCCATGGCTTCTGCCGAGGAGGTGGAGGTGGTTCTGAAGAGCTTTAATGCGAGCTTCGAGGAAGCGTATCGGAGGCAGAGTTCAAGCATTGTAGCGGATGCGAAACTTGGAGAGGAGATGAAAGATTCGATAGCGAGGAAATTAGCGGAGAGATATAGCATGTTCTATGAGAAGCATAGGAGGGTGTTGGATGATGAGAGGAAGTTCCGTTTAGAAGTGAAATATATGCCTGTCGATGTTGAGAATTATTTGTGCGATTTGTTCAGTGGAGCGGAGTACATGGAGATGAATGCGCTTTCGTCGTCTTCAGCCTCGTCCCTTTCTAGCTAAACTAAGAATTAATATTTATGCAATGTATATGTCTCCATGTATCTCATAATTAAATGCAAATATCAAAACAAGAAATAACATAATTACCAGGAACCCTATTTTCCTAACATACTCATACATGAAATCCCTATTCAATAAATTTTTAACAGTAAAAGAAGTTATATGATAACACAATTTTCTCTCCATCTCCTTTCTTAACATCATTTGCCAATCTATCAGCTACCAAGTTTATTTCTCTCTCCAAGCAAAAGCCACTCCTCAAATTCCAATAGTTTTTTCCTGTAAGGACAAACAATATTAAGACACTTTTTCTTTCCTTAAGGGGAAGGAAAAAAAATAAAGCTTACTAGGAAAAACTTTATTTTTTTCTTTTTTCTTTTTTTCTTTAAATCCAGCCATACGGACCATAGTGCAAAACCAAAGAAAATAGTCTAGCCATTGTGTTGATACAAGTTCCATTCTTTTCGTTTTACAATTGCTTGTGATCTACTCTATAATATTGTCATCAAATCCTCCATATTCTGCATTTTCAAGCCATAAGGATTCCCGTAGAGGTAATACAGCCGAGCATTTACACAATGCGTGATGTATGTCTTCTTATGTTTCACTGCATCTAGAACAAGGAGCAATAGTACTATGCAATACTTGTTTTCATTTTATTGCCACAGGCAAGTCACTATTGCATATTCTCCACAAAACAATTCTATTTTTGGCATTAGGTTTGAATTCCGAACTTCAGTCTAATTTTTCTTGTGGAGTCTTTTATGTGGCTTGTAATTGGTAGTAAATGTCCCATGTCCGTTACTTGGGAATATCAGATAAGGATACGTCTTTATGATGATGGATAATGGTAATTACAAGACTAAGGTAGTAAATGTCCCATAATTCCAACTAGAATAATAATTCCCAATGTAAGCCAGTTGTTATTTAGCCAGTAATTATAAATAAAGATTGTATTGGTAAGGTAATTTATGCTATAATTAAAGCTTCACTACTCCAAGGGTTAGGTAAAATCTAGTAAATTTAGTTTATAATCTCGAATAGCCATTTTCACCATCAATCCAAAGCATATTTGATGATTCAAATGAGAATACAATCCGGGACTTGATTTGTACATTTTCATGTTTCCATGACCCTTTAGGGTTATTAGAGCAATTGGTTTAGTATTTGTTTTATTTTATTACCTTAGCTCCCAAAAGTCCAAAAATGTAATTTGCTTAGATTAGGACCACTATGGTTTATTAATTAATTCAAGCTCTCTATAAACACATTTTTTTACCCACCATTTATTTTTACTAGTGCATAAACACTTGGTAAATAATTAGTAATAAATTATGGGGAACAGTTTATTTTTCTATTGCATATGCACCTAGTACACTAGTCAATAATAAATTATGTTTTTTTAGAATTGTAACAAAGTGTATTAGCGGCCTTTGACAATACTAATATAACACATGGAATAAATGTAGCTATTATTAATATATATATTAGTATAAATTTTTGTATACCTTACGACCATATGGTTATTTTAGTCACTTTACTAGAAATATCAAGTCTTGTATTATATTACATGTAACTCTGTAATCACATGCCTTGCAACTAGTCTTCATCATTACTTAATAATACAAAATCTTTACTTGTACATGATATTAGAACCCAAATAAAATACCTAAAATTAATTTTTAATTACATTTATTGTTGCTTGATCTTCTTTCCATCGAAATCATCCCATTGCTAGCTAATATATCCTCAATCTTTATTCAATTTCATTTTATAGACTATTCTTATCAATAACAAAGGTCAAGTCCTTCTTCCTTACCTACATTCTCGTCGTAATCTTTACTCGATGGATGCTACCTATAGTCGCTAAACACCAAAGGACCAATTGCCTCAATCATCAATCCTTTTAACTAAATCCATTTACTAATGACCCTACAACCTTTTACTCTCTTGACTCAATTCACCTATCCTCTACTACATCTACCATGGCCATTAACTCTAAACCCTTACCTTCTATGTTCCCTCTATTTACTAACCCGACCTATCCATCCCTTGTCACTCTCCCCGTTGCCCTCAACTCCATTCCTATCACCTTTAGTCTTCTTTACTCTATCACCTTCTCCCTAAACCTTAATCCTTACTTGCTTCTACTAGTTGTTAAAACTTAGCCTCTAGTAACGCTTTTTCATCATTGTACAACTCAACTGCCTTTCCTCATTCCCTTGCAAACACACCATACTCTCCTATCATTATACAACTCAACCTCTTTGTCACTTACCATAGTTTAGCCTATTCATCAATCATACCCCATACATTTGACCAGTACTCCTCTTCCCCATGTAAACCCCACATGCACAATCCTACCATAATCCACATGCTAGTAACAAAATGGGCTCTTTGGTATCTATGGGCTCACCAACATTAGGCCTTCCTATCATTCGCACATCTTATACCTCACTAACTACTTTTGTTGATGCTAATTAGGTTAAATGTCCCAACATTCATTGTTTAACGACAAATTATGCCGTTTACCTTGGTCAAACCTCATCTTTTAGCAATCAAAAAAATAGCCTATTATGTCTAGAAGTTCAATTGAGGTTAAATACAGAGTTGTTGCCTATGTGGTTATTGAACCTACTTTGATCTCCTATCTTGCTTGTGAACTTGGTGTCCCTATTTAACACCTTATCATTTTTTGTTGTGATAACTTAGTACAGTTTATCTCTCAAAAAATCTTATTTAGCATTATTTCATTGAGTACGTCAACATTGACTATCATTTTATTTGAGAAAGATTCTACTTTGCGACATCTCGCCATGCTATTAGCTTACAAACATTCTTACCAATAATCTACTTTTTTAATTATTGCTCTAATCTTACATTAACTCCATGCCTTGAGACTGAGTACCTTGAGATTAAGGGGGTATAGTAATGCATATATATGTATATATTTATATTTATATACACTTTTCTCATATCTATATATCATACTACTATAAGGTTATTTTAATCATTTTACTACAAATGTTAGGTCTTGTATTGTACCATATACATACTCTGTAATCACATACTTTGCATCGTTAGTCTTCGTCATCACTTAGTAATACAAAATCTTCACTTGTACAAGTATAGGGACGTTACTTGCAAGCGTGTCTAGAAACTCTTCTATGATTTTACTTTTAGACATTGCTTTTGGAAGAGTAGTGTTGTTGCTTTGAAAATGGTGCTCATTGTGCTTTTCCAAAATATCTAAAATAATACAAGATAAGAAAGAGGAGCTCTGGAGACTAATGACGGTAGTATGGAAAACAATTTTCAATATACAACACACTAGGGAAAAAGGAAAAAACGTCGTATATTTGAGAAATAATTTAAAAAATATGACCAAGTAAAAAATAATCCAAAACATATAGCACCAATTTAAAATTAACCTAAAATCGTGTTTTTAACACAAGATTTTAGTACTGGTACTTTATACCCATTTTGCGATACCGTGTACTGCTGTTTCTTACTTTCTTCTCTCTTATCTATCTCTTTTTTTTTTCTCTCCTTTACCTCCTCTATCTCTCTCTCTCTCTCTCTCTCTCTCTCTCTCTCTCCTCTCTTTCTTTAGTCTCTTATCTTTTCTTCTTATGTCGAAAAAGTGATTTCAACAAGACAAATAAACTTAAAATTCTACAGGTGGAAATTGTAAATTGAACTTGCGATCTCATTGGGATTTCAAGGTATTTTAAGATACTACTTCAACTCATGATCTTATTTATTGTATTCTTGGGATAATTTTGATTTGGCCAAATATTTTTAAATTATTTTTAGAAAGTACAATATATTTTTTCTTTTCCCCCAATACATTATCATAGCAATATGCATGAATAAAAATTCTAGTAGATCTTAGACCATGATGTTTTAAGCCTTCAGCTCCATGTAATCATATTTTATATGTTAGTACATACATGTAGAGATAAATTTCATAAATCTATTACCCGTTCACATCAGCATATGGAATAAAGGAGGATTTGAATTATAATTCAATATGGATAGAATAGAAATGTAATAATTATTAAATATTCATTGTATTGTTTAGTTAAGTAAAACAACATAAGAAATTAAATTAGAATAAAATCAAAATATCTACTATACCCTTTCTTTCAGATGGTAAATGTTAATGTGATATTTACGTGGACATGAGCATTTATGGCGAAGATGATAAAAGTAGCCTTTAGTTAGTAAGGTTTGTAAAGGTAGCCTTCACCGGACAACAAAATATAAAAGAACAAAACATTTAGTTCTCTTGTACCAAATTTGATATGTATAGTCTAGATATGAATTTTTACCATTAAAAATAATGAAAAAATATAAAGAAAAGAAAATTTTAATTGTTGATATTCTAAATTACAATAATGGTCAAGATTATTTTTAGAATTTAAAAAATATATTATTTCTATACTATGAAATAAATTTTTATACCATGAAATATATGATACAGCATTTTTAATTTTAGTCCAATATCTTTACCCAATTTGCAATCCAAACAATGGATAGAAAAAATTATCTAATGCTTTACTATAAAAATATGATGACCAAATGATGCACAAAATAGCCCATTTAATAGCCACCCAGCAGAGAATGAATTGCTTTCGAGTATTTGGCGCAATAACAATTCATACCGAGCAACAATTCAGTGTCTAAAGTTCAATTAAACATCATAATATCCGCATTATACAGAATAAGAGAGAAATGAAATGGTGAATATGTAGTTAACGTGTCATAAAAGCCGAATCTAATGCACCATGTCTAGAAAATAATATTTTCTGCAAGATCAGTTGGCTGAGTACAAGAATTTTCCTCCCATTTGAAGATCACCTAAATACCTATGGGAAATATTATGTCGTTTATGCAGAACCCCTGCCAGTGTTATAGACTACAATTTCACTTCTATGGGAGATAGAATCAAATAGGAGCTGAACCATTTGAGTACAGAGATCAATGACATGGTCATGGTTTGACGCAATTGACAATAGATGGGAATTACAATACATATACACTTTAATTTCACCAAAGGCTAGTATATACCTAAAACTGAAAACAAGCTCATTGAATGTTTGCAGTTTACATATTGTTATATTTATAAGGTGGAATTTCCCGAATGCCCCGCAATACTTATTAGATGATGATTCTTCGTGGAGGAACTCCAACAAGGCAGCAGAAAGTACAGAAATCAAGAAGATTGACATCTTCAAGCCGACTGCATAGGTATTCCATGATCTGCGGGCAAGGGGACAGACTGCCATCCGGTGCAATGTTGAAGGTAATGTTTGAGAGCATCTGTTGGCGCTTCAACCGTCCATGTAGGATAATATTCACTAGGATGAAACACGTTACAGTCAGTAGTAGTCAATCCTGCCTGAGTTCCTGCAGCAAAGAAGTCCCCTTCAGATTTTATATAACCAGTGGCGCCCTCTTCCTTGTCAGCTGCCTATTCAAGAATAACGAGTATTAGTCGTCCAATGGATGTACCTCATTGATAGCAAATGAATGATAAAATACAGGAAAACAGTAGGAAATGGGTATTTGATTGTTCTTTAGTAATATGATTACTACAAGGCCTTGTCAAGAAATGTGACAAAGGATTACTAGGTGGAGACAATCTCCTCAAATAAACTAAGCCTCTGACTAATACATGATCCACTATCCAAAGATTCAAGATCTGAAAGCATGAATATGGGAACAGGAGACTAATACATATGACCTTTTCCTTCTTATAGAAAGTGATCTACTCACTATAAGCTCAAGATCTGAAAACTTGAAGCTAATGTATATGGACTTGGCAAAGCCTTCATGATCCATATGGTATGGATACTTTTTCGGGCAGGAATGGAACAAGTATGATTCCCCCCTTCCCCACCTACTTAAGAGTTCGACAGAAAAATGTATATAGACTTCCCCTTCTTCCAATGTTTGATTCCATTGGTTCAACGCCATAGAAGTGTCAAAGTGGTGACTCCAAATCGATTATATTATTTGGTGGAAGGAAGCAGGGGAAAAAAACAAAAAACACTTGGCCAAAAGAACTGAAGAGAAATAAGATTATTCTTCCAACTCCCACAACTGACAATAGAAGTGAGGATTCATTTCTGACAATCATCTTTTGTTGGCATTGTGATTGCAACTCTGACAACTGCACGAGTGTAAAGTAATTCCCTAAGGCATGATGATGCTTTTAGACTAGTTAAAATTTATTAAAATAAACATGAAGATTTCATGTCACCCACACGTAAAGAATCACATGCAGAAAACCGTAGCAAAAGAAGGTACTTGAAAGAAACCTTGTTCAAGAGGATTTTCCATGAGTGATAACCAGAGAAGGAGAAGCACTCAATTTTGTGGGGAAGCATTAAAGTTCAGGGGCTTTGGAAAATTTACCATTACTACATTTTCTGGGATCTTTCATTCAACATCTTTAAAATCTTTACGGTGTCAAGAATCTTAATGTTTTCCCGTGAAATAGATGACAAAATGGGGACTCCAGACCAACATGTTAACATTGAGAGACACATTTTAGATTACATATACAAGATTAATGCCAAAAGAGCTTCCTAATTGATTAGGAAACCTCATCCTGTAGTCCATTTGTCCAGGTTATCAACAAAATATGAATTTCATTGCTTATTTTTCCACATAACACATGATTTGCAAAGTCCAGAAGTGTATGTCACATTACTATTTCATAATCTATTTCATGGAAAACAACAGAGTGATGATATAGAAGAATCTAACTCTATAATAGAAGTCAGTCCATTACTTTGTGATAGTTAGGGGAGCTCTCAGCTCTTGTGAGGAGCCACTATCTCTTCTGAACTTCCACATTTGGAAGTTGTGTAACCAATTTTCATAACAGAATCCTTCAATCATAATATTGACATTTGATCATAACTTCGAATGAATATTCAGATATCATAAATTCTTGTAAGATGATATTTGCTGCTGCTCCTGTGCAAAATAATTCATAGATTTATCGGTCCTATTTTTACAACACAACAGCAAGTTTTTTAGCTCCATTTAATCACTTACAATTTGAATCACCAGTTCCCCAATTCCAATAATCATGCAGAAGAATAGTTTAGGAATCGCTCCAATTAAGGTAAGTAGAAAACTTACTTTTTCAGTGAGATACTTAAATGCCAACTTCTTTTGTCCTGCTTCATATATGTTGCACTGAGAATAAATCTGCCACATGATCAACCATAAAATGCATTAGTACTCTGTCAAGAACATCTTAGTGATAATGTTGCTGTTGTATTATTTTTTTTTTTTTTTAATTTTCATGATGTGCATGTTAGATCTGACAATATAGTTAGGGAAACAGTAGTATTTGATTTTATTTTTAGTGATAACGTAGTTACTTAGCAGTTAAGATTATATAGTTGCTGTGTTATCCCAAATCCCGTACCATGTATCTTTGGGAAACAGTAGTACTGTGGGTGTTGTATCTACTTTATAAAAACAGAAAAGGAAGAGGAAAAGGGGTATCACCATAATTTTCTTAAAGAAAAATAGAGTTCATGAGATCAGAGAGCTCTTATTTAGCGAGCTCTCATTATAATTGTCAACTCAGAGGAACAAGGTTGAAAAAAAGAAGATTCATCCTATAATATTATTTAGGAGATTTAACGGTAGAAGGAGCCATAACCCAATCCAGGGGGAGCTTCTAACAATCTAACTTCAACTAAGAGATAGAAGCATAATAATGCAGGACACATTGCAGATGGTAAAACAACATATAGATAATCACCTGTGATTCCACACTTGCACAAACAGCATATATGCCCCAATTTCTAGTGTAATTATTGTACAGATGCACTTTTCCAAACCTCAAACGAGGATGCCGTTGTCTTGTCCCATCAAAAAAACAATGATGAATTGTTACCCTAATACATCTATCTCCAATGTGTGATGGATCTGCTCCAATAAGCATGGTCTTGTCATGTGCTGAAAAGTGACACCTGAAGGAAAGCAGCATAGAATTTAATGTGTCTAATTCTAATGAGACAAAATCATTTTGGATAGAAATCAAAATTCACCTAGAAACCGTAATGTCTGTGCTTGCTCGAGTTATATCAATCAGTCCATCATCATAATCACGGAGGCTACAACGATCAATCCATATGTGCATTGAATTCGGTTTTATTTGAATACCATCGATATCGTGTCCCCTACCACCTTCAAATTCTAGATTACAAATGATTACATGTTCGCATTCCTTCAGCCTCAAGCCTTTGCCTGTGAGTTTTATTCTTTGACCACGCCCATCTATAGTCTTATAGGACGAAACATTCAAGTAAGAGTTCAGATGAATGGTTCCAGAAACATCGAAAACAATCCAAAATGGTTCTTTTTTACGGCATCCTTCTCGAAGTGACCCTGGACCATCATCTACAATGGCATAACCCATAATCAAATTTATCAATCTGTTGCAGTATGCTAGACCTTTGTAAGATCTTTACTCACACAGCCATCAAAAGAGTACATGCAATTAGACAATCATCCAAGCTTTCAAAAGACTTCATGATTCTGCAAAAACCATTTTCTATTATCTGAAAAGAATGATATGCAAAAGATTTCATGATTCTGCAAAAAACCATTTTTAACACAATTGTCAAATAATACCAGTGGACAATCAAGATTCCAATACCATACAATACAATGACAACAGAGATCAAAATAAAATAGCAAAACTGAAACTTGGAGATAAATTGGACAAAAAATACCATGCAAATTAGTGACCCTGTAAAGGGGACCATAGAAGCCACCCACAGCAAAACGTCCAAACCCCTCAGCCCGACCAGCAAGGGCTCGAAGGCTGGAGTCAGCTCCTTCATATGGCAAAGACAGCATATTTTCTATTATCTGAAAAGAAATTGGTAGAGATGTTATTATAATTATATGTTATATAATATATATATATATATATAAAATTAATACTACATATAAATTGTTTTCATGAGCAGTAGCTGACAAGCATGTATTTACAAAAGTAAATGTATCAAAACAGAGAGGATTTTACAAATGGGAGGAAATAGGGAGAGCATTCTATTTAAACTAATCTTAGAGTGTACGACTCAAAACTTATTGATTTTGTTTCACCTTTACAACCTAGAGTAGTGGATTTTAACCTTGAACAAACTACGAAATTCCAGATTTCCTCCCTCTGTTCATATGATTTAACCACGCAATATCACACATCCATTAACCCCTTATTCTTTACCATCACCATGGAAAGTTAATGCGATGGTTTAGATCACATATTATGTTTTTCAAGTCTAATAGCCTACTTAATGCATATATCTAATTATTGCATTTTTTTGACATTATTATTCGCTCTATCGATTGCAGAAATAGAATTAGTAAAAGCCATCCCACCTACAAGGAATAAAGTTGGTATAACCCACTTCAATGCTTTCGAAATTGAATTCAATTACAAATATTCATTAGATTAACAAACTAACAATCTTATCTTTGTCTCTCTATCTCTCTTTTCCCTCTCTGATTCCATGTTTCTCTCTGCAAACTAAAAATGATTCACTTGAAAATGCACCACTTGAGGAAATCAACTGAATTTTGGCAGGAAAAAACAAAAGACAAAACCCCTTAGAAAGCATTATCATCATGACTATAAACATGAGGAAGGATCTATGATAACGAAAGCACTGCTACTACTATTATTATTATTATTTTTTTTTCTTGTAAACATAAACAGTGGGTTTACAAATTACAATTACCATTATTCCGACGTAGAGTTTTCAACCAAAATAGCCTATATTTTCAAACTTAAGGAAAATCAATACTTATTTCTCTGTATCCCACCAAACAATGCTAAACAGATGAAGTTTCCATGTCCCAGGTTTGGTCACATGACTGTATTTCATCCGATCTTATATCTCTCTATAAAGATTAAATCTTTTGAGTTTTTATTCATACATGGGAATATATAATCGGGCGAAAGCCACGAAACACGAATAAGACACCAATGAGGGACAGAGGAACTTCATCCGCTAAAAAATCACCACGTAAAACCCTGTTCTTTTAAGCGCAAATTTTATCTAAAGCATTATGATTAAAAACGAAAGGAACAAACCTGTTATTAGGGTTTTTGCATGAAACTTTTTAGAAACATCCAAATCCAAAACTCCCTGTATATCGAACCAAACACAATCGATCATCCACATTAAATTGTAAAAGGTACGAACTTTTAAAAGATCACGAAAGCAAAAGCATGGTGCAAAGCAAATAAGAGGGTTTGTTAACCGAAAGCTCAAACCTGAATTTGATTCCAATAAGATGCGTTAATTGCGGAAGTGGAGGAACCGTGGGACAACGGAAGCAAATGATGAGAGAGGAAATATGGAATGGATGCTAAATAAGCACCACCGGTTTCAGTTTCATGAACGTTCTCCATTGGTTTCTTATTTATCGCAGTTTCCACAGCCGTAATTTACTTCAATTAAGAACCGTTTGTCAATAAATGCTACAGCAAACATTCGTGATCTTTGTTCCGGCCGATAAACGACCAGTTAATTTACGAATATGCTAAATTGTTGAGTTAAACCCTGATAGAAGCACCTGTTTACCTTTAGAGGTAGATCCTTCAACCGAAATCCCATGAAAACCAAACCAAATAAAACCAATATTTTCAATTTCCGTTTATTGACCGGGGGGTAAAAAATCAGATTGAAAGATTTGAATTGGCCTTCATTTGAGATATTTCCTTAAAAAATAAATAAATAACTAAAATTTCGTACACTAATCTATATAGAAAAAAATAAGGGAAATTATATTATTTCCTTAAATTTTGATTTAAATATAGATTTACTCACTAAATTTTCAAATATTACAAACCATCTTCCATTGATAAATATGCAACACAAAAGAATATTTACTCTTCTAGTTAAAAAACGAACTAGGATGAGAGTTCAAAGGTCTTAAAATATACTTGATAAGTCCTTTTTTGTTTTTTTGTTGGATTAGAGTATACTTGATAAGTTTAAAAGGGATTTTTCACATCAAAGTCAAAATTAAACGGGTTAATTATAACCTCTAGAATTATTTGTCCATTGATTGAGCTTCAAAAGGTTATTCATAATATTTGAAAGGTTAAGGTTATATCTCCACCAAGATCAAAGTTTGAGGTAGTTATTTATATTTTCTCCTAAAAATATTTTATAAGATAATTATTTACATAATATGGTATAATTATGTAATTTACAAACACAACTACATATACACTATATATACAAATTTACAACATATAACATATATTCTATAGCATAGTTTATGTAGTATATACACATAATTGCATAGCAAACATAATGTTATATAAACGAATCATTTATGTAATATATACATTGTTCGATATAAAGATTATGTTTAAATAGATGTAGGGATTATGGAAGGGAAGGGTTTTGCCCTCTTGGTCCTAATAAAATATTTAAATCAATTAAAAATGAATAGAAAGTTATTATATTTATGGAGTGAAATATTTCAATGAAATTAGATGTAACATTGTGGTTTAGGTATGCTTTTTATATATGGGGCATTCAACTTGTTTTACTTTTGCACTTTACAATTATCCTTATGTGGTCATCAGAATTCATTTTGCTTTTCTTTTTCTTGATTTTTTTCACATTAATTAATAAAATCAAATTGCATTCACTAGAAAATAAATGTTAAATAAGTAATTTTCCTTGACGCTATTTAATTTTTACTAGTTATATATTATAATAACATTGTTAATAATTTTAACATTTCAATTGTATCTCATAAAATATTAACAAATAATAACAATCAGATATTTAAGTTGGAGATTTTATTTACCAATGAATGTTTTTTCATATGAGTATTTTATGTTGAGTTTTAGATTGTATAGCAAGTGCAATTGTTAATAATATCTTAATAAGTGTATAAGATGTACTATAATTATAATAACAAATTGATATTTTTTTTTACGAGTATTTCAATATTTCCAAAACCATTAATATGTAATTGCTCTCTCTCATGCACACACATTCATACACACACACAAACACATTGAAAACATGTATTTACCCTACACACCAACAAACAAATGTATATTCTATGGACATAAGTACACAACACATGCATAGCACGTGTACAACATATAGACAAGCATGCGCACGCACACGTGTATGTACATATTTACACTCATGTGAATGCACACACATAAACACATACAAATACGTACATGCACATGCATCCATTGCTAAACATACATAAAGGTTAGAAGATCCATCATAAAGACTAAAATATGGATATGCAAACTCTTAGAGTTCAAGAATTTAATTGTCTCACACTAAGTTTACTACCTATATTAGCCATTGATAGTTAAAGTCACTACCTTCATTCACAATAACATTCTATCCCATTGACAACTTCTGTCAAGATGATTAACTTATATAAGCCACAATTTTACTATATTGACATTTTATCTATCTACGTATAACACACAAATTACTAGTAACTTCATATCAAATTATCGTACTATAGGTAGTGAGTAGTTGGTCTATTATCTACCTATTTAGATTAGTTACTAACCTTGGAGCAAGTACAAACATTGGTCATCAAAAGTGTTGTGAATAAGTCGAACCAAAATAATATGATACTTAATTTGAGCTTAAACTTGACTTGTATTTTCAATACTTAAGCTCAAGTCTAGCTAAATTTTGCTTAGAATTTTTAGCTCCAACTTAGTTCGAAGTGACCCTCATCCCTTAATAAGTTCAAGTTTGAATTGATTAGTCTTGTTTAAACACAATTTTTCTAATAAAGTCTATTTCTTTTAATTAAAAAAAAAACTTTTATGCATATCGACTCAATCGTAATTAACATTTTAGCTTGATTCAAGTACAATTACACTAGATAATTAGAGGAGCAAATTATTATGAAACTCTAGCTTAATTTACTAAACTACTTAGTAGAATCTTAAACTTGACTTGTTCGATGTTGAATTAAATAAGAGTAAATATCGACCTAAATCCGAGTAACTCACAAGTAGATTTGATACACTTACATCCCTACTTATCAATTATTAGTCAAATAGTTTTAAATCCATTGCCTTATTCTTATACGCACAACCAATAATCAGCAGCAACTTATGTACTTGAATGGTTGCTTATCAATATTAATGCAGCTTTCAATTGGATGAAACTATTATAATTATACATAGGGAAAATTACACAGGAGAGGATTAGTGTTTAGGGATAAATGTAAATAGAGGATCAATATTCTACAAAGTGGTTCAAATAAGGGATTCTATTAACCCGCTATTATAATACTATTAACTTAATTTAACATGGTCACTAAATGCTAGGTAGCTCTTACATAATGCCTAAATGGTGCGTACTTAGCATTTTAATTACAAATAAAGAAGAAAAAAATTTAAAAATAAATAAAATAATAAAAATAAAACAGAAAATATTTGAAAAAATTAAAAAAATCCAAATGTACAAAAAGGAATGTGTAAAAACCTTAATAATATAATTATGTATAATATTTACAATATAATTAATTAAAAAAATTTTAAATTCTAGAAAAGAAAAGAAAAAAGAAAAAACATCTCTTTTTTTTAACCTAGCAATCTACCAACTCCTTTCTTCCCTCTCGTCACACATATTCTCACTACCTACAGTGATAAACTAATGGTATGACACAATACATACACTTTTGTTTTTCTCATAATTTCACTAGATTAACCTAGCAATCAACATCTACCAACTCCTTTCCTAACTCTATCCAACTACTCTATCTAGTTAAAGGCAGTATACTATTGTTGAGAACACGATTTATCAGCATGTGCTTATGACATTGTAGGCAATGCTGAACTAAATTTTTTGCATCTTCCTTCATAGTCAGTCAATAACATCTAAGGCTAAGAGCTCGAACGTATAGGGCCTATGACTTGATGTGGTTGCTACAAATATCAACATGAAGCTTGGAAAGAACTTGGTGTAGCTTGGAAAGAACTTGGTGTAGCTTGGAAAGAACTTGTTATGCCTCTTTTAGATTAAGACATTGAAGATAAGGCTAATTATGTCCACATTTGTATAGTTGATTATTAATTAAAGTATAATTTGTAGCTTAATATATGAGCTTTCGAGCTTCCCTTCTGTTTGCAGGCACAACTCTATACTTTAGATAAGCTAGGATGGAATCCATCCAAGACAACTTCAATATGATGTGATAGGAATCGAACTATCAAACCTTTAACTCAAGCCCAAGCATGAGGTCTTAAGGAACTAACAAAGCGAATTCTACTGTTCTAGCCAACTCTTGCTAAAGCTGAGCTAATCCTCATTACCAACCAACTCCATATGCTAAACCAAGTAACTTCTCATCTCTCAATAGTTAAGTACCAACTTGAAATATACTCCACCAATAATTCAACCCCTCATGTGTCTATACAGCCATGACCATGTCGACCTTTAACTTGGTTGTATTGGTGCCAAAAACCCTAACACACATCTACACCCATGCCTCTCAGAAGGTCCCCAAGTCTACTTAGTAACTTTGCTCGATGACCTCTATCATGACCGTGCCATTTGTCTATTTTTTATAAAAGCTTCTTTAGTGACTCGATGCCATGTGTCTAGTCCCATGTAAAAGGATCTTGTTGCATTAATCATTAATTTATTTGATTTTTCATTTATACCATTTATTATTCGTTATACATTACTTCTTTTAAGCAATACCGTTTTTGTTTTTTCCATTTAGATAAGATACCCTAACATTTCAGGTATAGATACCCTTGCAATATGTAACTACAACTATCATACTTCTAATATTGAATATACTCCTCTTTTGTGAGCCAAATATGCTTTCTTTTTTCTTCTTACTCTTATTCTAACCCTTAAACAAGACTTAATGATAAGTAACCTCACCAAGCTACTCATGCATGATATCGAGTTAGCTTTATGAGTTTACAAAATTTCTTTGGTGTGTCATATCCTTGAAATTCGTTTATGGTTTTGCTTATTTACTTTCATTGTTATTCACGCATTTCCTATATTTGTTTTTCAAGCTTCCTATAAACTTAGACCCAACTCGATACCATTGCCCTTATCTATTCTCGATACAACGTATCATCTTGGTATCAAAGCGGAGGTTTGTTTGGCTAAGTTATGTTTGAGCTCTCTTAAGTAGTAGTGTTTGTTGTGTTAGTGTGTTATAGTTACATAGAGCTTAACGTTGAGTGATTAAGTAAGTTAAAGATGCAATTGTTTGTTGGGCTATACACTCTGTTTTGCCCTATTTTGAACATACAAAAACTGAGTAAGTTTCAGTTGGGTTTATTGTTTTTTGGAGTAGTTGTTGTGTTTACAGATTAGTTTAACATTCATGTGGAAGCGTGTGTGTATATTATTTAGCTTAGAGGACCCATGATTGTTGTTTCTTAAAAGTTAAGTTTGTTACTGAGTTTTGTCGAAGAGAATGATAGATTTAAGTGTCAATGCTGATATTGGAGATGACAATAGTGGTGTTATCCACCATGCATGATAACCTTAGAACACCCTTAGAAGTACAGATGAACGAATTAACGAAATGACTAACCTTATAGCCAAGCTAACCAAGGCTGTTCATGTATTAGCCTTTTGACCTACTAAGGCCATATAGAATACTCCCTAAGTTGCTCGACTTACAAGAAGATAGAACTCAACTCGATAAGATCAAGATAGAGGAGTAGGAGGACATGATAAGAGAAGGATTAACTTGGGTGATATGGATGATGAAGGAGAAGAATAATACAATGAGGAAGAGGAGTAAGCTCGAGTACCCCAAGCCGTTGACTATGTGAAGCTTCAAATTCCAAACTTCATTGGTTTTAGAAATGCTAACAACTATCTAGACTAGGAAGAGAAGGTAGAGTGTATTTTTTTATTAGTACTAGTATGAGAACTATGAGAAGGTGAAGACTGCTGCTGTAGAGTACTCAGGTTATGTCGTAATGTAGTGGAAGAACTTCTAAATTATGAGAAGGAGAGAAGGATATAGAGAAGTTAATACTTGGCTTGAGATGAAGAGGATACTTAGAAATAAATTCGTGCTAGATACTTATTTGTAAGATACTTTTGCTCAACTTCAAGAGTTGAGACAAGGAAGCTAAACCGTTGATGAATATGTTCAGGAGTTTCAAATACTCATGATTCAATGTGAAGTAGACAAACCATCAACTTAAATGGCATCCAAATTTCTCACTAGATTGAGAGGCAATATCCGAGATGTCATTGACTTTCAATAGTTTACTACATTAGATAAGACTATAAGAATAGCCCAACGAGTGGAAAGGCAGAGGAGAATAAGTTGAGCCAACTTCCAATAAGCTAACCTATCCAATCAGGCTAACCCACTCAAGGAAGTTATCGAGCTCAACAGGGTACTAAGCCGATAAAAGTACAAATGTCAAAGCTAAACAAAAGGGCCAACTAATTAATGGTGACGTGTCGCTGATAACTTATGAGAAAAGGATAAAGATTTAGGAGGAAGATAAGCCAAATCAAGTACTTTAAATGCTAAGGGTTTAGACACACAATAATGCAATGTCCGAACCAAAGAACTATGATGATCAAGGGAGATGCCATGAAGATTAAAGTAGACAACACAGATGAAGAACTAGGGGAGGAAAAACAAGTCGAGGAAGAGATTAAGGTTAATGCCAAACTGTTGAGGAAGATGCATTTGCTGAAGATCTGGATAACCTAAATTTTGTTGTTCAACGTGTGATGAGTTTAGGATCCTCTACTAAGGAGAAAAAGAGAGAGAATTTGTTCCACATCACACATAAGGTAAATGAGCAAGTATGTGCACTTATAGTAGACAGTAGAAGTTGCATTAGTGTCGTATCTACTGACTTGGTTAAAAGGCTCAAGTTGCCAACTAAATCACACTTGAAGTCGTATAAGTTACATTAGCTAAATGAGAAGGAAGCACGACATGTTGCTTAGCAAATGTTGTTGCCAATCTCTATTGAGAATTATTTTGATGAAATTCTCTGTAACATGCTAGCCATGTATACATCTCATGTGTTGCTAGGCAGACCTTAGCTTTTTTATTGGAAGGTTATACATGATAAATTCAGGAATACCTATATGTTTGAGAAGGATGGAAGGAAGATCACTTTGAACCTTATGGTACCGAGTCAAGTTAAAAAGTTGTAAGCTAAACTTTCTCAAGGACCTAAGAAGACTTAAATTCTAAGTAGAACCTAGCTTCAAGAAGCTATTAAGGCCGATATGCCGACTTTTCTATTGATCAAGCAACTGCTAAAGTTGAAGGAGTAGATTGAGCTACCCTTAGAGGTTAAAGAGCTACTAGATGAGTATCTGACTTGTTTCCTTAATAGTTACTTGAAGGATTAGCCCCTTTCAAAGGCATTGAACATTCCATTGACTCGATACTGAGCATTGCCCTACTAAATAAACCAGCTTATCGAATAAACCCTAAACAAGCTATTGAGCTCCAAAGACAAGTTAATGAGCTACTAACAAAAGGATATATGAGAGAGAGTCTCAGCCTTCATGCTATGCTAGTACTCCTTATATTGAAAAAGGATGGTACCTAGCGTATGTACATGGAAAGTAGAGTCGTAAACTAAATGAAGCTAGAGTCTTCAGTAAAATTGATCTGAAGTTTGGTTACCATTAGATTTAGATGAAGCTTGGAGACTAATGGAAAATTGCATGCAAAACTCGGCATAGTCTTTATGAATAGATGGTTATGCCTTTTGGCTTGTCAAATCCCTCGAGCACCTTCTTTAGATTGATGAACTATATTCTCAAAAACTTGATTGGAAAGTGTGTCATGGTATATTTTAACAACATCCTTATATACAGGGCTGACCTGCTGAGCTACTTTGAGCATCTCCGCACTATACTGGATGTACTTTGAGCCTAGAGGTTATTCAGCAATTTGAAGAAGTATTGTTTTTGCTATCAGGAAGTAGTATTTCTGGAATATGTAATTAGGGGAGGAGGCTTACGAGTCAATGATAAGAAAATTTGAGTTATTGTCAAATGGTCAACTCCAACCACCTATGCTAAAGTGAGGAGTTTTCATGGACTAGCATCCTTTTACTAAAGATTCATTAGAAACTTTAGTGCCATTATTGCACTCCTTGTTAAGCTGACGAAGAAGAATATTGAGTTTAAGTAGGGAATGAGAGAGGAGATAAGTTTCGTTGCAGTAAAGGAAAGATTAACTTTTACACCAGTATTAGCTTTGCTCGACTTCAAGAAAATTTTTGAGCTCAAATGTAACGTGTCAGGCATTAGTATAAGCACTATCTTGATGTAAGAAGGCCGACCAATTGCTTACCATAGTGAGAAGTTGAAAGGACCTCAGTTGAACTATGTAATATATGATAAAGAACTCTTAGCCCTTATTCGAGTGCTACAAGTATGGTAACACTATCTATTGCCTAGAGAGTTTATCATTTATATTGATCATGAATATTTAAGGCACCTCAAAAGTCAGACTAAGTTATCGAAGCCGCAAGTGCGGTAAGTTGAATTCCTCAAAGGATTCAACTTCGTGATCCAATACAAACAAGGCAAGAATAATGTAGTTGCCAATACTCTGTCAAGAAGACGTGTTCTTCTTATAGAGTTGCAAACCAAACTATTAGGGTTTGTAAGCATCAAAGAACAATATCCTTAGGACCCCCATTTAAGTCCTTTATTTGAATGATATGTTGAAGGAAGAATAGTGGATGACTATCACATAGAAGATTGGTATCTATTTCAAGGAGGCAAGTTGTGTGTGCCAACTTGTTCTTAAAGAGAATTGCTTGTTAAAGAACTCATTTTGGACATTTTAGGAAAAAAAGAAGATGTATGAGTTGTTAAGTGGACAATTCTTTTAGCCGAAGATGAAGCGAGATGTACATCGAATTATTAAGAGTTGTACTACTTGCAAGAGGGCCAAATGCCAAACCAAATAAGAGAAAGTAATGCCTTTACCTATCCTAACCCAACCTTAAACTGAGTTGAGCATGGACTTTGTCATTGGATTGTCGAGAACTGCCCAAGGCAAAGATTTAGTGATTGTTGTTGTGGATAGATTTAATAAGATGGCACGCTTTGTACCCTACTCTAAAATTAATGATGCTTCAGCTATTTCTTTTCTCTTTTTGCAGGAAATTATTCGATTACATAACGTATCGAGAAGTGTAGTCTGGAACAAAGATCTAAAGTTTCTAAGCCATTTTTGGAGGACTCTTTGGCATTGAATGGGGACTAAACTACTATTCAGTACTTCCTGTTAGCCTCAAATCAATGACCAAATAGAGGTAGTCAATTATACTTTAGGATCACTACCCCAAGATGCAATGGGGAAGAATTTAATTAATTGGGATGTTTGTTTACTTGTAGTGGAATTCGTTTACAATCGCACTATACATAACACCACCAAACAAACACCCTTTGAAGTCATCTATGGCTTTAGTCCAGAGCTACCCCTTAACCATGCCCCTATACCCATGTCTGAGCAAGAGGACCCTAACGTAAGAGCCTGAGTACAGTTTCTACAACAAATCTACGAGAAAGCTATTCAACAGATTAACCAAGGTGCCAAGAGGATGAGAGAAAGGAGTAAAGGAAGGAAGTCAATAGAGTTTTAGCCCGAAGATTTGGTGTGGTTGCACTTAAGTAAGGAGAGGTTCCCGAACAAAAGAAAAAATAAGTTATCCACTTGAGTCGAAGGTCCCTTTAAAATACTCCAAAAGATCAATGACAATGCCTATTGACTAGAATTACTCGAAGACTATAGAGTCTTTGACACCTTCAACATTGTTGACCTCGACCCCTACCAACTTGAGAGAGAATTGAGCAAAGACCAGTCGAATTCGATCTCAAATATAAATCAACTTGGAGAGGATGATAAGAATCGAACAACTATACCTTTACTCCAAGCTCGAGCACAAGGTCTTGAGGGACTAGCGAAGTGGATTCTATTGTTCTAACCAACTCCTACTAAAGCCGAGTTAATCTTCATTCCTAACCAACTCCATATGTTAAGTCAAGTAATTTTTCATCTCTCAGTAGTCAAGTGCTAACTTAAAATATGCTCTACCAATAGTCCGATCCCTCACATGTCTGCTCAGCGATGACCATACCAACCTTCATCTTGGCAGTGTTGGTACCAAGATCCCCAACACATATCCATACCCATGCCTTCTTAGAAAGTCCTTAGGTCTGCTTAGCACCTCTACTTAATGACCTCCATCCTAACCATAACATCTGTCTATTTTTACCAAAAGCGTCTTTAATGACCTGATGCCACGTGTTTAGTCTTACATGAAAGGATTTTGTTGCACTAATAATTAATTTCTTTGATTTCTCATTTGTACCCTTTATTATTCCTTGTACATTACTTTTTTTTAGCAATACCCTTTTTATCTTTTCCATTTTAGGTAGAATGCCTTAACATTTCAAGTATAAATCCCCTTGTAATATATAGCCACAATTATCATATTTCTAATATTAAATATACTCCCCTTTCATGAGCTAAGTGTGCTTACTTTCATCTTCTTACTCTTACCCTAACCCTTAAGTAAGGTTAAGTGATGAGTGACCTCATCAAGCTACTTATGCATCATTTCGAGTTAACTTTGTAAGTCTACGGAGTTTTCTTGGTGTGTCATATCCTCGAAATTCATTCATGGTTTTTCTTGTTTACTTTCATTATAATTCGTACATTCCCCATCTTCGTTTTTTAAGCTTTCTATAAGCTTAGGCCCATCTTAATATTGTTGCCCTTGTCTACTCTTGACGCAGTGTATCATAATGGATCGAATTTCCATACATTCTACTACTACCTTCTCAATGCTCATGTTCAACTAGTATGCAATGAATAATAAATCATTTAGGTCATGAAGTGTTGCTGAAGCAAGCATTGAAAGCTTGTTCATAGCTAAATTTTGTACTTGTGGTACTTTTAAGATACTCTAAAAATAACACTACTCGCTATGTGTTTATATTACATCTAAGTACCAACTTATAGCTTCTTCCTTCATGGCATACTCCTTTACCTGCAAGATTACCAACTGTGAATCCAAAAACACATTTAACTTCTCTGTTAAAACCTCTTTCACTAATTACATACCAGCAATTAAGGTTTCATATTCTACCTCATTATTATTGGTTAGAAAATCAAACTTTAGAGCATAATGCACTCTCAGCTCATGTAGCCCTTGCAGGACTAAACTAGCTCTACCTCCTTCTCAAGTGGAGGATCCATCTATAAACAATGTATAAGTAGGTTTCTCACTTTCTCTATCCTTTCTTCCTCTCTTATAAATTCAACAATAAAATCTACTAACACTTGGGCCTTAATAGCTATTCTTGGTTTTTATTGAATACCTTATGCACTTAGCTTAAGTGCATATTTCATCATGCACCCTAATGTATCCAGCCTTTGTAATGCTTACCATAGTGGTTGGTCAATAAGGACCATGACTTGATGAGTCTTAAAGTAAGGCTTAATCTTTGTTGCCAAAATAACCATGGTAAGAACAAATTTCTCCATCTTCCAGAAACCTATGTTAGGCCTTTGTAAAACACGATTGACATAATGAATAGGATAATACTCCTTCCCATCAACTTACACCAAGGTGGGTAAAGGAGTTCGAATACTGACTAAAAGACAAAGATATAATTCCTGGAGTAGGCTTGGAAAGCATTGGTGGAGATGATAAGAATTTTTTCAATTCATCAAAAATTGCTTCACATTGGTTAGACACTTAAACAGGTTCTTCAGTATTTTGAAAAATTTTGAGCATCTATTAGCACTCTTGAAAGAAATTTGTTCAATGTGGCTATTTGACCTATGAGCCTTTGCACTCCTTCATTGTCCTTAAGGATTGCATGTTTTGGATAACACTAATCCTCTCAAGGTTAGCCTCAATTTCCCGCTATATCACCATACAACCTAAAAACATTTTCAACTTAGTTCTAAAAATGCGATTCTATAAATTCAACTTCATCTTGTATTTCCTTAGGGCATTGAAAGTTTCTTTTAGATCTATAAGATGATGTTACAACTTACAACTCTTCACAAACATGTCATCCATATAAAGTTCAACATTTCGATGGAGTTGTAGCTTAAATATGTTGGTCACCAACCTTTAATTTGTTGTACTGGCATTTTTAAGACTAAAAGGTATGCTTGTATCAATATGTGCCCAACTTTGTAACAAAGGAGGTGTATAACTCATCCTTCTCCTCTACCTTCATTTGATTATACCCCAAAAATGCATCCATGAAGCTCAACAAAACATGACCAGATGTTGAATCCATAAGCTGATAAGTTCTTAGTAAGGGGAAGCAATCCTTTAGATAGATTTGATTTAGATTGGTAAAATTGATATACATACACTATACTTCCAATTCAACTTCTTGATCAATATACAATTGGCCAACCAGGTCAATAAGACTCTTGCCTTATGAACCCTAGTTTCAATAGCTTTTGTACCTCCTCTTCAGTTACCACTTACCATCCAAGAGCAAAATGATGCTTCTTTTACCGGATAACCTTGGTGTTGTGATCAATATTGAGCTTATATGTTATGAAATGCCTTCTAATCCTTAACATATCAAAGGGGTACCATGCAAACACATCACCATTGAATCTTAAAAAGTCCATTACCTTTTGCTTTAATTATAGGGATATCAACTTTCCTATCTGAGTTGTTTCTTTGGGGTCATTTTCAAACTGGATTTCTTCTGTCTTATCATTTAGTTTCCCCCCTCACCTTAGTCTCTCATCAAGTACGATCTTAGCATTAAAAGCTTCTTCATGCTTTAAGGCTTTTAAGTATAAAGACCTTATTCATTGTTGATTTCCACGACAATCTCCAACTCAGTAGAAACTTTAGCCTTAAGATGTATAATGGAAAGAGCCATTTTAAACATGTTTTGACATGGCCATCCTAGAATTATATTGTAAGGGGACCAATAGTTGACCACAAGAAAATCAACCTTCTTTCCATTGCATTATCATCATCCCCAATCTAAATTGGAAAAGAGTCTGTACAGGCAACTCGAACTACTTGGTTATTGAAACCATACAAATCATTATCATAAGACCTTCGTCAAGTCTTGATATTTGGTTTCATTTGCTCATACGTATGTTAAAAGATTTTATTTGTAGAACTTCTAGTATTAACTAGGATTTTTCAAACTTCAAAGTTTGCAATTGTTACACTTATTACTAATGCTGTAATCATGAGACATCTAGATGCCCTCAAAAAACTTTCTTAGTAAAAGAAATGGAAGTATCAATCTTTAGTCTCTCCCCTTGTACATTATAATTAAGTTTTAGGTGTTAACCGAACTAGATGTACTCGGCCTACTACCATTAGACGATCCACCTATAATGGTGTTTGTAAATCATGTGAATTTTATGTTTTAGATAAAGAGTTAAACGTAGATATCGATAGGTATTCTTTAGACTTGATAAGACTGAAGAAATTAAAATCGATAAAAATTTTCAAATGAAACCTTAAGACAAAGTCCAAAAACTTAATCATGTAAATAAAAAAAAAAAAGCCTAAACCCTAAATATACATGACCACAAATCAAAACCCTAAATCTAATTAAAAAATGCTAAAGCCTAGACCCTAAAGAGTAAAGACGCAAAACCCTAAATTTAACTGCGAAAGACATGGAATCACTTAAAATCACTAATGAACAACTAAAGACATTCTTAAATAATATAAATTAATTAATCTAAGCTAATTTAGGAAATAGATTAATTACAGATTTAATCGTATAAGTATAAACATGGTTTGCTCCATATATGTATATAAATACAATTTTAGTTGCGAATAGCTAAAAATGTAATATATCGTACAATATCAAACTAATTTAAATTATGCGAAATAAAAATACTAAATTAATAAAATTACTTCCTTGCCCTAAAAATGTACATATAAATAATGCAATATATATGTATATGTATATTGCATACAATTTCCCTTATACATTAAATCATAAAAATACAACAAAAGTAATCTTTCGTGAACATCAAATTGTACAATATATGATATGCATGATTTTCATACCATAAGCCATACAAGATTGATTTAAACCTATTAAAATACCAATCTGTAAAATTAACTCTAAATTATATCGAATCACATAAATTTGCTATAAAAAAAATTAGAGATATTTCCAAGTAATATTAATTAACAAAAGACAGCCAACATAAGAAACAAATTAATGGGATTGTAACTTTACCCTTACTATTCTTAAATGACACCATGTATGTATATATGTGTAAAAAAAAAATTTATCACATATGTTAAATTGTACGACATATCAAATAACATCGATTGATTGATGAAACTACATTGTTGTCCCTACACTATATATATAGTGCCATATGTATATATATATTTACATACCAACTATGATTTTCTTTGTACAATCATATTATATAGTGTATAATATGTGTAATTTTTCATGTATGTTAAAGTTATGCAATATATCGTATAATAGCAACTAAATTAAATTAAGCTAGTTAGAGTGCTAAATTAATAAAATACTCAATTGATTTGATTTAATTAGTCAATTACCTAGTCTAAACTTACTAATTAGCCACTTAAAACCTATTATATCATATCTTACGATTAGTAACCTATTAAGATGTGACAAAAGTGAGAAAATATCCCACTTTTTCCTCTCCAAAATCGCTGTGATGTATATACCCTTAACTTGATTTGAAATCTTTCTTTTGACCAAAGATTACACCATACATCACACTCTCTCTCCTTCCATTCCATACCTATGGTAGCATACACCCATTACACTCACTCACTTACATTTCATTTTCCCATTTCCATTCAAAACTCTCTTCCCTTCTCACTCTCATTTCTGTTTTCATTTTTTCCCTCAATCTAAACTTCACACGCCACCACTATTTTTCCATCGCGGAAATGCTACCTCACCCATAAAAACACACCACTATCACCACCTCAAACACAATGGAGCCATCATTTCCTCAGCCCATTTCACTCACATTTATATAGTCTCCAACTCCATTTTCCTAACCATTTCCAAGCAAACAAGTAAAGTTCTTGAGGAGCTAAGCAAAAGGGTGGATCATAAGCTAAGAGAGCAATAAGAAACCGCAAGCTACGAAGTTCATCGTAGAAGTAAACCTTGGTATTATTTTGTTTACAAGACTTTTGTGCATTAATCTTTTACTATGTTGTTATTTAGAAATAGATAAGTGTATACTAGAAATCTTATAGTAGGATTTACTTTGATATGTAAAAATAATAGATTTTATTGCAAGGAGCTTATGTTCATAGGGATTCATATATGTAATGCAAAATATTTAGTCATATATGTAATGTGCTTATATTTCATAAAGGTTATAACAAGAAACGTAGAATATGTCTATAGATCTTTTCTTAGCCAAGAACATGGAAGTAGATCCTTTAGGATGTTTTGAGTCTTTGCTTGAAATATGTACAAGAATGTATTTAGGAGATTAAACTACAAGATTTTAAGTCAAATTTGATAAGATAAAGAAAAACACTTATAGAAGCCCCCCAATAGGAGACCTATGGTTAGACAGGAAAGTAGGGTCCAATATTATTATTTTTATGAAAAATAATTATTTAGAATTAAATTAGGTTAATTATAATATGATTGATTAGGTTTATTAGTTAAATAGGGCCTAAATTAGCAAATATAAGAAAATGGACTAAAAAATTTGAAAACCTAACTATAAAAATTCCTTAAATCTAACTCCTTTTTATTTTCAATATAAAATGAGGATTAAGAATATGAGGAAATTGCAAGTAATCCCCTTTAACTTTGACTTAGATGTTAATTGATTCCTTAAACTTTCAAAGTATAGTTTTTGACCTCCAAAAATTTTGATAAATTGATAATATAAATGACATTTTCTTTTTTAGTTTAAAAAAGTTATACTATAGTTAAAGTTTAAAGGGTCTTAAAGCATATTTTGATAAGTTAAGGAAGTATTTGTGCACTAAAATTAAAGTTAAAGAAGGTTATTCTCAACCTATTAGAATTATTTGTTAATTTATCAAAGTTTATGAATAAAAAACCATACTTTGAAAATTTAAGAAGTCAATTTGTACCTAAGTCAAAGTCTAAGAGGGTTATCTGCATTTTCCCATAAGAATAGATTTAGGTTATTTACAACATAACTAATTGGTTTTATTAACCAATGAGGGTCTAAACTAGTAAGTTAATAAAATAGACTAGAACATCATTAACAAAAAAAAAATACACTTTTTTTTATTTTTACATAAAATAATTAATTAGAATTAAAATAGGTTATTTATATTACGATAAATTATATTGATTAGCTAATTTGGGCCTAGATTAGTAAATTAGTAGAAATAAGTTGAAAAATAGACATGAAAACCCAAATATAAGAAATTATCAAATCTAATCCTATATGAATTTTTATGTAAAATAACCACCTAGGATTTATTTAAGTTGGTTACATTATAAATTATTAGGTTAATTAGTTAAATAGGCCCTAAACTAGCAAATAAATGGAATTCCGCTCAAAAGTAGATTAGAAAGCCTAATTATAGCCCTAGGGCAGGTTTGGAAGTTTAATGGAATCTACTTAGAAAATTTATTTAATTGCAATACAAATAGAAAAATGTAATGTGGATAGACCTAGTATAAGTTAAATTGAGGAAAATGGGTAAAAAGGGCCTTTTAGGCCTAGAATTGTGAATAGTGGTCTAAATAAGACTAAGACCAACTAAAAACATTATTTAGTAAAATTTATTTAAAGGTCCAATGATGACTTAAGAAAGCCTAGCATTATTTAGAAAAGTTTGATTGGAGTTTAGGCAAAAATTTGCACAAAAAAGACCTATTATAAGAACTTTAGAGTAAAAATATTAAAAGTCAACCCCAATTATAATCAAACCTATAAAACAATAAACCTAAAATTAATTAAAGCCCAGCTATAAATTAGTAAGGCTTAATTATAAGAAAATATGAAAAAGGCTCATAAATAAGGAAAAAAAAAAACAATTAAACCCAAATAATGAAAAAATCGTAATAAGCCAAGCATGTTGTAGAAAATATGGGTCATATCCCCTAAAATAGACTCGAACATAAAAAATTACATTAGGAACTGATAAAAATTGACTATAAAAACATAAAATCAGAGTTAAAATAAAAAAGTTATATACAATTTAAGATTTACGCGAAACTGAAAAGTCTAAGTACAATAGTTAGTCAATTAGGTAATTTAGCACTATAGCTAAGTACTCATTAGATTTTTATTATTATTTTACTTATCATGTGATATAAATCAAGAGGGTAAGCAACCCATAGCAATTTTAGTCAATTGAGTATTCCTAATGATTTTATACTTTATTTTTTGCAAGTAGTTAGTGTACCTAAATTATATATATTAATAAATTGGTGCTTAGGGGGATTGGGATATGTATATGGTTGAATATTGGTCGTTGTTATGGAAATTATTGTTAAATATAATAACAGAATAATTGGTTATATGATTAATTGCTACATTATTAGATTGTTTGCTGATATTGATTGATCACTTAATTTATTGATTTAACTATATGTAGCCTATTCAAATTAAATGAATTACGAATGACCATGCATTGTATTTCTTATTCCAGTTATCACCTCACACTAAGGTAAAGAAGAGTCTTACAGGAGTTGCTATTTTTATAAATTGTAGAAAAGTGTTTTCTATACGGTATACTCATGCAATATGGTCCTACCCTTAGCTCATGGGCTTACTTGATGCCCAAAGATGCTAACCATAGATGGTTGAAGATCGTGTCTTGACATCCTTCGCTGTAAAGTATAAGCGTAGACTATGGGTGTCACCTCATTGCCAAACTTAGAGCCTCAAGTTCTATTGGACATTAGAGAATGTTGAAATTATTTTCTCAAACTTGAAATGTGAAATTTCAAATGGTAAAAACTCTAAGTACTAGAGGCCAGTGATAATTGGTGTCAATGAATCTCCAACCCTTACTTTAGAGGGTATTAAATCCAAAGCTATATGTAACACTTATTCAACTGTATATATTATTTAGCATACTGCTTATCCATGTATTTATATGATTATTAATTGATTGTTTGATAACTTGCTTATTAGTATAGTTAAAGGGACATCTCATTAGGCCCGTGTAACTTATTGCCCAACAGTTTTCTTTATAGGTAGGTTGATAGTTAGGACTCAGATAAGAGTCGAATGCAAAATGGAATTACTAAGAGTTATAGTAGAAAATTTAAAATCGAAAGGTGAAATGTATGAGATAATTTAGTACCTTAAATGTAAATAATTTTCAAATTTAAGTTTTTGTATCTCTAGCAAGTTTTAAGTATTAGAATTTGCTTACCTGATCTTACTTTTGGTAGGGAATACTAATTCTCTACGGCTATGATGATTTGTGAACTACTGGGTATATGTAACTATTTGTTGAATAAAATAGTTATACGTAATAGAATTAAATGTAGATAGTAAATGATTAGTTAGAGTCTTGGAAGATCTAACTTGCAAGGCGATTTTCATATTATAGGTACACATAAGAAATAAAAATTTTAGACAATCTTACTAAGCCCCCTTTAAGATCATGGTAGAAGTGGGAATTAAAGTTTTAGGTTGTTAGGTATGGGAGAAAATTATCAAATGGTGAGATCAGATAGAACTTAGGTAGAATTAGATTTAAAGAATAAAAGATTTAGATTTCTACGATATATAATATGCAGTAACATCTATAAGCACTTATGTTTATATAACTGCATGCATATATCCTCCATCTCCTTCTCCCTTCCCTAATTAAGATATCAATGATGAATGCACCCTAAAGACTTACATGTTGTAGGTTTTGGATGTTGAACCATGGGTTGTAAGAAGTAAGGTGTTAAGAGCGTATAGAAGTAATATTCTTGAAAGTGCAAAAATTTAATAGTATATATATTAGAGGTCATAAGTAATAGAATATCTCAATTAAAGATTAGGGATTGGATATTCTAATTCAAGATGTGTTAACCTTGATGATATGCAGTAACACCTTCAAAATGGAAGTTAACAGCGTAAATGGAGATTGAAAAGATTGTTATGATAATCGATTTCAACTTTGATTTGGTGATTGAATAGTTCGTTAGGCATGATTCATAAGTAGACGTATAAAAGTGCAAATTGCCTTAGTATTGTGAAAAATTATTATGGAAAATTAGTGATTAATGAATGTTTGCTAATATATTTGTTCTAGTAAACTCAATGCATAAACCCTATCTTGCATATCTTATTTCTATATGTTGTAACAAACGTTTTCAATTTGACAATGAAAGTTATTTATGACCAATACTTATTTTCTCCATACAAATTATCTTAACTAAAAATCACATATTTTTACTTTCTTGATCAAGTTTATATAATGTAGACATGGTATATTTTTTATTTTTGGTGTTAAGAAAATTATTATTGTACTTATATTTTCATTTACTAAGTAGATCTTTTTTCGTCAAGTACTAAAAGAGTTTTTACTGTTTTAGTTTGCCCTATTTATTTTTTCCAGCATTATCATTAAAATATAAAATTTTAATACTATTAATTTTTTACATATTTTGTAGGTCATGATGTTGAAGAAGAGTCTAATATAAAAGGAATTCAAGCCTTAGTTTATGCGTGTCTTAAATAGCATTTAGAAAAATACCTTTTTGAGCAAGATTCCATTCATATAAATGGAGGAATAATTATTTCCTGTCCATAAAAGTAAAAACAATGTTTTTTTTTTTTTAATGAGAAAATCAATTCATTAGATAAAAGTATGAAAAGAAAGTGAGGGGCGTTTTAATATGATTGATGTTTTAAACATGCGTTAACTTTCTAAGCTCCTAAAATTTAGATAATTTTGGTATCAATAAATAAATATAAATATAACTTATATATAAGTCAAAATTCTATCTCTAATGACACTTTAAAAGCTATGACTAAGGTGGCTAAAGAACAAGAAAAAAATTCATATCAGGATGACAAAAGAAAAAAAAGGTGGTAACCAAGTTGCCAATGTGGTCTCTCAAAACTACTTAATCTAGAAAAACCATCATTGGCCCTCCTTTGTCAAGGTTGTTTCTCCCTTGCAGCCTTAGCAACCTAATCCTAAGGTAGATGTGGCTTTATCTTTTTTCCTCCCCACTAATGAAGGAGGCAAAGTGGTGGTTAAACCACCTAAAATTGTTTTGAAAATAAGGGAGAGGATTTAGAGGAATATATTAGTAAGATATTTATTGGGAAAGAACTTAACTTTCCCTCTTGTTCAAGCAATTGTGGTTATTACATAGAATAAAGAAAGGCTTCTTAAAGTTTTAACAAACGGGTGTGATTACTATTTTTTCATGTTTGTTAATGAAGTATTACTCTTAAAAGTTCTTTAACAACCTTGAATGTTTGTGAGACGATCGTTAGTCCTTAAGAGATGGCGTATTAGGATGTTGCTTACTAGAATGTAGCCTAAAAAGATGCTTATTCGGGTGAAATTATGGGTATTCATATCCCTATGGAATTTTCACACAATGAAAGTGTTGGCTATGTGGTTAGTACCACTAGGAGGCCACTTCAAGTAGATATTATCACCACCATAAATGAAAGGGTTAAATTCGCTAGAACATCTGTAAAGATAGAAGTAGATGAAGAGTTTTTGAAATCTTTTGAGATAGAATGTGTGGATGGCTCAAGGCATCAAGTAGATGTGGAATATTAATTCATTGCTTTTAGATATTCACATTGCAAGGTTTTTTGGGCATAGTGATAATAGATACCTTGTCTTGGAAAGTTTGGAAGTAGCAGTTTCATAGGGTGAAAAAGTTTTGAAAGGCATAGAGAGAATTTCCTTACCTTATATAGCGCATAAGGCTCTTAGTCTAATTATAGAGTTACGCCATTATCTTAGAGAAGAAACCTCACTCCGCACCCTTTCTCCTAAAACCTAAAGCTCCTCATACTTTAGGCAAAATAAAGGGGATTAAATCAACTATAATCTTAGAGCCTATTCCCACATCTTCTAGATTTGCAACTCTATCATTTGATTCTTCACAAGATTAAGATGATCAAGGTATTAAACCCTTTAAACTTGTGGAGGAAGTTTTTATGGGCAGCGATAAGGCTTTCCTACTAAAGTAGAAGAAGATTTTTGGAATGGCCCTCCTATAGATGGTATAAATGGAAATTGGAGTGAGGTTTGGAAAAAAAAAACAAGGAAAAAGTCAAAGAAAAAAAAAAGATAGGGATAAGAAGAGTGGTGGGGCTCCTATACTGCTTTAGTGTTGTTTTTTTGTATGTTTACATTTTTCTTCTATTTGTACGTACCAATGATAGTAGCATGGAATATACGAGGGTTAAATGATCTAACTAAAAGTACGGAATTAAATAAATTTTGTAGTAAGGAAAATATTTCTCTTTTGGGTTTATTAGAGATAAAAGTCAATGAGTAGAACTTCCAAATGATTAGAAGTCATATCCTTCCTCTTTATAATGGTGAATCTAATTTTGTGAAATGTATTTGGGTAGCTTAAAATCCCAACATTTGGTATGTTCACATTTTGGCTTCTTTAGGCCAATTTCGTCATTATTTTATAGGAACCTTCTTGAAAGTTTTAATATATATATATGTGTGTGTGTGTGACCTTTATTCTTGCAATAAATAGTAAACAATGCATAGAGAAGCTATGGAATGATCTTATCAATACCAGGGCATCTTTTGCCAGTTCTTAGTTGACCAGAGGTGACTTTAATGAGTGTAGACATCTAGGAGAGAAGAGCGATGGGCTCGAAATCAGGATGAGGGGTATGGAGACTTAATAAAATATGTTTTATGTTAGAGGTGGAAGAGGCTAGAACCTTTAGCCCACTATTCACTTGATCAAATTGGAATAGTTCTCATTTGATCCTTAGAAGATGAGCCATGGTTTGGTTAATCAATAGCGAATGAGTTTATGTCAAAATTCATAGATTAGGGTTGTTCTCCTTAGAATTTTGAATCATAGTCCTTTTGCAATTAATTTCTCTTTTGTTTCAAATCCTAAAAGGAAATCCTTTTTCAAGTATTTTGATTTTTAAAAATCTCATTCATCTTTTATGCAGACAGTCAAGGATGTTTGGCAGACAGAGTAAAGGGCACTATTATGTATAAGCTATACAAGAAGCTTGGCTCCTAAAACCTTACTTTAAGAACCTTAATACTACTCATTTTTCTAGTATTTTGGATTGGGTTAAGCTTAGAAAAGTCGAACTTGACAATGTGTAGGAGGGAAACAAGTTACAGCAGCTACTAATTGAATGGGATCGTGAAAAATCTCCTTTTTCCCAATACTATGAATTGAGTGAAGCAAAAGCGTCCTTCTAGAGATAGAAATCTAGTGTCACTTGGATCAAGTTAGGTGATAGAAACAACGGATACATTTTTAGTAATCTTAAATAGTGTCAATATTAGAATAAATTTGCTTCTAATGTGGATGACCAGGGGATGAGCCTTTCATTTATTGAAGTCATTAAATTATTGGCTATCCTCTTTTTTCAAGACATATTGACGAACTCTTCACCTCAAAATCTGAACTTCTCAAACCTTAATTCCCTCAATCTTAAACAACTTAGGAAATTATACATGGATCTTTTGGTTAGCTTAACCTCGAATGTTGAAATAAAACACTTTCTTTGGTCTTTGGCTAGAGACAAAGCTCTACGTCCAGACATATATGGAGCTAGTTTCTTTCGTAATACCTAATAGCTAATAAGAGAGGATGTTTATGTAGCTATAATAGATTTTTTTTTTCTTGGCATTAAGTAAGATGTTGTAAGAAGCTAAACTTTAATTACTTGTCCTTAGTGCCTAAAAAGGATAACCCTTCCTCTTGCTTTGATTATAAGCCCACAACTTGTCACAGCATTATCTATAAGTGTATCTCCAAGATCTTAGCTAAGCATTTTTTAGTTGGTAAGGAACAAACAACTTTTAAAAAAGGTAGGAAAATTGTTAATAACATTCTTATTTCTCAAAAGTTAACGAGAGGATACCATATTGATAGCAAGGGATCTCGATGTGCTATTAAAGTAGATCTCATAAAGACATATGACAATATTAGATAGAGCTTTCTCAAGTACATATTGAGGAAATATGAATTCCTTAGCCAGTTTACCCATTAGATCATGGCCTGTGTGTCTTTTGCTATGTTCTCCATTAATCTTAATGGAAAACTCATGGGTTATTTAGCCTCCTCTAAAAGCCTAAGATAGGGGGACCCCATTTCTTCTTCCTTGTTTGTTTTGGCTATGGAAGTTTTTCCAGCATCATAAGAGAGAAAGAGGTGGATGAAGGTCACAAGTTTCACTAAAGATGCAAGAAAGAAAAGCTTCACCATTTATGGTTTGTAGACAATGTTTTCATCTTTACTAAAAGAGATTATTGTACTCAAGAACTTATTAAAGAAAGGATAAAAGAATTTCATCTCATGTCTGGGCTTAAAGCAAACCTCTAAAAAAGCCGTATCTTTTATAGTAGGGTAGATTCAGGCTCTAAAAGAGGTAGGACTGATCTTTTGGGTTTTCAACTAGGTTCCTTGCCCACTAAATGCATAGGTGTGCTACTTTCTTCAGTAAACATCTCTCGGACTAATTGTTTAGACCTAGTCATGAAATTCATAGCAAGGATCAATCACTAGGCTAGTAAACTTCTTTCTTATGCAAGATGCTTGCAACTCATCAAGAGCATCCTCTTTTCCCTTTAGGTCTATTGGTCAATGATCTTCATTCTTCCTAGAAGTTTTCTTTCCCTTATTGAGACTAAAATGAAAAAATTCTTTTAGAATGGAAGTGATAGTTCAAGGGTTAGAGCAAATTGAGTTAGAAGATTATGTGTAGACCAAAGAAGGAGGGAGGCTTGGGTAGTGTAAATATCAAATTGTAGAATAGAGTTACTCAATTGAAGCATATATGATTGTTATGTATAGATGATGGTTCCTCACTTTGAGCAAGTTGGGTTAAGATAAAGCTCCTAAGTGGTAGAAATTTCTAATCCATCAACATTCCTAACGATGCCTTTTGGTCTTAGAGGAAAATCTTATAGTCTAAACCCTTAGCCAAACATCTTTTTAGATGGTAAGTTGGAAATGACAAACTTATTACTTTCTGGTTTGATGATTGGTACCCTAAGAGTCCTCTCATTGATTAGATGGGAGTTTAGCTATCATAACCCTTGGTTACCCTAAGGATACTATGCTGGAAGCTTTCATCGCAAGTAAGGAGTGGGTGTAGCTTAAAGGAGACAGATGGAGAGAACTTACTCGCTCCCTCAGCCAAATTAAATCAAACGGAGACAGGAGTGACATGCTGGTTTAGAAAGTGACTGGATTGTATTTGTTGTCTATTAAAGTGGCTTATTTGTTGGCTATGCTACCAACTCTAAAGTTGTTTCCTCTATCACAATAGTGAAGAATCATGCTTCTGCTGGTTTTTTAGATGTGAATATGCAAGATAATTTTGGAGAAAAATTAAGAATGTTACAAATTAGACTCGAGCATAACCTTCTTAAGAGAATTTTGTGGAGTCATTTTTTGAGCCTGAAAATTTGAGAAGACTTATTATTAAGCAAAAGAAGGGTTTTGCCATTGGTTGTTACTACCTTTGGAAGGAAAGGAATAGGCGAATAATTGAGAACATTGAAACCCTTTACATATTCTTGTTAAGGCTATTTTCTGTTGTCTATGTATTAGTTGAGCATCTTAGTGGTTTCATAGTCATGTAATCGAATTAAGTATCCTTTTTATTTTTTGGAGATACTTAGTTTAGGTTCATGGGTTTCATGTGTACTCTATGTAGATTCCCCATGTACAATTTGTTTTGGATAAAATTTCTTACCTTACCTTAAAAAAACAAAAAATCTCATCTATGCCAATATACACTCTTTTAAAGCAATTCCCAAATGCGCTAATAATAGGTTTTAATGAACAATGTTATTATGCAAAGAAGCTCCTCATAGTTCAAACTTTAGATCTATTGTCTTTATAGAGAATGGGAGAGTTTTGAACTCTGTGCCTTCCTTATTTTTTGAAACTAATTAGATGTTCTTCAATATAAAATATCTATACTAAATAAAACAAACTAATAAGGATTTTAATGGAAGATCTTTGTATGGGTCCAAATCAAACGGGTCATGTGTGTATTGCATGTCAGATTACGCTATACGTAACTAAGGAAATGACTTGACTCATACGTATGAGATGGTCAAGTGAGATAGGATATGGAGAAGGAGTAGGCAGTCTTGGTAGGCTTTAACATGTAAGGTGATAGGTAAAGGAGCATGACGATGTTAAACTCCACAATGAATAAAGAATGGGGTAGTGTTCTTGAGATGTTTGAGTGTTTGATCATTAAGATAGGATTCCAACATAGTAATAACATTAGTCAGAATTTGCCTCTTGTCCAAATGAGGATATGAAGGGGGTATTTATAAAAGATAGTAGGCGGATTCGATTCATTAGATCATAATATTGATCAAAGGCTAGGATTGAAGTATTTTATAAACGGATCTCAAATGGGCTTTTTTCAAGGGCTTAAGCTTAGATAAAGGGCATTATTATCTTTTAGTGTGAGTCAAACCAAGAAATGTGGTTCAGGTGAACCAATCTACCGAACTCTATTTCAAGCCCACCATACTAAATCTCCCTTGATCATCCCAAATATTCATGGGTTCGACTCCTTAAGCCTTGTCATCTTAGTCTAAAGAGTCAATTCCATTTCAATTATTAGGCTTAAAGCCTATGAGTCAGATTTATCCCTCTATATTTTGCCTCTTAACCAAAGTCCTTTAGACAAAGTTGAAGGGGTTTGGGCATCAAATGAGTCTTTTAGATGACTTAAGTGCAGGTGTGCTATTTGAACAGCTGCGTCGTTGCCAAATTCATATAAGAGTTGTTTAAGTGCATGAGCTCACAACACCTCTTAATTGTGTGTCATGCCTTAGCTTGATTGAGTTGTATATTGCCCCCAAGACAATACTTTGAGATAAATTTGCTCTGAGTTGTCTATTTCTGAGCTGATTTGTCTCTTCGATCTGATCTTCATAAGTTATTGGTTCCGTTAAGCTGAATTCATGTGCTAGGTTCGTGTTAACAATCTCATTGGGCTAACTCCATGTATCAATATTGCCTTGATTTTCTTCTCATATACTAGCACTCTTCTTGTAAGATCTTCACATGTCGCATGAACACTTTGTGTTAACCAAATTCATTTGTTGTGCTATGACTGGTAAGCACGGCAATCCTACTAAATGAATTTTCAAATCTCTATTTACAAAATTCCTTAAAAAATACTCTTATAGTGCCTTATTTGATAATTCCATGGCATTTTCAATCAAAACTTAGTACATTTCTTCAATGATTAAGTAACTTTATGTAATTGGAGACTTGGTAAGGGACTCGATTTACTCGCTTGATATTAAGTGACATGAGAGAATGAGAGCAACAAAATATTTTGTCTCTTGAATTTACTTTGCAAGAAGCTTTATTACTGCATTATTTATGTAAATTCTTCAGCCTCGTATACATGATTTTTCTTTGCATCACCATTTAGTAGATAGTCACACATGAAGGCCTTCAATTTCTATCAAGGTTGTGGCATTATTTTAAGCAATAACTCTCCTTCCATGTAACCATCACAAACCATACTTAGTTCTTAATAGAGTAAAATCTCTATTTTAATTTACTTGTGAAAAAAAGTATTGACCTATATATTAGACATAGTACTATCTCTATCCCTCCATTAAATTTAAATGACAAAATGGCTATGTGCACCCGTTCTTATCATCAATATACCTCATTAAAGTAAAAGATAAAGGTGGAATACAGCATATTCTTTTATTCCCTTTCTTCCATTGTGTGCAGGATAAGTGTACAATTTACTGTCCTTTTATTGAATACATGTGACAAGATCCATTCGCAACTAGCACTGCTAGTGTCTAGTACACCTTATTCATTTTTAGCTCATCACATCATTCATACTTCGAGCCTCCATTCCATTGCATTTTTCACCAATCTCATTATCATCAAAAGTAATACTTTACCCTAGGACGGTCAAATGCGAATCTAGAAATGAAAGGCTTGAAAAAGACGAAGAAAATGAAGTTAGGGAACAAAAAGCAATGATCGGAGTTTCATGTACAAGCTTAAGATACAACCTTTCCCATCACTCAACCCACATTCTTTCTCTTTCATCCAGACCCATTCGGGTCCTCAACATACCCAACAACCATTCCCGTTCCATGAACCTCTTGCACCCAATTTTGCATTCTCTCTCTTAAATACCCAATGAGTCATAAGTTTGTCTAGCAAGTCCATGCTTACTTGACCACGACTAATCTGTTACTTCAAAACCACTATTTACTTCTCTTTAATAACTTCATGTTTTACTATACCTTTGGTCCATTTCCAAGTGAACCATTTTTGTTACTAAAATCTAAACTAGGTATTCAAAAAGTTGATAGTTTCACATTTAACTTCATTCTTAATTCTTGTGTTAAGTTAGGATATTTAGCTCCTGATGTTCAAATCCATGGGGTTACTCTCAAAATGGGCTTTTGTTCCTATGTTTATGTATAAACTGATTTGGTTTATATATATATATATATGTCTTATGGGTATTTAGGTTTTAGGGTCAGAGTGTTTCAAGGAAGTGCTTAAGAGAAATTCTGTTTCTTGGCATGATTTGTTTATAGGTTTCACTAGATGGGATTGAAGTAAAAGAAGTAATAGCTTGTAAATAAAGATTGTACCTTAAAGGATCAATTCGAGCTAAATTAGCATAAATGTGATTGCACCTTTTATGTATAATCTTAATGTACGGCATTTGTTTAAAGAAGTGGATGTGAAATTAAGGAGTTTTGTGTCGAGTGAGGAAGGGATATTCTATTGTTAGATACGACTTGTTGGTGTGGACAAACTATTTGTGAAATTACCTAGACAAATCCAAAAACAAAAAAAAAAAAACAAAAAACAAATACTGTATACTTTACTTCCTTTCTTCATTTTTTATTTTTCAACATCCTTCATTAGTTGTTATACACACTCTCGATTCCTTTATATCATTTAATTTCATAAACACTAACATAAGCTTTCTTCCATTCTTTCTTCCTTTTTGTTTCTTCCTTTCACAATAGACTAGTTTTTATTCATTGCCTTTCTCAACCTCTTTTTTTTTTTTTTTTTGTCCTTTTACAGCTTTTCATTCATTTCTCTCTCTCTTTTTTTTTTTTCATACATTTCAACTCAGCAACGTCTTCATACACTCATCTCTATATACATTATCCCTCGACCTCCCGTCATTTCATTTCATCTACATCCCTCTACTTTTATTCACATTCATATTCCTTTTCAATTTCATTTATTTCCTCATCTTCTTCCACTCTATACATCTTTCTTTTGATTTCATTTCTTTCCAACCCATATCCCTCTTCGATTTCATTTTACCTCAACCTATACACTTTTCTTTCGATTTCATTGACACCCATTCAACATAGAATGCCACAATGTACCTTATGACCTGAAATCTGAAGATCCATTGAAGACAATTATCAAAGATTATAGCTGGAGCTTAAAGACCTAAAAACTTATGCTACTTTCAAGAGATTGAAGCAATCGTTAACAAAGTGTAAGAGAAAGAAATAACTAGGTAGAAACAAACTAGATGAAAAAGGAGACACCAAGAAGAGGATTCTAAAGCTACTACTCAAGAAATTCAAAGCTTGTAGGAAAACTAATGAAGCTTGAAGACCAGTAAAGTTAGGAGCTGTAGCGGAAGAATAGGAGCTTTGCATTGAAGATAGAGATTATACTAATTGGTGTCAAAATTGCGATTCTACCCATACGATTCTACGAGTTTATGATATTAGGAAGTCTTTCCAAGTTAACTCATATATAAACTCTTTTTCATATAGAAACTTATGTTTTTAATCAAGTTTGCATGTAAACTTAGTAGAAACTTACTTTTTTGACCAATTTTACTAATTCTACATATTTATGTTGGATGCGCTAAAAATAAAAAAATACAATTAAGATTTTACAAGCCATCAACTATCAGGGCATTACATCATCTTCCCTATTTTTTTTTTCTTTTTCTGTCTCTTAATCCCTTATTTTATGTTCATAGCCTTCACTCAAGTTTCAGTTCTCATAGCAAAGATTACAAGAAAAACTATATAATTCAATTTATACTACTAGTAATTTAAAATGAGTTGAAATATTTGATTCTCTTTAGTTCATTGTTTTTTTTTTTCGAAAGAAAATAATGAAAAAACTTTAGTTTCGACTTTGTTTGTTCTTCTTTTATATAAGTTTAATTATATATTATTAAGAATTTTTTATGAAAAAAGAACTTAATCTCTTCGGTTTTATATTTCCATTATATATTTTAAGTTTTGAATAACTATTATATGCATCTCCATAGTTTTTTTAAAGTTATTTTACATAGTGTATAGAAACTTATATTTCTATATTTCAATTTTATATTCCGATTTTATTAATCCTTCAGCAATTCTATATAGAATCATGAGTTTGACAACCTTGATTGTACTTAAAGAAGTTCAGGGTGAAAAGTTCATAAGAATACTAGGATCAAATGACTAGAGCTGGGGGATAGTAAATGTTGGATTAGGTCAAAGAACACTGTTATAAACATTGCTAAGACATAAGAGAAGCTTGAACTATGGTAGGCCAGTTATTGTGTTTATGCCTTCTTATTTCACATTTCTAGTCCTTTTCTTTTGAACTGATATTAATTCCTTTATTGTTACCCTCTTGTTAGGAAAGTTTTCTATGAAGTTTTGCCACCAATGTTCAAAGCTGCAAACTTGAGTGAAGGCATTGGAGAACAGGTATTACACATTCTTTTCTTATCTCCTCCTTTATGTGCATGTTGTGTGTGTGTCACTGTTGTTTCTTCATGCTGTATCTTGCTCTTATTTTGCCCTTAATTTCTTGATTCCAATGTAGCATGAGCAAAGTTCATGTCTATGTGAACTGATTCATGAGCTATTTCTTTTGGTATTTCTTTATGTCACTAATACGACTGAGTTATAAGCTACTCTCCTTTTTTTTTTCTTTTAAAAAAAATTGCATTCATCACTAGATGGGTAAACCAATTATAAGGTGTTTACAGGCTTTGATCACTAGACATATGGCCGATAATGAAATAATCTTGTGCCACATGCTTTGTCCTTTAAATAAGTCACAAATTCCACATCAACTCTTGGTTCGCAAATTGGCAATCACTTAAATTATGTAGTGATTCGCTTGAAGCACCTCTTGACATTATTAATCTATTTTATTTTCGTGTGTGATGCTTGAATGTTTCCTTACAACTCTTCATGCGATATCTGATTAGAGATTTTATTACTTCATAATGTACTAATTTGATGTACATTCCTCTATTTTATTTAAAGCATATAATTCATGCAATATTCAATACATAATGCTTCATTTCACATGCTTTTCAATCCACTTGTGATATTTGTATGGAATGGGCTCATTATTTTAATTGAATATATGACTTTTCCTTTATAATGCTTCAACTTTATAGCATGCTAGAGGCTCCCATCATCTATTAAGACTAAAATGGAACAAAAATGTCCATTTAACTCTTAAGCCATGTGAATTTGACTCCCAAAGTAAAATGGAAAATGGCTTGTCTATACATCATGTAATAAATCCAATGGTCTATGATTCTTTGTATGTAAATAATCTATTCATTGAATCATGCTATATGGTCAGCATAATAAGAAATGCCCTTCACATTCAGTTTTTCTTATTTTGTTGTCCAAATTCTCACTTTATGAATTTGCTACTCTAAATTATTTTATTTAAGAGACAAGATCTTGCTAATAGGAAATCAAGTAACTTAAACATTTCGAGCATAGTAGTTCTAAACATGAAATTGTGTTGCATATGATGAGGCCCATTTGAATCTTGATTAAAAAAGTATATTACATCTTGTCCAACTAGTTGACTGGAAATTTGTAAATAGTAAATGTTTTCCCCTTATTTTACTAACTCCTTTTGTTGTGACATTAACTTCTCTTCATTTGCTATGTCTTGTAGTTAGTAAAGCCATCTAGTTGCTTCATTTCTCTTCTCCCCTAAGTAGTAGGAACCATATTTAGTGTTTGCTATCACTTTTCATGACTAATCAACATGTAATGAAGACTGAGTCCAGTTGTTCAATATGTAAAGACCCTATGAGGAAGCAGCATAATCTCATAGAAAAGAGTCTCAAGTAATGAAAACTCCAATACTATTATCCTTCAAATTGTATAAGAGAGAACCACACGTAAATGTAGCACATTAGGTATGACAAACATTAATGCATGGAGCCTTCCTAGCATATGCGCATGCACTAAGCATCTAAATACGTATGCATTAAGCATAGTGAGCATACATGTGTCAAGTATTGCACGCATACGCCCATCAAGCATTGCTCATAAAGAGAGCATTACGCGTGCATACCAATCGAGCATCACATACAAGGAGTGTTGTATGAAGCAGGTGACATGAGTAGCAATAATCATGCAAGGATAACCCCTTCAGATATCATATCTATCTATAACTTTTCTTCCTCAATTAGTGTTCCTCATTCCATCATGACATCATTAGAAGTCCAGTAATTGTACTGTAGTCCCTTAATCTTTACAAGTAGCAATATATTTGATGAATCACATTAATATAACTTTATGGTGACATATCATTTTGCATGGGAATAATTGTATACACTTGTAGTTGACCACTTGTACTAAAGGATGCTGTCTAAAGCTATCCATTGTAATTTTCTTAATTACACAATTGTAACTCTATTTTCTTGTAAACACAAGTTATGATTGAATATGGAGAATCCATAGCAATGAAATCCATTTATTGGTCTTTATGTTCTTCTGTTTCCTTAGCACTTCCACTTACTTTTTTATGAACATGTCTTGTCGTCATACGCTTAGGAGTAACAATTCTCCACTTAGTAATAGCATAATGGAAAATAATGTAGTGGGATTGCTTTAATCCCTTTAGTAACCTATAAAGTCTTGACAAATTGTAAGAAGCATTTACTAATGATGATATGACAAAGGATAACAGGCTAAAGATAGCATTCACTTAAATCAAAGCATACTTTGTCCTTGAAAACTTCATGCGCTTAGGAGCAATACATCAACTAAGTAACGATGTTGTTTAGTGTAAAGTAGTAAGATTGTCTTGTTATCTCTCCCTTTTTCTTAAAAAAATGACACTACATAATAGGGAGTAATGGCTCAACTTAGTCACTTTAGTGTCAAGTAGCATGAACTTGAAATTTATGAATTAGCATGACTTTAAGACTGCTTAGACTCTTTGATCCAAAGGATTTCTTATAGAATAGGCATAATTGCAAGACTGCTTAAATTTAATGATCTAAGGGGCCTCTTATAGAATAGGCTTAATTGTGAGACTACTTAGACCGAATAATCTAAGGGGGTCTCTTATACCATCTCATGTATTGAGGCAAGCTTTTTGCTTGTTAACAATAATAACTAAAGGATCCCCTTTGAGAAGTGTTAAATCGTGTATACGCAGCAATAGTGGCATTAATTGCTTGAAATCAATAATTCTTTTCTCATTAGTCAAGGGGTTATTTCCCACTACTCGACTATGCAATATAGCTTACTAAGGTATCATTTAGATTGAAGTGTCAATATGTTAATGTGCTCGTCAATTTAATTGTATCCACTACTTGATGGCAAGAAACATTCAAATCAATTGGGTAGCATAATAAGTATGTGGGATTGTCATAACTTGTTTACGCTTGGGAGACAACGCTCTTATCAGGTTGTACCTACAATTCAAGTTCATCATTATGCTTAAGAGTCAAGCTCTTACCCGTCAGCAATGATGTATAAACTATGTCTTATCTTTGTAATTTCTTTTCTTTTCAATTAATCAAGGGGTCTAGTTGCCTTGGGTAGCTATTGATTATATTACAGAACTATAGTGCCAAACAAATTAATCACTTTATTGTAAGTATTGTGTTCCATTCCAATGACTCTTTACGTACTAATGCCTTGTCAAGGGCATGAGATTTTGGTTATGTAATTATTTTCTTCGAATAAGCAAATGATTCAGTATTGATGAATTGATCAAATAAAAGTGAGTGTGGTTGTAAATGGAGCTAGTCTTTAAGCCTGCATCCAGATATGCCATTATTCCTATAAATGAATTAGGATAACCATATACTACACTGGGTCGAATAATGAACATGACATTGCATTAGGATTCTTATTAGTGAATGTCATTTTATTCAAGTAATCACCAAACTTGCTTTCTACACAGAGTGCAATTGCGATTAGGAATCTTGGCTTTTATATTCACATCTATAAATAGCTTTGCATTCTCATGCAATGAAACCATTCTTTATGTAAAGTATGTAACACCATGTGAGGTCATTTGTAGTTGCTAGCTTAACATCCTTATTGAAATTGAAGAGATCATAGAATCTTATATAACGGAGTTCTTCAAGAAAGCTACAATGATGTTGGTGTTTGTAATGTCCTCATCGTTCATAGATATGACCTTAATCACTTATCTCAATGTGTATGCCATTGTGCCTCAAGATCCATGTAATCTCTTATACCATATGAAGTATCCACATAGCACAAAGAAGCATTCCTACATTGCACCAAAGTTGTAGTGCTATGTGTTATGGTAGTTTAGCCTTTTTTTTTTTTTTAGGTACTATTGTGCAAGTGTCAAGTCTTCCCTCTCTAGTGGAGTCGTTAAAATAATGTGTGGGTTTAAATTGGAAGGGTTACATACGTGCTGCGTGTTAGATCGTGTTGCGTGTCAGATTGCGCTACGCGTGACTAAGAAAATGACTTGACTTATACGTATGGGATGATTAATTGAGGTAGAATAGGGAAGAGAAGTAGGTAGTCTTGATAGGTTCTAACATGTAAGATGATAGATGGAGGAGTGTGATAGCGTTAAACTCCACAATAGATGAAGAACTGGATAGTATTTTTGAGATGTTTGAGTGTTTAATCATTGAGACAATATTTTAACAAAGTATCGGTGTTAGTTAGAATTTGTCTCTTATCTAAATGAGGAGGTGAAGGGAGTATTTATAGAAGATGGTAAGTGGATTCAATTCGTTAGATCATGATGTTGATTAATGGTTAGGATTGAAGTTTTTTATAAATAGATCTCAAATGAGCTTTTTTCATGGGTTTAGACTTAGATAAAGGGCATTATTATCTTTTAGTATAAGTCAAATCAAGAAACGTTGGATCAAGCAGATATTTTTGAACTTACTTAGCTTCTATTTTTTTCGATAGAAATAGAGTCGTTATAAATATATACTGCTCTTATAGATATAGAAAACAAATAAAACTTTCTCCCTTTTACTTTCCTTTTTCTAAAGAAAAGGAATTTAAAGAATTTGTTTTATTTATTTTTAATTTGAAATATTCGAAATGGAAATCCATTTATTTTGATTATCCATATTTATTTATATTTATTCTTATATTTATTCTATTCTATATATTAGCTTTAATATTCTATATTCGATTTGGGCCCTACTCTAAAGTCACTATACTAAATCTCCTTTGATCATTCTAAATATTTATAGGTTTGACTCTTTGGACCTTATCACCTTAGCTTAAAAAGTTAATTCCACTTCAATTATTATGCTTAAAGCCCATGAGTCAAATTTAGCCCTCTACAATCTTAATAGAATTAACCAAAAAATGCAGTTTCTAAGGTCAATCTACATTAATAAGATATATTAATACATATGAATATAATAATGATAGTTAAAAGTATATCAATACAAAGTAGTTAAAGAGTTAAAGATCCAGCACAATGCATGAATAAAAGTTTGAATAATGATTATAATTATTTTTAAAAAAATTTAAATGTAATATGATGTTTTATTTATTGTAAAAAAAAACATGCTAAAAAATTATTTAAGCAATATATAGTCCTAAGAATGAATGCTTATTATATATGATTTATTGACTATTTAAGAGGAAAAAAAAAAACTCTCTCTCTCTCTCTCTCTCTCTCTCTCACACATTAACATGTTTTCTATTGCCAAAATATATACATTATATATAATATGTAATTTTCATGCAAAGAATATAGCATAATAGAAATAACAAAAGCTTCCTATATTATATTAAAATTCTGACAAAAAGTTATGGAAATTAATTAATGTTACCATCAAAAAATGATATATAAATATGATATGATATGTAAATAAATTATGAAATAATGGTATCACAAAACAATGAAATATAAAATAAGAAAGAGTTTCAAAAACATATATATATATATATATAATATGATATGACAAAATATGTTAATAAATTAACGATACTATAAAAATATGATATATAAATAAGAAACAAGTTCTAAAACCATATATTATGATATGATTAGTATGGTAACAATGATGGGGAAACTATGTTAATGTATATTATTACAGTTAAACTTATTTATCATTCTAATCTTCTACTATATTAAGCCAATACACATTTTTTGGTTGCATTAATCCTTAATTACCATCTATATTAATACAAACTCTATCAGTATAAAATATATTAATACTTTGTTTGTCTCTAGAATAATTACCACCTATCTTTTTTCCTTCTCAATGGTTACTTAAAGATCTCCAAATGATTTCCTACTCCCACTTTAAAGCAAACTCCTCTCCTTACGATTGAGCTACTATAATACAAACTAATACACTAATGATGATAAGGCAATATAACTATTATAACTTATAAGTAAAAAAATAATTATATAGATAATCTTATAAATATATCTATATCGTATCATTATGTGAAAAATTGCAAATGGAGGTAAAGACTTGTACCTTTTATATTAAATAATAAATTTTTAGATAGGTTCACTTCGTGTTTTGTCCATTAGGTAATACTAGAGGTGTTTTTTTCTTTTCCCACAATATATTGTGTTTTTATCGGTAAAAAGATGTAAAAGTTTTATATTCCTCTTTTTATTTGTATTTTTTGTGGCAATATGGAATAAAAGTTTTATTTAATATGGAAATGCAATAAAAAACACAAAACGAAGAACATTTCATAATCCTTTGTTAATTGTGAAAATGTTTTTTTTTTTTTAAAAGAAAGTGTCATTTAATTTTGATTTTCTTCTATTTTTATGGAACAATATTTATAGGGAGTGATGGGACGAAATGATTAGTTCTCCACAATCGCTTTTTTTTTTTTTTCTTTTTGACATTGCTAATTAATTACTATATGTTATATAAATTTTATTAAAAACACTTAATTTATTTATTTTATATATATTACAGGTGCGCATTGACTAGTATGCTACGAAGAGCCAAAATATTATTAATTTGGGAACGACAAGGTGTCCTATGTGGCACCATACTTGAGTTGGTCGTTTGTTTTCTTTTGTTATTGTTGTTGTTGTCCTTAATCATAAAATTTTAAAAAAAGAAAGGTTGCATAAACCAATGGAAGAAAAAAAGGTTGCATAAGTTACTTTCTGTTACTGCATTGTTCGGAAAAAAATGTAATGGAGACGCGACCACATGTCTCCGTCTTCTTCATCGGTTCTCTTACCGATCGTTCTCTTTCTAAACAGGGAATGACGCTTCTTCTCCTTTCACTTTCATGAATTTCCTTTCATGGAGTCCGAATCATTACACGGTATTCCTTTTCTTCTTCTTCTCCTTGTTTCCATTATTTCCGTTTGTCATATCGATGATATTTATGATGTGATCACAATGTGCATTGATTCAGTTCCGGTTTGTGAAACTTCCGTGAAATTTATTACATAATGGATAAATCTGCAATACATTTAAAAAAAAAAAAAGAAAACCCTTTGCATAATTGATGATCAAACTGATCTTACACTATTGAATTTGAGTTTTTGTCCACCTTTTATTAAAAGGGTCTGTTTAAGAAAATGTCGAGGCACTTGTCAAAGGGTCAAAATAGAAACTTTTTCATATTTTTTAAGGTGAAAGGCTAACTAGAGAGATGAAAAGTTTTCTCTTTTAACCTTCCAACAAGTATGCTGGCACCTATCATCGTTTTTTATCGAACAGGCTGGAAAATTTATTGATTTTGACGCCGAAGGATTAAGTTAAGGTATTGACGTTGATGTTTTTCGCCTTGTGAATTAACATTGTTGGTTTGTGAAGATGGAAGAGGGGATTTGGAGAAGGGAAAGTGTCCAAGGCTCAAACTTAGATCCCTCTCTTTTCCTGACACTTCTTCGTTGGTCAAGTCTCCATCGGCATGTTCAACACCAACCCCAAGTCTGGTTCTTTCTAATTCCGCCAAATCTTTAGGACCATCTAACTCTGGCAAAGCCCTGGTATTGTCGAATTCGGGTAAGAGAATAGACCAAGCTGGGAGAAAGAAATACGTGAAGCAAGTGACCGGTCGCCACAATGACACTGAGCTGCATTTGGCAGCACAACGGGGTGATTTGGATGCAGTCAAGCAAATTTTGGGTGAAATTGATGCACAGATGACAGGAACACTTAGTGGGGCAGATTTTGATGCCGAGGTTGCAGAGATAAGATCTTCAGTGGTAAATGAAGTCAATGAGTTGGGAGAGACTGCCCTTTTCGCAGCAGCTGAGAAAGGCCATCTTGATGTAGTGTTCGAGCTATTGCAATATTCATCTAAGGAGGAGATTTCTTTTAAAAATGTGTCTGGTTTCACCCCGCTACATATTGCTGCAAGCAATGGTCACACAGGTATTAATCATTTTCAACCAGACAATTTTCTATTTAACATTTGGAGTTTATTTGCTGTGCTTTAGTAGTTGGTTATGATTTATTGATAAGCAGTTTTTGAATATGACCAGCTTTCCTAGAAGGAGAAAGGATGGATAACAAACTGAAACTGCGGTAGTCTAATTTCTCACTCTATCTTAGAATTGAGTAATTGGAATCTTGCAAATATTTTTTCTAGGAGTAGAATGGAGAGGATGATACTGCAGCCAGATAACTCACAAGTGTTTATAGTTATGGGTATCCTAAAACCTCTTCTTTTTTTTGTTTCTTTTTTCTTTTTTCCCCACCATTAAACTATCTAAAGATCAGTGTAGAAGTCAAAAGCGATCCTTCAAAAATATTATTGAATAAAATGAGATTGTTTAGACAAGGAATGAATGGAATCAAAAGTTATTGAAACACAGGTCATCATTATGTTAAGATCTAATTCTAGGAATAGAATGGCTATCAGAAATAACAGTGTTACTGCAGTTCCTTGATTAGCAAGAAAATTACCCATTGTGTTAGCCTCCTTCCGAACATGATTCATCTTCACTTCCTTCTTTTTTATCAAAGAATGAGTAGATAATAAAAGGAAAGAATATCCCTGTTGGTATAGTTTGATTGATAGAGTGGAGTGGTCTTTCCTACAGCCTATTTTTAGAAAACCATGGGCAATTAGATTCACGGAAAGCTTTGGTGCTGCATTAAGTTTTCTGTTTGGAACTCCCATTATTTTTGACTTTTGGACAACAATTACTGCTTGTTTGCAAAAACTGAAGCTCTCTGTCTCTGGTTTATATATTAAAAATTACCCCTACCACCTCTGTTGAGTTACTATTGCTGTGCAGCCATTGTCCAGGTTCTATTAGAATATGATCCAGTGCTATGCAAAAGCCTTGGCCCCTCAAATGCAACCCCTCTGGTGTCTGCTGCTGCAAGAGGGCATACAGAAGTAGTTAAACTGCTTTTGGAAAAAGATCCTATGTCAATAGAAATTGCTCGTTCTAATGGGAAGAATGCATTGCATTTGGCTGCTCGCCAGGGGCATGTTGATATTGTGAAGGCTTTGCTTAACAAGGACCCACAGATGGCAAGACGAACTGATAAGAAGGGGCAGACATCATTGCATATGGCTGTAAAAGGAGTCAGTAGTGAAGTAGTGAGGTTGCTACTTCAGACAGATCCTTCTATTGTAATGGTACGGGATAGGTTTGGGAATTTCGCACTACATGTTGCCACCAGAAAAAAACGTGCAGAGGTAATGATTACTGCTGCCTAATTAAAAGTATCGTATCTCTCAGTGCTTTTGTCTAATGATGTCCGATTTACTTATGACTATATAGCTAGATTTGGCTTCTCAAGAACAGCTTTAGGATGAAAATTTGTGGAAGTTATTTAGAAACAATATCTTGACCAGCAACTCATGCTTGAGTTTATCACAATCAACAAAAGATTCGTTTCAAATACATCCTACTATATATCTGATATAACTTGGCCTTTTATCTTAAATCATGAAAAAAGTTTCATGGTATATCTGACTTGGTAAATGGGAAACGGAAGAATAAGCTATCTAGAAAAGGTAAACATGTAAAATTTCCAATGACCTGCAAAGCCTTGCATTAACCAATCACAGCATGAATGTGTAGATCTATTTGTCACTGATTTTAATGCTCTATAGCTACTCTTCCATGAATTTTTCTTCTTTACGGACGTTTCAAATCTCTCTCCCTTACAAACTGGCTATCCTCCTTTCTTCTCATCAGACTTAAAGCAGCTTCTCTTTATCTCACGCATAGATAACTTATATCAGGGAACACAAATTTGGAACATATCATAGTGAAGTATATGCAACTGCTACTTTTTCCTTGCAGATTGTGAATGAGCTGCTTTGCCTACCTGACACAGACATCAATGCAGTAACAAGAGACCATAAAACAGCACTTGACATTGCTGAAGGACTCCCTCTCTCAGAGGAGACGGCAGAAATAAAGGAATGCTTAGCCCGATATGGTGGACTCAAAGCCAATGAACTGCACAAACCTCGAGATGAGCTTAGGATAACTGTGACGGAAATTAGGAAGAATGTTCAAACTCAACTTGAACAAACCCGAAAAACTCATAAAAATGTGAGTGGTATTGCCAAGGAGATACGAAGACTTCATCGGATAGGAATTAACAACGCCACCAACTCAGTCACTGTGGTGGCTGTGTTATTCGCCACAGTTGCCTTTGCTGCCATTTTTACTGTTCCTGGTGGTGATTTTGAGAATGGAGTGTCTGTAGTGGCCAGCCGTATATCATTTAAGATATTCTTCATCTTTAATGCGATTGCACTCTTTACATCTCTGGCTGTTGTTGTGGTACAAATTACTGTTGTCAGAGGCGAGACCAAATCTGAGAGACAGGTGGTGGAGGTGATCAACAAATTGATGTGGTTGGCCTCTGTGTGCACTACGGTGGCATTTATTGCTTCATCCTATATAGTGGTGGGTCGACACAACAGGTGGGCTGCTGTCCTTGTAACAGTCATTGGTGGAATTACAATGGCCAGTGTTCTCGGGACAATGACATACTATGTGGTAAAATACAAACGGATTCGGCGAGTGAAAAAGAAAGAGAAGTCCTTGAGGAGTGGAACCCCTTTGCGACATACCTCTGAAACTGATTCAGAAGTCAAACCAATTTATGCCATCTGACATAGCCATCACAGCTGCTGACTGTGTAGGGTGGACTTCCTAACTTGTTATAAATTTCACACATAGTTCCAAGAGGTGGCTTTTTAGCCAAATGGCTTGCTGTTGCTTGACCTTTACTCATTACAGGCACTGAAAGGTACTTTTGTGTAGTTTTTATATTTTTCTTTATGAGTGACTGTTTTCTGCTGTTGAGAATTTATCTTACTCTAATAGTAAATGAAGCATCTTTTTTGTTGAATTTTTAGAGTTGCATGTTGCGTTAGCCTAAGTGATTCCATGTATCTTTCATTGTTTCCTTCTCTTGCTTTGTTTTTCTAGACAATCTCTACTTTTTCTCTGTTCGAAACTAATGATCCCCAATTTATCTAATGACATATTAGGTTATATATAAAGGTTGGTAGGATAATGTCGTAATCAAATTTGATTGAGTTTTACAGTGAAAAAAGAAAAAAGGTTGATAGAGTTAAAAGTACAACATTACTTCATATCCTGTGAAAACCGTCAATTCAAGACATTCCAATGCAAAATAAACAGTCCAATGGTTCATTTATTTGTCTCAGTGCATCAGAAGTAACTGAACTGAGCTGGCTCAAAGTGCTACTCACACTTTAGTAGAATCTGCTGGACTGAAGAGAAAATGTTACCGCCCGGATGAAAGAGTACTTGGAAACGAAAAAGAAACAAATATATATTGTGCCAGGCAGCTGCTTCACGTGAAAAATGTACAGATTAGAACAGGGGTTGTGTTGATATTTTTTCAAGATTTCACAAAATGTGTTTCCGGCAAGTTACTTTTGCCATCTTTCTGCCTTATTTCTTGAGGCCTTCAGGACAGTGTACTAGAAGAATGAATTTGTATCATTTGTTCGCTGACAGCAACGCATCTGTACCGAGTATTTGGTTTGAGTTTGTACTGTATAAACTCAAGTACATCTGTTATTCTTGTACGCTTGATGGAAACTTTGGTTATATGGATCTCTTCTCTCCATTGTAGTTAATTTTTTCGAGTTGAGCTTGTCATAACTGTGAGTTTTGTACTACATGTTGTTGCATGTGTCATGAGCGCAGAAAAGTATAAAAATACAGGTCATGTTTTTAAAATTTTTCCCTGAAGTTTCACTAGGAAATCATTAAATTTGTGCAGCAAATATCTCCATCATTGATGCAAATCTTGGTTGCATGATTACAGATTACAGAGACGAACTAATAATAAATAACTATCTTTACTTCTTTTGCTCTTTTCTGCACAATCATGATACTTGCCACATAATGCCTGGAAACACCAGAGAGAGATGGTGATTGAACAGAGATACACATGCAAGAAATTTTGTAAATTTTGGGTCAGCTTTCTCTTGGGTTCACTTTACAGGGGGTCATACTCAAACACAACTTTTCTAACTGAGGTCTCTTGTCCTTGGGAATAAAGTATGCCTTATGAATATGACAGGTTTGTTGCAGAAAGTTTTCATGGAAAAATATCAACAAGAACCCTCAGGCACTACTTAACAAATCAAATAAAGAAATTTGTGACCTCCTTTTACACTTGATTTTTTCATAAAATATATCATCAATACTTGAAAGCTTAAAAAACTTTCTATTTACGCCTTTAATTATTAATAGCAAACCTAGTTCTTACTTGTAAGAAGATGTTAATGTGTGTTTTTAAGGAAACATGCTTAAAGAACCAAATGAAAGGAACTTTTAATTTTTTAAAACACCATTTTTTTTTTTTTTGTAAACTATATAGCCAGTATTAAAAAGCATGAAAAGTTTTCGTTTTATATCGTTAATAAGTACACCAATACCCTAATGCGACCCTTATTTATAATACAACTAGAAGTGAAAATTTATTGATTCCATGAATCTTTCCTGACATTACGCACATGCACCACTTGCTCACTGCTGGTCCCTTCAGTTGACACATATGATGCTTCCATTCTTTCAGTAGACTTGGACCCTTTATGCAACATCATTTTCTTCATTGTTGGTACCAAAAATTTTACGGTTCATGTATTTTTGTACTCGGTTTATGTACATGTTAGAAAATCAAAAGGTCTAGTAAACAAGCTGAAAATTGTTGGAAGAACGGCTATAATCATAGCAAAGTGTATGGTCACAACAAAAGAATTAATAAAGTAATGTTTCATTTGAATTTCGACATTATTGAGGGGACTGTCTATTTCCTTTCCCCTCCTATGTGTGCTAGTTTTGGTGTCAATACAAGATTTTATGACATGAGATCCTAGACAATTATGTTTATTTTTATTCCCCTTTAAATGAATGAGATCACTGATCGGCAATGCAAAACGACTTTTACTCTTCCTGTAGAAACACAAGGTATTGGGATTTTATTTATAACAATGATCCATATCAAAATCTCAGCTAAGATTTTTTTAAGCTCTCAATCATTGCATTTTTTTTTTATTTATTTAAACGAAATCGGGGCCAAGTGATTAATTCCCCATTTTTTTGAAACATTTTTCGTGGACCTAAGACGCAATAAACCGATTCAGAAACCAAACTCAACGACGGGGAATTTATGTGCTTGTCCTACGTTCTCTACGGGGAATTTATGTGCTTGTCCTACATTCTCTTAAGACTGGAGCCAGCAATTAGATATTTGTACACGATATGATATGATTCGAATGGGTTAATATATAGAAAATTTTAATGTGAAATATAAACGAGTTAAACACATTTAAACATAATTAAATTTATGTCCAAATTTGGATCAAATTTTAAGATCTGAACATAGGATACAAAACATATTATATATTCTTCTATATTCATATTTTATTACAAAAATCTTTTCTTTATAAGTTAGAGATCTCAATTAAAAATAAAGAATATTTTTAACTATATATTCTTTTTATTGTATCATAATTTAAATATGCAAAAAATTACAAATTTATATATACATTCTTCAATAATCTTTCTTGAAAATCGAAGAAATAATGTAATAAATTTGAAAATCAATACTATCATATTCTAAACATGCAAAAAATTATGAATTCATGTCCTCCCTAGAAAAAAAAAAAAAAACAATATGATAAAATTTGAAAATCAACACTAGTAATAATATTACTATCTATTTAATCTATAGTTACACTTAATTTAGTACTATTATATAACTTAAAATTTTAAATTTTTTATATTTAGTAAGATTTTGCTTTACTATAAATATTTTTTTAAGTTGTAATTTTTTATTAAGTATAAAAAAACTATGCCATTTGTCTTTGTATTTGAATATTATTATTATTCTTTTCCCTTTATATCTATATATATTTTGTAAATTTAATTAATAAAAAGTATAATATGATAAATGAAATATGATATGATAGCACGAGTTGTTAGTTCTAATATAAATAAGTCTAATTTGGACACTAGACAAGTTATATTATAGATTTAAGTTTTATACACAATTAAGAAAAGAATCATATCACATATTTAAGTTTTTTGAATACAAATCCGTTTAAACATAAAAACGAGGCATGTCATAATAATACGAATTACCTACTATTAAAAAATCTTAAAAGACATGTCTCTTTGGTGTCAAAATCAGAAAGGGCTCATTTAAGAAAACTTGTAAATCAATTAGCATGGAAACATACTTGAATTTCCTATCGGTTTGGCCAAATATTGCATGGGTCGTAGCCATAATTTAACAGTAAGATAAACTGCATGATTGTTCAGGATATTCGAAGACAAGGAACATCTTTATGGGACGAACTTCTGATATTTCTGGAACCTTGAGGACAGTTGCTTTGAGAATATCTATGAAAATAATTTACAGCGAGAGTTAAAAAAGTGAGCATTGAGATAGGCCGATCACAGGTCATGAAAAAACAATACACACCAGATGGACATCTTCCGATAAAATCATACGAACTTGATATGCTTACAATACGAAGAGACAATCCACAAAATTATATGATATGAAAGATAACACGATTTTAATGTAAAATAATTAGGCAACACAAATTATCACCCCAACTTGGGGAGGTGTTTTTTTCATTGACAAATTGTGTAGTAAGTTTCACGTTTTTGCTTAACGTGTTTTGTAAAATAGAATGCTCATTAACAGTCAACTAGTGGACTCTATACTTACAGTATGCGTGTTTCAAAATATGATGAATAATTATTAAATAGAATACAAATTGGGATTGTTAAATATATATATATACACGCACACACATATACTGTTTTTCTTTTCAAGCAATAGTCAACAAATGTCCACAAATGATAATGGTCGAGTAATCTCTCTTTACCCCAATTTCTGCAATTGTATTTTATTTATTAATTTATTTGACCGATGTATATTTAGATTATATGTGATATGAAAAGGATTTTGTACATTGTTGTCCGTTAACCGCTTAGACATTTTTGGACGTTGATTTTGTTGCTCTCTTTTAGTTCTGACTTCTGACCTTGGCCAGGCTGGAGAATTTTCGGCTTTAACTCACCCAAAAAAAAATAAATAAATAAAAGAAAGAAAGTTCAGCTTTAACATACGGAAAGAGCCTTTATACGGATTTCTTTTCACAGTTTATTCTTAGGAATGCACTGATATTTATGGCTGTTTTATAAAAGATCGCGACGAATCCATTTCCTGTAGTAATTAACGAACTGAAGCAAGGAGTGCTATATATTCCATTGCATTAGCATATCTTGTTAAATAGGTGGGTGAAATCGATTATCTCTCTGGGAAATTTAACTTCCATTGAAATAGCACCCATTAATAGAAAACTTTACGAATGTAATAGCCTATGAGATATATGGAATAAGTTTGCCTTTTCTTTTTTTTTTTTTCGGTTGATAAAACCATTCATCCATTATCTAATTATCGAAATTTTTATAATAATCTAAACGGTTAAATGATCGGATATAAATTGTAAATATTATGACATTATGAGTAAAGATGTCAATCTTGCTTTACGTTAAAAAAAAAAAAAATGTCAATCCTGTGAAACTTAAAATAAAGCCATAATCCCTTCTTTACCCCTGCTCTCATCAATTATACATTATCATCGATTATAATAGTGCTTTAAGTGATTAGTGAGGATAAGATGAAAACACCAGTTGGGAACAGCTAAATTTTATTCCTCCGTAATTTCCACTCGATTCCACTTTATCCATTTTCTTACTGCTCATTTTTACACCTTGGCCCAGTTGCAGAAATTCATTTTGTTATATCATGTGATTAAAGCTAGAACCTATTCTCATGTCATTAAATTCTTCTTTCCTGGTCCGTTTGGACCAACCTTTTGAAAAATTTATAACTTTGAATGTTGTACTATGATTGAATGTCTAATAAAAATTATATTAAACACAACAAGAATAAAAAGGGAAAAAAAAAAGAAAAAAAAAGAAAAAAACCAAGTTGAGTACGAGAGAATAAGAACATCAACACCAGAAACGTTTAAGGGATTACCTATTCTGCAATTACAGAAGGACTTTTCCTTCGTACAATTCTACCGCATAAAATCGGGACGAAACCATTTTTGAGAAATTCTACCGTCATCCAATCGGTCATCAAATTATTAAGACTTAATAATTGAAATCGATTTGTTAAGTTTTGATAATTGATTCGATGGTTTAATGACTGATTGGACGATTCGAGCACCATGAAAGGACTCTTTTAAGAATCACACAAATATTCTTGAATCCCTCAAATTATATGAAACAATATCAAATGGCCCCACCAGCCTTTTTCTCTTCTCTTCTCAAGTACCAACTTCATTTATCACCTTTTTAGGACCCTGAGACTGTTTACAGTGAGCAATTGCTCCTTCAATGGAACTTTCCAAATCAGAATTTGCACTGCTGCTCCTCCTGAGCAACTGGAGGTCATATAAACCGTTCAAACTAAATGAAGACGACAAAGACGAAGAAGATGAAGATGAAGATGAAGAAGAAGACACAGATGATGATGTTGAAGAAGATGACGACTTAGTCGTACAATGCCTTTGAATTGCACCTGAAAATGACTTCCTGTGGTTGCTCTCGTGAACCTCCCTATCGATATACCGACCTCCATCATCTTGTCGGTAAGGAGCTCTCCTGGAAACCCTCGTATATTTCCGGGTTTTCGCGGTGTCCTCTGCATGCACACATGAAGAAGCTTTCGCACAACACTCGTTAGAACAGGTAGACTTACTAAAGAGTGATTTCAGGTATGTCCTAGAAGCCTTGAGCTTCTGGCAGAGTGAAGATTGCTTCAGCTTCTTTGACCAAGAAGAGTGGTAATGGTGATGGTGTTTCTTTGTATTGGTAGTGCTGCTTCCGAAACCTCTAAGTTCAGTCGACCAGTCAAAGTAGCATTCATCTTCCGGGTTAAGTTCACAGCTGACTCTGCATGATTCTGTGGGTGAAATGTTGCAGGAACCGAGTGGGGTGTTTGTGTTAGTACATGGTGCTGTGGAGGAAGTAAAAACCAATGATGGGGTAATAGCAATGGAACTTTCATCATCTTCCTGCTCCTGTGTTTTGGTGGTTTTGGGGCTTGTTTGGAGAAGGTTCTGGACCATTTGGAGTCTAGGAGGTAAATGAAGAGGAAGGAGTTTCCCTCTATAAAAGAGTTCATCAGCAGGAGATAAAGCTGTGGTTCCTATGTCTTGAGAGAGTGAAGTACACTTTTGGAACTCAAACTCTCTGCTGTGTGGCGGAGAGTTAATGGAGAAGCACAGCAAGTTTGAGTGGGTGTGAGCACTCAAGTCCATGTCTATGAAATCATCATCTGTATGGCTGCAGGAAGACTTTCCTGTTGCCATCTTTGAATAACTCTCTCTCTGATTCTCTTGTGAGGGTGTGTCTCTGGTGGTGGCGGGGGTGGGGGTGTGGTGGGTCGGTGGGTTTGGGTGGGTGTGGGCGGATTGAGGTTGGGAAGAGAAGTGGAGAGGAGGAGCAATTTTTAAGGAGAGGAAATGGTGCCAAACGAGGGAAAAGATGTTAAGATAAAAAGACAGAGCATGGGTTGCTGAGGAAGTGTCGGATCATTCCTAGTTTTTACTTTTGTTTTTGGGGTTAAAATAGGAGAAAGGCTTAGTTAGATATCCAAATTCATATCATGCTAGCCTAATTAGTATGAAAACTATTATCCTTCGAGCAACGTTTAGTTATAAAGGTTAAATTGAATAAATAAAACTCAACAAAAAGAATTGGACCGAACAAGTCTAGGGAGAATTAGATAATACAAATTTATAGTACTATATTTGATTTACATAGTACTAAAAATAAAATTTATTCTACCTTTTGTTTAGTATATATAAGTATTAAATTTGTTATTATATTCTTACATTTATACCCTCAACATTGTCTAATATATATTTTACTTATATTTTTATATTAATTGAAATATGATTTGAGCAAATTATTGGATTTATATAATTAAACAAATTATATATAATATTAAATAAAAAGCCATAAATTTGCTAGTTATAAAAAATTAATTATTTATATTATAAAATACATAATTTTTTGTAATATTTAATAAAAATAATATTAATTAACTTAATATTATAACATTAATGGGTACTTTTGAAAATGTAAGATATTTTTGTTTTTGTTCGGTAAATTTTATTTTTATATCATGATATAAATTAGATAAAATTTGAGTTTTTTATCTAGTTTATCAATATAATTTTTTTTCAATCACTAAATAAAGTTATAAACTAAATATAAAACAATTTTTTTTATCTAATTCAATACTGTAAAAATAATATAACCAAACGTTATCTTAAAAAAATAATTATTCAAAGTCTCACTGTGCATCAATTACGTAATATATAGTTAGAAAAAAAGAAAACAAAAGAAAAAGAAGTTGTGATAGTTATCCCAATATGATGAATAGAGTGTCAAAATTTATATTAAATTTTATCTATATTAACATTTTACTTATATTATGGGATTTTCATTCTAATAAGTTTTATATATACTGTTTTATAACACGAATTCTATGCTCTAGTAGGAGAGATTAGGGGTGGGTATGGTTCGGTATGCTTTATTTCTCTTCTATTGAATTGAATCTAATATAACAGTTCAATTGTTTTTTAAAGTTAAACCAAATCATATAATTCGGTTCATAAATTTTTCAAACCTAATTAAAATCGGTTCTGTTTGATTTGATTCACGGTTTGAACTGTTTGTATCAAATTTTTACTAAATATTTTTATCTCCCATAAATATAAAATTTTAAATAGAATTTATTCAATTTAATCTTAATAATTGATACGAAATTATGATAAAGAATAACAAGATATAAAAAATTTGAAAAAATTTATAAAAATTAAATGAAAAAAATTTAAAAAAATATAAAATAATTGTATGAATTTTTTTTATTTAAATAAATGGTTCTGTTCGGATCTAAACGATACGATATATTTTGGTTTGTTTTTTCTAACTAAACCGTAAACTATTTATACATAATCAAATCAAACCACAAAACGAACAATTTGAAAAAAATAAATTTTTTGGTTCGATTCGCGGTTGGTCATCTTTTTACCCAATCCTAAGATGGTTGGATTCTCTCGGTGAAAGATAAGAAAATTGTTTACCCAAAAAAACAAAACGAAAATAAACGGTGGACTCTTCCAAGGAGTAAAATGCAAAAACCAACAGTGGATTCTAGTTATTAGCACTGAAGACTGAAGAGATGCCACTCCCTGACGGCTGGACCCATTTGCTTCTGCCCAGTGCTTGGCTTAAAACAAGTGTATTCAATTATGCGATAGTTTTAAGGATAATGACATTTTCTAATAACTTATTTAACTCAGTTTGAATTTGCCTCCATACAGCATTGATAACGACCCTATTAATTTTGTCCACCAAAAAAAATAAGAAAAAAAAAACCATCCTATTAATTTTGCTGATCAGAAACTCCTAATATAAAACATACTAACTTTCCCAAAAATAATAATAATAGTAATAGTAATAGTAATAATAATAACCAAACTCCTCATCTTGAGGTGAAAAAATAGTAATTAAGCTAAGACCACTCTAGCCCATAAGAATGACCCCATTATTCTGTATCATATAATTCTGTTCTATTCTATTATGTTTCAATCCGTTTCATTTCGTTTTATTCTAAATAATTTCCATGCTCTATTTGTTTTAAGAAAAATCACATATTAAAATAAAACATTTTTCATTAAAAAATATTTTCATATATTTAGATATTTTTATAATAATATATTGAAAAGCTTTTTTGATTTTTACTTGCAAATACTATATAACTTATAATCATATCTAAATATATTAATATTTATATATTACTATAAATATATTATATCAAATATTTTATTTAAAACAAAAGTATAAATATAAATGATTTTTTAGTATATATTATGGTAACTGCTTTAGTTGATTTTGATAATATTTTAATAAGTCTATAGTTTTTTATTAGAATAATTCTTTTGTGTTTAAAATATAAATCATAGATAAGTTACGATAAGAATAAAAAAAAAAAGAAAATCATTTTCTTAGAGTTAAAACACTTGCGTATATTATATTAAAAGACAACACTTTATTTTGAAACGAGTAAGTTGTTTTCCTAAAAATATAAAAATAAAAAGAAAAAGAATTTTACCTTTAATGGGTGGACATTTTTCTTTATAAGGAAAACGTTTTCAATTTAAAACATCTTTTCTAGTAAAAAAAAAAAGGGAAAATTGGAAAAATATTTTCCGAAAAATGTTTTTCTAGAAACAAATGAAACCTTACATATGAAATATGATAAAAGTAAAGTTAAAATACACCAATTAATGTCCAATTGTCAGAAACCTCAGCAGCCATCAGATTTGAGGTTTCTAGTCTATTTATGACTAAGTAGGTTAATCTATGTTTGATTAAGATATGGATTTCACTAGTAAAGCGATTACACGTGCTTTTGATAAATAAAATGTAATTGAAAATGATCGTACTTGTAGCTATTAAAAATATAAAAAAAATAATGTATTTATGTTGAAAGCGTGTACGTGACTTGCTCTGGATGGATTGGCACGAGTTGACCAATTCGGTGCGATATTGAATATTTGGAGTGGCCAAATGAACGAAAGCTCCACGAAAATCAGTTTTGAAAAATCATTATAATGCATATTATTAAAAACTAATAATATCAAACCCGATTCGGATGGTTGATCTGAATATATAAGGGGATCAAAAATTAAAATAATAAAACTTAATTTAATTATGATTCAGACGAAGTTAAATAAAAAATGGATAAGATAAATTAGTTTTATGATTAGATCGATTAAAACAGATTGAACCATAGGAGATTAATCCGAATTTAACAGCAATATTAAAAACAGATGTTATTCAACCCCCTAGAATATATTATAAGACTTAGATCAAAATTCCTCCATCTTGCTTTTATTGATTTCTTAATTTACCGAAAATACTCAATTGTGGTTCAAGATTATTATTATTATTATTATTTTAAATGGTGTTAATAACTAGCGAAGGCTAGTCAAATAAAAGAAGCGGAAGGCTGGAACCATTGTTTTGTATATTCATCCAAAACGTTTTCTCCAATGGCACTTGGTTACATTATCCCTGCTTTGTCGTTGCACATATATAACGGTCAATTTACTTTGAAATGGATATTGAGCTTTAAGTTAAACAAGCATATGCATACTTGCATTACATGTGCATAAAATAAAATTAACAATTCAATGAAGTTTAAAACATAAAACAAAATTAGTATACCAAAAAAATAAATAAATTACAAAATCAAATTGCATGCATGATAAATAAATATAGAAAGATAAAAAAATAATAATAACGCTAAAATGGCATTAGAAAGGATAGAGAAAAGAAATATACAACCACAATATATGTCTTTGTTGAAATGAACAAAAAAAAAAAAAAAAACTCATAACATTTACTTTCATTCGTTAAAGAAATCATTATGAAAGTCCCTATCTCTAATACTACTAACCACCATGTTGATATAGCTACCTAAATGATAGGGGCCGTGTATACACCATGTAAACATATTCCTAAAACCCTATCAATATTAACATAGGAAAAAGAATATCCATCACTTATAACAATCAAACTTTGCATTTGAAGATATATTCAATTTTTTAAAAATTCCAAATAATATATTTTTTTGACAAAAAAATAGGCAACAATATAAAAAGTTATATTATAGGGGAGAGACATATTTATTAAGTCCCTTAAGTGGTGATGAAGACTTTTTCTTAGGACATTGTCCCTCATGATCATTGCATATGTCTAGTTTGCAATTAAAATAATAAATGACCAAAAATTTTAATTTAATACTCAAAATAACAAAAAAAAAAAAAGAAAGGGTACAAACTGAAATCATTTGTAGGGAAAAAAAAATAAATAAATAAAGAACAACCAAACAAACTACATCCAATTGCTCCTTTTCTCCAAATCATAAAGCAGCTAGATGTGCACATTGATGTTTTCTTATGTGAGACAAAAGAGTATAAAATCCAAATGAACCATAAGCTTATCCTGCTTAAGACATTACAAATTGAATAATTTGCATGTATAGTTAATTTGTGTAATGTCAATGAAAATTAAATGACATGTAACATGTAAATTAAAGGCAGGGAAGCTACATAATTTAAATGAAAGAGATAAAGACCTTTGATGAGCTTTTCTTACTTAAGCCAATCCCTTGTATCAAAACATAATAGACGTGCTTGATCATGTTTGAATTGATTTGCCCACTTTCTCTATGCTTCAGGACCTCCATTAAAACCTGAAACATCGACAACACAAAAAATAGCTAAAGAACTATCTCTGCATGGAAAAATAATCCCCTTACTTTTATTTTTTTTTTGTTTTCGCTTACCAAGCACGAAGTAACTCATATGAGTATTATATCCTAATTATTCAAGTATACTATATATCGTGACTATCTATAGTTTCCTTGCTTATATATGATCATAACAATCCAAATTAATATTTACATACATAGTCACAATCACACATTCTATTCAATTTTCTATAGCAGAAAAAGATAACAATGGGAACACCAAAACATTACTTCCCCTTACTTATTTCACATTAAACATCGTAAAACAATTTAGTAGGAATGCAAACATACCAAAAGTAAAATGACAAATGGCATTATAATGTCAAAGTATTGCTTCCTCCTATTTATTTCACTTTCAATTGCTAGTACCATAACATGATAGCACAAAATTGATTTGGTATGAATTCAAACAAATCAAAACTACCATGACAAAATGCATATCTTAATATAGCACTTGTCAACACGCTTATATAATGAATTTTCAAAGAAGAAAACCCAATCTCTATATATGCTATTAGCATAAATTCCGGTTACCAAGATCGAGTGTATACGAAGGATTTGTGAGGCATAACATCATTCTCTTCATAAATTTAGTATTACTTCCCAAAANTAATATATTATTTTAATATTGGTTTTCAGTTTGATAATATTATATAGAAGGTAAATAGGTAATTTTAAGAGTGAGATATAGTTACTTAAATCCCTTTGGGCTTTAATAATATAGATAAATAAATAAATAAATAAATGGGTTTAGCTTCATAAAGTTATGATATGGCTCTAAACCATAGTTTATGATAGTTTAGAAAGATTTAGCATATAATAAACTCATAGTAAGTATCGTTGAATTGATCAATTAGTTCTTAACTTTTTATTAGGGAGGTTTATGTATATAGAGAGGTTTTCAATGAACTTGGATTTAGAAGGAACTTATTGAGAGATAATAAGAGGAGTCATATTAGCTATCAACCATCGATGCAATCTGATGAACGTTGTTGATGGCCAAACTCTAAAAATATTCAAGAACTTTTCCATATTTTGGTGTAATTCAAAGACCAAAGAAATATCATCGTGCTATCAAATCACTACTTTAGGAGATCAAAATAAGGCTCAAGATGAAGAATGACTCCTTTTCCTTAAGAACAATGGGGTTAATGCTTTATGACTCTTTCACCTATCCCTTATGTATTTGAATTTATTGAAATTGTTTGTTCTTCCTTTTTACCTTTCTCTCTAAGTTATCTCCATGTGTCAATTTCATGTCATTTCTTTAAGATCACTTGAAATGTGTGGCTCACACTATAAGCATGTAATTATTGTGATAAGATCCATTTATCTACAAATTTTAACCTCAATTATATTAACGTCAATAGCATCCTTTGATTTAAGCATTTTATTAGATTAACCATTCTAATAAAGCATGTTGAACCATCTTTATATTCCCCTTCACTATGTCCTTAAGCAATAAGCAACATTTTCTTATCTACATCTCTTGCTATAGTCAAAAGAAGCCCTCCTTTCAACTTACCTTTTAAGAAACATCCATTGGTACCAAGTATTAACCTATACTTGTCTCGAAAACCCATCTTATACCCTTTGAAGTACACAAATAGATGCTTAAAATATAAAGGCAAATATGAAGAAGGTATCATTGCCACAACATGACGTATGTTCTTCTTACTCTTACTAGACTTCTAAACTTCGTATGTGCAGTCTTGTATGAGTGGTAATCTCATACTCATGCCTTTCGCAAATCTCTTCATTACTAATTCTTTTTGCATGATTACATTCCTTATACCTCAATTTTGCTGTGATTCTCTTTAAATAAAAAGTGATGAAACTCTAATAATTAATGCACCTTTTAGTATAATGGGTCAGAATTTATTGAAACTCCAAAGTTGAGCATGCTTAGTAAAGGGAGTACTCTTATGATGGGTAACTTCCTATAAAGCAACTATACTAAGGACAAAATTGTGCGACATGCTTGGTGGAGAACACTCCTAGAATGAGTGACCTCCTAGTAAGCAACTACACCAAGAAACAAAACCGTGTGCTATTTGATGCTAAAGTAAATAATAATTCGGTAGAAGGAATTTTTTGTGAGTCATTATATATACTATCCTCTCTTCTTTAACCATCTTCTTCATCTCACAAAGTATAATTTTCATCATCAACCTCAATTGAGATAAAAAGAAAAATGTTTTTCCAAGTGAAATGACAGCTTTTAATATTCACTCTACCCTTCTTTGAATGTCTTCACTACAAGCTCCTTTCACCTACTCTTGTAAGATGTAAAAATTACAAACTCACTATTATAGTTACTAAACTTAAAGTGTACCCTCTTCCCTTCATTTAATGTGACCTTTAATGGTCATTGGTGGCAAATTAAATATTTGTTCAACAAGTGGAGCTATTTTCTCTGCATCATAGTAGTTCTGATGGGAATCATATGACCATAAGACTAATCACTTGATCAAGAGCTCATGTCCTTTTGTATTTAGTTTACAAGTTATTTGATAATTCTAAGCTATGTTTGTTTGATAAGTAACAAGATGTGTTTCTTATGCACTTCATAGGTTCAAGAAACTTAAGTGTGATCAAATTAAAGCTTGAAGTCAATGGAGAAATAATAAATTATTTATTGATTTTGTCTTTTTTTTTTTTATTAAAAGGATTATCAAATATATTAAGTATTTGTTTATAAAAATCTTTTAAGAACATACTAACAATAGCTTAAAATATCAAAAGTAAAACAAAATGTTTTATGTAATCAGCATAGAGGATTCGGGTATAAAGATCATAATAACTGTAGGAATAAATTCTAGTAATAGGAGGAAAAACCCTATAGAGTTTTGAGAAACCCGAAATCCTATAGAGGCAAGTATTGGTAATAGAAGAAAAAATCTTAAAAGGTTTTGAAAAATATTGAATCCTATAGGGGTAAGTTTGGGTTTTATAAAACCGACTCCCAACCTATCTTGATTGTATCCTAACTTGAGGACCTAGGACCTAAGTAACCTATCAACGCTCCTAATCTATAGAATGTGTTAAGCTCCCATCTGAATGGTAGGCGAAAGAGAATCTAGACAGGAACGCCGGCATCCAGCTGGTAGCAACATAAGAAGTAAACGGGCAAGTCCATAAAATGACCTACAACCTCATCCGAAGGATAGCCGTAGTCTCGTTCGGGCGGTAACTTAATTTTCTACATTTAATTACTCTGTGTTTTATGTAATCTTTTCGGACTATCGTGGCCGTAACTTGAACTTTCTTATACTTTAGGGCCTATTATCAATTGTAATAAGCTCATTACAAATCATAAGCACTTTTGAAGGATTTTGATCTTCATTACATATTATTACTAATCCATTGATTGTCGTGGACGCTGGATTGGCTAAACCATGAGTCATATCAATCTAGTTAATTCTAGACCTATTATTTTGCGAGATGAATCATATTTGAGTGAGAGGGTCGTCATATCCATTCTATTTCGTAATCTCAAAATGCTAGAAATAGTAACACCACTTTAATATTGATTGTGATTTGGGTTGTATTCCACTAGATCGCATGATTTATTCACACCTTTTCTTCTTTTTTATACATATATCTACGTTTATTTATCTTTAAACCATTTATGACAAATTATCATGAAATATGTATGTAATAGGAAATTAAAGTTCTTGAATGCGTATGTTAATGGCTGCAACTCGAAGTTGGATTAGAAAACATGGTTTGCAAAAGCATTCTTGGACAAAACACTGAACATGTTTGCCTTGTAGAGGGATTAGCTATTGGGAAAAGTCACACACGACAAATTCAACTTTCTAAAATAAGTTAAAATATGATATCAATATTTTTAAATATTTATTTTAAAAGAAAAAATAGAAAACCTTTGTGCCACTAAAAAAAATAGCAAGATAAAAGTTGGGTGACGAGAAAAAGGTTTTCCAAACTTTCATTTTCAAAATAGTTAAATTAATATTATTTGTAATTATATGATTTTTTTTTTTAGTTTTTTTAAATTTTTCCTTTATCCAATTTTTGTATTACTTTTAAAATATTTTTTACTTCTTTACAATTTTATATGGTTTTTCTTTTTTATTCTTTTTATTTTCAATGAAAATAGTCTTATTAGCATCACAAAGTAGACAATGGGCTTGTTAGATCGAGGTTAGCATTGTTATTATAGTAGTTCAACGGGTCTTTTGTCTGAATCTCTTAATAGAACATTAATTTTTTATTCAAATTTCTTGAAAATTTGATATTTTATTTTAATTTATTCCTAAACATTAATCCCTAGTGTAATTTCTCATTGCTATTATTGGATAGTAGTAATTATTTAAGAAATGTTATTACTGAAAATATTAATTTTATTATTCGACGTGAATAGTTATCATCAAGAAATAATTTTTTTAATGTTTGGTTAATGGGATTGCCATATGTAATTAGTAGTAAGATTGCTACTTTGAAACATATAAATACCACTTAATGTAACCTACTAATTATTTTTAATAATATATGATACGATGGTTTTCATAACCAATAAGGAAGGTTACTATTGTTTAGTTGGGGGTTTGTTACTATCTCATCAGTGGTATTTATAGGCCAAGGAACTCACCTACTAAAGACATGTGTCATCCTAGGTTTGGTCATACAAGGAGTTTGGAGGAGGCATGCGTTGCGAGGGGATGGAACAATTCCGTCATTTAGTTGACCATGAACATGCTAGTAGCTACTTCAAAACCTGGGATGCTAAAGTATCCAAGGTTATCGGGTATGCTGATCATACCAAAAATGTCAAAAGGTAATCAATGTAGAGAGAGAGAAGGAGAGAGATCGTGAGATGGAAGTATTGTAAGCTTTGAGTTGTGTGCTGGGCATCTAGTGTGTGCTTGAGTGCATAGAGGTGACCTTGACCCGAAGGCTCGAGTTGAGCTCTCCAAGGACCTCAAAGTGTTTGGGGGAGCAAAGGTTCTTAAGGTTGGCCTAAGCAATTCATGTAGGCTTATAAGCAGATTGGTTATAGCGAAGTGTTCAAGGAGATCCCAAGTAGTTTGGATGACTCAATTCAAGCTCGTTAAATGAGGTTAGCCTCCTTCTTGTGGAGTAACTTAAGGGTACCTGAGCAAGTTGAGTTATTGAGATCAGGCTTTCAGTAGCTCAGACTAGGCCTTAAGAATAGGGATGCAAGTAGGTGAGTTGTTATAAGGTATCCGACTTGCTTAACTTGTTAAAAACCTTATAAAATAATACCTTATAAGGTTTAGGATCTGGATTTGAGACATAATTAAAAATACTATAGGATTTATGGTTGGATTTTATGATTATAAAAGAACCTGATAGGAAACCCGAGTGGATAAGAAATAATAAATTATTTATTGATTTTGTCTTTTTTTTTTATTAAAAGGATTATCAAATATAATAAGTATTTGTTTATAAAAATCTTTTAAGAACATATTAACAATAGCTTAAAAAATCAAAAGTAAAACAAAATGTTTTATGTAATTAGCATAGAGGGTTCGAGTATAAAGATCATGATAACTGTAAGGATGAATTCTAGTAATAGGAGGAAAAACTCTATAAAGTTTTGAGAAAACCGAAATCCTATAGAGGTAAGTATTGGTAATAGGAGAGAAAATCTTATAAAGTTGAAAAATATTGAACCCGTAGAGGTAAGTTCGGGTTTTATAAAACCCACTCCAAATCCATCTTGATCATATCCCAACTTGAGGTCCTAAGCCCTAAGTAACCTATCAACGCTCCTAATCTATAGAATGTGTTAAGCCCCCGTCTGAATGGTAGGCGAAAGAGAATCTAGACAGGAACGCCAGCATCCAGCCGGTAGCAACATAAGAAGTAAACGGGCAAGTCCATAAAATGATCTACAACCTCATCCGAAGGATAGCCGTAGTCTCGTTCGGGCGGTAACTTAATTTTCTACATTTAATTACTCTGTGTTTTATGTAATCTTTTCGGACTATCGTGGCCGTAACTTGAACTTTCTTATACTTTAGGGCCTATTATCAATTGTAATAAGCTCATTACAAATCATAAGCACTTTTGAAGGATTTTGATCTTCATTACATATTATTACTAATCCATTGATTGTCGTGGATGCTGGATTGGCTAAACCATGAGTCATATCAATCTAGTTAATTCTAGACCTATTATTTTGCGAGATGAATCATATTTGAGTGAGAGGGTCGTCATATCCATTCTATTTCGTAATCTCAAAATGCTAGAAATAGTAACACCACTTTAATATTGATTGTGATTTGGGTTGTATTCCACTCGATCGCATGATTTATTCACACCTTTTCTTCTTTTTTATACATATATCTACGTTTATTTATCTTTAAACCATTTATGACAAATTATCATGAAATATGTATGTAACAGGAAATTAAAGTTCTTGCATGCGTATGTTAATGGCTGCAACTCGTAGTAGGATTAGAAAACATGGTTTGCAAAAGCATTCTTGGACAAAACACTGAACATGTTTGCCTTGTAGAGGGATTAGCTATTGGGAAAAGTCACACACGACAAATTCAACTTTCTAAAATAAGTTAAAATATAAGATCAATATTTTTAAATATTTATTTTCAAAATAAAAAAAATAGAAAACCTTTGTGGCACTAAAAAAAAAAATAGCAAGATAAAAGTTGGGTGACGAGAAAAAGGTTTTCCAAACTTTCATTTTCAAAATAATTAAATTAATATTATTTGTAATTATATGATTTGTTTTTTATTTTTTTTAAATTTTTTCCTTTATCCAATTTTTGTATTACTTTTAAAATATTTTTTACTTCTTTACAATTTTATATGGTTTTTCTTTTTTATTCTTTTTATTTTCAATGAAAATAGTCTTATTAGCATCACAAAGTAGACAATGGGCTTGTTAAATCAAGGTTAACATTGTTATGATAGTAGTTCAATGGGTCTTTTGTCTGAATTTCTTAATAGAATATTAATATTTTATTCAAATTTCTTGAAAATTTGATATTTTATTTGAATTTATTCCTAAACATTAATCCCTAGTGTAATTTCTCATTGCTATTATTGGATAGTAGTAATTATTTAAGAAATGCTATTACTGAAAATATTAATTTTATTATTCGACGTCAATAGTTATCATCAAGGAATAATTTTTTTAATGTTTGGTTAATGGGATTGCCATATGTAATTAGTAGTAAGATTGCTACTTTGAAACATATAAATACCACTTAATGTAACCTACTAATTATTTTTAACAATATATGATACGATTGGGTTTCATATCTTTTGTTTTGGCGAGTAGGGTTCTTGCAATAAAATAAAGGTTCAATCTTTTTGGATTTTTGCAAGAAAATTAATAAAGATTTGGACAAGTTAATCTATGGATATGATAGCACCACGACTTAATCTAAACTAGGTTATGTTTAATTATAATTTGATATGATGGCATAGACTATAATGAAACGAGGGTTTGACCAATTGATGTAATAGCACAATTGGGTGATTCAATTATTGAAGTAATTCAATCAATATGAGAGCATGATTAAATAAAAAAAAAGGCTTATTCACCATAATTTGAATAATCGATGGGAATTACGGCTTTTTTGAGAAGGTTCTCTCAAAAGTTGGGTTTCAATCTCAATAACTTAATATCTAAAACACTGACATCCTCAAGGCAAAATAGTACCGAAAAATTAACTAAAACTAATTAATAAATTAATTAAGAATTTGCACCAAAATAAAATTTGTAAAGGAATCATGGTCGAGGAATACGGGGGTATTCCTTCCCTGTGAAGCTTTTTAACCGACTCGCATAAAGATCACAAACCATGAATCTCTTGGCAATACACATCTTTTTAATTCTTTATCATGAACACATCTCTCCTTAGGATACTGGTGTGCTTTTGAGGATCACGATTGTGAACCCTTTTGTTCCAAACGAATTTAGCATCCTTTTAATGAATTTAGATACCCAATCCCATCAAAATAATTATTAATTAAATAGATAACTAATAAACTAAAATTTGATTAATTAGTTGCAACTGATTAAAGATTAATTAGTTAGGGATTATTACAACAATAGTACATATTCCATTAATTGTTATTAATAATTAATTAATTATAAGAAGTTTTATGGACCCCTATATTATCTATAAGGGTAAAATGATCGTTATTTCTTCATATTGATTAACAACTAATATTGTGAATAAATGATCATTATCTCTTTATGTCTTATTTATTAATTATTATAATGTAATTAATTATCCAATTACCATCATTAGTTAGTAGTTATTTAATCCATTTCATTTTCAATTAACTCTGTAATAAAAAAATTATTGTCAACTAGTAATGTAATTTTTTAAGTAGGTAATTATTATCATCAATCTAAGTCATTTACATTCTTATATTAATTTTCAATTATATCTTCGAGATATCTATTCCCTTCAAACAAGCTACGGAAATCGATCTCCTCAATTATGGAGGAGGATATTGCTGTTATGACGTACGTGCCTAGCTAGTCGTCTCGCACACTTCCCATAATTCTTCAAGGTTCCAGCCCTCAATACCATGAACCTGGAATTTCCTTTGATCGGTGGATGCCAGTGTGTAGGAGAAGTGGCGATCATATCTGGTTGACGATGTTGACGGGTGTTCTTGTTCTTTTTGCATTGCATGTTTTGGGTTTTAGGCAATTACAGGGCAACATCGGCCACAGTACAATATGTAAGTTCGAAAGAGAATGCATCTGGTGGTATATGATGGATACTATTCGAAGTTGTGGTGTTGCATCAGTACCAATGATCAGTCTAATCCATATAATATAAATAAATTTTCCCATCTTTTATGTTGGCCTGCACCTTTCTATCTTAACTCTTTTGTCTTGTAAGATTATTACAATCAATTGCATTATTTTAATCGTCGTTTGCGACTTGATTCTCCTCACCAGTATTGCATAGAAAAATGGTCCTAAAGCATTTTGGTACTTGGATTGGATATGTGGAGTGCAAATTGATGGTAATTTTTAGTTTTAAAGTTTCGATATTTGTTACGGAGAAAAAAAAAAAAAAAAGTTCTTATATTTGTTAAGACTATTGTTATACAAGTTTTTTTTTACGGTCTTGTCTTTATTGTTAATGAGCTTTTTCAGATCTCTATATAACTTTCAATTTGTATTTTTTTTTTCTAAATATAAATAATTAAACTAATTAGGAATTCAATAGTTTAGATTTAAAATAATATAAATCAATAATTGGATGGAGGATTAGACCGATTGAACAAAACTTTAGAAGCTCCTTTACAGTCTAATAGCATTAATATTGGTCCAATAATAGGATAAAGTAATCTAAATGTCTTTTTCTTTTAAATTGTAATATGTAATGTTGTTAGTGAAAAGGGGGGAAAAAAGAAAGTGTAAATATTTTCTTTTAAAGAATTGCATTGGATTATTAGATATAACCATGCATTCACCTAGATTCTAAATAGAATCTATATGACATTACTATGTAATACAAGTTTAACATCTCTTCCACTTTTTTAGTATATATAAGATATTCTATACTCAAGATGCAAATTTCATTAAAAAATGCAATTAAGTTAGAAAATGTATCAAAATCCAACTAAGTTGACCTAATTTATAAATTGTTTTTCTTGTCCAAAACTTGCTATCGCATAGTTGGTTTTAGACTTTTAGTTGGTATCATAGTTAGCATATTGTGTGTTATTATATATATATATAGATATATTGTTTGCATTTGTTGTTATTTATCTTAAGAACAATATTGATCAGTAATTTGAATATTGAAAGTTTGTAAATGAAGAAGTATAATATTTAGACTTGGAAAGAAGAAAGTTAAAAAGCAAAATTCACAACCTCTGCCGAGTGTTATAGAACCTTCTAGATTTTATAGGATCTAGGGAATCCAAATAAAAACCTTGCTTTAAATTTTTTTGATTTTGTGCTTATAAGATGGATTATTGAACAAATTATAAAGTTAACAGTTTAAATTATAAAAAATAATATAAATAAATGATGAAATTGAAAAATCAAAATAGAGGATACCGTGCAACTTATACAACTGATATATAAGGATTCGGTGTTTATTTGCGTTTTTCAGTGGACTGCATGTTCAGCCGTGCTAATGCCATTTTCAAGTTGTCCGCGTCTCACCCGCATGTAAATTGTATTGGTTGAAACATGGCATAGATTCCAGCAATTTGACTTGGTCAGACTCGCCGTCGGACAGAACAGAACAGAACAGAACAGAGCTAATATTAAAACAATAAAACACACTTGTTTCCGACCTTGCCTTTCTTTATCGTTATCCTATCCTATTCCTATTTTCGGAAATTACGATTTTTGACCTTGTTGACCGCCACACATGGCGTCTAGTGGCTACTGCCAGTCTCGTAAATGATGAATTAAATCCAAAAATTATAATTATTAATGCACTCAAACCTCAAGGCCACCTTAGAGAAAGCGATGAAAATATTATTTCTTTAACCCTATGTTTAGAATGAGGAGAAAAAAAAAAAAAAAAAAGAGAGAGAGAGAGAGAGAAAAGTAATTCGAGAGGATCATTCTTTTTACTTGGAAAAAAATAAAAAAAAATGAAAGAAAAGAATCTTTTATACAAAATTTTCTATATCATGCAATAAGTCATTCTCTTCAAGAAAATATTATAATTTTACTTAAATGCTCGTTTATTGAAAACACATTTTGAAAATTTAAGGATATTTTGATAGTTTAATAAGTTTTAAAAATATCTTATTAACTTTCCATTCACGATTATTCTTTCCTGTTTTTATTTTATCTAAATAACTAATTTCCTTCTATTTTCTTTCTTTCTAATTTCTTTTCCTTATTCCACGTATAGTGTAAGATAAAGACCTTGAAAAACGATATTTATAATGAAAAGAAGAAAAAATCTTAAAAATGTCTTAGAGGTAATTGTAACTTTGAATAAGGGTTTGGAATTGGGGGAAAAAAAAAAAGAAAGAAAAAATAAAACAAGGACACTACTAGAAATCAGATTTCATGATTTGGAGGAGATTATGCTTTTAAGATACGATTTTATTTGAAGAGGTAATTTTATCAAAATGTAATACGAGGAAACCAAGGAATCAAGGTCCTGGAGCTGTAAAGCCAATGGATTGGTTAGGGAAAAAAAGAGGAAAAAAAGAAAAAGAAAAAGAAAAAGGCAATGGACTGGATTATGACATCAATTTTTCCAATACATACAGCCCATCGAATGCCTTGTTTTATTGTTTTTATGGTTGAAATATGTGATGCCGCTGAAGTCTAAACAAAGATAGAATCAAATGGGAATGGAAGCCTGCCTCGGAACCCAACATCTGACTTCTCCAATAAAATCAGGGACGGGGGTAAAAATATAATTAATAATTTAAAAAAAATTTAAATATTATTATTAATATTTATATGCTATTTATTTAGATATATGACATATTAGGGGGAAAGGAAAAAAGTATAAAAAATAAAAAAAATTATAAAAATATTAATCTTGAAAAAATATTCTTAAAATTACAGTACTTGAAATCGCCTTTTAAAAATAAGATAAGAGGAGATTTTAATTTCAATTAAAATTATTTTTTCAAGAGTAATTTCAAATGCTGTAGTTATGGAATTATTTTCTCAGAATAGGTATTTTTAAATTTTTTCTATTTTTTTTTCCTTCTCCCGGCCTATTAGTATCATTGATTTTTCTTCATTTTTTTTTTTTTTTCTTTTGGAACGAAGATAGGAGGTTGTAGCACTAACTTCCTGCACATATTATAGAACCTACAAGAAGGATCCGAAAGAAACATAAATAAATGAAAAATGTTAAAAGCACTACAATAAGACTATAGCCCTTTAGACTTTGAGAAATTGTGAAATATCCTACGCCCATTAATTTGACTATAATAGTAGTATATGACTATATGTATACAATAGGAGTCGAGAGTGCAAAGAAAGCATTTGCAATCTATGTAGGATCTAGATGAATGCCAGCTTGGGTAAATACTTAGGGTTGCTGGTTAAAGAAGGTGGCCGCATTAATAAAACGGACCTGGAGTTTATCTTGGAAAAAATACGGAGAAAACTATCTGGTTGAAAAGCCTGCATGCTTAACATGGTTGGGTGCAAACTTTTGACAATGTCGGTCCTAGTGATTTTTTCTTTGGTTGTGGACTAGTGATGTTTTTGGTGTATAGTTCATTTTAATGAAGTTCCATTCATATAGAGAGAGAGTATAATGAAATAAATAAAAAAAATCTTCCTTTAAGATAAATTCTCCTAGATTCTAACTCTATCTTCATAGTAAAACTAAATACATGCCGATAAATGAAATGATTGAGAAGGAGAGTTAAGGTCCTCTCTCACAATTCACTCAAGTAAGAAAAACTTCTATTGCCACAGGAGAGAGAGAGAAGAGGATTGGAAACACAGCTACTATGTAGTGTAAACCCAAATTCTTTTTATACTTGAATATAAAAATCATAACATATATTAATACCATTATAAATAGGAACTGATAAATCGTCATCACTATATAAAGTCTGGACACTTAAGTTAAATCTCAAATTGGAGAGTCAAATTTTTTACATGTTAAGGGTTTAATTAATCTTGAAGTTATATATAGATTGTGGTTCTCATGTTGGATTATAAGAAAGATTAATATTAAGATCTAAAAAAGGGAAGTTTATGGGAATATGAAGAATCTAATAAGAAATGTTTTAAAATTTTAGTAAAGAACTTGGAATTTTAGTTTAAGAATGAATTAAATTTAGAAACTAGATCAAGAAAATAAATTGGAGAAGTTCTAGATCATCTAAGATATAATCTCAAAAATGTAATTTAAACCTTCGCTATGAGCTTAAATCTAGAATTTCACTAGCTGATTGCACACTAATTTATATCAAGAGTTGAAAGTGCAAATCAATAGATTGTCGTTGGAGTGTATAACTCAGGTAGGTAACCACTTATATATTCTTTTATGTGTGTACAATATTAGCTAAATAATGAATTGAAAGTAAAACTCTAAATTATTTGTTGCTTGCTTAGAAATGCAAAAAAACCCTAGGGGATAGATGGTTTGGATAATCAACCTAGTGATTGTTATGATATAACTGCCATTAAGCAATCTCTGATTGAAGATATTTAGTTTGCTAGACTCTAATGTTCTTAGTGGGTTGCTTACTTCAATGACATCATAAACTAAGGTAGTGTGTCAAGAAAAAACTATAGATGAGTCATATTGGTAGTTGTAGGATACCTTTAATAAACACTTGTAAAGGATTAGCACAGGTTTAATCTATGTTGTCTTAGATAGATGCAACTAATGATTATGATATTGGTTCCATACAGGTTATTCATGGTGCAGGAATCATAAGTTATTCTAAGTCTAAGGAGTCCTAAATTTGTATTATTGCATTGATTCAAATAAAAATAATCAAAATCATGTAATATTGCACTTAGGTTATGTATGCGCTCCTATATGCATTGCATGTGAATGTATATATGTTCTTACATATTAAGCAATTTTTTACCTTTTCGTGCAACATTATTTTTTGGAACAATAGATAAAGGGCTATCAAATTTTGACTATAGCCTTAGATTTGGGATCAATGCTAGTATGCCAGAGGAACTTAATATCTTTAGATCATTTTAATATAGTTTGATTAATTGAAAATGTAGATGTTAATATTTATAAACAAGTAAATTATTGAGAACATTAGATGTTGCACGAGGATTTGAAGTGTACAATTTAACTTATGGCAAAAAGAGTATGCAATTTAATATTTTTGTGAAAATTTGATTATTCTAAGTATTAGTATACTCATTCCACAATACGAGTGTGTAGTAGATTGCTCATGTCCTAAGTCTTTGGGGTTAGGAAAATCGAATAAAGCTACAAGATGTCAACATTTTCACTTTTATCGTATTGCTCAGTGAAACTGTGTCTTGAAAATATGAATTTATCAAACTATGAAATCATGACTTCAAAACACAATTTATTTGAAATATGAAATCAAGACTTCATAACATGATTTATTTAAAATTTGAAATCATAGTTTGAAGTTACAACTATATATTTTATAACCATTGTTTTTAAGAATTCTTTTTCTAAAAAGACGATAATTTTATCCCTTTTTAGCTTCATCAACTACATTGATTTTTCTATTGCCATTGAAATTATCACCTCACTTTTTCAGTCCAATAATGCTGCTATAACCCACTAGTGTCATATATGTTGATAGGGCCTTTTGGACATGGGTCCTTAGGGCATTGCTAACTTGATTGGTTTATGGCCTATGCCATGCTTCTTTGGATCCAGCCTTCTTATCTTTATGGCCAACCTTATCTCAAGCCCATTATACAATTTACCTAACTATAGCTATCACCGATGGCTAGGAGATTGCAGACAAGATTGAGTGACTAAGTCAACAATCACCTCCTATATTTGCAGACCATATCAAACCTTGTAACTCCACTACTCAATACCTATGGACGTGACTTTTGCCTACTAACTCTTCTCCAATTGCTGGTTCTATTCCTTTATAAATACAAGATTATCACCAAATAGTAAACTACTTAATACTTCACACACTAAGGCCTACATTTTATATCTAAGTACTTTTACTCTTTTTACATACCCAACTAACTTAAGCATTGGAGTGGCTATGCCAGATAACTCCTTGACACCCCTCACTATTTATCGTCTTGTAGGCTTGCATAGTAACGCAAAGCCTAATCTTAGTTAATATCCCCCAGCTAAAACTTAAAGATAATATTTGTCACCATTTGTGGGAAATAGATCCAATTCCTTACCTGAATACATACTAAACACTCTCCTAAACACTACCCTCGATTGCCAGCATGTCTTGTATCGAAAAACGTAAGAACAATTAGTTGGCGAACAACCAACATGCTAATGACCAACCCTTAGCTAAGGAGACGCTTGAACAGTGCTTGGAGTGCTTACTTAAGGAGTTTACTGTCCAAAACAAGTTGCTTTGTGCTCGCCTTGAGGATACCAAGAGTCATAGGGTAGTCCTATTTGTCTGAAGCTTTTGATGCTTGAACAAGACACAACAATGAATAGCAACAATAGAAAAAGGGCAAGGATTAACTACCTGATGCCCCAGTATGGGAACAACAAGCGTGATGTACAACTACTCGCGACCATGCCCTTGCTAGCAATGAGTAGGTAATGGACTCCTATAGAATACTAGCACATTCTATGGTATGTCGAGCTTACCTGACATATAATGTCGACCTCAATGAGCTCTACGTGATCATAAGAATATGATAGCTTATGATGTTAAGCTAGTCACCAGTAATAAGACCTCTTTCACTAGGGGTATCCAGGACAAAGTTTTGCCTTCGAACAGCAAACTTCTTACCCTAGACTAATACGATGGCACTGGTGATCCTGATGATCTCCTTCTCTACTTTCACACTCTCGTGAACTTCTATGGCCATGGGGATGCTATTATGTATAAGGATTTCCTAGGTACTCTAAGGAAAGCAGCTCATACGTAGTTTAATCACCTACTTGATGGCTCCATTGGCTCCTTTGATGAACTGGCGAGAAGGTTTAGTCTTCACTTTAGGCCTAGCAAGCTTCCATCTAATGACACTTCATCCTTATACTTGATAAGGCAAAGCGAAGGCGATGTGCCTAGGAACTCAGTTATCATTAGGACTTATTGTAACAGATTTGAACTAATGGATCCTTCGAAATATTGAAGAAAATAGAGTAACTAGGTCTACAAATTGACTAGAGTAGCTGACATGAGGCTACTTAAAGGATACGATATACCAACGAACATAACACGACTTGACACTTTACTTGATATGATACATAAGTTGATGTCAAGGTCCACTCGCCACTAATCTTGAGCTACTCGGCAAGACTAGATAAAAGTGTATGAAAAAGGACTTGGAGAGGGTTGTTTCATAATAACAGTATATTCAATGTCTATTTATAAGTTTGAGGGTGATTCCGACTTATAAGGAAAATAGACTATTTAAAGTACAAATAAAAAAATTACAAAAAGGCATGCAAAAAGGGAGATTCTTAATACTTACGAAAAATGGCAAATGACAAAAAGGGAAAAAATAGTATAATGTCAGATAAAATGGATACATGGCAATGTAACATTGGTTTCAAACAAAGATTCTCTGATCATAATAAGCGAGAGGAATCAAGATGTTGTGGCAATAAAGAGGCCGAGACGAGAAGGAATACCGTAAGAGTTGGAGGGAGGTTGAAAGAGAAATACTTGGTGGGTAGGAGGTTAGCTCTTGTTACTCGGTAGGAACTCTCGGAAGTTAAAGGTCAAATACTCAGTGCAGAGCCCTTGGCTAAAGGATAGTCAGCATCGGCATAAGAGAGAGAGTAGAGCATAGCATAACAACCCAGAAGCCTTAAGGAATTTAGCCATCCACTTTTTGTATACTGTTTCTCATCATCAGCAGGTTGGTGAGAGAGAATTCTTTAAGTGAGGGACTGGAGACCTCTAAGGCATGCGTAAGTGAGTAGACCAATGGTCGATAACCCATCAGCTCCCCAAGGTTGTTGGAGATTTGCCCTCAAATTGTGATCTTTGTCATCATTTGGCACATAAGGAGTCAAGTCAACGACGTTGAATATAGTCGACATGCCGGACCCCTCAGGTAGCTTAACCTCATAAGCATTGTCGTTAATACACCTAAGGATCTTATAAGGTCCCTCCACTCTGGGAGATAGTTTGTTCGTCCTCTTGCTAAGGAAGCATTCCTTACTAAGATGGATTTAAATAAGGTCTCTAGGGGTATAAACGACCTGTCTCCTTCCCTAGCTTCCTTATTCCTTCTATCGAGCCATAGTCTTGGTTAGTTGTTCAGCAACTCTCTAATGCAACTTCTAGAATTTCTCCACTTGTTGTAGGCCGGGTTGGCTTTCCCCTTGTATAGTCGAATTGATAATTAAATCTAGGGGTAAGTTCGGGTTAAGTCCATAAATGACCTCAAATGGAGACTTTCCTATCGAGCTATAGGGGGAGCGGTTGCAGGTAAACTTTATGACAAGTAGGCATAAATCCTAGTCATGCAAATTCTTCCCAATAGTGGCTCGCTGGAGGTTGCCGACTGTCCTATTTATAACTTTAGTTTGGTTGTTTCTCTGGGGGTGGCAAGAAGTGCTGAACATGAGTTTAATGCTAAGCTTCTTCTACAAGGTCCTCCAAAAGAAGCTTGTAAACTTTGAGTCATAGTCGAACACAATACTTCTTAGTACTCCATGCAGTCGCACAATTTCTTGCAAAAAGAGGTTAGTGACAAACAAAGTATCATTAGTTCTGTGGCAAGGAATGAAGTGACTCATCTTGCTAAAATGATCGACCACCATCATGATTAAGTCATATCTTCTTAGCACTCGGGGAAGGTTGAGCATGAAATCTATGCTTAGGTCGGTCCACAACCGCTTTAGTATAGGTAGGGGTGTGTACTCTCCGTATGGCTCTCTATTTCCCTTTGCATGTTTACACACCTTGCACCTCTCTAGAATTTAGCGCATATCCTTCACAATCTTAGGCTAGTAGAAATGTTCTTTCAATATCTCAACTATCCTCTTCTCCCTAAAATGGCTGACCAAACCCCTAGTACGAGCTTCTCGGATGAATAGTTCTCTTACCGAGCCACTCGGCACATACATCTGCTTGCCCTTCATTAGGAACCCTTGATTCAAGTTGAATCCATTTGTGGCTTCAACAACATTACACTTGGCCTCTAGGGGCCCAAAATGTAGATCATGCTCATACTGATTAGGCAAGGTGCCAAATTTAAGTACCTTGGCTTACAATGCTGTGATGAGCGTATGATGATGAGAAAAAGCATTAGCCACAGTGTTTATTCTCCCCTTCTTATACTTGATGATGTAGCAAAAGGTCTCTAAGAATTTGACCCACTTAGCATGATGCCGAGAAAGTTTTTGTTGTCTTCGGAGGTGCTTGAGATACTCATGATCATAGTAGATAATGAAGTCTTTTGGTAAGAGGTAATGTTGCCAGTTCTATAGTGTTTGGACAAGGGTGTAGAACTCCTTGTCACAGATCGAGTGATTCAGGGCAACTCCTCTAAGCTTTTCACTGAAGTATGCAATTGGTCGGTGTTCTTACATAAGGATAGCACCAATGCTGACGTTAAACGCGTTGCATTCTACCACAAAAAATTTCTTGAAATCTAATAAGGCGAATACTAGAGCAAACATCAATTTAGATTTTACATCTTCAAAATTTTTTTGAGCTTTCTCTAATAACCTAAACTCAGTGCTCTTCCTGGTCAATTCAGTTGAAGGCACAGTTATGGAATTGAAGTTCCAAATGAATCTCCAATAGAACGAAGTTAGACCATAGAAGCTCCTGACTTCAACAGCATTAGTCGGTGTAGGCCACTCAAGAATAACTCTGACTTTCTCATCATCCACTCGAACTCCTTCCTCTGAAACAACATATCTGAGGAACACAACCTTACTTTGACAGAACACACATTTCTTCAGGTTGTCGAATAATCTCTCAGTCAGAAGGATGTCAAACACCGATCTTAAATGCTCAACATAAGGGATGAGGTTGACACTATAGACTAAAATGTCATCAAAATATACCATAACACATTTGCTGATCAATGTTCTAAGCACATGACTCATTAGTCACATGAATGTATTCGGCGCATTAGTTAAGCAAAACAACATTACCATCCATTTGAACAGACCATCCCTTGTCTTGAAGGTTGTCTTCCATTCATCTCCAGGCCTCATTCGTATTTGGTAGTAACCACTCTTCAAATCAATCTTTGAGAGGATGTGGGCACCATGTAACTCATCAAGCATATTATCCAACTGTAGGATCGGATATCGGTACTTAACAGTAATTTTGTTAATGGCACGACTATCAATGCACATTCTCCATGACCCATCTTTCTTAGGTATTAGGACGACTGATACGGCACATGGGCTCATACTCTCTCAGATGTATTCGCAATCTACTAACTCATCTACTTGTTTCTTTAGCTCGATTGCCTACTCAGGATTGAGTTTGTAAGCAAGTCAATTTAGTAAGGTAGCTCCAAGTTGGAGGTCGATGCAATATTTAATGCCTCTTAAGGGTGGTAAACCTTTCAGCATCTCGTCAAGAAATAGGTCAACATAGTCTTGAAGTAGTTGTTGCACTTTGGTAGGTAAGCTCTCAGTTTCTCTCACCTCTAAGAGTCCCTTGACTAAAAGGGGCACATAGTCCTTGGCCTTAACTTCTCGAGCAAACTGAGCATGGGAAATCACTAAGGACTTCCACTGCAGTGACCTAACAACCTTCTCTTAGGCTTCCTACACTTCCTTAGGGCTCATGAGTGTCAATATAATTTTCTTCCTATCCTTCTGGAATATATAGGTGTTCTTATACTCATCGTACAATATTCTCAAGTTAAACAGCCATGATTGGCTGAGTAATATGTGAGAAGCGCACATAGGAAGGACATCGTATAACACCTCTTCCCTATACCTATCACTAATGGTAATTGGTACTCTAACTTACTCAGTAACATGTAAGCCTCCTTTCTCATTTAGCTAGTGAATCTTGTATGGCTTAGGGTATGGGAAGGTTGGTAATTTCAAGGCCTTAACTACCCCTTGTGCTATGACATTGGTATAGCTTCCTCCATCAATGATCAAGTCGTATAGCTTGCCATTCACTTAGCAATTCGTATGGAAGAGTTTCTCTCTCTACTCATTCTCATCAGTCATAAAAGTACTAAGAGATCGTCGAACGACAAAATAGTACTCGACACCGCCCTCAAGAGGTGTCTCAGCATCGGGGTCTTCTTGAAACTCTTCCAGCATCTGTTCAACTCCCATCTCTTCCTCTCCTTTGTTCGTACTCTTTGCTTTAAACTGGGGCTTGTCTCTCTTTGTAGTCATAACTCGACGATTCAAACATTGACTAGCTATGTGCCCATAATTGAGACATTTAAAGCATTTGATTTCTCGAGTCTTTCTTCTCGAGCTCTGACCTTAGTCTCCCTAGACCTCAAGTTCCTCGCCTTGCCCTTACCTCGGCTTCCTTTTGGTCAGTTTGGCATTAGTCCTCAACGATCTACCTTAAAATTGTTTGGTGCACGACCATAGTCTAATCGACTTAGCATGCTACTTCGGCTAGGCAATCTTTGTCGGCTAGGTTGTAATGGGAATCAGGCTACCATACCTCTGACCTGCAGCCGAGCCCGAGGACTTGAGGGGCTAACATGACAAATCTTTTTATTCCAACCAGCCCCTGCCGAGGTTGAATACTTCCTTGTCGAGTCACCTTTCATGCCATGTTGTATGATTGCCTATTTTTCTGTAGTATGCTAAGTTGATGATTACTTTCTAGCGCTGTATCGACCAACTACTCGGCATCTTCCTTGTAGAGAAGTTGAGAGAGAAAGTTCAGACTGACTAAGCCATCCTTGCTCGAACAAGCTTATCTGTCCAAACTTTTTGTCCGCATCTTCTAACGACCTTGCTAATGTAACATTGTCATGTGTATAGTATTATGTGCAGAATCCATTTCACCAATGATTGTTTTTCTTGTATATTCATTTTTACTCTTTTGTATCTTGTACATTACTTTCTTAGGAAATGCCCTTTTGTCTTTTCCTTTTTAGGTAAGTTATCATAACTTATGGATATAAATACCTTTGTACTTATAATGGAGATCAGATCATTCTTAATATACTTTTTAAGTACTTTTCTTCCTTTGTGTAAACACTATTTGTTTACTCTCGACATCACTCTTATCCTTTCCTTTAAGCAAGGTTAGGTGGCGAATAACCTTACCAAACCAATTCGTGCGTTATATCAAATTGAGCTATGAGTCCTTGGAAATTTCATTGGTGTGAAATTCTATTAGTGTGTCATGTCCTTTGGAGCTGTTCATGGCTTTTGCTTACTATTTCATTCTTCGTTTTTGCCCTTACACACTTTTCCCCATTAGTCCTTTTTTGAGCTTTCTATAAGCTCAGGCTCGTCCAACGATCGACCTTATCTGTTCTTGGTTACAGTTCGCAACAGGAAACCCCAGTCATCTGAACTCGGACAAGTATTACTAGTTCCACGATGACCATGGCCATACTATGGAAGAGTGCTTCTAGTTAAAGAACACAATTAAATATGCTATTTAACGAGGCTTCAAGATGTCCCTATTATTAGGGCAAGAATTATGAATTTTTAGGTCCTCAAGATTATGGTAGACATTAACAGCTTTACTAACTCTTCATATATATATGAGAGCACGAGGAGCAAGTTGCACATCAAAGTGAAGCCTTACCACCATAATCTCATCAACTTCAATGGGGGAACTGTCCGAGCCAAGGAAATCATCACTCTTAACATTGAGCTTGGCAATAATGACAATGTCACATGACGACCAGTAGAGTTCATCGTAGTTGATTGCTCATCCCCTGACAATGCTCTCTTAGGACGACTAAGCTTGAATGCCTTTGGGGTCATCACCTGGTCCATCCACCTAAAAGCCAAGTTCTTGATACCTACTAGAGTAGGAATCTGCAGGTACGATAAGAAGCTCTCCTGAGAGCTTTAGAGCTTTATGTTAAGGCCCTTAAAGCAAATGGTGTCTTCATTTTGGAGATCAACCCCTAAGAGAAGCCAGTTAAGAGAGGTAAGCTAGGTGAAAAAACAGAAGAAGTACAGATTGTTGCCTCTCCCAACCAAACCACCAAAGTCAAGATTAAGACCCTTCCGAGTTGAAGGAGGAGATAATTGCCCTCTTGTAGGCCAATATAGATAGGTTTGCCTAGTCGACATCAGATATGCTTAAGATCTCCTTCGACCTAGTAACCTACAGCCTCAATATTAACTCCAATGTGTGGCTTATCAAACAAAAGAAGAGGCATTTTACACTAGAAAGGCAGGCTACTATAGAGGAAGAAATGTAGAAGCTGTTAAAGGTCGACTTCGTTTGAGAGGAGAAGTATTCGACCTAGCTGGCAAATGTAGTGTTGGTCAAGAGTAAGTCTAGGAAGTGGCATATGTACGTCGATTATACCGTTCTTAATAAAGCCTACTCAAAAGATTGCTTCCCCCTCCCTAAGATTGACCAGTTGTTCGATTCCACATTGAGATATGCTATGCTCAACTTCATGGACGCCTTCTTGAGCTATAGTCAAATCAAGAGGAACCTGAAGGATGAATTCCATACCTCATTTATCATTAACTTGGGCATGTATTGCTACAATGTCATGCCTTTTGGCCTAAAAAATGTCAGGGCAATATATTAACGTATGGTAACCAAGTTGTTCAAGCCTTAGCACTAGCGAAACATGGAGGTGTAAGTCGACGACATGATAGTCAAGAGCAAACAGCCCAACGATCATGTCAAGGACCTGTAGGAAGCCTTCGACTAGATGAGAAAATATGATATGAAGTTGAACCCTTAGAAGTGCATATTTAGGGTCAACTCCGACAAATTCCTAAGCTTCCTAGTCACTTAGAGAAGAATTGAGGCTAACCTTAAAACGACATAGGCTATCATATGAAGCCCCCTTCCTCGGTTAGAGATGTATAAAAGCTCATTGACATGGTGACAATGCTGAGCAGATTTATCTCTAAGAGCATAGATAGATGCGCTGAGTTCTTCAAAATCCTTAAGAATTCCAAGGGTTTTGAATGGATGCCTTAGTATGTGGCAGCCTTCAAGCAGTTGCAAGACTTCCTTGCATACCTTCCGATCCTCTCTAAGCTTGTTCCAAGGGAGGACTTGTATTTATACATGACCGTTAATGATCGAGCACTCTCCTTTATACTAGTCAAAGTAGAAGGGAGAGAGCATAGGCTTGTATATTACAGCCATATACTCTAGGGGCCTGAGGTTAGGTACATCAACACAAAAAAATTTCCCTTAGCCATTGTCATCTCAGTACATTAGCTCAAGCCTTACTTTTAAGTACACCAAATCATCGTACTTATAAACTAGCCATTACGTACACTGTTGTAGAAGTCGGATGCATTTGGATGGATAGTGAAATATACTATGGAGCTGAGCATATATGGAATCCAATATCAACCACAAATGGCCTACAAGTACAAGTTTTGGCTGACTTTGTAGTTGAATATACAAGAGAGGAGGAAGCACTACTAGGGGATGACAAGCCTATGTAGACTCTCCATGTTAATGGATCATCCACCTCAAGGGGTGGAGGTGCAGGTCTTGTATTGATTGAATTGCACAAGATCATTATTTGCTATACCCTCAAGTTCAGGTTCAATATTAGCAATAACGAATCTGAATATAAGGCCTTGATAATCGATCTTAAGCTGGTCGAGGAGATCAGCGCTAAGCACCTACAAGTTTTCTCGAACTCGATGCTCGTCATCTAGTAAGTCCGAGGTGAACATGAGGTTAAGGACAACACTATGGCAAGATACTTAAAGAAGGTGAGGAGTCTCCTAGCTGAATTTCCTTCGTAGACCATCAATAAGATCCCTCAAATCAAAAACTCAACAATAGATTATTTGTCTAAGCTTGCCTCCATAAGGATACATAAGCTCGAAGTGAAGGATATGAAGATTTTCATAGAGTACTTGGTAGAGAAAAGCATAACTCCAAGCTTAGTTGAGGTCTTAACGCTTACAGCAACACTACTTGAGCTGAGCTGCATAGAACCTATCTAAAGTTAATTAGAACAAGGCATGCTTCCAAAAGATAGGAGAGATGATGTGTATTGAAGCCAAGGGTAGACAAAGTCAGCTATAAGAATGGGTCCAAGTTTGCCGAAAGCTTGAAAAGGATGATAGGAAACGTACGAAAAAAATAAGAAGTAAGCAAACAAATGAACAGCTCCAAAGGATATAACGAATCGGTGGAACTTTCAAGGACTCATAGCACAACTTGATATGACGTACAAGTTGGTTTAGTGAGGTTCTTCGCCACTTAGTATTACTTAAGAGTTAGGATAAGAGTGAAATGAGAGTAAATAAACAATGTTTACGAAAGGAAAATATCCAATATATTAATGATAATCTGATGATTTGTGGCTACATGTATAAGGGAGGTATCTATACTCGAGAATTTAGGGTAACTTGCCTAAAAGTAGAAAAGACAAAAAGGGTATTATCTCAAAGAAATAATATACAAAGAATACAAAAGGGTAAAAATGAATATTCATGAAAAAGTAATAATTACAGCAACAGATTCTACAAGTGGTCCTAGATTTGTGGTAACAATGTATTGGTGGTATCGTTGGAAGATATAGACAAAACAGTATTAGCTGGTTAGGTAGTTGAGCAAGGGTGCCATGTAGGTGTAGACTCATCTAAGCAGGAGTGCCTAAGGATTCGTATAGGATAGATCTCTCGACATCTTGGCAGTAATGGTGCCGAATAAGTAGTTGAGTTGGATGGCACCATATAAGTATGTAGAGTTTAGCTGTTATTAAGGCATTCTTCCATTTGGCAAATAATTTTTGAAAGATGGGCAGTCATTTAGCAAGGCGTAGGGAGTTGATCAACAGCAAGGAGTAACTCGGCCTCGGCAGGAGTCGGTTAGAGTAGGAAGATTCACCTGATTAGTCCTTCTAGTTCTCGGGTTCAACTGTAGGTTAAAAGCCTAGTAGCTTGATTCTTATTAAGAGAGACAAAGAAGTTGAGATGCCATACTACCAATTACATGTTAGTTGACAGCATCCTATACCGTAGGGGAGTTAGCCATCCCCTACTCAGATGCCTCTAAGCAGATGAGAGCTTGCATGTCATAGAAGAACTGCATACTGAAGTCTGCAACAACCACATCCAATCCTAAGCCCTTTACATTTGAGCTTTGCGACTTAGATATTACTAGCCTACCATGAGGTAGGATGCTAAGGCTATAGCCTAGAAGTGCCCCTAGTTCTAAAAGCATGCACCAATCGATCATTCCCCTAGCACTAATCTCCATCCCTTGACCAGTCCGTAGCCATTTACCTAGTGGCACATCAACATTCTTAACACCTTTCCCAAGGCTTCAGGAGGTCGGCAGTACATCATTGTAGCCATCGACTACTTTATCAAATAGGTTGAGGCTGAGCATGAGGCTGTAGCCGAAATCACCGGAGGAGCATTAAGTCATTCATTCGAAAAAATATCTTCTCTAAATTTACAGACCCTTATGCCCTCATTATGGATAACAGATGTCAGTTCAATAACCCTAAGTTCAAAGAATTCTACGCCAAGCACTACATCACTCCCCACTTCACATCGATTGCCTACCCTCAGTCGAATGATCAAGTTGAAGTAGCTAATCAGGTCATCCTCAAGAGTTTGAAGAAGAAGGTCAATCGAGCTCAAGGTGTAAACCCTGTTACTTAAGAGATATGTAATTAACTAAGAGTACTTCTTGATCATTCTCAAGAATCAATTAAACTAAGAACTAAAGTTTATATTTAGAAAACGAACTAAGTTTTTCAATTTAAAAGTTCATTATCGATAAAAACTCAAATATAAGAATAACGGACCTTAAGTCATCCAAAACCCTAAACCCTAGTATAATTAAGGACTTGTGACCCTAAATAACTAAAAATATAATTTGAACAATTTTATTCAACTCTAGAAAATTACAAAATTTCTTAAGAAGCAAATCACAACCTATGAATAAATTTAAAAACCAAAACCTAAAAGACTTGCACAAAAGACAATTTTCTTTATAAGTTATGTTACATATGGATAGGTAAACTAAGCAATCACATTGAATAACTTATCATTTGAAAGTTGGGATCACATATCACTTAATAACCTATCAAAAGCTAGTGATAAGACAATTTCCTTATATTACCATAACTTATACTATACATGGATAAGTTATCCCATCATTTTATCAATTTAATTTTAAAACAAGTGATAAGACAAAACCCATACCCCTAAGACCTCTACATGGCTAGTTTGAAAGGAAAGATTATGGAGGCCATACCTTGTCAATCATTCATTAAACAAAGTTTCTTTTACATATACTATTCACCTCTTATTACTTATATCATCAAATCATTACAAAGAATAGCTTATGTACCAACTAAAAGACAACAAAAAGGACTTAGTGGAGCTCATATATACAAACTTCTAACCGGCCACATTTCACCTTAAATCCTCTCACTTTCATTCACTTTTCAAACACATTTCACTTACAAAAACAAAAGCAAGCCAAACCCTAGAAACTTACCCTTATCACTACATATATGCATACACCACTCACGTCACAAAAACTTGTTTTTGTTGCCTTCATTTAGTCCACCTCAAAAGTTATTTTAGGAAATCTTAGTACACCTCAAAACCTTAAATCCTGAAGTTGTCGAAACATAAGAAGCTAACAAAAGGAAAAGGAAAAATAAGGATTAAAAGAGGACTCTTAGTGTATAACCACTCTTTTTACTCATTTAAGATAAGTAAGTTCTTTTCTTTGTTAAGTACTTTAGTATGCCATGTGTAGGAGTTTATATTTCTACGAGGATATTGACATGCATATAAGGTGGAAACATAGCCAGTTACTTTAAGTAATAAGCTTATGAATCTCTTATAGGAAAGTTGGAATATGAGTATGTTAGGTTTAATATTATGTAGGATACATGTCTAACACCTTGAATAGAAGATTGTAAGTTGAGAAAATCATGAAACATGTATGTGGATGAGAGAACAACATGTTGGAAGTGGAGAAATTGTAGGGCATTTAGGTGTTATTTTTATTTCTATTGAGTTACATATACTTAAATCTAGCTTTAGGTGAAGGAAAATCCATTACATGATGTGTTATGAGGAAATCAACTTTTTGAGATGTAAACTAAAATATAGAACTTATGATTAGTGTGACTTATGATAAGTATGTGATTCATAACTTTTACTTAGTACATAAGCTAAATAGTCATCTCATGGAAGAGAAATTAAGTTGGAGTTAAAACATAAGTAGTGCAGGTTCTTAGTTTGATACTTAAACTTAAGGAAATGATGAAACAAGTTAAAAAACCAAGTTAAAAGCCATAACTCCAAACTATCTAGATTTGGAACCCTAGGAAACTCACTTAAAAATATGATAAAATAAAGTAAATAAGGTGAAAAGATCAACTAAAGTAAGTATGATAAGTGTATAAAGCTTAAAACTCAAAATTGGGCCTAAAAACTTTCAAAACAAGCTTTGAACTCCTAATTGAGCCCTCACCAAATTTATGACCAGCACCTTAAATAATCAAAAGGGGTTGTTTTGAAGCCCATAAGAAACCTACATAAAACTTCTTAAGCTCAATAAAGTCATTAACTTTAGTTTAGACAAAAAACAAGCCCATTTGACCACTTAAGAATCTAAGAAAATTTTAATAGCACTAAGGTCATAAGAGAAGGATGGAAATCTAACCTTGAAGAGTGTTTAAGCTTACAATAAAGTCCTAAGCTCAAGCCTAAAAGATTTCCTAGAATGACAAAAAGCCCAACAACCAAATTAAGCCCAAAAGAACACAAAAACATGAGGATTGCTACTGTTCTGACCAGTGGACAAAATTGTTAGCCTTGTCTTGAAAATCTAACCATACCACATTAAAGTATACTAAAAAACAATGGAAATTGACTATAAGATCATAAAAATCGAATTTAAAAAGAGAAAGTTATATGCAATTGAAGTTTTAAGTACAACCGGGAAGAATTTAAGGATTAAGTTAAAAGTGTAACTTAAAAGATTTTAGGATAGCCTTTTAATTCCTTTTCAAATTCTTATATTATCATATTTGTGATGTTTAGGGCATCCTACCGTAGGAAATGACTTACCCTCAAACAATCACGGTTGAGCTATGGCCAAGTGAGTGATTCCTGATGACCTCATACTTGATTTTGCTTGTAGTGTAGATGTACTTAAACTTATATAACGAACTTGGATGCTTGTGGGATATGAGAAATGCACGTATATGATATTATAATTGAATGCCATGGCTTGCTAATCAGATAACAATGGAAATTGTTTGTGATGATAGTTATGCACAGTTGTATGGAATGAAATTGCTTGATCACAATGAAAGTGGAATTAACTAAGTATTCGATTAAGGAATTCAATGAGTCATTCATTTCTCAGAATTGCATCATAACTATATCGACTGCCACCTCATATGAATGGTAGGAAGGGGTTCACAAGAGCGAAGGATCTTATAGGGATTAGGTAACGGTTATGCCATTATTATATTATTGAGTCTTTAACCTAGCTATCAGGCTTATTAGGCGCCAAAGGATGTTAACTATTAATGAAGGGCTGTGTCTTGTAACTTTTACTTAGGGTGTGTGAATTGGACTGCGAGGGTTATTACACCGCTAAACTTGGGATTTTAGTATGAATTTTCATTTTTGAAAAAGGAAAGTATATTTTGTATGAAAAGTAATATATATATATATATATTACGTATATGCTTAAGTTGATTTGAGCACGTTAGTGTAATTGGAAATAAAAAAAAAACCTAGGTATTAGAACTCAGTTGATGGTTTGTGTTGGTTAATTATCTCCAACCTCGACTATAGGGGACGTAATTCTGAGTTGCATGCAGTTTCTAGGTCGCTGCATATATTGGTTAGCATTCTAATTGTTTATGCATTCATATGTTTGTGCATTTAATGAAATTGTCATGCGATATGACAAGAGGATTAACTTACTAAGTGTAAGCTTACACCTTAATAGATTTCTTTTGATGCAGGATCATCTCTTTGTCCATCCGGGCCAAAGAATTCCCGAAGTGAGTCTCATGCAGGGATGGGGCTATGTGATTAGTAGAGCGAAGAGAGAAGTTCAATATGGCCAATAGTTATCTATTTCTTTTAGTCAGCTAAATTTTTGTGTAAATAGACAGACTGATGATAAACTTATGATGTACTATAATATTTTTGTCATAGAATTCCAAATTGCACGCTATTTTTGGCATTTTATAAAGTTAGTTAGTAATTTCAATTTATATGCCTAATATTATTTATCTATATACCCAATGGTAACGTAGAGTAGAATGAGCTTTGTGTATCATATGGAAGGCTTATGATCAATAAGAGGGTTGATTGTAGATCTTTGTACGGTATACGGTGATCTATCATGGCAATGATACTATTCGGGTCGTGATACAAAGCGCTTGGGAAGACGAGCTGCTTAATATCTTGTAGGGATATAGGTCCACCCACCACACCTCTACATGTGAAACCCCTTTTCACTTGATGTTCTAGTCAGGGGCAATCCTCCCTATCGAGTTAGAGTTTCTTAACATCCAGACTCAAAGTTTCAATGCATTGCTAAATGAGTCCTTACTATAGGCCAACTCAATACTATACAAGAAATTAAAGACCTCGTCGTAGCTCGGGTAATTACTTACTAACACCGAGTAGCCAAGTACTATGATCAGAAGGTTAAACATAAAGAGTTCAAGGTCGGTGACCTGGTTTGCCGGAAGCTAAAAGCCATAAGATCACATGAAGGACAAGGCAAGATGTTGCGAATCGTGACCAAGAACAGACAAGGCCGGTCACTAAATGGGTCTAAGCTTGCTGAAAGCTCGAAAAAAAAGGGTTAATGGGGAATGGTACGAAAGGGTAACAAAGACAAATGAAACAGTAAGCAAAACCCACAAATAGTTCCAGGGGATATGATGCACCAATGAAACTTTCAAAGACTCATGGCACAATTTGATATGACGTACAAATTGGTCCAATAAGGTTACTCGTCACCTAACCTTGCTTAAGGGAAAGGATAAGAATGATGCTAAGAGTAAACAAGCGGTATTTATGTAAGGAAGAAAGTACTCAAGTGTATTGAAGGTAATTTGATCTCTTACAGTTATAAGTACAAGGGTATTTATACCCGTGAGTTAGGGTAAGTTGCCCAAAAGGGAAAAGACAATAAGGATATTTCCTAAAGAAGCAATATACAGGATACAAAAGGGTAAAAATGAATATACAAGGAAATCAATTATTAGTGCTACAAATTCTCCATACGAGAGGTTGTTAGGAGATGCAGATAAAAAGAACATATGGCCTAGTCAGTCCAGATTCTCTATCCTTCAGCAAGGATGATGTCGAGTGATTAGTCGGCTTTGCATTAGAATACTCATCAACTCAGCATAACATAGAATAAAGGGCGGTCATTTAGCATGACATTAAAGGTGCCTAGGCAAATAAGTACTCGGCCTTGGCAAGGGTTGGTTGGAACATAAGGACTCGTTGTGCCAGCCCCTCTAATCCTTAGGCTTGATTGTGGGTCAAAGGTTTCGTAGCTTGATTCTCATCACTCTATTCAAGTTGTTTTGGATTTAGGATCAAATCCGAATAATGTTCGCTCAATTCTCCGTCAGGGTGATATGGATTGAGATTGGTAATGTTAAAGGCATCAGAAACCCCATAGTCCTTAGGCAATTCCAACCTATACGCATTGTCACTAATTTTCTGAAGGATTCTAAAAGGCCCTTCCACTTTTACAAATAATTTGTTCTTCCTCTTATTCAAGAACCGTTCCTTGTTGAGGTATAGTCATACCAAGTCTCCCGGCTGAAATTGTTTGGCCAACTTATCCTTAATCCTTTCTCGCATTCTTCTGACAGCTTGGTCAATAAGCTAAGTGACCTTGTCATAGATGTATTGAACAAATTGTGCTCTGGCCAAGGCATCAGGGTCCTCTTACGCTAGTAATGGTATAAGGGTGTAGTCGAGGGGTAACTCGAGATTGAATCCATAGGCCACCTCTAAGGGAGTCTGCTTAGTGATATCATGTACGGTTCGATTATAGACGAATTTAACCACTGGTAAGCAGACGTCCCAATTAGCCAAGTTTTTGCCTACTATAGTTCGGAGTAGTGACCTTAAAGTACGATTAACTACCTCTATTTGGCAATCAGTTTGGAGTTGACATGAGGTACTGAAGAGTAATTTGGTTCACAGCCGACGCCATAGGGTCCTCTAGAAATAGCTTAAGAACTTTGAGTCCTTGTCAGAGACTACACTCCTTAATACACTGTGTATTTGCATAATCTCCTGTAAGAAAAGAGAAGTAATAGCTGAAGCGTCATTAGTTTTGGTGCAGAGCATGAAGTGTACCATCTTACTGAATCAATCTATGATGACCATTACAAAATCTTTGCTTCAGGCAATTCGCGGCAGTCCGAGAACAAAGTCCATACTCAGTTCAGTCCACAGCCTCTTGGAACAGGTAAGGGCGTTGCTTTTCCTTGTTCGGCTCTCCACTTAGCCTTTTTGCATATTGTACAGCTTTCCACAACTCAATACATATCTCTTTGCATTTTTGGCTAAAAGAATTAGCCATTCAATAGTTTACAGGTCCACCTTTCTCCAAAGTGTCCAAAGAGCCCTCCATTATGGGCTTCCCTGACTAATAATTCCCGTAGGAAACAAGTCGGCACACATAGTCTCCCTCCTCGAAACAGATAGTTATCCTCCACATAATACTTGTCCACTGTCCTCTCTTCTACACATCATGAAATTATTGGTCCAAAGTGTGGATCTCCAAAGTACTGTTTTTTGATACTCGTAAAACCAAATAGCTTAATCTATAGTTCTAATAAGAGCGCATGCCTTCTCAAAAGAGCATCTGCAACTACATTACTTTTTCCTTGCTTATACTTTATTACAAAATTGAACCCTTCAAGGAATTTAACCCACCTTGCCTGCCGCTTCGACAACTTGTTCAAACTTCAAAGATAACTCAGCAATTTGTGGTTAGTATATATGACAAATTCTCTTAGCAATAAGTAATGTTACCACACTTGCATTGCTCAAATCAATGCTAAAAGTTTATTGTCATATACGAAGTAGTTCAACTGTGGTCCTTGGAGCTTCTTACTATAGAAGGCAATTGGTCGGCTTTCCTGCATCAGGATAACGCCTATTCCAACATCCAATACGTCACATTCCAGCTTAAAAATTTTGTCAAAATCAGGTAGTACTAACACCGAGGTGAAGGTCAACCTTTCTTTTATGTTGGCAAAGGTCTTCTCCTCCCGTTCTCCCCACCGGAAGTCAGTGTTCTTCTTTGTTAGCTTGTTAAGCGACGCGGTGATAGTGCTAACGTTCCTAATAAACCTTCTGTAAAATGAAGCCAGTCCGTGGAAACTTCTTACGTCAACACAAGTAGTAGGAGTCGGTCACCCGACAATTGCCTTGATCTTCTCATCATCGACTCGCAAGCATCCTCTACTAACTGCATACCTTAAGAATACTACTTCCTCTTGGTAGAAGCAACATTTCTTTAAGTTACCGAATAGTCTCTTGGTACGAAGGATATCTAAGACTGCTATGAGATGTTCAATGTGACTCGGTATGTCAACACTGTAGACTAGGATATCGTCAAAGTATACTATGACATACTTCTCGATGAGATGTCTCAGCACATGGTTCATAAGTCTCATAAAAGTGCTTGAGGCATTAGACAAGCCGAAGGGCATGACCATCCACTAGTAAAGTCCATGTCAAGTCTTAAACGCAGTCTTCCACACGTCTCCTGACATCATGTGGATTTGATGGTAGCCAGACTTGAGATCAATCTTATTGAAAATCTTGGCTCCACTTAGTTCATCCAACATGTCTTCTAGCCTCAGGATTGGATACTTGTATTTGATAGTGATTTTGTTCACGGCTTGGCTGTCAACACACATTCATCAAGTTCCATCTTTCTTCGGCACCAGAAGTATAGGTACGGCATAAGGGTTGAGACTCTCTCTTATATAACCTCTCTTCAGTAACTCATTGACTTGATGTTAGAGTTCAGACACCTACTCGGGATTCATCCGATAAGCTGGTTTATTTGGCAGTATAGCTTTGGGTATTAAGTCATTGTAGTGCTCTATGCCTCGAGTTGGGGGCAACCTCTCAGGTAACTATTTTGGGAATAGGTTAGCATAGTCATCTAGCAATCCCTTAATTTCCCAAGGAAGCTCACCCCGTTCCTTCATTTCCAATAGTCACCTGACCAACAATAGGGTCTGCTCATCAGCATTGATGGCTTCTCAGAACCCGGCTCTACTCATCACCAGAGCTTTCTTTGATTTGCAAGTGAGTTTCGTCTGAAGCTTATGAACTTCTCTTGACAACATCGGATTCAACGTAATCTTTCGATCATCCTTTTCCAGTATATACGTGTTCTTGTAGTTGTCATGTATAACTTTCCTATCAAACAACCATAGCCTACCTAGCAACACGTGGGAAGCGCACATAGGCAGTACGTCATAAAGGATCTAGTCAGAGTAATTCCTTATAGTGATCGGCAACAGTATTTGCCGAGTGACATGTGATGCTCCTTTCTCACTCAACCAATGCAACTTGTATAGCCTAAGATGTGCAATAGTCGGCAGCTTCAATTTTGAAACAAGATCAATCAATGCTACATTGGTGCAACTTTTACTATCCACAATAAGAGCATACATTCGATCATTCACCTTGCAAGTGGTATGAAACAAGTTCTCTCTCTGCTCCTCCTCTCGTGAGGGTTCCACGTTCATAGTGCGCCGGACAACCATGAGTAATTGGTCTAAGTCCTTGGGAAACACGTCTTTCTCAATAAGTTCTTTCTTGGCATATTCTTTCTTAGTAGGAACCTCCTCCTCCTTGGGTTTCTCATCTATACTCTCTACTTCTACTTTCGGGATGTCTCCCTTAATGACCATAGTCCTTGGTTCGGGTAATGAGCAACCATATGTCTAAACCCTTGACACTTGAAGCACTTAATCTTGCTGGTCTTCCTACCAAACCCTTGCCCCTTTTCATACGTTCAGGTTGGCACTACATCTTTATGTTGGCCTTTCTACTTAGCTCTAACATCAACTCTTCTGCTCGGTTTGATATTAGACTGAGCTTCATGACTTGCTTGTCCTGGTCAGCTAGTCGACATTCTGGTCGTTACTCGGCTCCTTCTTTGCCTCTTAACTCGCTGGGCAATTCTAGCAGCTTCACTTATTGTGTCAAATCGTTGGAGCTCCACAATGTCTCGAATGTCTCCTCTCAATCTAGTAATAAGCCTTGAGACTGTTTGGGTTGGTGGTTCTTCCACTTCGCATCTTATCATAAGCATTTGGAATTCCTAAACATACTCATCAACAGCTTGACCTCCTTCTCTCAGCTCCTAAAGCCGAGTGAAAGTATCTTGAAGATATGTTTTTGGTACAAATTTGTCTTTGAGCACTCTCTTCATCTCGAGCCAGATGTTAATTTCTCAGTACCCCTCTCTTCTTCTTATTGCTTGAAAATTCTTCCACCACATGGTGGCATACCCGGAGAATTCAACAGCAGCAGTCCTCATTTTCTCATAATCCTCATATTAATAGTAATCAAATACACGCTCTACCTTCTCTTCCCAATCCAGATATTCGTCAGCATTCCCAGATCCATTGAAACTCGGAATCCTGAGCTTCACATTGTTGGATGCTTTAGGGACTCGTACACACTCATCTTTTAAATACTCTTCTTCTTCCTTGTTAAGCTCTCTTAGGTCTATCCTTCGCCTTACGCATCCGCTAACTCCTTCACCTCGAATTGGTCGAGTTAGGTTCTGACCTCTAACAAGTTGAGCAGCTTCTAAAGTATTTTGCATGGCCTCAGTAGGTCGATAAGACAGTACATGAATAGCTTGGGTCAAATCTACTAAAATGTTAGCTACCTCATCAAGTCTCTCGTTAATACTTCTAGGAATTCCTTAAGATTGTCGTCCATAGTGGACAATTCCACTGTCATCACCAGCACTAACATTCATATTTGGGTCTATCATTTTTCTTTTTTTTCCTCATAGATTCAAAGTTCAAACAAACACTTCAAAAAGTGAACAACTAATAATACAACAGTCAAATGAACACAATAACTGACTCTGTTCCACACACACAAAAACAGAGCACAACAGAACTTCTAGAAGAACTAACTATAGTTTACACAAAACCTCCGCTCTGATACCAAGATATTGTAAACCGTGACCAAGAACAGACAAGGCTAGTTGCTGGATGGGTCTAAGCTTTCCAAAAGCTCGAAAAAAAAAAGGGTTAATGGGGAAAGGTACGAAAGGGTGATAAAGATGAATGAAACAGTAAGCAAAACTTACAAACAGTTCTAGAGGATATGATGTACCAATGAAACTTCCAAGGACTTACGGCACAATTTGATATGATGTACGAATTGGTTTAGTGAGGCTACTTGCCACCTAATCTTGCTTAAGGGAAAGGATAAGAATGATGCCGAGAGTAAACAAACAGTATTTACGTAAGGAAGAAAGTACTCAATTGTATTGAAGGTAATCCGATCTCTTACAGCTACAAGTACAAAGATATTTATACTTGTAAGTTAGGGCAACTTGCTTAAAAGGGAAAAGACAATAAGGACTTTTCTTAAAGAAGCAATGTACATGATACAAGAGAGTAAAAATGAATATATAAGGAAATCAATCATTGGTGCTACAGATTCTCCATATGATACTGTACACGTAGCAATGCTATATTGGTAAAGTTGTTAGGGGATGCGGACAAAAAATATGGACACGTGGGCTTATCCAAGTAGGAATGGCTTAGTTAGTCTGGATTCTCTATCTCTCAGCCTCTCGGCAAGGATGATGCTGAGTGATTGATCGGCCCAGCATTAGAGTAGTCATTAACTCGTTATAACACAAAATAAAAGGCGATCATTCAGCATGGCATTAAAGGTGACTCGATAAGTAAGTACTTAGCTTCGGTAGGGGTTGGTTAGAACATAAGGATTCGTCGTACTAGCCCCTCTAGTCCTTGAGCTCGGCTGCGAGTCAATGGGCCACCTTGTAGCCCCCAACTGGAAAGACCCGGCTAAAGTAAGATAGAGCTTGGGGAATTGAGTATATAGATTAGAAAGATTGGATAGTGAGCTCATCCCACACACTTGGAACGCTAATAATCTTAGGCCATAATTTGATTAATGTATAAATCCCTTGTAAATCTCTTTATGAATATCAATAAAAGTTTTATTCCTCATGACTGCTATTTACTTTTTCCTTTCTCTTACTCTCATACTAATTATAAGCCCTCAAAGGGTGAATAGACCCACTACCAGGGCAGGTCGAGACGCTACCGACCTTGCTCCCCTCAGGTAACCTCAGTAAAGGGAAGCACTCTTTACATAACTGAGGAATTCCCATTACTTAGGCAAGTCAGAATGCTACTGACCTAACCCACCTTTGATAACCTCAGTAAGGGGAAACACCCCTTACATAACTGAGGAACTCCTACTACCAAGGCAGGTTGGAATGCCACTGACCTTACCCCCTTTTAAGTAACCTTAGTAAGGGGAAACACCCTTTACACAACTAAGAAACTCCCATTACCTAAGCAAGTCGAAACATAAACGACCTGACTTCTTTCAGGTAACCTTAGTAAGGGGAAATGCCCTTTGTACAACCAAGGAACTCTTACTACCAAGGCAGGTCAGAGCACCGCCGACCTGGCCTCCATCAGGTGACCTCTACGAAGGGAAACACCCCTAATAAGAGTAAAATTACTCTCTACTTTCAAGACATATTTAAGTATAAATTGACCATAATTGTGTTTCTTTGTAAACTTCTTAGTACATAATTGGGTAATATATCAATTTCAAATGATTCAAGAGCAAGGAGATGATATTTATTCAAGATGAGATGAAATTACACAAGAACAAGGAGTTTTGGAGCAATTACAGGTGTGATAAAAGGAGATTTGAGTGCCTGGCGCTTGTTACTCCCTCCATCACGATCGTGATCAAAGGAGTGACCGAGGCTAAAGCTATTTTTTTACCTATTCATCATGGCCATGACTGTACCTTAAAAGGGTGATCATGCCCTCAATCATGGGTGTGATTAGGTGGAATGTTTACGACGAGAAGACCACTCTCCGAGTCATAGGCATGATGGGAGTAGACGCGATGATTCTTTTTAAATCGTTTCACACGAATTGGTGTTTGTAATAAGTCTAAATACCAGGAGGTGTCTTGAAGTAGTGTATTTCGAGCCTTTTGACGAGAAGAATATAAATACACCGCAATTTTCAAACAAAAGGGAGATTGGATTATACATCCATTCATACATTTTCGTACTCATTATATTTTCAATTATTTTCTTTTAGTACAATTTCTAAGTGTTGTACCTTGTACCTTGTACCTTTCCCGAAATTACTCAAGAGAAATGAAGAGAATTCATTGTTTGTGTATTTATTAGATTTCTACAGTGGAATTCAAAACAATGTTGTATTCTTCTACTTATTCTATGTTAATTTCTTTATTTTTTTCTGTATTTTATTGATATGTTTTGTTTCTTCATTATGTGTGAGTAGTGCATTAGGACTTATTACATCATTTAGTATGATTAAGTACATCAAATAGTGGTTTCTTGATAAATGTTAATTCTAATGAATTGCACTTAATAAATTTAAGTGTGGTGTAGTGCACGACATTGAATTAAAACGAATTTCAATAGAATATGTTAAGAGACAATTCTATTGAATAAATATAGTTCATTGGAATGACTTACTCTTGATAATAGAGATATTATTAAGAAAGTTGCTGCATCGTTAAGAGAATCAATGCATTAACATGACATTAATGCGATTCGAGTTCACTGTTAATTAGAAAGAGATTTTAATAAACAAAATGAGGATTAAAAGTAAGTAGTTCTAAGAAGAATGCTTACATACTGTAATTTCCCGCAGATAACAAGTATTAGAACAAAAAGTATTTTTGTAGTGTCAGGCTAAGTGGTGAAACAAGTCTGCATGTTAAATGTGTTGTTAGTAATTATTTTGTAACCATTATGTTAGTGGCATTAATTTGTGGATTAGTGTAGTTTAGTCAGCAATTTAGAGTTTTAATAATTAATCACTTAATAAATTAGATTGCTAGATAATAAGAAGATTAATTAGCACTAATGTTTATAGCCGTTCCCAGTGGAGACAACTTTATACTCATCTGTGTTATAAAACAATAGGTACACTTGCTTGTCAAACCGAGTTAAGGATAGAATATATGTTTATAAATTGTAAAACTTGGAAGCTCTAAAAAGAGGCGATCAAGTCTTTTGGATATGCATTTGTAACCAAGTAGTTAAGTATAATAAACCAAGCAAAGAAGCAAGAAATATAGACAGAACCTAAAGAATAGAAAGCAAAGTGAACACACAAAGTGCAAAACTTTAAATTCCATTAACAAAGAAGCCATTTACAGAATTAAGGTTGGCATCCTAACCTATTAAACAGTGCCTATTACCTAAGTACGGGAAAAATAAATAAGTATAAAAAAGAGGAAAGGGGATGACTCTTTATTATTTTGGATTAGCGAGTTTTGGGAGCTTTGAAAAGTTTAATGCTTTAATCTATTTGGAGGGTTGATCCATTTGTGGTCCTTACTCATGAGATGTCTTGTCTTAAGCTGCAAAGAGAGAAGTCAAAACCTACTAGCTTAGGTCAGTAGAAAGGTCACCCTAACCTTGATCAGTCTAAGAAGCGCTTTTCAAGTGTAGATGGAAGAGCGTCTTGTCTGCTCTTAGTAGTAGAAGGGATGGCTTGGACTACATCAGTAGCTTAAGTAGTAACCATTTCTAGCCGAAAGGCCTCCCTCTTCTCCCTATGAGTGGGAGCATCCAACCAGCCTAATAACTTAAGGTCAAGCTCGGGATGATGTGTAAGCACCTCTTTTCAAGTAGCCTAAGCACACTCGATTGAGATGTCCTCTAGTTCCTTGAGCCACCGGTCCATCTTGTAGAACCCCTTGATGGCCTTATCGATAGTAGCCTCACTAAGGATCTCCCTTGTCTCTAACTTGAAGATGGTTTCCTTCATCTCCCTAACTTCATCCTGGAGCTTTTGGGCCTTTTACTCCAACTCAATCTTCTAACATGCCAGCTTGATGTATGTATTCTTGGTAGTCTCATAGTTAGCTACCTCCATTATCAACTTGGTCTCCAGCCATAAGATCGACGCACTTAGCTCAACGTCTCCTCCTTAGCCTTCCTCTCTTGCTCTAGCATCTTCAAGAGGTTAGCTTTGGACCTTTGCTCATCCTCTAACTAAGCTTTGAGCTAGTCGATCCCTCTTGAGGTCATCTCAGCGTTGACTCGGCTATACTGCTCCTCTTATAACCTAGCCTTCAATACAAACATCTGCACATAAGAACAACACAAATACTGGTTAGGCTTACTAAATTTCTTACAATACTTTTTGAAGGAGGACTCTACCTCCCTTAAACCCCTATTTATACTCGATACCTCCTTGTGTAGGTCTGTTACCTCATTAAGTAGGGTATTGTAGTCCATTAGTGGGAGCAACACTTAACCATGGTACTGCAAACAAACATGTACACTATAGTTAGCCTCGACAAATGTCCAAAACTGTATCAACAAAGAAGAACACAACTCAAAGGAAATTAAAGCTTACCTACCGGATAATTGAGATTAGGTGACCTGCCAATTCTGGAGGGGACTTCACTTGGGTTCTTGATAGGTCTTTAAGGATGGCCCAGTCCCCTAGGGTAAAGGACCCTATTGAGGCCCAAAGACTGAGTGTTCGATAGTGTAATGTGATGTTGTTGCCCCGGATATCCCACTTTAGCTTAAGAAGCTTCCCTTAAGCTTTCTTGGCTTTAGGCTCGCTAGTTTGACTGTGTAGCTCCTCATCCCTAAACTCATAAAGCACATCCTTGAATGAGTCAGGAGTTATCCCCATGCACCAAAACTTATTTAAGACCTCGTAAAAAGCATCCCCTAAGGTTGTCTACACACATGTACGGGTGACCTAAAGGCCAGTCGTAAACGAATGATTGCTTCAGAGGCTCCCTCCCCTTCTTCATCTTAGGCTCAAAGGTTTTGTTCCTATTAATCTCTAGGGCCTTCCTCTTTTGCCCCACTAGCTAGGTCACACTACTGGCCTTGTGCACCCCCCTCCCCCCCTCCACTTCACCTCGGGATAGCGGGGTGAGCTCCTTCATATCTGGCCCTTCGAAGCAGCAGTAGGGAGAGCTACACTTATAGGGTCAACTACCAACAGCTCGATAAGGGCATTGCTAAGGGGAATCCTATGTGGAAGAGTTGCTGAGGTAACCTTACTCGTCTCTCCCACCCTTAACCTTGACACTACAACTTTACCCTTTAAAGTAGTAGTCTTAGTGGGCGACTGTGTTCTATTAAGACACCACCTTAGTAGCTCAGATGCCTATGGATAGGGTATCTCCTCGACCAATTTTTCGCCTACAAGGAAACAAATAAACATTGTCAACATGAGGAAAAAATATGACACTCACAAAACTCTACTGTGTCCAGCACAAGCATGGAGGATCCTCCCACTCAGAAAAATGTTCGACAAAACATAATTTCAAGTGAGCCCATACTAGCATGATGGAAGAGGCAGATTACGCTGACGATGAACATATACCTTTCACCCACTTCTCCACTACAGCTTTATGTATGCTGGGCAAGAGATTAGAGATTGAGAACTTAAAGGACCTCCTCACCGTTCACTGGGCATTGATCTCCTTACCTTCTCTTAGGGCCCTGAAGGTGTCAATTTCTTGTACGGCCTTGACGTCATTGGGGTTGAGCGCCTTTGGACTAATGAAGTCCACCATGTCCAAAAGTTAGCCAAGTCAAGCAATTTTACCGCTCGTTCTGCCAAACTTTAATGGATGAGTATAGGCTCCCAAACAACTTTCTCCTTGTAAGATTCTAAGGGTATGTCCACCCATTCAAACTCTTCCAATGAAAGTAGTAGTTGAAGAGTTCAGGGGTAGCTCACACCACTAGATACTTACATAATTCTTGAAAAGCCTTCAATACCATCTAATCGTTGGGAAGAACCTGTGACGGATAGCACCTATGATAATCAAAAAGTTCCTTCTCGAACTTGTTGAAGGGGAGGTGCATTTGAAACTCTAGACATTTTTCGAACACCATAAAGCACCTCTTTCATAACAAAGACACCTTCTCTTCCCTTCATGGCAACCACACGGCCCAACCTAATGTTGATCTAACCATAAAGGTGGTCAGAATACGATTTACTAAGGATGGTTTACTCTTACTAATCCACCTACTAGGCCCTTTATTACTCCCTAGCTCCATATACAAGTCCACAACATCTAGTAATATATTGTATGGATATGTATCCTTAGGGATAGCTTTAATAAGTTCCACCCTATTCAGTCTCTTTACTGCGCTCCTCATCTCCCTATCCAGTGGTGCCAGCATGGATGAAGCTTCTTAGTCCCTTCTTAAGGGGGGAGTCATACTCCTTGTAGCTTCAAAATCTAGAGATGTTATGTTGCACTCATTAAAGCTTACCCTTGATTGCTCCATCATGGTTAAAGAAATAAAAAAAATGTGAAGATCTTTGAAGAAAGTTAAGTTTTGTTGGTAAACATAAAGAGTAAAGATGCTCAGATTGCAGCAAGAAAGCAAGAAGAGTTGTGAAAGAGTAATATGTACAAGCAATTATGGTATTTATAGGCTGAATGCTTAGGAAAGCAAATCGATAGTTATAAGGACCTGTATAAGCACAAATTCCTTAACATGATGTGATGTAGACACGTGGAGACAGTTTTGATTGGACGGTTGCATTGAAAAGACAAAATGTATATGACTACATATAAGTCTATAGAGACTGGATACTTATCACATCACATTAACTATACTATGAAAGCACGTGATAAAATAAGAATTCAAAAAGTTATTTTCACAAGAAGTTTTTTTGAGGCCCCTTCAGCTTTTGAGTTGACAATAGAGCTTTTGCAGTGTCATTGCTCAGCATAGATAGGTTAACCCCGCTTAACCTTGCCATTGTTTGATCGGTCCTGCTAGCCTAGACCATCTGACACCCATGCATACTCAATACCTCTACTTTACACCCTTACTATCTGAAGCACCTAACCCAGCGAACCATCACCTTAGCTTTGAGCACCAAGCTCGGTCCATCAAGTATTCACCTTGGGCCACCCATCAATACAAGTGTCTCCTTATGTAATCTACTTTATACTAGGTACACGAGCATTTCGCTCTAACCTTGTGTAATCTCCTCGAATCACCTCTCTTGGCACTGCCCCTTGTGTTCAACTCGAATCTTCTCGACAAGTGTCTTCTCTACCTTGACTAAACGAAAGGCCAACTACTCGATACCCCTTAATTGACCTCCTAAATCTTACCTCGAGGCTAGCGTACCCACCTTGACCTAGGTGGTAACTTGCTTGAGTTGGTTACTCTTGCTCGACCCTTATGTCACTTAGCTTGGACGTCTTCACCTTGGCCTTTTGCTAGAATGGACTCCATCCATCGCCACATTGACACGGCAACATTATTGCCATGTCGCCTAGCCAACATGAACACCTCTAGACTAAATCAACCATACGCTTGAGAAACTCATCTTTCCTCTCTCCTTACCTTCACAACGGCAATGAGACTACCCGGGGGGGCGGAGAAGGGTTGGGTGGGGACGAAAGTATTGATAAAACCTTTTGGATATGGGCCTCTCAGACTTGGACCTATCTAATTGGGCTTATGGCCTACTCTGTGCCTCTCTAAACACAACCTTCCTATTCTTATGGTTAACTTCAGTTGAAGTTCATTATACAGTTTACCTAACTACAGTGGTTACCAATAGTTAAGAGATTAGAGATAAGGTATATATTTGAAAAGTCACAAAATGGTGTGAAATAGTTTGTACCTACCCTTAACAAGAAAAGAAATTAAGACTTTAAGAGTTGATGCTTATTTAACAAATAATTTATGACTAGTCCATATTGCACCAATTTATAATATGGTCAAAGGAAAATATTAAGATAGATACAATTGAATATATTTCTTGCACTGGCTCATTTTATCTGTTGTCGATGCATCGTATATTGTAAACGCAGTGCATTAAGGGAAAGGAAGAAAAAAATCGATATATCATATTTAAAGTCTAGTAAGCACTAATGACAAATTAGAAATTTAGACATGTACTACTGCATTAAGAAAACTATTACCAACGGTTACAAATACTATTACATATTAAAGTTATATTTATCTGCACATATCACTAAATAATCGACGGTATATATCGCAATGATTGAAAATCATTATAGTGGGCCCACATAACTTTTTTTTTTTTTTTTATGTTTTTCTTTACTTCCTAGGGAAAGTATAATTGTGAGAATTGAGTGTCACACATGATTACCCAGTGGATTTGCATGTATCACGATGATTTTGTTAGTCCGTGAGAATATTTGAATATTTGAAGTACTGCTGCTACACATGAAACACATAATTCCTAATAATTATTTGGCAAATGTTAAGCTGTTTGTGTCCAACCAGACCACATTAACACTGTGTTAAATGAAAAGCCCACGTGATACCTACTGAAATTATGGCGATGCCATGCAAGCACATGCTCCCTTTTTCCAATATAGTGTGTGTCTTCGGAGTCTGGCTACTTCTGTTTCCACACTAAATATTGCACTTTTACCGTTTCAAGAAAGCTTATAATTGTCCATGTAAACATGTTGCAGTGTTTGAAAGAGAAGCTTTCCAAGTTTATATAGACCTAAAGCTGTGTAGCGCAGCATAAGTAAAAAGATACAGAGAAGTCTCCATCAAATTCAGGAGTCCTTCGTAGACTTTGATTATTGCGTTTACGAAAACAGCATTTTCAACTTATTTCACACCAATCGGTTCCATTATTTATAAATTAGAAATAAAGTCTAGAGTATGATAGATCCGCAATCTCTTCCATTCTAATATCATTATATATAAGTTTAAACAATGAAATAAATATTATATATTCATTATATATAATAGTATATGATTGAAAGTAAGAATATTTTAAATCAGAAAAACTTAATTCACCTCAAAAATATATCTCTATCGCTTTATATGTGATAGAATTTTGTTCCGTCTCCTTTAAATGGGAAAAAGAAAATTGAGTCTCATTAAAAAATACCTCAAATACTTATTAAAGTCCTAAAGAAATTCTTTTCATACATTTAAAATTATTGGAATGTAAGTGTGTATCCGTGCTTGACTTGAGTTGCTTTCGGGTGGTTAGAAGAAATAAAGAAAGTAAAATCTTCAGTATATCATGCAACTGCAACCAAATTTCGTTTCCCTCCATAATGATGATATACCGGGCAGACACCATGAGGAACGACGTAAATATCAAGGTAACTGAAAGGTTAGCTTTAATATACACTAATGAAAGTCCATACAGAAACCAATTTAACATAAAGATTCCTTTTGACAATGTGCAACAAACATATCTTACATGTAAACTAATTTATTGTTATCTATGTAACTACAATACAAGTGCCTCTTCTGTCTAGGAGATTTACAACAACACAACTAACAACTCCTTTTACCTCTCCAACCGCTTTCAAGTTTCATTCAACCTTTTCTCATCCATACTCCCAATATAACTTCTTCTTTTTTAAGTACAAAACATCCACTTCAAGCACTTTCAACCTTCTCTGGGGATTCTCAATTTCCATCTCTCTTTTCGTATCACGAAACGTTATGACCAGACTAGGTAACTAAGTCCATCTTGAAGGTGATCAGTTACTGGTTCGCCTGAGCGTCCTATTCAAGTTCATCAAACTCCCAATCATTGATTTCCTCTTCTGAGTTGTCGCTTTCGAACTTTTCCAATTCCGATTCGATTTTAGCCATATCAGCTTCTACATCCAGCGTGTCCTTAACCGAGGTAAAGGACCCGTCTGTTGCTTCATCCTTTTCAGAAGCTACAGCCTCATTGATATCAGTAGAGGTAGGAAAAGCACCTCTACCACTGGGCGGAGATAGTGATTTTTCTCTTGGGGTCTCAGCTTCAAAAGTTGGTCTTTCAATGGACTCAAATTCATTCTTCAATTTCTCAAGAACATCAAAGAGCTCTTTGACCTTTTCAACATCTTTCCTGTAAAATGGTGGATATCACGGTTGTTACTGGACTAAAAAGCCAAACAAGAGCAGGTGGGATGGGGTGGTGGTGGAAAACAATTCTATACCTGAAAATGCCTTCAGATGCATTATAGAACTGCCTCTTCATTGTGTCCACTTTACTCGTGGTGCTCAAAACCTGAAAGGATACGAAAAATTTCTTGACAACATTAAAGAGCTTGATTGGCAGTGTTCTATTAAGTGCCCCGTTGACCAGAACCAGGATAGGAAAATTGTCACCATCTACAATATTGATTACGGAGAAACAATTAATGGAGATATATAAAATTTCTCTTTTGAGGTTCCAAAACATGCATTCAAGCACTTGTTAACATTTTTCTTTTTAATAAACTCCTAATTAAGTAAATAAATGAGAATTCTGAATAAAGCCAAAATACTGCAACGAGAAAGCCGTACGGACAAACTCCTGAAATCACCAATTATTAAAAAAAAAAAAAAAGTTTACTGACGATAACTCACCGTGGTTTCAAGATCCAGATATTCTTCTTCCAACTTTTTTCTTGGTTCTGTACCTTTCATGCTTTCGTTCTTATTATCTTTATCTGTTATTTCTGACCTGATTCACAAGTATAATTAAGAAAATCAATCACCCTGTAGTACACTTTTCAAAGAAATGATAGGACTAACCTTGAACTCTGCCCCAACTTCTCCAAAATCTTTTTGACAGATGAGACTGAAGAACCCATAATGTCCTGTAAGATACAAATAATTATGAAGACCAACACCATGACATGTTATTGCCATACAAACGAAATATTAAAATCCTACGCAAGTCGAAATAAAGTGGGAAAAGGATAAAGAGCACCTTGTAAGCAGAGAGCAGACCAACAACCAAATTCACATAATTATCTCCATATTTCTCCAATTCACGCCTACACAATGTGAATAAACAATACTATGCAGGTAAATGACATAAAAATATACACCACTTTCATTTAGAGAAAGTTCATTGAAGAAAATACAAAAGCACATACTTAATTTCACTAGCATTTTTCTTGGAGAAGGTGGTTTGAAGAGTCCACGTATTCTCCAAAAAATGAATCCACGTATTGACAACATCTGCCTCCACTCTACATGAAACAACTGATCTTGAAAGCTCATCTTCCTATATCAAAAATCCGTCGTGCTATAAAATACTCAATTCATCTCAAAAACATTAAATTTGTTTCCAAGTTTACATTTACAAATCGGTGTACCTTATACTTTAAGTGAACAAGAATTTGATTACTTGCTTCATCAAACTGCTCTCTTTCTTCTCTGGCATTATGAAGGCGTGCTCGAGCAGTAGCAAGAGCTGAATTAACCTGCAGAGAAGTGAGGCGTAGATCTCATTTCCATAAAGACTGTTCTCCCAACATCGATGACAATTAGATGCAATTGTGATGAGCAAACATAAAATTAACCAAGCTGCTGCCGTTCTTGCAGAATTAGAATATCAGAAACCAACCTTAATAAAGTCAATTCAGTTTTGCAAACAACAAACCTTGCTCAATTCAGCTTCCAGGTCATCCTTCTGTTTCTCAAGTCCTCCAATCTCCACTTCCAGTTCCTGCAAACATGCAACAATACAGCCTTTGTAATTCATATCATGATGTTGGGGCTTCCATCCCAAATTTGGATTTATCAGGTACAATAAACATTGCATAGGACCAAGGGCACAGCAACAGTTTTTGTGTCAATTCTCTCATGGTTACGATTATGAGAGACAGTTCTACATCTCCTGCCCCTTCTGTAGATGCCAAACAATAAAGAGGATGGCCATGGCCATATTGGTGGAAAATACTATGTAATTTACATAAAAGGATTTTGAAATAATACGTACATTCGTGTAGAATAAGGATAAACTTCTACGGCCTATTAAAGTAAATTGTGAGCATACTACAGTCATAGTGAATCTGTTATTCCAGAATATAATGATGTTCATCATGAAAGCCACACAGAACAAATGTAGAATTGTATAGCTAAAAGACATTAGAATTCTAAGATTTTGGTTCACCAGTAAAGACAACTTGGATATTTTTATCCGGTGAAGTATCTATAGCATCATGATTGACTAATTTAACATAAGTGTACTCCTTGTTCATTCAAATGCGCATCTAGTTGGTTATAGCATCAAACATAAAAATAAATTAATTAATAAATAAAAATTAAAATTAAAAATAAATAAATGTTCTTCAATGGGTGTAAATTAGCATGAGTATCATTTCCCAGAAGCATGGAGGAAAAGGTGCTCAGTGACAGATAACTGTACTTGTTAGAAGAATTAACCATCCAATGAGCACTAAGGAGACATTGCGAACGAAATCAAAGATCTAGAATCTGTTGATGGTTGATGATTGTTAAATATATCTAATGGGATAAAATTTCCTTGAAGAGGAACTCAGGCAATAAACATTGACAAGATCAAGTAGTTTCATTTAAAGTGAACCTATCCCAAAAAGCTTTTGCCTTCAGAACTGTACCTTCTCCATCTGGACGATTTCTTTGGTCTTAGCAACACGGAAATTGAGTGCTTCTTCCTTCTGAGATCTGTTTAAACAGGAAGCAAGAAATTAGATAAGCAGACTAGAAGATCAACACAATGTAAATTCTAAGAAGCAAGAAGATCCCAGCAAAATATTACGCAAAGCAATATCAGCCTGCTGGAAAAGAGCCATGGAGGCCGTATTCAACCAAGAAGTTCAAAACTTTGAAGAACATATTTATTTAGCATAAACCTCGACTTTCACTGAGAATATGCCTTAAGTAGGTGATACCATATTATCACCTTTTCATCTCGTTTCTTATAGTTGGTGATTGGATGATACTGATATCAATGTGGAATTAGCTGGCTGCTAATATGGTTTGAAATTATTTAACTTTCATAGAAAGTTAAATTGAACATTCAAATTAGAAAAACTCTAAACGGCTTGAAAAATGAAATCAACTGTATATCCAATTCAACCCCACAAGGATGGCTGGCAACCACCCCAATGAACACCCACTTGCATGAAGGTGCTGCATCCCTAAACCAAAATTCAGCTGATGTTAGAATTAAAGTTGCCCCTTCTTGCAGCCCCTGATTCAGAAGGGAGCTAGTTGAACCTCGATCTACTTAGTGGCATACCCCCTTCCCACTTTTATGTGTACCTGAGAATGGTGGATGACTAAACCATCTGTCTAATAATACTTAATACTGCATAGGAATTTTCTTCTTTTGCTCTATATGTTCATTTTAGTATTAGCTCACCAATTCAATGAAGGAAAGGAATCAAATAACATGCCATAATTGAATCATATAACTAAACTGGGAAGAACATTTTGATAAAATCTGAATTCATCTCATAATTGATACCATTACTCACAGGAAATTGAAAGTATATTCTTTAGGTATTTGACCTTCATCAAAACATAAATTTAATAAATCTCCAAGAATCAAACTATCAAACAAAACATAACAAGTCAAAAAGCTTATTTCCTATAGTTCCTGTATAAAATGAGACACATGCTGAACTCAAAATAATTCTAATTTCCCAAAATGTTGGCGGTCATGCCAAGTGTCCAGGCTATATGCTAATCCCTTTGTATAAGAATTAAAGCTCCTCCACTGTATTATATATAAGTCAGACCAGTCCATCTGTATTTATAGAAGCACCAGTACCTACATTGCAAGATGAAGCAAAATGGCCCTGGTGTCCCTTTATTTTTTATGCCAATTCATAGACTATGGAATGATACATTCAAAGAAGAAATCACACATTTACGTTGATCTATAAATGCTGATCTGGCATTAGCAATAAGGAGCCTGTCAGTTCCTAAATCCATCTACAAGCATCACCTGTCAAGATGGTTCTTCAAGCTGGTTAAAATGCTATCCTAGGATTTGGTACTTTCTCAATGTTGTAAAGCACATGGACTCACCCTCCTTGCTTGATTTACTTTCTCTGGACACAGAAACCTATGGACATTGAGCTCTATTTGTAAGCTTACTAGTAATGAACATTTACCGTTTCCAATTTTGTAGCTTATCATTTAACTCTGAAGACAATGCTCAATTTGTTGATTGTGTTCTTATTTATAATATCATACTACCTAGTTCTAGATCCTTCCCATGACATGCCTTAAATGGTAAAAATTTTCTTAAACGTGACCCACGATAAACTTCTCTATACAAATTCAGTCTCTTAGGCTCTTCATGGAGACTGACTGCAAAAATATGTGAATGAAGGAACATAAATGTTGGATTATAGAAGCTGCAACAGTCCACATTCGTAAATATCCACTAACAAGATATATATCTATAGAAAGCCAGAGTAAACTAGAATGTTGCATTTTTCAGCAACTACCTGGTCTCCCAAGAAGAGAAGTATATTTTGGAAGGAAAATAAATCCAAATTGTTTGATAAATACTTACTATAAGCTTATACAGCTCTTGGATGATTCAATCCATGTAAATATTACTATGTCAAGCATGAGTCTCAAACCCCCCATGTTTTCCTTCTGATCCTAGTTAATGACAGTGACATCATTATATATTTTCTAATTTCACTGTCAAAAAATTGCTGGTGAAGCATACCCATATCTTCTCCATAAATATCCATGAAATTCTAAAATATTTATATTAATAGATATGGAACTTTTAGATACTTAAATACAATTAAATCATCAAGCCACATGTTGGTCAAATGAAGATATGTGATTGAGTATGCCTAGCAGTTTCTTCCAACAGCAAAAGTATAGACATAAATTAGTGCCATAGAACCTGTTGTCTGAAATGCGTTTCTCAGCTTTTGATGAAGAATTCACAAGAGATTCCGATAATACTTTCAACTTATCAACCTGCACAAATGCGACTGCTTTCATGAAGTGGACAACAATTAACCAATAAAATTTCACAAGGAAGTGAAATAACAAACTAGAACCACTAACCAAAAGCAGAAAGAGAAAACCAGGAGAGGAGAGGTTATTAAATTCAGCTAACATTCAATGGTTAAAATTAATTATCTCTCTTTCCCAAAATTGTAATACAGTTTCAAACTAGAACACATATTACCGAGTCAAGCAAAATCTTTTATATTACCCAAAGATATAGAGTAAAACCATATGAAACTGCAGTTTGCAAATATCCTCATTTCTGTCCAGGACAATGGCCTTTCATCATCCTTCCCAGCAGAAAAAGTCTTCCTGCTCTAGAGAATGGACATAAAAAATCCGAACCAACTTATCCATCAAGTGAAACTCATCCAAAGAAATCAATCTGATGTTCAATGAAAACAGCCTTATCAGGTGGCAAAATACTACTGCCATCTAGCAGCAGAAGCAGCAATAGTGCTTGCATTGGCTCAGTTATAACATTTCCTTATGATTTCATGCCAAGGATTTGCCTCCAGCAGCATTAGGTACAAATAATCTACATCAAGAAAATGGATGCCTAGGAAAAACAATTACACGATCACTACTTGTAACAACCAAATTCCCTAACCTTAGAGTAAGCATCAGATGGGAGGTGACTCATTTAATCAAGGAATGCCTCTAATCTACCAATGTTCATGCAGATATGAGGTAGACAATTGCAGTGGAACTTCTACCTGTAATTTATATGCTAAAATTCCAAATATCTGACCCCACATAAGAATGCTTTCGTACAAGGCCAAGATTGTGCTCTAAGGATAAAAACTGACCTTTCCTGCATGAACTTCAGGAGGATCCCCACTTTTTAAAGATTTCTTTCTACATAATAGGGATTCCATCATTGCGTACAATTGACTTTGGTCATATGCCTCTTTTAAAGCCTGTGCAATAAAGAGAGCAGGTAATCAAAGAAGTTAGGTTTCAGCAATTGAAGTGAAATATATACAAGCCTTAAAATGCTGAGTTCTTAATCATGGCATGGACACAAAAAAATAAATAAATAAATAAATAAAACAATAAAAAGTTCCAAGTACATGCAAAAACTAAGTTCAACCACCCTAGATTCCATTGCAAAGAAAAGTTTATACACCTTTAAAAATATCGCAGATATAAAAATTACTTAATCTTCTCAAAACTAACATTCTGCATACATTATCTTTTCTTCTTTTTCTTTTATCTTTGCAAATTTTAAGTAAGTACTTGAAACATATGAGACCAAGTATATCTGGAGTTGGCAAAAAGTTAACTTCCATAAGACAGGAAACCCTATCAACAAAGAAGTGAAAAATGATTAATTATCCACCAACTTTAAAATTTCATATATGCAGTGGATTGATTCCCGTTCATCATCTCTTAAAGAAAACGCAAAGAAAGGTTGGAATGTACTATTCTATTACACTTTGGAAGCTTAATGGGTTACCAAATGTTTAGCTAGAATCAGAATAAATAAAGACCACTGAGTACAGTTGAAAATGGCAATTAATGCTCTTATGAGATATATGCAAGTGTCTATCCTATCATCATGAACAATAAGCATGCAAGTGACACCATAAGCTTTATAAAAATGCTTTGCAGACACATTCCGGAAAATATGTCTAACCTCTGCTGTTGAAATGGTTGATTTTTCATTAACTTCACTTGGAAAGTCTGGCAGTTTATCCATTTTATTGACTTTTTCCTTCAGGGTAAGGGCTTCAGCATCTATCCTGAGCCAAGGAACAAATCATAAAAGAAATGAAGGTTTTTGAATTAATGCTTAAAAGGCATGATAAACAATTTTGACTTGAGAAGATTAAAGCATGTCATGTGAAAAATTTTGCATTCCCCAACAAATTGAGAAAGCCAAAAGAATGGGGAAAAGTACACTAGAAGTCCTCTATATTTGTGTTATAATTCAATTAAGTACTCTATGTTTATGCGAAATTCAATCAAATCCTATATGTTTTAAGTGAGTTACCTTCAGGTTTGCATTTTTCACAAATTGAGTCCCTTCCTTAGTATCTCCCATGATCTGACTATGACCATAACATAAAGGACTTATTATATGCCATGGCACAAAGATAAAGGACTGAAAGGCTCACTTGAAACTTATAGGACTTAGTTGAATTTTAGTATAAAATATAGGACTTTAATGAATGGCTTAAATCATAGAGAATTTAATTGAAATTTAGCATAAAATTGAGGTCTTCTACTGTACATATCCCCAAAAAATGATGTGATGCCACAAGAGTCTGAAATATGTAGGTTCCCATGAAAATTTACAGTCTGCATTTCCTCTTGTTTCTGAGAAAATGCATCGTTATTCCTGTACCATATAACATACTTTGACTTTGATTCCTCTGCTTTCAATTATTCCCTTTAGTCCATTACTTTTTTATTAACTGCTCATCCTAGTCCTTTGATTATTTAACTATGTATAGGAATGCTTGTATGGTGTTATATATCATCAATGCTTGCCACCTAAATGCTCAACAAGCATTCTTAGAATACAAGGACCGTGCCATTGCAGCATTTTATATACATGTGAGCTTCTCCCATCAGTTTTATAATGGAGAGATTTTAGTAGATGGGAGAGGGATCACAATGAATAGACTGAAAGCAGAGTGATGATATTAAATTTCATGTTTTAGAGGGACAAGTACCATCTTATACTACTAAGAACCAAGTTGTAATTATCCATCTTCTTTTTCAAATGAAGCATGTTTGTAACGTTGACATCAGAAGATCAGAACCCAAAATCGATGGGCTATTGCTTCACTTCTCTAAATGCAGAGCTAACTTTGTCCACACTTCAAAATAGCTTTTCTTTTAGCGGCTTTCCAGAAAACTTTTTATCCATCTACAATTAAAACCTCCAATATTATTCATCAAAGAAGTCCTCGCCAGAAAATCATTCAAGTGTATAAAAATTGAACCGGAAACCAAGAGTTAAATTCTTAAGATATTAGAGGAAATGTTTATGGTATTACTGAAGAGCCGTGCCTCTTGAAATGTTGGGACGAAGTCAAACAGAACTACATGAGATGAAACAAAACTTAAAAAGGATGCAACCGGCATTTCAGGATTTAAAAAGGAGTGTTGCAGTTCAGTTGCAAGCACTAGTGAAACCATAACAATGCAAAAGAATTTTCAAGGCTGATATAAAGAAGTTGAAAGGGCAAGGATGTGGACATTTTTCATTTATGGAGACACTTACAAAACTATCAGCTAAAAAAGGTTAAAAGCCCATTACAAGTTTCTTAATTTTAGTAGAGAGGCCATTAGGCTGAACCAGTTCACACACTAGTAATATTTCATAAGCACCATGCACTTGCATGTAAAATATTGTATTGGACAATAAATTAAACAAAATTCTTTATCAACTTGCAGATGACTTGTGATGCAAAACACTAATGCAACAGCAATATTATGAAGTCATTGAGCTGATACAGGAATGTTTCTCAATTACCTAACAAAATCAGCATTTTGCTTGAGTCCTGTAATAGCACCTTGCGCATAGTGGAGCAATTCTTCTCCTTTTATCTGAAGAAAGATGCAGTAAACAAAATTTGAACTCAACAGAAATTCCTCAAGGTTTTAGTCACCACCATATTGTCAAGGTGTTACTACCTCTCTAAGATAACAGCATATCAATAGTATCCTTCTAGAACTATGACAAAAAAAGTAGAGCTCTCTATTGGAAAGAAGCTACAGTATACCAACCAAATCTCACCCACAAAAAGAGGTTGCATGACATGATGTATCATGCGTTACACTATCACAGCAGGCAAAATATTGTGTATTTAGATCACTTGCTAATTGTGATTTTATCAAGCCGAAAAGAAAGGTTTATGACAAATTTATAATTAGAGCATCCTAAATATAGATAAATTGAGTGATTTTAATCTCAAGCTGAAAATTCAGATTAGGTGGCAACACTGACATCAGCAGAGTGCTGGATATAAATGTAACAGAATGAGCAATGAAAACACCAAGACATTCCATCAATCAAAGCTAAAAGGGTTACATTATAACAGTACATGGCACATCATATACTCTAAAATTGATTGGCTGTCCCTTGTGTATCTTGACTCTAGAGGCCTAAAAATGTAGACAAATAAAACCCAGTTGTTAGAGAGCATTTCAGTATGCATTCAGCACAGACATACCAGTACTTCTTCTTGGTAACCTGAAAATACTTTAGCTAGATCTTGTATGTTGCTCAATATTGCAATACGAATGTCCTGCCCTCCTTTAAGACAAAGCCTGTATAAAATAAAAACATATAAACATGAGTCTCAAACTAAGTGGCAAAAAAAGCAAATCCAACGTCATAAAGTATGCACAAAATTAAAAGATATCGCCCTAATAGCTCCAGGAATATGTGAGCTCTGACAAAGGGAAAAAAAAAAGGAAAAGAAAAAAAGAATGGCATGCCATCAATAAAACTATAAAAATGAGGTAACTCACCCAAAGAGTTCCAGAAGCAATGAGATTTCTTCTTCATTCGGTGCTTCAAGAATCTGAATCAACAAAAGAGTTAACCTGCGGTTAAACTCCATGAATCAGCAAATACAAGAATATTTATGCATAGAATTAAAAGTAAAAGCTGGAAAAAGTAGTATAGCATTTAGTCTGAGATTAATATGTTCCATCAGGAAAAACATAATCAAGATCGATCACATAGATATATAATTATCTTTAGGGTCAACTGCATATACACCTCAAAAACAATTAGTCAGTATGGATAAAACCTCTAAATTTTGCCTTCACCTCCCAATAACTTTTCTACAATAAGCATTTACCTCTGAAGCTCCCAAACCATCACTAAAAGGTCATAGATAGCAACATTTCGAGGCTTTAGCAACAGTTTGGAAGGAAATTACATATTTTTAAAAGTTATGAAAAGAAAAAAAAGCACGTTTTTCAAAGTTTAGAGGTTCCGTTCACATTTGACCAATAGTTTTTGGAGTATATTTGCAATCTGCTCGTCTTTTTCTACATCAAGGTATAAAAGAATAAAGAGCTGTCTTTTTTTTTTTTCCCCTGGGTTCCTTCCACCCCCTACCAATTTGTAAGAAGTGACAAGCTCCTTAATAATGCATTGGTGAAAGTGAAGTGAATAAAATGAGTGTGCAGCAGTAGATGTACCAGAATGTTTCTCAATCATGACTTGACTTAAGTAAAGGTCTGGTCCATGTCACTAACTTTTTCAAGGGACAGCAAATAATGCAAATGTGAAACAAAAGCAACCAAAAGACACTGTAAGCAAAAACTTATTGATGCATCTACTTATGCTGTTATATGCAACCTACCATGTTCAGAGTTATGCCTTCAAGGGCCTGACTATGAAGAAAAACATCACGGAAGTTATAAGGTTCATTCCCATGGTCTGTGTCATAGTAATAAACCTGAAAAACATGAATGAAAGAAGAATTATGCCATCCAGAAAGAAAACACATACTATAGTAAATTATTTCAATTCAATTTCAGTAAACTCAGATGTATTTATATGGTAAATAAATATCTCCTTTTAACATGATACCTTGGTTTGCATTGTACAAAGGAAGTACAGCATTGAGCTCGTACAGAAAGCAGGGCAACATTGACATTATACTAAAAAATAAGGTTGGATAAGTATATTTTATCTATGAACGGATTTAAAATTAGAATGCTGAAAATGACACCCTTACCAAGACAGGTCTCTCGGAAGAATCCTTGGCTTCTTCAGAGATATGCTCTCCATTCCCATCATTGGTTTCAGGTTTAATTGCGGATATCCTCTCTACTTCTTTAAGTGCAACTAACCACCTTCTCAATAGTTGAACCCTTTCCACTCCTCGACAAGAGACAGAAACCTCTTCCAATCTTTTGACGGTTTGCTTGAAATTTTGGGCATTTCTGGACCCCTGTTTAGGAAGTAACAGACCAAGCGTACTAAATAATCTTCACCAGAAAGTCCAATACGAAGTGCATTGATAATATGTTCTTAGGCTAACCATACCAGTCGTCAGTTTGGAAACACATGTTGAAATTGTAAGTTCAAATTTTGAAGCGAGAGAGTACTTTAGAAAAAGCTGATAAGTAAAAGTTAAATTGGTACAGCATTTCGTTGCACTATATAAGTTTTCCATTGGATGAACCACTGGAGGAAACTTTTCTTTCGACAAGCAGAGCATGATCAATATGCAGCACTCACTTCTTTTCTCAAATTTAAACTATTTAACCAGCATTTCCTCTATGTCAAAATCCAAACCATGAAACTAAAACCTCATCCCCAAAAAGATATGAACCGTAAAGTTTTATGTGTACATATAAATATATATGTGTGTGTGTGTGTGTGTGCATATTTATAGAAATAGTCCTTTATCACAGGAGATAGAGCTTGAATTATTGCCATTCACAGACACGGCTTTCTTGGTCCATTTCACTTACAGGCGACAATTGACTACATCACTCTAACCATTATGAACATTTTACAAGACTCCGTTTCTATTTAATTCATTAATTGACCATGGTACCATTTAGTCAACCACATGTTATCCTACGCCTGTCATGCTCATTTTACACTTCAAGGCTTATAGCAATGGAGAGCCTAATACGATGTCATTTTTTAATAAATTTCTAAATAGACAATCAAGAAAATTTGCACTAGTAGGCATCTGATTGACTAGCACCGCTAATGCCATTTCCAGTTCGACAATGGCATGCAGGAGTTAAATTAGCAAAGGAACTAATTACAGGAGAAAAGAAAAGTCTACCTTTCTTAACCTTTCCCTACGTAAAGAACAGATAACTTTTAGCGGCAAGTAATGGTGAGACATCATGAAATTGGAAATAAATGGTTTCCTTAAAACAATATATATATTATATGCATTTTAACCACCACAACTACTGGCTGGCCATCACCATAACCTTTCACCACCACTTTACAGCAAAAAAGTAACATTAATATCTGCTGAGATTGCTAAAATATTATTCGACAACTAAAATGTTTTTTAATTGCAATAAATGTCAAGGAAGTCCGTAAAACATCTTCCGCTAAACGAGCACGCCGGGAGGATCAAAGCAGAATTAAATTAAGCAGAGAAGAGAATTTACGATGCGATCATGGAGGAGTTTGGCTCCCTCGGAGACGGCATAACCGGCATGATGCACTACCGTACCCGCGTAATTGCGCACCGTTTTGCTCAAATGGTTATTTCCACCTGCTTCTACCGCTTTGGTCACCGCCGTTTTGATCCAAGACATATCGCGTTCTCTCTCTCTCTCTCTCTCTCTCTCGCTCGCTCGTGTCTGTGTCTGTGCCTGTGCGTGAAGAAATCGACAGGAAAACTTAACTGTACGAATGGCGTTTGTGTCTGAAATCAGGGGACAATGTGAGATGAAGGAAGAGGAGGACGTTATTTCTGGTGGGTTTTAGTTATAGTTCGAGTCTTGCGCCAGCAATTTCGCGCCAAGCCAATGCTGCCTTCTGCCTAATTACTAAACTAAAACGCTTTTTTCAATAATTTTTTTAACCTGTATTTATTTTGCTTATATATTTACTTATGGAAAAAGCTTATAATTTATATAAATATTTACACCTGAAATTATTAATAAAAATGATACATACACCTAAAATGTGGATCTAAGAGTTAAATATTTATAAATATAAAGTAATTATAAAAAATAAAAGTTAAATATTTCTTACAATTAAATTATCAAGTTATGAGATTAGATAAAAATATACAAACATTTAATTACTCTTAAAGTTTAAATTAAGAAGAACATACTGTATAACTATTTAAGATTATAATTTATCATTTTTCAAGGAATGGGTTATTTTTAGGGGTAAATTGGAATATTTGGTAAGGTATGGAGTTTTATACATTCTTAAATTTTAGAATGGAATCTACTCAGTAGCATTTTAGAACCATGTTAAAATTTGTTCCTTGTAAATTTTAATTTTCTTTTTTTTTTTTTTTAATTTCAAGTTAACATGATATCAAAAAGGAATCTATATATTATATTATAGTTTCTTCGTATGCAAAACTTATGAAACCTATAGTAAAGTTTGTGAAAATAAAAAGAAATAAATATCTTTGCTACCTTGTTTTTTCACCTTTATATAATCTTATTACTTAATAAATGGGAAAAAATAAGACAAATGAATGAAAAATATAAAGTTAGAGAGAAAAATGGGAGAAAATAAGGGAATGAATGAAAAAAATAAAATTAGAGAGGCGGCATTAAGTTTAATGGTTTAAGATTATTAACTTATGGACTTTAGCTCTTTTTTTTTTTTTTTTACTAAAACATTTATTGATTAAAAAATATAATACTATCATCTATTTTTTGTTTATTAATAGTATTTAATAATTTTTATAAACTAGATACAAGATACACTAAGACTTGTACTCTTTGTAAATTAGTAAGGCTGCAAATGAATCGAATTACTCGCGAGTTACTCAAATTTGACTTACTTTAAACTCGACTCAGGGCTTTATTAGTAAACTCGCCAAACTCAAACTCCAGTTTAAACTTATGAAGCAACTCATTTAAGCTCACAAGTAAGAGTTTTATATATATTATAAATATTATATATTATACATCATTAAAATCCAAAAGCTAATATTTATATAATATATATATAACATGTTATAAAATAATGTATGATATATAATCTAATTTTTATTCACTATTTGTTAATCTATTTACTTATATATTTTTTCATTTTGCATATTTTAGCTCGTGAGTAGGTTCAAAATTAGTTTACCTTAAACTTAACTCGATTCAAGCTCGATTAATAAATAAGCTGAACTTAAAGTGAAGACAAACCTCATTCATTTGAGCAAGTCAAGCTGAAGCCTTAATTGTAGGCTCCATAAAAAGCTCGTCTTAAGCTTCGACTTGATAATTTTTAAACACACAAGATTTGAATTTTTAGAAGTTCGACTAAACTCAGCTCATTTGCAATCCTATAAATTAAAATACAAATTTCAAGATGAATATAGAATAGGAAAACCTCATAAACTATTCATCATATGAAAACAAATTCTAAAAAATATATATCCAAAACCTATATAACCTACGGAATTAACTAGAATATGGATGGTATCTTATATAATAAAGTTATTTTCTCACCCATGTTTAATTGTTAAATTCAAATGTGATATCAACACTTTATCAATGATGCATTCCATGTAACTTTTTACAATATGTAACAAAATATTAAAATATACAAATTTTTTACATTTCCGACACTTCACCACTGCTTGAAACATTTAGTAAAGCGGGATAATAGTAATACCTCTTAAAATGGAACTGCAACAAAAGTCGTCCATTCGATAATGTATATAATTCTTGGGCAATTTACCTTTTACATATATGTATTTTCACACTGTCACTTTGAACACCTATTTTAAATTATTAGATATTTTTGATAAAATAATGATTTTTTTTGGTGAATAAGATAATGATTAAAAATAATAAAATTACAAACTTTTAGAAAAAAAAAAAAATCAAAATAAGAAATAAAATAAAAATAAATAAATAATAACCCTTGCTGGCATCCTTCGGATTATCCGCAAGGGTGAATTTGCTTTTTGGGATCCCCGATCCACCACCGTAACTTAGCACTGTAACTTGATTATAGTAATAGGTAAGCATGAAGTATCCACCATCCCTATAATCGCATACCAGCTATAGGTTGCCCCTATTTTAGGGTGGTCGGCAAGGGTTATTTTTCATTTTTTTTTTTGTACTATTTTTTACTGATGTAATTTTTCTTATTTTTCTATACTGTTAAATTAAATTAAATCCATCTAAAAAAATTATTTTATTAAATTAAATTTTATGAACCATTAAAACACTTTAAGTGTCCATTAATCAATATTAATAGATAAAGATAAAATCCAAGTATACAAAGTTTTAGAACAAAAATATCAGTGTATTAAGTCACAAAAATGGAAATACAGACATAAAATTCGTAATGTATCCCTTAATTTTTTTTTTTTTTATAGGGCAAAAGAAATTTCCTTTATTCCTTTTTTGTCAGAAAATTTTCTCTTTTCGTCTGTTTGAGTAAAGTTGCTAGTTGCATTGGGCAGGAAATTGGTGCTATTTTCATATAATGACACACTGTATTCTTTTTTTTTTTTTTTTTTCCCTCCTAACGTTGTCTACAAGAATAAAACTGAATATTCTCATTCTATCCCTTTTCCTCTTCTTTATTCTTTTAAGTCTTGCTAAAATAATGAAAATAGTTTGAGAAATATTTGAAAGTTGAAATCAGGATGCAACAAAGATTTGTTCCAATTTTTTAAATAACAGAATATGGATACATAAATTCAAATTTCAACACCCATAATATAAACTATAATAAATAACTAGCTGACATGCACCTGCAGTGTGTGTACAATAGCTAAATATGTTGGTACAATAAAATTTATAACATTCAAATTATTGAATCCAACAATATACAATTCCAATGATTTAAGAAATGAAAAAAAAAAGTAATAAATAATATTAAAAACACATGTAAAACTTAAAAAAAAAAAATCAAACAATTCACTAAAAATATACTAATTGCTATCTATCTGCTTCGTCCATGAAGTTGATATTGCTTACAAAATTGATTAAAAATGTATTAATTGAGGAACTTTATATGTAGCAAAGTAAAATGTTTTCGTATAAAATGATCATCTAGTAATTGAGTCTTTAGATTCTTTGTATTGGCGAAATTTTCAATCCTATCTATTTCTTTGGTTAAACCTTTTTAAATTTATCATTTCCTCTATTCTCTAAAATACAAACCATGTTTTTGATATATTTAGCCAATATAAAACTCAACACATCATGATGGTAAGGAAATAGGGTCCTTGCAAACGCAACTATTGATGAACATATCAATTTTTATGTGGAAAAATAACAGCTCATTATTTAATATGAGCTTTATAGGTCCGGATGGATGCAGAATGAATTGTTGGGAAAGCTAAAGCCAATAGCATCATAACAACATTCATTCGATTTTAAAATTCTTAAAAATATATTGCATGCACCATTTTTTTTTTTAATTAGTCGAAACTTTAAAATAGATCCATTCTTGTATTAGAAGTATGTCCTTCCATGATGAATATTTTTATAATGAACATAAACTTTTTTTTCCGTTTTATAACAACTCTTAAAACTAATTTCATTAGATTATTTTCTTTGGTAATAGAAGAAAATAGTTAAAAAAAAAAAACACAGTATATGACAATTTTGAATGAGCACATTCCCCAGAAAAATAAATAAACTTGCTATATATTAATATTGAGTTTTGGCAATACTATCATAATTGCTCCAAAACAATACTATAATTTCCTTAACTTCTTGTTTTCACGTGAATATATTTTCCATTTTTTCTCTGACCTCTTTACTAGTTAATAATAGCCACTCAATTAAACGGAGGATTGGAAACCAACTTGCAAAAGCTTCTAAAGTGTTTTGTAGATAAAAATGTAAGCATGAATATTATATATTTTTCTCCATCCAATTATAAAAATAAATACATCTAATAAGAATTACAATTCAGTGGAAACAAATCTCTAAAAGAAGAATACAACAGCCATATTTATAAATTGAATAATTTTATAGTATTTGGTACTCAGAACGCCACTCAACTTCAACCATAAAATTCATAACATATCTCGTAGAACAATAGAAACACATGGTACAACTAAAATTAACATGATTTTTAAGTACATTTCTTGATGAAAAAGACATATCTTCATGCATTTAAATTGGAGAAACAAAATCGAGGAGGAGAGATTGGAGAAATAAGAGATCAAGCTATTCCAAGAATTCTTTTAAAACAAAGTCACTTACAATTAGAAGAAAGCTACTCCAAAACCTCTTGCCTTTGTAACATCATAAGGAGTTATGGATGCCTCTATATTTGCTTTACCAAAACTATTCACATCATCTTAGCTCACATCTAATATATCATTATCCTTTACTTTCCCATCAATAGTCAAATTGAAGTGTACATCCTATGTTAGTTTGAATCAAAACTTTTTTTACCCTTCAAATCATCTAATAATAGATAGATATTATCTCCATTATTCCTTATACCGCTATCATCCTTATCTATTAAAGGTTGAAACTCAGTATCAAACTCCATGTTGAGGAGTAGAATAACGAAAGTGAAAATTTATAAAAAAATGAAAAATTAGGGAAAATATAGAAATCGTTGAGAAAAATTAATCTAAGCAATTTTTCTATAAAAGAATAACAAAACCTAAAAAATATATGTCTAGTAACTTTACACCACTACATTCAGATGATAGCCTTATACAATCAAAAAATTATATGATCTCATACTACAACGATGAGATTTTAATAGCATCACATCATCGATTAGAAAAAGGATAGCTTTACTCCATCAATGAAAAGTAAAAGGCATTATACTAATTCAAAAAATAATTTATTTAATATCTAATAATTCTTTTTATCTAATTGATTACAATTGTGGCTTATTTATAGGTATAATAAAACCTAATATCTAGGAAACTAAATTTTAATAAATTTAAAAAATTTCATATCTTAAATAAAAAATATCTATCTAACCAAATCCTAAAATAAAATATATTAAAAATATTAGATATAGAAAATAAAATAAAATCTACATAAAAAATATTATAATTCTGCTCTTTCTTAATCTACATCATATGTTGATATAGAACCAAGAAGTTCTTGAGCAAGTGTAAAGTGAGAGCAAATTTGAGACATATTAAATTGTTAAACATATCAATACCATGATGGATCAGTTAAAAATTACACATACTATATGGATAATGTAAGTACAAAAAATTAAAAAAAAAAAAAAAACTTTTAACTCACTACTGAGATAAAAGAATCATACTTGAGATGATTTTTCTTTATAGCAAATAACCAAATTCTTTGGTACCATTCTTTTCAAGATCTTAAGGAAGCTTAATCTCTTTTATTATCTTCACTATCATCAACATCATCTCCAAAACTAAAAACTTTAGAGACTATATGTCTTAATCTAGCTCTTCTCAATCCCCTCCTCTACCACCACCACAACAACCATTGCTTAATCAATCTGTTCTTCTTAATGATGATCAAAGATTATCATAGATAGTCAGCATAAGAATAGAACATGGTGGATTTAAGTATAAAATTTGAGCTAAAAGTATAATAGGATTTGAGATGAAATGTAAGATGCATGACATATTGCAATAAATTATCAAATGAACTTTCAAAATAAATGGAGAAGATAAAGCAAACTAACACAGTGAAATAAGCAAAATTGGCTCCAAATACAAAGTTGAGATTTGTTGAGCAATTGAAAGACAACATTTTTCTTTGATTTCTCTTGATTTTTCAAAGACACAAGTCAAATATATAATCCAAAATATTGCATAGTCTCTTTACAAAATATTCTCTTACTAACCATGTGTAATATAGATACTTCACCATAAAATACAAACCCATTAACACAATTGCATCATAATCCTTTTCTCCTTCACTCATTCTCTTACTTTCTTCTTTTTACAAAACCATTTCTTGGCTCAGCACTACTTGTAACTCCATAGCAAAATCCTTTTTTCTGTAACTACAAAAACAAAACTTTTTATTACTACCAAATACACAAAACCACAACTTTGATAAATTAAGTAGTTAAGTAGGTTTTACTGTTCATATTTTGAAGTTTTGCTTGTTGAAAAGAACTTAAAACATAATAAATATATGGACTTCAGAAATATGAAGTATAAGAACTTCTAGTCTCTCAAATTGAAGAAATTAAAAGAAATGGTCGAATTTGAGGAACTTTAGAAATTGAAAAAATTGTAATTTTTGAGAATTAAAATTAAAAGAAATGGTAGATCATACTCAAATGAGTTTGCCATGAAATACACAAAACCACAACTTTGATAAATTAAGTAGTTAGGTAGGTTTTACTTGTTCATATTTTGAAGCTTTGCTTGTTAAAAAGAACTTAAAACATAATTAATATATGGACTTCAGAAATATGAAGTATCAAAACTTCTAGTCTCTTGAATTGAAAAAATTAAAAGAGATGGTCAAATTTGATGAACTTTAGAAATTGAAGAAATTGTAATTTCTGAGGATTAAAATGAAAAGAAATGGTGGATCGTACTCACGTGGGTTTTGCCATGAGAGAGAGAGAGAGAAAAGAATAGTTATGAAGTATGTAAAAATAAAAGTTTTAAAGCATGGTTTTTAACAATGGAGTCGAATAGTAGTTACTCTCCTTTATTATTTTAAATATTGTAGATATAGATACGAGAAAAGAAATTTATGAGATTATTTGCATTAAATAATTGAAAATGTCAAAACTTTTGTAACTCAATAGCATGAACATCGATATCTCTTTGGGGAAAATTTTGAATTTTGTAATTCCTAACAGTTATAGCAATAGTTAATAAGAAAAAAGAAGTACTTAAAGATCATTTTACTTTTATGATGCCATTAGTGTAATAAAAAATAAATATTCCCCAAAGTATTATCTATTCTTTGGAATGTGAATGAGTTGTCTCATTTGCAAATTACTTAGGTCAATTAGATATTGATTCATGTGGTGGAATAATAAATGAAAGAACAAAATTCTTTCTATTTTCTTCAGCTACATATTTTTTTTTTCCTTTTTTTATTCTCAAATCTCAATTTTTCTCCATTTCCTATCTAAAATGGTGAAGACCTTCAAGTAGGCATTGGTAGAAATTTGCAATCATTCATTACAAAAATAATGTTTGCACTCATTTGTTGAGAAAATGAACAAGTTTTTTAAGCTTTTTTATAATATTACTTGCCCATTTTTTGAAACAAAGTATCTTACTATCAACTTATACTTTTCCTTAGTTTTTAAGACATATAGAGCATTGAGGAATAATATGAATGGGAACGTAGGCATATCTAAAAGACATGGTAAACAGGATATTCATAAAATATGAAAAATATTAGTTCGAGTTTAGTTTGATTTTTGCAATTGCCATTAAATTAAATCATTGATGTAAACTTGATTTTATTGAGTGGAGCTATTAAAGGATTTATGGAGATGACTCAAATGAGTTTATGAAAATCAAAAGAACATTATTCTCTCTCTTTAATGAACATGTGAAGAAAGATATTGCAACTTCAAATCAAAATGTTAGTAGCGTTAAATCAAAAGTAAGGAATTTATGCATGATGAATGAGGTCACAACCTCAATGTAACTTTATTTTTTACAGTTGTATATTGTTTTTATACTTTAGAAGTTAATTTCACTTCATATGATACTTATATATATATATATATATATATATATATATTACCTTATTTAGGAATTTGAATCGTTTGAAAGTGTGCAAATCCTTAGGAGCACCACCAAATCTAAATTAGAGCTGTATTGGAATGAAGAATGGCATATAATGGTTGAATTGGATGTATTGAGTTATTGGAAAGCTAATCAGTTTTGATAACCCCAAGTTGTGAGAATAGTATGTGATATCTTAAGCATACCAATATCTATGGTATCTTCAATGTGAGCCGTCCTTCGAAAAAACTTATCCGATTGAATCCAAATTTTATGACTAGGAATAGAACGTGATATCTTAAGCATATCAATATTTATAGTAGCTTCGGTGTGAACCTGTAAAATCACTTTTAAGGCAACTATATTCGAATTTAAGACCTTCAAGAAAACATATCCGATTAAATCCAAATTTTATGATTATGTTAGAAAAATTAGTCGAAGTAACTCAGTAAAGTTAGATTTTATTAGATTTTAGAAATAATTTTCCAAAATCCCAATTTTATCCTTAAGAGTGTAACTATTTAATATAGCATAAAACTCGTCAAAACCCTTAAAATTGAGTTCAAAATACAACGAGACTTTAGAGATAAGGTATTTAAGCTATAAAAGTAAATAATATGGCACAAAATACTATATGAATATATATATATATTATAAATGTATCATATGTATATAATAAATATACCTATAAATTAACTTGAAATTATATAATTATATTAAATAAGCGATAAATTTACAAAATTAAAAAAAATACATCTTAAATATTAATAATATAAGTAAAACATCAATACATGAATATGATTACTCGTTACATATATCATATATATAGGATATATACACGTATATTAACAAAAATCATTAAACATTAATATATTAAATATAAACTATCAAAATAGCGCTCAAAACTCATACAAAACTTAGAGAAAAACTTGGAAAAAATTTTGGAATTAGTGCAGCATTGTAACAGCAAATAAAATGGATGACTTAAAAGCAAATTCACCAAGGAATACCACCTCCTACCATTGTTTTATAGGAAAATAATTAAATAACTTTCTTAGCTATTAAGGAAAAATTGTTGCCACTAATCCAATATAAATAAGACTCGAAGACACTTGTTTATATACTTTAGGAACATGGGGTACTTAAAGAAAAATCAAAGGAAATTAATAAAAAAAAAAAAGAAAAATGAGTAGAAAAACAGAGCAAAGGGTTACGTTAGATTAGTTCATGGACCAAACCACCATTTGCCATTGAACCATGCTAGACCCAAGCAGGGCCACTACTGTCTATTCTTACCAATAATCGGCAAAAGACCACCAAAGTTCCGACAAACAATTGGTCTTCATTTTTGCCTTGTTTTTCTTAAATTTTCAAAACATAGTAAATCATTTCATTAAATTATGAAAAAAAAAATATATTCCTAAGTTATTTTTAGAGTACTTTCATATTGTAATTTTATTTTTGTAAAGTTATAAATATTTTATATACTTGATTAACAAACGTATTGTTCACTTGAATTTTGAAATTTAAAATAAATATATTAAATGATATTGTTTTAAGCTCAAAATTTTTCTATAGAATACATATTGCATTTAGTTATTTCTATATAGCTTGATTTTGAATTTACATCTTTTTAGTATTTGTTGCATTTTTGGCTCTAAAAATGGCTAAAAATATGGAATTTATGAAATAAATTGATTTTAGAGAAAATAATTGATAAAATTAGGATCCAATTAATTCTAAATGTTTGTAATGATGTCAGGATAGGTCAGCATGAATTCTATGTAAAAATCATATTATTTGTTTAATTAATCATAATTTAAGGGCAAAAACGTAATTTTACATATATAGGCGATAAACCCAATAACATGAAACCAGTTACTAGTTGAATTCTCTATATTTGTCTTAGTCTATAAAAATTTTTGCAGAATTATTTGATGATCTTAATTATTTATTATGAGTTTTCCTTGTTAAATAGCTTAAATTATTAATTGGGTCATGTATTTAGTAAGAATATGTTAAAATATGTTAATTATTCGATTAAATTACAATTAAACATACTGTGATTAGATATAATTACTTATTATTTTGTGGTATTTCGGGATATTATCTACATCAGATTATGATATATACATGCTAGGATTCGATAATATAGGATTTATCATATTTATTGTAAAATTATGTAAAAATATATTTTATTTATATAATATAATATCAATATGATATTACTTACTATATAACTTTATCTATATACTAGAATTAGAAATACCTTTTTATAAATTATCTCTTGAACGAAACACGTAATATATATCATTGAGTTTATACAAACCTAAAGAAACTAATCTTACTAAAATTGGATCACTTTAGATGATAAAACAAATGTTTTTTTGTAATATTACGAAAAATATCTTTTTATGACGATCTTTTTGTAATTAAAACTTAATTTGAATAAAAAGTATAAGTCTTGTACTTTTGCAATTAGGAATAAAGCAAGTAATTTAGGGTATCAATATAACCAATTTGATTAAGTTAGAAATTTACAAGTGAGCTCAAGACTTTAGTCAATGAAACCCCATGGACTCAAATCTTGAAAATATAATAAAATAATAATATAGTTAAAATAGTAGAATTTCACTATACTATTTAATAATTATTGTAATTGCTTAAAATAAGCTTGGATAGCGTGTAAATGTTTAGAAATAAATTATATATGTAATATTATATATACCCCGCATGTGTTCATTATGTGTAATTATATACTCATAATTATCTAAAATATCCAATTTAATATAAATTAAGCTAAAATAAGCTATGAAAAATACAAAAATTTAATAAAAATATAAGTGGCAATAGGCTTAAGAAGCATTTAGGCATGTAAGGAGAAGAGCCAACTGTTGAAGCATGGAAATGGCTTAATGACACCAAAGGTACTTAATATATAAAGACAAATAGTTTGAAGAGAGAGAATAATTTATTATGTACTCCCAAAAGCTCCAAAAATTCAAGAAATCCTCTCTATTGTATTTTACATGCAAATTCAGATTTGAAAAAAAAAAAAAAGTTGGAATTATAAGGTTAAAGAAGGGAAATTTGGAAAATAATCAAAATTGAGGTGCAATATTGGGTAGTAGGAGGCAAGTGGGCCTAGGCTACTCTTAGGGACCAACCACTGTTACCACTAATGCCAAGGTTAGCTGACAAACTTAGAGGGGCAAGTGGTGGTCGGAGCTTCCATTTTTAGTTAGTGTCTTTAAACTAGCCAATTTTCAAATAATTATTAAAAATATCAATTTAACCTAGAAAATTCTAGAAAAATCTATTCCTTAGTATTTTTATGTGTAGAATTCAACAAAAATATTTTTATGTATAAATTTTGTGTATATATAATACGTCCTTAAGAAATTGACAAAACCAAGCAATTTTTTATATCAAATTAAATTACCCTATTGATGTAGTATTAATTCCAAAATTTTTCTGTAAACTTTTCTCTACTTATATTAAAAAGCTACAAAAATAATTTCAAAAAAACCATTTTCTATATTTTTAATTAATTTTTAACCCCCAAATTATGAATAAAATGGTAATTTTAGTAAAAATTAATATATTCTTCTTATGGACCTCACTTAGAATATTTAGTAGGTTGGTTATTGAAATAATTTACTGTCTATTAATGTGTGTTCTGGTGAATTTTAAGAGTAGGAATTACAAGTATCAAGAAATGCCCTTATAAGTGAGATTTGGTAGTTGTGGATTTGATAATTGGAGAGTGATGATATGTTAAATGTGAGTTTAGTGAAGTAATTAAGTTGAGGTATATTCCATGAAGTGTTAATGTGTTGTTGTGACTGGAGTTTGGGGTAGAAGTAGATAAATCAATAAGTTGTATATAACTTGAACTTAGGTAGAGGATAACTTAGAGAAAGTTAAAGGCAAATATTCTACTAGATATTTACTTAGAAGTTAAGTTAGAGGCAAACTTATGAGTGAGTAGAAAAATAGGAGAACCTTAGAGACTAAATTAGAAGGAATATTCTTGAGAACTTTGAAGTTGCCAGTCTTAGAGGAAAATTCAGAAGGAAAATCCCTTGAAAATATGAAGCTGACTAAACTCAAAAAATAGCTTAGAAGGCCTTTTGTTAAGAAATTTAAATTTTAGTAGACTCAACAACTCATTTAGAAGGTAATTCAGATGGAGTATTTGGGGTAAATATGGATATGCGAACACTTAGAAGCTATATCAAAGGGTATTCATTGAAAATCTTAGGTATTTACCAAACTTAGAAGTTGACTCAAAGGTTGAACCTATTGTGAGCTTCAACACCCATATGCTTCAAATAGTAGCTCAGAAATTACTTCAATTAAACACTTCAAGGGTATCTCGACTTAGGGAATAGCTTAGAAGGTAACAAAGGTAAAATAAACTTATATCACCATCCTAAACTTCCAATACTTAAGGCTTAGGAAAATAAACTAATGACTAACTAACTTAATTCTAATATAGATAAGTAAATTAACAATATCTCATAATTTATATGCAAAATAAAGTACTAAATCAAAATAAATATCGTGGGATCATCAACAAGGAGAGTCATCAAGCTTAGTTGGTGAGCAACTGAGTTCCAAGTAAGTGGGATCAGTATTTCATTGCACTTTGAAATATTACTTAAGAATTCTTAGAGATCTTAGTATGTGTCTTGCTTATAATTGCAAGCTTGTAGCCTGTGTATGTGCAACATGTGTGCTCGAATATTGTATTACCATTATGAAGTGCTGGACTATATGTATTGGTTGCTTATGATATTGCTTGCTTTAAACTATCTAAATTTGCTTGATCACTTCAAAAGCAATCTGACTAAAACTCAACCTAACTTCTAACTGGATATGTATCACAACCCACTAGAGGAAATTATAGGATTCTCGAGTCAAATACGGACCCTTCAATGAGGATGGTTGAAATAGTCTTCTCCTTACCCTTAGGCGAACTAAGTGACAAAAGAGGAAGTTATGACAAGGTTGGAGACCATGGTTAGAAGTGGAGTGTCGGGTAGAGTGTGTTCTTCATTGTACAAGCCCTAGTTTGGTTCTAATTCGTGTGTAAGATGTTAAACTCTTCAATCGGGATTAGAGTGAGTAAAATTTCCTTGATCTCATGATGGACCAAATAACGTTATATGATGACATTTGCTTGTATATGCATAGCATCTAACTAAATTTGCTTGAAAACCCTAATTGCTTTGTATTGGATATATATTATTATCTTCATCCTATTTACTAAGCAAGTTGTTACTCATTTCCTTATAATTATGATGCAGGTTTCTAGTAAAGTTACCAAGCGACACTCCAAGTCCCAAAAGACTAGAGAACAGGGTTGAAAAGTGAGATTTAGGACTCATTGGCTAGATTCCTATTCTATTTATTAACTTTACTAATCTTTAAGGAAAAACTAATAAGGTCCCTTTAGATAACTCTCTAGTTTTCAAATGTGAATTTTAATAAAATTTTAGTAATCACTTTATCTTTTTGTAACAATGTATTTCTTGAAACTTTTTTTATCAAAATTTGAGATTTTATTCTTCATATGATTTATAAAAATTGATTTTTTTTTTTAACATTTAGGCCATAAAGTTATTTTCAGTAGCTATTTTCAATAACTATTTTGAAAAGCTATAACACAAGTTGATATCTTTCGAATACTAGATTGGACGCCTCAAAATAGTGGAGTGGTGAACGCCTAATGTAAACTATACCATGTTAGCAGCTAAGATAGTTAGCTTTTAGTTTAGGTTGGTTTACATAGCGAGGCTATTATAACTCCCTAATTTAGGGCATGACAAAAGTACGTTTCGATACAATCAAAACGATATATCTTAAGTCATAGTAAAGCTACGCATATTTACTAATATTTAGTAATTTAATATAACTTATATAATGAATATAATACTTGAGTATATATATGCATATACATATGTGTGTGTACCTATATTAATATATAGGTAATACATTTTAGCAACATATATATATATATATGTAATGTGTATATATGTATATAAATATATATAAGTAACTCTAAATAACTATATAAATAATAATCCAACTAAGTTTTATAATAGTATAAAAAGCTAGATAAAACCCTAACGTTTTTATAGATATCATGAAAACTGAATCTAGATTTTGGTGTATATAGGATTTCTAAGTAAGCAAAGAACCGACATTCCAAACCTATTAGAGTAAGCTTCAATACAAGTAAGTGAGATTTATAGAGACTAGAGTATATACTCGCTTGTGATTATAAGTAGTTGATTATGCACATGCTATGCCTGTACATGCTTCGCTATGTTAGTTGACTTTGTTTAGTTTATTATGAATTGGTTGATCATCCTTAACCAGACTAATTGAAATACAAACTAAAACTGTAAACGAGCATGCATCACATCTTACTAGGGGATGGTTAGGTTTCTATAACTAAATTCCAATGCCTTTGACAAAGTTACAGTAAACCGGTCTTTCCCCACCCTTAATTAAACTAAGTGACAAGAAAGAAGGTCATGACAAAGTTGAGAGCATTAGGTTTGAAGGTAGTCGCATGGAGTAGAGCCTCCATTACATAAGTTTAGAATTAGCCATAAGAGGGCCTTATGGCCTTTATGATTGGCATTGTGGTCATCGTATTGCAACTCCTCAACTTGAGCTAAAGTAAATGAAATTTCTCTAATTTCACGATAAAATAGATAATGTTATATGGATGATACATAGCTTGTTCATGCATTACACGTAATAATTTCTTGATAACTAAGTTGTTCTGTTCTACTTGTATATGCTTTTTGCCTCATGCCCCTTACTGAGCTGTAGTTCGCTCACTTCCCAATAAATTTGTTTATAAGATCTAAGTAATCATGCCACATGACGATTATCTTCAACTATGCAAAAAGGGTATATTTTAGCATGAGTGAGGCAGAACTAATGAGGGTTATATTTTTTGAACTTTTTGTTTTTTATGGGATCAACTAAATCATCTGAGCAATCTAATTGGATTTCTATTTTTGAGTCATATCACATACTTATGCATTTTTATAAATACTCTGTACTTAGCCTTATTGTAAATATAATTTTATTATTAATATAATGTTAGTATATTTGTAGAACTATCAATGCTTCAGAGCGATTTGTTCTATGAACTTTGTGTATATCAAGATTATGCTAGTAACTATGTGAATAGTTTTTAGTGTAAAATTGATATAGACAGTAGACTGTTATGACTTGACAATATTTAGGGTGTGACATTCAAAATCCGCATTTAGTACTAGAGGTTGAATCCTTGATCAACATTGCAACTCATTGAAGCCAAATAGGATAGAAGCCATTTTATGTACAAAGGATTAGCTTTATAGAGAATAAGGTAGTAAATCAAATTAATTGTTAAAGAATTCAACGTGATATATTTTATTAATATGTTTCTTTTTATGTGTATATTCTTTAAACATTTTCCTTGAAGATCTAACAGAGAACATAATGAATTTAAAAATCAAAATAGGCGGTAACATACATTCAAGCTATGGTTCCACATAATCAAGTAATGTTATGTTATTTAAATTATGGGATTTCTTGTTTTGTATTAGACTTTATTTCATTAAAACTTTTATTTAAATTGTAATTCTATGTTAAGTACTAAAACCATGTGATATTTGTATTTATAGAATTTAAATATTATCATCGTTCATTCCCTTTTTGCATGTGCAAGTGTTATAGAATTTTTTATATTTTTTAATTGATAAATGAGTCCAACCTAAATACTAGACATATTTATGAGATGAATAGGGTTACAGGTTTATATTTTTAAACACGATTCAGGTTGAAGTTTTTTAGATGCAAATTCACAACATGACATGACACAAGACGATAACACAAATAGCCAACATTTTTAAAAACTTATTTTATAACTTTTAATATCTATTTAGAATCTATCCGATTGAATGGAATAGATATATAGACTCATCATTAAATAAGACAATGAAACCAATGGACGGGAAAGAAGAGCTTATGTTAACATATGCACGGAAAATCAACGGACGGATCAACCATAAACTCATAGAAGTTCTATTATATCTTCCCATGTTTTGATTTTCCAAGTTAGCACGAACACTATCCACTCCTATGATTACAACAAAGAATGCTTTGCCTCGTATTGAGCATGACATGGCATATAGCTGGAATGTCGTATCTCGTTACTTTGCCCTGGTTTAAATGCATTGCGAAAAATAAAAGCATGGTACAAATGCATTTTTAAAAAACCCACCGTCTAAAAGGTTTGCAATATTCCCTGAAAACTACGTTTTTTTTAAGCGTGTAAACACTTTTCTTACCGAAGAGAGAGAGAGAGAGAGAGAGTGAGAGTGAGTGGGAGGAAAACTCGTGTAACCACTTTTGAAAAATTACGAAATTTCTTCTTTGAACCTTTAATAAATATTACAAGAGACTCGATAACAGGGATGAAATATAGGTACAATTAGAATTAGATGTAGCTAACTTTACCATATCTTTTCATTGTCTTTTTTTTTTTTTTCTTTTTATCGCATAGGATATTGGAATTGGTGCAATAGAACTATCTATTACTCTCTATTTTCCTTTATAGCAAAAGATGTATCATGTATAACCCCTCCCGTATAATTGGTGCATATATCTTTTGTTGGCTCGTTTTCCTATGTTGCAATTGGTGCATTAGAAAATGATAAGTATCTATTTCTACATATAAATTGTCCAACTTAATTTTATAATCCGAAGTACCATTGCATTCTCATCTCTCTCTTTTTTAGCTTTACTCTCTCCACTCACGAATCCGACCACATATCTATAGAGCTTCCATCCGAAAATTCTATAGGATCTTTATCCTATATACGAACCCGTCCCGTCCACCGTAAACAATCACCCATCTCTGTCCTTACTAGCTGCCGATTATATTAGGGTTTTAAGGTAGATGAGAATTTAAAGCCACACTAATTAATGTCATGTTTAGTTTATAAGGAGACAGACAGAGCTACAATGAAATTGCTATTTCTGATATGTTTACTTAAGGAGAATAGCTACTCTATTTCCCTTAAAATTCCTCATGAATTTCCTATTACATTGTTTATTTTTGAACCCATAATACAAATTCCATAAGGAATTCTGATTTCCTATTTTGCTTAACTGGAATTCTTAAGTTTGAACCTAAGAATCTCAATTTAGTAAGCAAAGGACACCACTATCCTTGTCTTCTCCAACATACCACCACCACCACCACCAAAGGACCTAGCAACCACTACCATTACATTGACATCACTAGACTAGACTCCAACAACCACCACACTACCACAAACTACGGTGCGCCAAGATATATAAATCACATCACAAATAAACTACATCAAAAAGATTTTTAAAAAAAGAAGAAGAAGAAGTTTGAATATCTTCTTACTCTCTAACATAGTATACCACCCTCGACCACCATCACCCACCACCTTTGAAATGAAAACCTAAACCAAAACAACTCCTTCAAAATGTTAAAACAAGGATGTAATCCTTCAAAAACCCAAACAGGGATGCAATTTGGAAAATTAGCAATTTTCTTCTTGTCTTAACACTCTTTTCTTTGTCTTTGAAATATTGAAATATCTTAACACTTTTATCTCCAACAATTTTCCTTTCAAATGTCAAAATGTCTAAAAGAACTTGTAAGGAATGTAAACATTCTTGTCTTTATCAATGATTTTCCTCAAATCAAGATAGTAATAGTCCAGGCCAATATAGATTTTAAGGTTTCATCTTCTCTACTATTTGCTTTCAATTCTTGGATTTCAATATTGATTTTAGGGTTATGTCTATTTGTTAAGATATGTTTGGACATAGAAGATGAAGTCATGTAATGGGTATGTGACTTGGAAAGGGGAAAAAAAGAAGGGTAGTAATGTTTTTAAATGTTTAATATATGTATATTCATTATTGTCTTCTTTGTTCAAATAAATAATGTAAGGCATTCTACCTTTATTCTGTTCCCCAATAGTTGCAATTTCATTTCCTTCTATTCTGTTCAATGAAGTGAACAAACCATTAGAGTTCCATTTCCTTTCTAATATTTGGAAATGCTTTTAGAGGGTATAATTATAGGTGTGTAAATGGTTTTTGGCCTTTGGGCCAACCTGTTTAACTTGTTTTAAAAGCTGGTTTGGGTTAGATTTTTCCAGCCCGTATAAAAGTGGGCCATTTTGGCCCAACACATATAACCTGCAAGATTAAGCAAGCAAACTTGTAATTGGTCGAGTTGGCCCGCTTTTTATTAAAAGAAAATTACGAATTTGAAGTTCTAAAATAGAACAGCGATTAAGGCACGACTCAATTACTCATGCATGTATGGAAGGCTTAAAGCTCTCTATCACGACACAGTAATAGGCAGCAAATAGTATACATTTAGTTTACTACTTATATGTATGCAAGGTTATCAAACTTGTGATTTTATTTAGAATCACTAAAGAGTTAGTAAAATCGAAACATAGAATCAAAAATTTTTATAACCTATGTAAAATAGTTTTAAAAAATTATAGATACACTTATAATAATTATTCAAAAGTTGAAATATATGATGGAAATAAAGAAATAAAGAAATTAAGTATTTTTTTTAAGAAAAATTCCTAGTAATATATAATTTAATATGCATGAAAGAAGAACAAATAAAGTCAAAATTAATTTTTTTCATTATTTTTTCTAAAAAAGCAATGAATTAAAGGGAACTAAACATTTTAATTCATTTTAAATTATTGATGGTATAAAGTAAAGTATATAGTTTTTCTTATAATCTTTGCTATTAAAGCTAAAACTTGAACGAATGCTATATACATAAAATATGGGACTAAGAGAGAGAGAAAGAGGAAAAAAAGACAATGTAATGTCATAATAGTTAACTTGTAAAAGCTTTGTTATATATATTTTTTTTATTTTTTCTCCCATTTAACTCAGTTATATAAAATTGATAAACTTGTTCAAAAACTTAGGTTTTTAACTCAAGTTTTTATATGAAAATGATTTTATGCATGAATTAACTCGAAAGAGCTTCGTAAAATCGTAAACTCCTAGAATCGCATCAGTAGAATCATGATTTTGACAATTATGTATGTATGCCGTCCCTCTTTCTATCTAATATTATAATTCATATTTCTTTACTATTTTGCAATTGTGATTTGTGAAAGAGATTTCGCTCAAATCCTAACCTTAACCTTAACTCTAATTCACTCTTTGTCTCTTACTCAATAACTGAATTTGATTGTCTTTCCTGCTCATTCATCATGGTCAATCATCAGTCGTCACTCACAATAAGCTACTACACCATCGAGTCAAGTCTCAGTGCATCTTGCTTTCTCATCTCAAGTGTAAACAAACTTAATAAAAACTAGAAGTCGCACTTCGTAAGTCATAATAGTTAAAAGACAAGACAACATTAAAGCTTTCTAATTGTATTTTGTAAGCACGCTCTCTCTCTCTCTCTCTTGCTCTCTCTCTATATATATCTAACTAGTTGAATATATTATTTTGAGTACTACCTCTATTTACGCATTCAAGCATGAACTTGTCATACATGCTAGAGAAATTAGTCTTTTCTTCTCTTGAATGATCATTTGTTCTATTAGGAATTATGGTGTTTTAGCTATTACAAAGCACTGTATGGTAGTATCCATGACTGACACTAAGTTCGGATGTCTTTCGAGGGCTTAATTAATTCTTGCAAAAGCTTGAGGGATTTGTGGTTTATTTAGCTTTTGGGTCCAATCATAATGTGATACAGCTCATGAAATTTGTTAACCTTTATTATGATCAAAGCTTTTCTAACTTTGAACATTTATGGATAAAGATTTTCTTATAGTCATGTAGACATCTATGCTACTCATTATTCCTTACCACATTATGGACAAAATTTCTTTATCCCAATTCCCAGATAAAACCAAGCAATTTCACATTTAACATTTTTTATAAATGATAGTATTTATTAAAAAAGGCCATGTATAGAAAGGTTAGTATTGATTAAATTAGCCATAATTTAATTCTTTTTTTTTTCTGTTCATTTTTTGGCATATTGTTGTGAATTGCATTGTGTGAATTGTAAAGATTTTGCTGAAAAGTACACCAAAAGTTGATCAAAACATTGAGCAAAAGCAATAATAGAGGTAAGAGTGGTTGCCAGTTCAATTTTTATGTTTACTCTTGTAATTTGAGAGGATTTGTTGTACTAATCAATTCATGTTTTCCAACAAAATTGCATATTACTAAAGTGAGGCTATTAGTAGTTCATGGAGTGTGAATAAAATATCCAAAGTTCCTTTTGTTTTATTATATTTACATAAATATAGAGCCAACATAAATTCATTATATTCTTAATTTTTCTTTTATTGTTTATTTTCAGATGGATTGTGGTACTAATACTACTAAGGACGCTACTATTCAACACATTAATGTAGATGGTAAGTCACAAGCTCATGAGGGTGATGCTAGTGTGCCGTCTAATGCTACCACTAAAACATCTATCGATTCTAAATAACCAAAATGTAGGAGAGCTAAAACAAACACTTTTGAAGTTTGGTAAGTATTTACAAAGATAGGAGTAGGAAAAGATGGAAAGGAAAGAGCATGATTTAATAGGTGTAGGGATGAATATGTTATAAGTAAGTCTAAATATGGAACATCAACTCTACTTCAACATACGAAGAAGTATCATTCACTTCCTAAATATCATGATGTGGGTCAAATGATGATTAATCAGGCAGGAAAATTGAAGTATAGGAAAGTAGATTATAAGGTTACTCGTGAAATTTTGATAAAGGCAATAATTGAACATAATCTTCGTTTTTCATTTATTGAATAGAGGAGAATTATAAAATTCATACAACATTTCAACCCTAATTATATTCCCATCTCTAGGAAAATAGCCATATTTAATGCGTAGAAATTGTACTTATCTGAAAAGGGAAAACTGAAAAATGCTTTGGAAAAAATTCCTAATAGAATTTGTTTGACTTTTAACTTATGGACAGTTAGCACAAGAAAGGGATACATATGTAGACACTTAATTTTTGCCCCTCTATAGTCTTAATCTTTATTTTTACAAAAAGAGTCCTAATTCAAAATTAATAAAATAAAATAAATAATAATAATAATTAACAAATAATGAAAATACCAAAAAAATAAGAAAAGGAAAAATTATAAAAATTTCGTAGGTTTTTTAGAAAGTAATTTATAAGAATAATTAGTTTTAGTGATTAGTTTTAGTTTTAGTTTAGTTAAAAATTTTATTTTAGGGAATCAGATAGTTTAAATATAATTTAATTGTAATGAATGTCAAGGCACAGGCCAACGACCTAATGGATAAATATCGGAGTATATGGGTGGGTGGATTTAGTTTGAGATCATAGGTTTGAGTTTCAGTAGCCACCTATGTCTTTATTTTTCTAACTTTGCAGAAGTGAGATGAAAATCAGATTCATATCTAATTAAATCATATAAGTTTAGTTAAATTAGATTTGAATAAAATTTGAATCTAGTTTAATTATCAAATAAGATACAATAGATATGATAGGATTTGATTTGGACTTTATAAAAGAAAAAACAACAACATACTGCTCCTTGGCCGAACTCTACTGTTGTCACAATTACACCATCCTCAAAAACACGCATGGCAGCTGCGGAGTACTCCCCAACACGAGCACCAACCAAATTCCTATACATGCCCACCAATTTACAATACAACAATAAGCCTGACGTCCCATGAACAGCCCTGGACGTACAAAGAAAAATCGCCTAACCGCAAGATAACATAGTAGTTCCTTGACAGTCGAATTCCACTACACGCCGACTCCCTAATCCCATACCACGTCCAACACGCGATCAGCCCATCACAATTCGTACACTAATAAGAACTTCGCATTCCAAGCTTGCTTCACGTTCAATCTCATGGCCCCTTCCACTTGACTGCTCGCCTGACCGATGAATAGCAATACAACACCGACACCCCATTATCTGACCCACGCTACCCTTGCCCTGACGAATATAAGTTAAAGGCCTACATTTCATCGAACACACTTGAACAAGCCTTTGTTCCTTGTCCTCAATTGATCACTAACGGTTTGGATACATGCTCCTTCACCTGATTCCAATCCACGCTTGCTTTCCTTCACTTGATAGCAGCTATCCCAATAGCAACAAACGCTACGTACATCAATACTTAAACACTGACGTACTGCCAAGTTGCAACAATCACACGTCCCTTACTACACAACATCGAAATCATACGATCAACGCAATACGTCTTCTGCCCACATCATCGATCCACCGCACTTTCTCTCGCAATACTACAGCAGCAGTGGAGATCCAAGCTACGAACAACAGCTTACTCCATGCCTACGCCACACGAACAAAATCGCCATCCATCGACCGACCACTGTTAAATCTCCTTCCTCACTACATACATTGTCTACTGTCGCAACTCTATACCTACGCACGTTGGACACACACGACTCAACTACATAGCCACACGCTATACTACACTTCATTGTTGGCCATGACCACAGCATCACTTCACTGTTGGCTATTGCCTACGCTCAGTAGCTCGTTTACCGCACAAGCTACGTCCCATGATAACTCAAGCACACACTGCCACACACGCAACACTAATCATAGCCTCACACAACTACACGAAGACCACTGTCCTCATCATATAGTTGAACAACAGTTCAGACAGTTACACCGCACAACCCATACGCTTAGAGATACGCACACACCGTCCTCTGAAACACGCTCGTGCATCCGCTGCAGCCAACACTTAAGTTCATGCGTGACTAGTAGGCTGATCAGCGCCAACACGATGACTAGTCCTCAACGTCGACAGCAGTCCAACGCCTCTATCCTTTAACTGAGCAAGTTCAGGTTCGGTTGTTCAAAGTTTTTATTTATTTAGTTATTATATTATCTTATTATTATATTATTATTAGACATAGCACATGTATGTATATATTAGTTTAGTATATTTGTTTTTGCATTAGTTTTCTTTATCATATAAATTAAATATATTATATTGATTTAAGTGGATAGTTGTTTAATAGTAATAATATAGATATAAATAAATATATATATGTATATATGTTAGCCTAGGATTTTTTAGAATTAGGTTTTTTTAGAAATCCTTACATAGAAAATTATTTTTAGAAATAAAAATTAACAAAAAGAAATATTTTAAAAGAAAGTTATAATTTCTTAAAGAGTTTTGTGATCATTTATAAGTTAGGACCCCTTTAGATTTTTTTTAAATAAATCGAATAAATTAAAAATGTAAACTTGGACAGTTTTCAAAGTTAAAATCAATCAACACATTAAAATTTTTTTTTTAAAGAACTACGATCGTTTGATCCCAGCTAGCGGGTACGTAGGCACCTTCGGGGCGACAATAAAATATGTAGAAACTTAGGTTTTTTTCTTTTAATTTGATTTATTTATTTTTTAATTATTATGGTTAGAAGAATAATCTTAATTTCGGTAAATAGATAGTAGTACCTGTTAGGGTTTAATAGGTTAGCCCACGAACTCAAAACCCTCTAGTTCTTCATTAAAATTGAAATCAAAGACCAGTAGCCAAATCGTAATCAATCTATCCAATTGATTACGGTTTCTTTTTCTTTTCCCGACTTCGATCGTGTGGCGACTCCAAAAATTATTTTCAATAAAAAAACTGGAATTTCTCAATTTCTTTAGTCGATGATTAATATTAAATGGGTTAGGATTTAGTATTAATCAGAAAATGAGAAATTAATTTTAAATAAATAGAAAACTGAAAAATCAAGCTCGACAACATGTGTTTAACTACTCAATGATAGGAGTTAAGTTACTAGACTTATAACCTACATCCAAGCTTGAGAACTAGAAAGACTAACAAGGCGAATCCTCTTGTTCTAGCCAACTCCAACCGACTAAGATCAATTCTCTATGCCATGTTGAGTGATTGCATGCTTCTCGAAAAATTTTGTGTTGATTAGAAGAATGTATTAAAAACTGCCAGACTCTACGCACTAGTTGGGTCCTACCTGACAAAATCACTTGTTCGGCTTCATTAATATTGAGAGGCCGAGAGACCTGTTCGATAAAAATCCTCAAAGACTCTTATTCAAACGAGTCCATGCCTGCTCGCCCACCCTAGTAAATCGTACTGTTTTGTCTGTATTTTCCAACAACATCACTAATGAATCGTTATCATATATCTAGGACCACATGGAGAATCTACTACATTAATCATTCTTATTCTTGAATATTCATTTTTACCCTTTGTACTCTTATGCATTACTTCTTTGAGGTAATACTCTTTTTGTCTTTTCTATTTTTAGGCAAGTTGCCCGAAATTGTCAATTATAAATACCCTTACACATATAACCACACCAGGAATCATATTATCATTAATACACTGGATATATTTCTTTTTTATGAACATTGTTTGTTTATTCTCATTTCACTTTTATCCTAATTCTTAAGTAAGGCTAGTTAGTGAGTAACATCACTAGATCAACTCGTACGTCATATTAAGTTATATCATGAGTTCTTAGAAGTTCCATTAGAGCGCCGTATCCTTTGAAACTGTTTGTGGGTTTGCTTACTTCTTATTCATTTTTCCATTCTTTAACACTTTTCCCCATCACCCTTTTCAAGCTTTGGGTAAGCTTGGATACATCCCTATAACTTGTCTTGTCTATTCTTGGTTGTGGTTCGCATCACTCACTATGTTGATGAGAATTGAAAACTCAACAATAAAATTCTTTCCTTTTGTTATATGCTCCCTCCCCCCTCAAGACTTAAATTGTTAAAAAAAAAAAATTGTTTGATTTTCTAAAAGATTGGGGTATAGATAAGATTTTCTCCCTTACCTTGAACAATGTATCTACTAATGATTGCATGCAAGATTACTTGAAAGATCAACTTAATTTACAGGGTAATATGTTGTGTGATGGAGAATTTTTTCATATTAGATTCTTCACCTGATTGTGAAGGATGGTTTGTTGATAGCTAGTGAGGTTTTGCATAAGATAAGAGAGAGTGTAAAGTATGTGAAGGGGGTATGAAGTAGAATGAAACAATTTTAGGAGTGTGTCAAAGTAGTTGGTAATATTAATATTGGAATTGGTTTGCGTTTGGATGTAACAATTAGACAGAATTCAACTTATCTAATGCTTGGGAGTACTTTGAAGTATCAACATGCATTTTCTTACTTTCAATTGAACGATTCAAATTATAAGTATTATTTATGGTAGATGAGTGAGAAAAAGCATAAAAATTGCACAAATTTTTTAGTACCTTTTACACCATTACAAATTTAATGTCCGGGTCCTCCTATCCAAATTTAAATTTATATTTTTCGCAAGTATGGAGAATAGAGTATCTGTTGAATGAGAATTTAATAAGTAAAGATGCTATCATAAGAGATATGTCTATTAAGATGAAGCAAAAATTTGACAAATATTGGAGGGAATATAGTATTACCCTTGCACTTGGAGCAGTACTTATTCCCCGAATGAAATTTAATTTTTTTTTTTTTTGAAGTTTTACTTCAACAAGATTGATCTACTTAGCTGTAAAGAGAAGTTGGATAGATTAAAGAGTAGGTTATATAGACTTTTTGAGGAATATGACAAGAGCAAGCAAAGTTACACGAGTTGCAGTAGCTCTCAATTTGTATCTTCTTAAACACTTAGAGGTGGAGTTCAATGGAAAGGATCTAGAGGGAACATTGGATTTGGTAAATGTTTAGGACATTTGGGTATCGATTAGGCTACTCTTAATGTAAGTTCAATAGTTAATTTAACTATTTATTTTTTTAATACAATTGCATAACTTTAATGAGCAATGATCATCACTTTTTCTTTGTTTTATTGATGACTTAAGAGTATTGCCAAGTTCAAGTTTTAACCACTAATAAATCATCCTTAGAATTCTATTTGAAAAAACCAATAATGGATATGAACTTCTACTCAAATTTGGATGTGTTGGAATTCTGGAAAACTCGACGTCAAAGGTTTCTAGATTTGTGCATAATGGCTTCTAATGTTCTAGGTATTCCAATTACTATAATTGCTTCCAAGTCTACTTTTAGTATTGGCACCCATATTCTCACCAAGTATCATGATAGCATACTTCTTGAAAATGTGAAAGAGTTAGTTTGAGGAAAGAATTGGTTACAAGGATTTAATTAGGAAGGTTGTTTTTACATATTGATAATATGTTTCTTAATTTCCAATTTATCCTTTTATTATTTACATCTAACTATGTGTTGTTTTTTGACTTATAGATGAAGGTGAAAAAAGACTTGAAACAACATTATCAAAGGATGATTCAAATGTAGTTATTGATAATTGAAGAAGATTAATGTTAGTTGTAAGTTTATGTCCAGCTTATTTACACTTATTATATACTACTTTATATAGTAAGTGCATCATCATGAAACAACTTAACAATCTAATATCCTAGTAGTTGTATAAAATGTAGGGACGTCCAGTATTTTTAGCAAGAGAATGACCATTTTCCCTTATCTATTGAAAATGGGAACCTTTCTTTTACTAAACCAAGAAGTAAGGGGATGGATTATTTTCCTCTTATCTATTTGAGCTTAGACCTAGAGGTGGCTGCTCTATAACCAAAAGCTACATAATTTATGAGTACATTATTGTTAAATATTTGTATATAAGATACAATTTGTAGTGCACAATAGCGGGTGGAATTTATTAAATAGTTGAGCTCAATAAATTTCACAATGGGGATAATGTAGTGCGTTTTCTAAGATTTGATCAATCTAGTTTTGTTTCAGTAATGTTATAACTGTGCTCACTAGCAAGCTTATTCTTTTAAACAGCAAGTTCTCTTTTTCATTTAGTTGTTGCATCAATGTCAACCTTTGAATGCCAATAGGAAGATTAGAGATATACCATGAATGTGATGATGCAATGTAACTATTTTTTGTAGTTTTACATGTCTTTTAGGGGAGACATGTTGTGATAAACTGATGATGAAATGCAGCTACTTTTGTAGGTTTGTGTCTCTTTTGATTGTGCCGGATCTTTTTGTTTTTACTCTTTCAATGTCAACCTCCAATACCAAAGTGTTCTAGCCAATGTAGAACTTTTTGTTTGTATTTTTTTTCTTTCATCTTGCAGGTACTTTTAAGTTATATCCCTTTATGTTTGTATTTTTCCTTAGAGTTAAGGAGGAACATTGCTATTCATTATTCAATTACATTGTTGTCTATTAAGTATTATCGATTTTTATTTCTTATAAATTCACAAACATTATTCTATTAGATAGACGTAAAAAAGACATAAAACTAGCATTTAGCAAGTTGGTTTTAAAGAATTAAAATTTTTGAATGAGAATTTTTTGATCCTTTATGTAAAGGACCCACTAACTCATTAAAATGGGTTAAATGAGCTGGCTCATTTAACTCACCAGCTCATGTAGGTTGGTTTAGGCCTGCTAAAATTTAGCTCATTTAAAAGTGGGCTAAAAATTGTTGACTTATTTAACCTGTAGGTCAAAATGGATTGGGCTTAGTTAGCCCGTTTAACCCATTTACACACTTTTAGGCACAATCTCATTTCCTTGATATTAGCATTCTAGTTTTGAGAGAGAATTTTTAGGTAGAATCATGATCACATTCCTTCCTCATTAATTGTCATTAATTAAAATAACATATTTAACATTCAATTTAATTCTTACATCTAATAATTAAAGGTGTCTTAGACAAATACTACTATAGACACGTTCCATTCAATTTCATTTCATGGTTATTTCTAAACACAAGAACGAATTTATCATTTTAGATTTCCAGTTTTCATTCTATTTTATTGTATTTCAATCCATTTTATTCTATACCATTTCCCTCGTAATATTTAATGTTCAATTTAATTCTTACATTTAATAATTAAAGGTGTCTTAGACAAATACTACTATAGACACATTCTATTCAATTTCATTTTATGGTTATTTATAAACACAAGAACGAATTTATCATTTCAGATATCCAGTTTTCATTCCATTTCATTTTATTTTAATCTATTTTATTATATACCATTTTTCTCGTACCAAACATGATATAATAGTACTCAAAGAATATTCAATTGCTCATAAACAATAAAGGCTTTACAAATCACCTACTCATATTCAATTTTATCGGACGATTGTAAAACATTAGAACCTATGAAAATTGAAAATATACAAACTAAAAAGTGATTTATTTTTATTGAATAAAATACAAATATATTAAATATTTATATTCATATCAAGTCTAGGTCTCTTGTTGGGCTTTAAATTTATCATGGAACGCGACTGAAATCCTACAGGATTTTAAAAACAATCCTGAACCGATCCCAAAACACCATTAGGTAAATATCGGATCAGATACTCTACCTCCCGCTAGAGTCCCTACACTTTATCTTCCCCACACACTCACCCTAAACATATATCGTCATGGGATTCCCATTCCTTATGTGGGTTTTTTTTCTCTATCAAAGTGCCAGATTTCTATTCTCTTGTTGACTTGTTAAAAAGGTACGTGAATTCCACAATTTGTAACCTTAATGATTTGGATCTTCAAATCCACATCGTCTAGTGTTGTTTTGTCAATTGGGAAAAAAAAAAAAAAGAATCTTATTTGTTTTGGTATTAGAAAATAAGAACCCTTCTACAATTTCTATCTTCTATGAATTATGTTAACCATTTCACGAGGCCGTGGAATTGGATGGCAAATGCATTCTTTTTTTTTATTTTATTTTTGTATGCTTATGGGTAGAGGTGTTCAAACGGATTAACCAACTAATCTAATCAGATCTATTTTAATTTACAGGTTAAATGAATTGAACTTATTTAGCCCGCTTTTAAATAGACTTAAAAACCTTGATCATAATCCCATTTAAAAAGCGAGTTAAATAGGTCAATATATTGTTTAAAAACATAAATGTATTAAATGGGTCGATTCAAACTGATCTATTTTCACCCACGAATTCAATTGGCTAAGCTTATTTAATACGTTTTTAAACAGGTTAAAAAATCTTGATTTTAACCCGTTTAAAAATGAATTAAACAAACCAACCCGTAAACCAAAGCTTACGTAGATACCTCTATCCATGGGTTTCTAATAATAAACCTTAGCATGCAATTACCAACAGAATATAGAGAGAGAGAGAGTGAGATTTTCTTTTCCATCTTCCGTGGACGAAAAACAGAGTGACCAACAACAGCTGACGAAATAGGGAAAAAGGACGCATACGTGAACTTCTTTCTTCTAATCTCTCTCTACTCTTCTCCATGACAGACCCGATCCCAACCGGTCCGAATTGATCAAATTCCTTCTCTCCAAGCTCTACTAAGTAAGAAAAAGAGACGATTAAAACCTAACGAATTTCATGACCTGTTAGAAACTTCAGCCTCCTTCTCTTCTCCATCTCAGGTGAATACGAACAGCCACCTCCCACCCAACTCCTTAGAGCTAACCCAACCTAATAAGTACTAGCATTGATCCGCCTGGAAAACAAACCGCAAGCCAAGAAATGCTATCGAGATAAAGCCACATCCATAATCCCCAAGATCTATGCAAAAAATTTTCAGCTTTATGATGGAACTATGGATATGGACGAGGACTCTGAACTTGCTGAAGAGGGTCAACCCACAAAAATAGATCAGGCGAGTGAAACAACACATAAAGAAAATCACCTTCTCAAACAATTAAAAACAAGCAATTCGAAAACCATGACAAAACTCCATTATTATAAAAATACCCACTATTATACCCTAAATTAAGAGTCCTATGGGATTTACAAAATGACTTTAACATGATCAGTTTAAGAAGAGGATATTATATAGTCACCTTCTATTCTAGAGAAGATTTACAAACCCTAATTCATGATGGCCTGTGGTTTATTTTTAGACATTTCCTTACAATTAGAAAACGGGAACCGAACTTCCAACCTTCCTGAGCAAATTTCGTCCCGTAGCCATTTGGATAAGAATCCCAGAACTCTCATTGGAGCACTCCTCAGCCACGACCTTAAGGAAAATGGGCGAAGCTACAGGACCGGTATTAGGGTATGCTCCGGTCACCTTGCTTATCGAAAGAGGACGGTTCATAGAATCTACATACAAATTAATTTAGCAAAATCACTATTATACACTGTAGTAATCAATGGATTTGGCTATAAATACGAGAGGAAAGACCAAGCCATCTATGCTCAAACTGTGGACATGTGGGCCATACCGAGCTATGTCAAATGCAAAAAAATGATGAGATTGAAAATTAATTAAATGATGAGGGACCAACTACTCAGGAACCAAAAACACACACTCCACTCGTGCCTTCCTCATCCACACAAATATATGACAGAGCATTAAGTGAAAATAATATTGACCCACTATGAAACCACCATTGATTAGCCATTAACGCCACCTATGTCATCTCGAATGTCAAGCTACGGAGATTGGACACTAGTCGAAAGAAAGAAACACCTACCCAAACCCATGGAAAAACCCATTATCCGACCCGAACTCAATCTCCCACCACGATTGAAAAACAAAACCACGACGACAGACCACACTCTAACCCGATCAAATGCTTATTACCCTATCTAAAAATATCTCATCCACTTCCATAGTTTTGTACTTCTATAGTATAGATTGTGGAAAAATATACCAAAAAGATATATTCATTGATTTTTTTAATTGAGAACGCACCTTCAATATTGATATATATATATATATATATATTAAATTTACTTTATATAATTAGTCAACCTATTAAATAAATACGTATTTCTTTCATATGTCTTCAGTATCACTACCATGCACATTCAGATAAAGTTATACACTCTCTCTAACTAAATACTTTTCAATATAGCAAGTTAGTTACTTATTCCGCTCTTAAATTAAATTCATACTTCACATTCTCTCTTGCTAAGTATACTACCTATAAAAATTATTAATGGAGCGACTCGGCTTAAATGATTCACTAAATTATCAATTAAATTTGTTAAAAGCAGCTATAGTATAAAAAAAGCATATATATATATATACACATTAAACTATCAGTATTAAGAGAATATCAATATAATATGAAAAATCATTTAAAAGAACCATTTACACAGTAAGTAATAGATGCCAATAATACATAACAACCAAACTAAGTAATAGAAAAATAGTTATTTAGATTTAGTTAATTGTTTTTCGAAACGATCTACTAATGATAGTCTATATGTTGATGGACCTTATGATGGTTGAGGCTCAAATGGCTGTAGAGGAGTATCTATGAAATCTACATAAAGAATTGGAGTAGGCGGTGATAGTAGTAGTTGGGTGTTAGCCTCCTTTATGTATACTGTCTGAGGCTATCCCATACGATGTTTATGAGGAGCTAACGGTATCAGCTGCGAATACATTCACATGTGAGCATCAAGAGTGTCAAATAAGGTATGACTAAAACTAGAGGCATAAGTAAGTGGTACATTGCTACTAATCTTGCCCAAGTCAATGGAATGATAAGATCTCGATGGCATATAATCATTATTGTATCCCTGATAATGTACTTGTACCAGTAGACGTCCTCTTATGCGAACTCTAGAACCTACATGCAGTCGAGAGGTCGGTACAAGAGCTGGCTCAGTTGGTTGGTTGAGAAATAATATTCAACCCATCGATGATATGATGAAGGCCACCATCGATGATATGATGAACAGCATAGACTTCATCTATTAACCTCGTCCAACGTAAAGTATCCACTTATAATTAATGATATATTCATATAGATTACTTTAGGAAAAACCATAAGATAAATGGAAGGAAAGCTTACCAAGTATCCCATCACAACCTCATAATGGGTAATGTACGATCCCTATATTAATCATAGTAAGCTAGATTAGCACCCTTTAGTCCCTAAATATCAACAACCCACATATAGCGGTTAGCCCAAGTTGATATATATCATTGATGGGCAACTGACCAGTCAATGTTTATCTTACCTCTAAGGTCAATATGATGTAGCTCGTTACCGGTATGAATGTTAATTGGTATCGACTAGAAACCTCCAAACTGTCATATGACACGGTCAGGGAAATAAAACTCCACAATGTAGAACATATCAATGGAACTCCGACCGTCAGATAACTTGACCAACACTATAAAACAGGAATAGAAGATCAATAAGATCATTCAAGTATAGCTCCTACACGACCTATAATGCATTTAGAAAGAAAATACATTAATAATCCATAAATTTTTAATGAAAATTAACAACAAAAACAAAATTCAAGAAATGCATACCTATCTACTCGTCTACAGATCAAATTCAATCTGGTATGCATCCACAACATGCGTAATATGGTGTATAGTATCTCGTGATATGGCCTACCTAGCAACTAATGGTAGGCTTTCTTATATGGTGACGCCGGACTTGGTCCATAGTGCAATGTGGGGGAAATGATACCATACCCATATCTGTAATAGTATGGTGATGCCTTTAACTTCTTACACTCTTAATCGTACAATCCCACATAGTTGACGATACAACCAAGCTAAACAAGTTAATCCCCAACTGAATGTCGTAGCATGTAGGACATACTCCAGCATCGATAGGAACATCATGTAAATAAGGGACAAAGACTTATTTGCAAATAAAAATCCACCAAACATCTACAAAGTGTATGTACGAGTGTATCGACAAATGGTCTCGTTATCTTCACTTACAGGAAGTACACTAAATCTGTCCCGTAACTAATGCAAACTAACACGTCCCCCTCTACTAATACTGTTGGTAGAGTAGTCTCCTAGTAATATCCTAACTACCTAAGGCCATATTAATTGCATATGCTCATGTCCTGTAATGTGATAATCATCTCCTTGTAAGCCATATAAAAGGTGTGGGTCTCAGGTCTTTATCTCTCGACTAATGCCATGATGAGGTGATGATCCATCTATATGAATGGCAGCTGTGCGACCCCTAAGAAATTAGCACTGGCAAGGTGGGTGATGAAACAATCATCCAATAGTATTTGTGACATGTCCTTCCGCAAGCTTAACTCCACTCAACAAACCGTAATGTGCTCACCTCCTTATAATATTAGATTCATTTTCATTACAATAGTAGAAAATTATTAAACTGTACTAATTAAAAGATAAATTAACATCAAAACATACTCGAAAATCCCATACATCCTGGGATCAATGTCATCCTTGTCCATGTAGTACCGATAGGTCAATTAGTCTTAGATCCATCTAACTTACAAAACAATAAAAAAATATGTTGTATCATTGACTTATAAAAGCATAACATGATATGATATGTAACGTAATGTAAGTAAACAACACGTGTATGTTTGTCTATATCATTTCTATTAAGTTGAGGACACCTTCTCCTATTGTGTTCTTTCATTTTACATACGTTATATCTGCTCTTATAGGCAAGCTCCCTTAAGTCCATCTTTATATGGAATCTCTTCTTCCTTGGTTTACCTAAACCATATTTCAGGTTCTTGTTAGGTATAAAGGATGGGTAATCGAAACAAAGCCAATTCAACTTATCACCTATTGGCATGAAGTGTTTGGCATAGACATCCAATTGATGGGACCACATATACTATACGCCAATGTACTGACCAGTAGTAACTCGAATAGAATTAAGTGCACTTATTGCATGTGAGCATGGGATCCTATAGATTTGCCATTTCCTACATGAACACGTCATTCTATTTGTCTCTACAATATGCATTCGACCGCCTCGTTTCATCACTCCATTTGGTTCGCGTCTCCAACCTATCTTCACCTCTGATATCTCGTTTTCACAGCTATATTGCTTGATGGAACAAGCTGGAGGTCGCTTGGCCTACGCTTTCAGCTTCTTTGCAACATGCTTCGTATTCACTTGCTCCATGTCCATTCTCTTCCTTGCTTGTTCGACTCTTCTCTCTCAATAATTGATACAGTTATAGAAAATTTTCTTAACGAATGTAGTAAGAGGCAATCCTCTACATCCTTTCAAAATGGCATTATAGCTCTCAGCGATATTGAATGTCATATATCCGAACTGATAAAAACTATCATAAGATAGCATCCATTTGCTTTTGTCAAATAATGAAAACCATGATGGCATGTCCTCCTTAACTTACACCATCTGATCCATTAAGTACTTAAATTTCCTAAATTATGCCTACATGTCAATGGCAATAGCAAGCTTTTTGTACAGTGAGTTCTTACGCGCCTTATTGAAATTGCTAGCGATATGCCGTATGCACCATCTCCAAACCGCAAATGGTTCCTTCCAACAAAGTTTTTCTTTGTTGAGTGCATTCTCGATACTTGAATGCCTATCCGTAATTAGGCAAATTATCTTCTCTTGACCATTCACAACAAATTACTTCAATCTTTTAAGAAACCAACTCTATGTCTCTACAAATTCCCTATCAATAAGCGCAAATGCTAAGGGGACAATATAGTTATTTCCATCTATAGAACAAACAATCAATAGTATGTGACCGTACTTCCCATACAGAAATGTGTTGCGAATCGTAGCTAAGAATAGACAAGGCTAGTCGTTGAATGGGTCCGAGCTTACGGAAAGCTCGAAAAGAGTCAATAGGGAAAGGTATGAAAAGGTAAAAGTAAAGGATGAAAATAGTAAGCAAAACCTACAAATAGCTCCAGAGGATATCATACACTAATGGAACTTCCGAAGAATCATAACACAATTCAATGTGACGTACGAATTGGTCTAATGAGGTTACTTACCACCTAACCTTACTTAAGGGAAAGGATAAGAGTGATACCGATAGTAAACAATAGTGTTTATGTAGGGAAGAAGGTACTCAAAAGTGTATTAAAGATTATCTAATCTGTTACAACTACAAGTACAAGGGTATTTATACTCGCAAACTATAGCAACTTGCCTAAAAGAGAAAGGACAAAAATGACATTTCCTAAGGAAGGCAATGTATATGTTATAAAGGGATAAAAATGAATATATAAGAAAAATAATCATTGGTGCTATAGATTCTACATATGATACTATACATGTGGCGATGCGGCATTGGTGAGGTCGTTAGGAGATGCGGACAAAAATTATGGACAAATGGGCTTGTCCGAGCAAGGATGACTTAATCAATCTGGATCTCTCTCTCGGCTTCTTGGCAAAGATGATGCTCAGTAATTGTACGGCTCGACACTGGAGAGTACTCATCTACTCGGCAAACCACAAAATAATGGGCTATCATACGGCATAGCATTAAAGGTGACTTGACAAGGAAGTACTTGGTCTTGGTAGGGATTGGTTGGAACATAAGGATTCACGTACCAGCTGCTCTAGTCCTCAGATTTGGCTACGAGTTAGGGGTCATCTAGCTTGATTCCCATCATTCCCTTTAAGTTGTTTTGGATTTGGAATCAAATCCGAATGGTGTTCGCTTAGTCCTCCATCGGGTGATATAAACTGAGATCGACAATGTTAAAGGCATCAGAAACCCCATAATCCATAGGTAGCACCAACTTGTAGGTGTTGTCACTAATTTTCTAGAGGACTCTGAAAGGTCCTTTCACCCTTGTAGATAGTTTGTTCTTCCTTTCATTTAGGAACCGCTCCTTACTGAGGTGTAGTAATACCAAGTCTCTCGGCTGAAACTGTTTGGTTGACCGACCCTTGGTCTTTTCATATATTCTTTTAGCAGCTTGGTCGATGTGCTAAGTGACTTTATCATAGATGTGCTGGAGAGATTATGCTCTGGTCGAGGCATTAAGGTCCTCTTACGTGGGTGTTAGTACAGGCGCGTAGTTGAGGAGCAACTCAAGATTGAATCCATAGACCACCTTGAAGGGAGTTTGCTTAGTAATGTCATGTACGGTTTGGTTATAGGTGAATTCGACCACTGGCAGGCAAACATCCCAATTAGCTATGTTCTTGCCTATTGCAATTCAGAGTAGTGACCCCAAAGTATAATTAACCACCTCTGTTTAGTCATCGGTTTGGGGGGTGACATGAGGTATTGAAGAGCAATTTAGTTCCCAATCGACACCATAAGGTTCTTCAGAAATGGCTCAAGAACTTTAGGTCTCTATCGAAGACTACACTTCTTGACATACCATATATCTGCACAACCTCTTATAAGAAAATAGAAGCATTAACCGAAGCGTCATTAGTTTTGGTGTAGGGTATGAAATGTGCCGTCTTACTGAACCGATCCACAACAACCATTACAAAATCTTTTCCTCCAGCAGTTCTCGGTAATCTGAGAACAAAGTCCATACTTAACTCAGTCTACGGTCTCATTGGAACAGGTAGGGGGCATTGCTTTCCCTTGTTCAGCTTGGTACTTAGCCTTTTTGCACACAGCACAGCCTTCGACCACTCAGTGCACATCCCTTCGCATTTTCAGCTAAAAGAATCGGCTATTTAATAGTTTACAGGTTCTTCGTTCTCCAAAGTATCCGGAGAGTCTGCCACTGTAGACTTCTCTAATTAATAATTCCCATAGGGAACAAGTCGGCATGCATAATTTCCCCCCTCGGAACAGATAGTCATCTTCTACATAATACTCGTCCACTATCCTCCCATCCATACATCACAAAATTATTGGTCCAAAGTGTGGATTCTTGGAGTACTGTTCTTTGACATTCACAAAACCAAACAGTCTAGTCTGCAATTCTAACAAGAGCGCATGTCTCCTCAAAAGAGCATCTACAACTGTGTTGCTCTTTCCTTACTTATATTTTATCACAAAATTGAATCTTTCAAGGAATTCAACCCATCTCGCCTGCCGCTTAGATAGTTTGGTCTGATTTCGAAGGTACCGTAATGACTCGTGATCAATATATATGACAAATTATCTCGGTAGTAGATAGTACTGCCACACTTGTAATGTTCGGATTAGTGCTAAGAGTTCTTAGAGCTTCTCACTGTGGAAGGCAATTAGTTAGCCTTCCTACATCAAGATAGTGCCTATTCCAATGCTTAATATGTCATACTCTAGCTTAAAAATTTTATTGAAGTCGGGGAGCACTAACATTGGGGCGAAGGTCAACTTCTTCTTTACCTTGGCAAAACTCCTCTCCTCCCTTTCTCCCCATTGAAAGTCGGCGTTTTTCTTCGTTAATTTAGTAAGTGGTGCAACAAGGGTATTGAAGTTCTTGATGAACCTCCGGTAATAAGGGTTGGCCATTCAATAATTGCTCGGGTCTTCTCATCATCGACTCACAAGCCTCCTCCACTAACTACATAGCTCAAGAATACCATTTCATGCTGACAAAAACGACATTCCTTTAGGTTGACGAATAATCTTTCAATACAGAGAATATCTAAGACTTCTCTGATGTGTTTATAGTGAGTTGGCACATTGACAATATAGATTAGGATGTTATCAAAGCACATTATGACACACTTCCCGATGAGATATCTTAACACATGGTTCATAAGCCTCATGAAGGTACTCGAGGCATTCAACAAGCCGAAAGGGCATGACCATCTACTCGTAAAATCCATATCGAGTTTTGAACGCAATCTTTCACTCATCTCCTGACCTCATGCGGATTTAATGGTAGCCAAACTTGAGATCAATCTTGCTGAAAATTTTTGCTCCACTCAATTCATTCAACATGTTTTCTAGCCTCGAGATTGGAAACCTGTATTTAATCGTGATTTTGTTCACGGCTTGGTTGTCAACACATATCTACTAAGTTCCATCTTTCTTTGACACTAGAAGTGTAAGTACAACATAAGGGCTGAGACTCTCTCTCACGTATCCTCTTTCTAGCAACTCATTAACTTGACATTGAAGCTCAGAAGCCTACTCGTGATTCATGCAATAAGCTGGCTTATTCGGCAGTGTAGCGTTGGATATTAAGTCAATGTAGTACTCTATGCCTCGGGTCGAGAATAACCGTTCAAGTAGTTATTCTAGGAATAGGTCGTTATATTAATCTAATAGTTCCTTCACCTCTTGGGGTAATTCATCCCGTCCCTTCATTTCCAGTAGTCGTCTGACTAAAAGGAAGGTTGGTTCATCGGCATTAATGGCCTCTCGAAACTTAGCTCTACTCATCACCAAAGCCTTCTTAGATCCACGAGCAAGTTTCATCTATAACTTATGAACCTCTCTCGAAGGCATCGAATTCAGTGTGATCTTCCAATCATTCTTCTTGAACATATAGGTATTCCTATAACTGTCGTGAATGACTCTCCTATTAAACGGCCACGGTCTTCTTAGCAACACGTAGGAAGCACGCATGGGCAATATGTCGTAGAGAATCTAGTCTAAGTAATTTCCGATAATGAGCGATAGTAGTACTTACCAATTGACGTGTAATGCTTTCTTGTCACTTAACCATTGCAACTTGTACAGCTTCAGATGTTCAACAGTTAGCAACCTTAGTTTTGAGATGAAGTCAGTTGACACCACATTGGTATAGCTCCCACTATCTACGATGAAGGCACACGTCTATTCATTCACCTTGCAAGTGATATGAAATAAGTTTTCTCTTTGCTCCTCCTCCTGTGAGGGTTCCACGCTCATAGTGTGTCGGACAATCATGAGTAGCTAGTCCAAGTCCTCAACATATGCATCTTCCTCAATCAACTCTTTCTCAACATTCTCATTCTTGGTAGGAACCTCCTCTTCCTCGGGTTCCTCATCCATACTCTTTACATTTAACTTCAGGATGTCTCCCTTAATAGCCATTGTCCTTCAATTCGGGCACTGAGCAGCTATATGTCTGAACTCATAACACTTGAAGCATTTGATTTAACTAGTCTTCCTACCAGACCCTTTCACCTTCTCATACGTTCAAGTCGACACTACATCTTTGGGTCGGCTTTTTTGTTCGGCTCTAATATCTATCCTACTTTTCGGCTCGGCAGTATCCAGTGACTTGCCTGTTCGGGTTAGCTAGTCGACACTCTGGTCGCTACTCAGCTTCTTCTTTGCCTCTTTACTTGCTGGGCAATCCTAATAGCTTCATCCATTGTATCAAATCGTTGGAGTTCCACAATGTCTCAAATGTCTCCTCTCAACCCAATGACAAACCTTAAAACTATTCGAGCAAGTGGTTCCTCCACTTCACATCTTATCATAAGCATTTAGAATTCTTAAGCATATTCATCAACAGTTCAGCCTACTTGTTTTAGCTCCTAAAGCCGTGTGAAAGTATCTTAAAGATATGTTTCCAGTACAAATCTGTTTCTGAGCTCCCTCTTCATCTTGGGCTAAGTATTAATCTCTTGGTACCCCTCTCTTCTTCTCATGACTTGAAAATTCTTCTACCACATGGTGGCATATCCATAAAATTCAACAACAACAGTCCTCACTTTCTTGTAATCCTCATACTGGTAATAATCAAACACACGCTCCACCTTCTCTTCCTAATCTAGATACTCGTCAACATTCGTAGATCCATTGAAACTCAGAATTTAAAGCTTTACATGGTCGGATGCTCTGGAGACTCATATACACTCCTCTTCAAAATACTCTTCTTTCGCCTCATCAAGCTCTCTTAGGTCTATCATCTGCCTTACTCGTCTGCCAACTCCTCTACCTTGAAACGGTTGAGCTAGGTTATAATGTCTAATAGGTTAAGCAACCTGTGGAGTGTTTTGTGCGGCCTTAGTGGGTTGGCAAAACAATGCATGAACAACTCAAGTCAGATCTACCAAAAAGTTAGCTACCTCATCGAGTCTCTTGTTAGTGCTTCTGAGAGTTCCTTGAGACTGACGCCCATGGTGGACAGCTCCACTATCATCACCGGTATCAACATTTATATTTGGGTTTGTCATTTTTCCTCACAGATTCAAAATTTAAATAAACACTTCAGAAAGTGAACAATAATAACACCATAATCAAATGAACTCAATAACTAACTTTGTTTCACACAAGCAAAACAGAGCATAACAGAAATCCAAAAAGAGTTAACTATAGTTCACACAAAACCTTCGCTCTAACACCAAGATATTGCAAACCATAGCCAAGAACAGATAAAGCCAGTTGCTGAATAGGTCCGAGCTTATAGAAAGCTTGAAAAGAATCAATGGGGAAATGTACGAAAGGGTGAAAGTAAAGGATGAAAATAGTAAGCAAAACCCACGAATAGCTTTAGAGGATATGATGCACTAATGGAACTTTCAAGGAATTATGGCACAATTCGATGTGACGCATGAATTGGTCCAATGAGGTTACTTGCTACCTAATATTGCTTAAGGGAAATGATAAAAGTAATGCCGAGAGTAAACAATAATGTTTACACAAGGAAGAAGGTACTTAAAAGTGTATTGAAGATTATCTAATTTGTTACAACTACAAGTATAAGGATACTTATACCCACAAACTAGGGTAACTTGCTCGAAAGGGAAAAGAGAAAAAGAACATTTCTTATAGGGGGCAATGTATATGTTATAAAGGGAAAAAATGAATATACAAGGAAAATAATTATTGATGCTGCATATTCTCCATGTGATACTATAGACGTGGCGATGCGACATTGGCGAAGTCGTTAAGAGATATAGAAAAAAATTACGGACAAATGAGCTTGTCCGAATAAGGATGGCTTAATTAATTCGGATCTCTCTCTTCGCTTCTCGGAAAAGATGATGCCGAGTGATTGTACAGCTTGACACTAGAGAGTACTCATCTACTTAGCAAACCATAGAATAATAGGCTATCATATGGCACAACATTAAAGGTGACTCAGCAAGGAAGTAGTCGGTTTCAACAAGGGTTGGTTGGAACATAAGGATTCGATGTACCAACCCCTCTAGTCTTTGGGCTCGACTGTGAGTCAGGGGTCTTGTAATTTGATTCCCATCAGAAATGTGCCATCAATACAAACCACTAGTCAACAATATCTGAATGCATGTACACACAAACCAAATATCTATAAGACCTACTTTATTATCGAAACACCAAGCTTAAGGGATCCCTTCCATCCTTACACCACCTTAGATCCAGGATTTGAAATCTTGATTACGTTCAACATAATAGGGAGCTCATTTTACGCTTTCTCCTAATTGCCATACACCATCTCCAAAACCTTTCTCTTTGCATCCCAAACTCTCTTTCAAGTCACATTATAGCTAAACATGTTTAAAATGTTTGCTTGTAAGTCTACAATCTTTATATCAAGATTCTCTTTAACATTGTTGATAAAGCAATTACCCATAAGTCTACTATTGATCTGTCTGTGGTCTTGCATCACATTAGGGTTGATACATGTATGTGGACCCTCAAGAATTGTTATGACAAATAGCCTCATTAAACTTTTATGTGATGCCTGTAGCCTCTATTTGCATCCATTGTCCTTCTCCCTACAATAAATGGCCCATAGGTTTGGTTTTTAGTGATCAATGTGGTAGTCACAATAGTTATTGATGTGATATCTTTTGATGGTGTCAATAAGCTTATCCTTCATACTAAAGCGTTGTTTGACAAATAAATTTACGCCATCAACCTAGTTACTACTCTCCGCCTCCATATCCTCCTCGAATTCTACGTAACCATTGTCACTACCAATGTTCTTATATAAAATTGAATCTTTAACTTAGGTATTTGGTATCCCACTCTAATTATATTAGGGAGCCATCCTAATCCCCTAACTAGCATTAAATTGAGGTGCAAATGGAACGTTACTCGATATATACTCTAATGTAGCCACATAATCTACAGTGTTTTCAACTTCTACAATTTCTTCGTCTACTTCATATTCAACCCCTATGTGCTCCTCCTCAACCTTAGTTCCAAGTCCCATTAGAATCATATCTTCATCAAGGTCGTAGCCCGGGTCATCCTATAAAATCGACCCTATTTCTATATCAATTGTCTCTTCATTCACACCACCTTCACCAAAAGTGGGGTCTTCCACTAGATAAGTTTCCGATTCGTCATACATAGGGTTATCTTTATCGGTTTACTGCACTTAAGGTTGAAGAAAACTGAAAGACCCATCTCGTAAAGTTCTATCGACAATAGTCCTGCTAAGCTGACTGGAAGCCCTAACATATATCTCCTACATCCGGTTTTCTCCAAACGCATTAGCCATTTCTATAAAGTTTTCTACATCATCATCATCCGTAATAGCTATCAAAGTATATGAAACACCTCCTTCTTCATAGCAATAAGGATGTCGATGAACAAGCTCAACCCCATAAGGATTAACTTCGATATTCATATAGATTCGCTAGAGAAAATGGTTGTAATTAGAATCCTTTCTTATCTTGAACCTTTTCACCAGGTCTCTATCATATTGTGGACCATTACTTTCATTTAAAATATTCCCATCTGCGTATGCAATTATCTTTACATAATCAGCCATTGACAACCTGTTGAATCGTGAATGACAAAATCAACAAAGCCCATACGATTTTGTACAGGTCATAGGACCCACACAATTTTACTTTTCGGTGAGGTATCTTATCACACACTATAATAGTAAGCTCTTACACGACTTCATTTCTTGGTATGGCGTCTTATCGCACTCACGCAATTTCAAGTCTTGGTGGGGTATCTTATCACACACTATAATGGTAAGTTCCCACACGATTTCATTTCTCGGTGGGGCGTCTCATTGCACCCACACAATTTCACTTCTTGGTAGGACATCTTATTAAACACTATAACTTCACACTATAATAGTAAGCTCTCATATGACTTCATTTCTCGGTAGGGTGTCTCATTGCACCCATATAATTTCACTTCTCAATGGGGTATCTTATCACATAATATAACTTTACACTATAACTATAAGCTTCTACACAACTTCATTTCTCAGTGGGGTGTCTCATTACACCTACACAATTTCATTTCTCGTTAGAGCGTCTCAACACACTTACACAATTACACTTTTAGGTGGGCTAACTTATCACACACTATAACTTCACACTATATTATAATCTTCTGCATAATTTCATTTTTCAGTGAGGTGTAACTAATATATTGATAAAATCACATATAATGTATGAGTTGCATATATATTTTTTTACGTAACCACTATAACTTATATAACTACAAAAATTATAAACACTACAAAAATTATAAACACTACAAAATTATGAAAAATAAACAAAATTCAACATGCATATTAAGAAAATATGAACATTATAAAAATTACCATGTGACTACATTTCATATGGACAATATAAATATAACTATAAATATAACATACTTTGTATTTAAAAAAAAAATATTGTGAAACAAAGATGGCTGAAGGTTACTTACAAATGAGTTGAGAAAAAGAAGGTAACACTGTTACTTGGAGAAAGGAAATAAGGCCAAGTTATCGCTCTAAGGGAGAATATTAGAAGTTTTGAGGATTTTATGTAATTGGAAGATGTGAGAATGAAGTCTAAATGCTGAAGTTATGGTATATATAGGCAAATGAAAAGTACATGTCAGGAGCATGCCTTTCTAAATACAAGGAAGGCACACTCCTAACATGTGCCTTCCTAATTATAAGAAAGGCACGCCTAAAGAATACGCCTTCTATATACATTTAGAAGGCATAGAAGGTGCGCGCGCATAGTGTACCTTTAGTTAAAAAAGTCGATCTTGTGCGCGCCTTTAGTATACTATTTTTATAACATTTTTTTAAGATACACCATTTAGGTACATTTTTCCACAATGTATATCATAGAAGTACAAAACTCTCCACTTCCACTATGACTAACCCAAAAAATATCGAAGATCATTATGATACTTAACCACCACTAGCAAGAACAACCCATCTAATTAAATTTTTTGAAACCAAAGAATCATTTTCCTCAAATAGTAATTCGGTTTCACAAATCATCTTTAAAGCCTCACCTCCATGTTCCCCTTCACAAACCCTAAAGAAAACATCATCTTTCCTTAACAAAGTAGGAGACAGAAGAGCGACAATGGATAAGCGATTCAATGTATCAATATCACTTAGAATATTTTACCCCAACTCTCGTCTACCTTAGTTGACACTGCCTATGAGAATTATCTACATATCCTTCCTAAATGGGTACTCTCACACACTAATGGAACTTCAATAACATATTTACATGAATGACTTAATAGTACCAATCAAACAAGTTCCATAAATTAAGTTCAATATAGAATCAGAGAACGCAAGGTAGACATGGAGCAACAGTGTGCTGTTAACAACAATCAAAGAATACATATTATCAATCCCCACCATAGGCCCAAATCATCTTACATACCTAAAGATGGTATTGAAGCAATGGGAAATGACTTATGTTACGGCAATTCAAATGTTGTTCTAACATGCCAATTTCAAACCCAATCCAACCATAGTGCTAGCAACCTTCCCAATGATCAAGCAAATGACAAACTCTTTACTCTTCTACCATAAAGAGGAAGTTGTGACACTGTTGCTTTATGAGTCGCACCTCTTAAGCTTTCACTTGGAAATCAAAAAACTTTTAGAGATGGCCTCACAGACTCAATGGTACCAATTATCCGCCAATCTTATGGACACTATAGACACCTAAGCTCCTCAAAATTCCGTTAAGGTAATTACATGGAATATCAAGAGTGAGAATTCAGTTAGGAAGATCAATGCAACGAAGGAGCTAGTCTATGATATCCGCCTCGATATGCTTTTACTAGTTGAGCTCATGATTAATGCAATTAGAGCGTATGAAATGGCCTATGACCTACTCTTTGATGGGTTACTCTGTTTTGACATAGATGGTAGAAGAGGTGGCCTACTCCTATTATGGATGGAAAATGCACTAGCAATGAATCATATTCACCATTCACTCTAAGAACTTTATGTTGGGATTTTAAGATTGCGAATCATAGATTTGCACAAATAATTTTTATATTTTATTAACACTAAATGTCCTAGGATCCAAGCTTATAAATTATATGATGCTTCTCAAAATCTTTGATTAGACTAATCAACAGGTATTGCAGATCGCAAACACTCTCCATCGATATCCACACACGAACGAACTTACTAAAAACAAGCTACAGTATGCTAGCACTCTTGAGTAAATCTAAATTTGCATAGGAATAAAACTCACAAAACTTATGTTTACTCTCTATTTTAGGTCTACAAACTTTCCCTACGGATCCAATGTCAACACAAAGTATTGGTGTAACCCTAATAAAGAGCTAACTCTATCTATAAGATATTAAAAGATATTATGAGATCTTAATAAATTGTAATAAAATACATTATTTTATTTTATTATTTATTATTTTTCTCTAAAATAATAAATGTCAATATTTATTATTCTTATATTTATTGTTCTTAAACTATTTAAGAATAGTAAATATTTTAATAATTCCTACTACATTTATTTAAAATAAACCAATAGTCCATTTAGTTTATTCTTTGTATGCAACCCTATAAGTTCACCTAATGTTGTTAGTAGGCTTATAACTTTTTTTTAGACCTACAAAATATAAATGACTTCTAACAAGACGTTATACCTATCAAAATTAAGTGAAGTTTGGCGATCTGACTCTACCAATAAAATAGTCAATTATTTTATCCTTTTGTCACACGATATCTAATGATTAAACATAAGGTATAGATCGAGACACTCTTATATTATTTAATCACTTGAATCTAGAGTTCAACTAGCTTAGATAAATAACATTGATAACTCATTATCAATTCATTTAAGCATAGCTATGCATTTTTCTCAATCTTGCTCTTAAAGAGGTTCAAAAATATCTTTCTGAAATTAATGAGAGGGATAAATCCCTTCACGAATACTCATATTCCTCTACATATTTTATTCTATATCCAATCACAATGATATAATCATTCTGTTAAATAATAAAAAACCGAGTTAAAACATAAAACTTTTTAAATAAGAATCCATGGTTTCATTAGGTTAAAGGAATAAAATAATACTATAATGAATAATACTTATCAAATTGATTCATGTAATACTCTTATAGTGGATCAATCCAACACAATATACTCTTACATATATCCATGTGTTGAATTGATATCTTATATCCATAATAAGTAAAACATGATTATCATCCGACCAATATATTAGTCTTAATTCATTATTGTCCCATATAACGAGCAATTATGGATAATTTAGAATAGTGTTCTTATCAATTTATGGTTTTACTATTAAAAGTACGCACTTAAATGACATAAAGAAGAATAAATATTCAAGAAACCATTTTATCATGTTAAAAAGTTAATAATAACGTGATAAATAAAATGGATCATATCATAAAAAAAAAAATAAAATAAACCCTCAAATGACATAAAATCCGAATAATCTAAGACATATCACAAGCACACTACAGTCTATTTTAGGTTAGGCCTTCTAATACCCCTTAATACTTTACTGTTGTATATGCTCATAACAACACGTACATGAGAGAGTCACTTTGGCATAAACTAAGATTTTATCATTCAACAATAGGTGATAAGCCATGGTGTTTACTAGAAGATTTTAATGATATTTTGCATAAGAATAAGAAATGGGAGGGTGCTCCTTTTAACCAAAAAAAAAAAACCCAAACCTTATCTTACCTATATGGTAGATTGTAGCTTATTCGATTTAGGATTTGTACAGCCCAAGTACATGTGGTCGAATAAACAAAATATATCAAGTTTAATTCAAACCTAAATAGATGAGGGATAGGTGTATTATGCATAGAAAACACTCTTTCCAAATACAATTTTTAAACACCTTAACAAAATAGTTTAAGACCATTATCCAATATTATTACAAACTTAGCCCAATTAGACAACCCAAAAGCCCAATTGACCCTTTCGCTTTCAACTAATGTGATCGTCCCATCCTACATTTCTCGGTCTAGTTAAAGTTATGTGGTCTCACCACAACAATGAGCTACTAAAAGCATTACCAAACCTTCAAGAAACTTTAAGGACACGTTCAATGCATAGAATTAAAATTTCATTCCCTCTTTATTTCGCCATCACCATGTTTACTTGGTTTTTTTATCACGAAATCACAAGAATTTCTATTACTTGAAATCAACTAATAGAGATTCTTCAATTTAATCAAGAAATCACAATTTATCACCATTACCACTACCATCGTCATCGCCGTTGCTACCACCACTATCACTAACCACGACTACCACCACCATTGCCGTCGCCACCACTGCCGCTGCCCCCACCACCACCACCATTATCGCCACCACCACCACTACCAACCACTGTAGCTACCTTTACCACTGCCACTGCCATTGCCATTGTTGCCACCACTATACCACCATTGTCGTCGCCATTGCTACCACCGCCACTACCGTTGCCGCCACTATTGACTACCGTAGCCACCTCCACCATTGCCGCTGCCACTACCACCGCCACCGTCACCACCATCACCGTTGCCATTACTGTCACCATTTATTACTTTAGGATTAATTGAGAAAGAAAATGAATTAAAGATAATTTAGTGATTAAAGTTATATTATATGTCTATTCCTAAATTGCTTATAAATCTAACTAAATAAAGTAATATATATTACACTCTTATACCATTATTTACATAATTCCAATTCTATTCTCTCCTCATTCTATTCTATGAACTAAACTTACCATAAAAAATTGAAACGGTAACATTTGTTGCTTCCTTAAGACAAAGAAAAAAGACGTCTTAAAACACCTAATAGCTATTGAGATGCACATAGCAAACAAACCAACGCAATAACTCATAACAACCGAAGAAAACTTAAGAAATTAGCTTAACAATGTTCTACAACAAGAAGAATATTTATGGAAATAGAAATCTAGAAAAATATGGATAAGAGAAGGGAAAAGAAACACAAAATAATACCATGTCGTAGTACTAACTAAAAGAACAAAAAAAAAAAAACAAAATATGGAGGCTAAAAGACTTTGTGGAAATTAGGTCGTAGATCCATAAACCATCAAACAACATATCCAAAGCCATTTCCAAAAGCTATACACCACCACAAAAATCCACACCTCTAGGATTAACATGATACCAACAAGTCTACATAATGGCATCAACCCACAACAACACCAATCATTATGCTCGTCAATCACCCCAAATAAGATGGAATAATCCATCTTTAGTGTAGATTCCACCAAGGCCCTAAGAAAGGATGGAATACATGCTAAATTTTACCAAAAATGTTAGCCCTTGGTCAAGGATTCTATAGTTACGCAAATTAAATTTTTTTTCAATGTTTTTTTGGCTATTGGAATCTCCCAAGCTACCTCAATGAAACTTTATTGATCTTAATCCTAATGCAACTTAGAGCCAATCAACTTTCCCACTTGAGGCCCATAAGTCTTTGCAACACAATCTATAAAGTAGTCACAAAATTCTTATCAATCGCCTACAACCATTCTTAAGTAATATAGTACACTTAACACAAGCAAGCTTCTTACACAAGGAATGCTTCCAACAATATTCAACCCCTACATGAAGTCCTACACTCGACTAGATCAAATAAAGGAACCAAAAGACTTATGATACTAAAACTAGACCTTGAAAAAGCTTTTGATCGCATCAAATGGGATTTTCTACTATACAAGCTCAAAGCCTTGAACAATCCAAATGAATGGATCCCGATTAATTGGCTCTTAGCTCTCTTTGATTTCGACACAAGTCATTGTAAATGGGGTAATGCTTGAACCTTTCTATCCTACTAAAGGTATATGCCAAGATGATCATATTTAGCCTTGTTTATTCATCATAGGGATGGAATTCCTAAGTCAACTTATTGAATCAAGTGTTGAATAACGCAAGTGGAAACCCATAAGTTTTAGGAAATCATCAATTAAGCTATCACACTTAATTCTTCATTGATGATATCATATTACTATTTGAAGCTTTCTTAGCTTGGCAAAAGCAATACAAGAAATCATTGAACATTTCCAAGGTTGGTCAAGTTTGATAATTAACCATGAAAAATCCTCGAACTATTCTCCAAAAACACCCTGACACAAGAAAAGAAGAGCATTTCACAACTATTAAGACTAAAATGCAAAGATTCAATGGGTAAATATTTAGGCTTCCCTACAAACAAAGAACTACCGCCAAAACCAAAAGATTTTAAGGAAATACACAGGAAAATTCAAGCGAACTCATTAAGTCAACATTAAATGCGATCCCCACGTATTATGTGCAAACACCCCAAAACTATTGAACTTATTGATTAAACCCCCAGATCTTTCTTTTAAATAGGAGCCAATGGGAATAAAAAATTTTGTTGGATAGCCTTGCCACAAATTTGTAAGCGTACGAAATATGTGGGGCTAGGTTTCCTCAACATAAAGGCAAGAAATCAAACTTTTGAAATGAAAAGAACTTGGGCTTTACACCAAAAACTGACTCTATGGAGCCGGATTTGCTCATTCAAATATAGAAACTACATTCAAGGGCAGAACTTGCTGCCTGCCCCTACTTCATCACCACTTTGGAAGAGTTTAGCGAAGGGCAATAACAACCTACTTCTCCTCTCACAAACAAGACTAGGAAATAGAGAAACTACGAGCTTTTGGCATGATAAATGGATGACCAGAGTCCCTCTAAGAGGACTAATCCACAGCTCAATAGAAAGAGGTAAAGATAAAATCACAGTTGCGATGGCATGGAAAAACATAAATTCCTAGAAAGATGATTTTATAGGATTTGAGGTATATCAGATAACATTCAACCTGTTTTGCCCTTGCCTGCTATTGAGAAATAAACATGACTCTCTTATAGGAATTGACTCAGAAACATCTTTTGACACCCCACAAATATTACCTTTCCTCCAATGAAGCGATAGAGTGCCTACAGAGAATTCTAATGGATATGGAAACTAGGAATACCCTATAAACTGCAGATTTTTGTACACAGAATCTGCCTTAATGCATTCCACGTGGCCAGCACACTTGCCCAAAGACAAATTAACGCATCTCCCTGTCCTAGATGTTCTGAAATAGATGAAGATCTAAGCCATGCGCTAGTTACATGCCCAATGATCAAGAGTTATTTGCAAGAGATGCAGTTTCCAATAGACCAGAAGCTACACTTAGCAAAATGGTTACAAGCAAAATGCTCTTACAATAGAACAACACCGCAAATTCCCCAGGCACCCAAAGAAATAATCCTAATTTTCTTTATGAGGCTATGCTGGAAGCAACGGAATAAAGTCTTATATGGAAAAAGAAACGTAAGATTCGACACACAAAACACATGGGCTATAGCCCACACGCTAGCAAATGAATATTGAATAGTCAATGTCTTTAGGAAAGCTAAAGAAAAATTAGAAATAATAAAGAATGCCTCTTGGAAGCCTCGACAAGAAGGTTCGTTTAAATTAAATACAGGCGGAGTGATAAGGAATGATAGAGGACAGTGGCTTGTTGGATTCGCATGGAAACTTGGGCTGTTCACATCTTAAATGCTGAATTTTGGGGCCTTGTATCTGGTTTGGAGTTGTGCAGGTTCATTGGGATACACAATAGAAAAATGTGCATGCAAATAACAAGTTTAATTCTCTTGCTTTATCTTTATGCAGGGAAAGGATAATTGAAATGCAGCAAGTCAAACTGCTTTTTGAGCCAAGAGAGGCTAATGAAATTGCAGACTACATGGCCAAGGCAGCACGATGCATGGAAGCACAAGAAGCTTGTTTTTTTGTACCGCCAGAAGGTGCTTTGAATATGTTAAGAAGGGATGTACTATAAATATTGCTAACAGAGGTGGAAATCCTCTCTTTTGACCTTAATGGGGATACCTCCATAACAAATGTAATCAAGTACTTGCTTCTTGAGTAAATAAAGTAGTCTGTTTTACCCCAAAAAATAAAAGAATATCGAGGGCTTCAGGCTCCTTACCATTAAAAAATAGGTAGGATTGTTTGTACGTAGAAAGGCCCCACGAGCAAGATATTAAAGATCGTCAAAGTTAAGAACTACAAGCTTCTGCTTGAGAAACAACTCCCCATCAACTAAAAGAAAACGAGATGTTAACATAAGCTTCTGAAACAGAAAATTCCTACAGAACAATTATTACAAAAACTCGAAAGGTTAGGATCAGATGTTCCTAAATTGAATCAAATTGATACAATGGTCCTTATCCCTGAAAAACCTGCCAGTTCTACACCTATATACCTTCCTATTATTCATCATCAGGCGAGGACTTTGGCTATATGTCCACCAAAATTTAACTCAGTCAAAAACATCAATGGGAAAACCAATGCCTTGTATTTTTCTATGCATGTTTTTCAACAGTCAGGTCATAATATCTAAATCCGAAAACCAGTGTTACAGGAAGATGATTCAATGGTCCATAGTCCAGGCAGCCGTATTTAGAAATCATGACCCACTAATCGTAAACTAGAACTAAAAAATTGCGCCCCCCAGGAACCAATGGGAAAAAGAAATTCCAAGCACCTCTCAGGGCAGTGAATAGATCCTTTACAGAGAACGGCAGGAAGCAACTCTTGGAGAAATCAAATGGTTTTATATGGGCTATACCTAAATATCAATTTCTGGCAATGGTGTTCTCCAGTAATTCCATGAATTGTAATCTTCCTGCAGTGCATAAATTTCAGTCTTTAGAAAATAAAATCAGAACCAGAGATAGCAGCACGAGGACACAATGCTCCAACTTTATCACACAAGAAATTGTCATACTCACCTGCTCAATTAATGAGGTTGGAGGAAACATGTCATTGGCAAGAGTGTGTAAAGAGGTGTATGACCTGACATCAATTCGATGACTAATAGCCACCTCACCCTGTCAAACACTGAACTTTGAGTACAAAAACATAGCAGAAGATAATAAATAACAGGGTGATGTAGCAATTATTACCTTTGGATTGATAATGAAGATCTTTCCCTTTGGAATACCCATCTTCCGGTAACTCAGTTCATCTGTATCCCTATTACCAAACCCCGCGTAAAATGGATTATAATCAGAAGGGAATAGAGCTCTAATGTCCTGCAGAATGCATCTTATCAATAACTATAATAGCAACAAGGAAATTAATGATGTATCATTCAGAATCACCCAAATCAAGATCTAAACCGACAATAGTGAATTTGACACTTACCTGTAAACATGCAATCTTGAATTCATGAGGTGCTCTCCGGATAACTGTCACAATTTGGGTAACAAGAAGAAATTAAATGCAGAAGCAAGCTCATTGTAAATAATAGCATCTACAATTAATACAATCAAAGATATAAAAGATAATATTTGAAACTTGACAGACTTCCTCACCTTCCCTGTAAAGTGATGGAAACAGTCCATCAGGAGATATGACAACAGGTCCACTGGGCAAAGCTTTTCCATCCTGGAATTAAGAAGAAGATGAAGTTACTATGCAACCAGCTGAAGAAATCAGCTATTACTTGTAACACCAATTCCACTCAGCAGTCAAGTGCATAACAAAAGAAAAATAAGCAAGTCGTACATACAGCAGCAAAACGCACTCTCTCTCCCCCTCTTCCTTCTCTTAGGTTTTTTTCTACTTCTGGAATACTGAAACCTCCAGCAATGCTTATACTATAGCTCAAAGTTTCATGCATAAAAGGATCTCATCCAATTTTAAGACAAGATTCAACAAACTTAAATATATAATGAGTGTACTTATAGCAACCAAAGAAGGTTAAACTTTAACCTGTTTAAGATTAAGCAGAAAGCTTCTGGTTAAGTAAGCTTGAACAATAGCACGTGCACTCAGAAAAAGTAGTTGATATCCATTCTCCTGCAGAAAACAAGCCATGTGAATAATACCAAAATAAAAGTAACCCAATACAATATCATGGAAGTATAACGCTGCCCTAAACTGAGAAATTGACTCCTTGAGTTGCCCAATGGTCCAATTAAGATCCTAGTCCTCCAGGAAAGTATCAGCCAAAAATTAGATATTCATAGATGAATCAGTCACTTTGTTGGGCAGAAACACTAGTATGCAACTTTCCTCTCATAACTTTATCTTTTTCCTCATACATGTCACCCTTTTTGCATAATTCTTATATCAGCGTCTAAATTGAACCATTCCAATGATCCAGCAGCCAAATCAAAACCGAATCTGAGTTTAGAAGTCTGAATCACACTTTTTCTACTTACTAAAAAGAAAGCTTATTTCTGTTTTTGGTATTCATGAAAAAACATTTGTGGAACAAATGTTCAGAAAACCAGTTGAGAAGACTTAGAAGTACAGATAGATTTCTTTTTTCTGGCAATGAAAGGAGACTTAGACTCTACTAAAAATTTAAGTTTTGTCATTAAAATCTAAAAATGAGAATAATAGAATAGAATTGGTTACTTCAAAAAATTGAGAAAAACAAAGACATCTTGAAATTATGAATTTTGAGGCGTATGGAACACGGAAGTCATGGAATATAAAGATTTTGAAGCAATCCAATCCATGTTGCCAAATACAATTTTTAAGGCCATGTTAAAGAGATATGCTGGAAGGATTTCCAAAAATCCTTCCTCAAAATTGTGAAGACAAATCATTTTTGATATCCCAACTTCTAAAGATTTATACCTTAATGGCAGAAAAAAGTCTGGCAACTCCAGATTGCGTCCAGTCTTTGCCAACTAAAGGCATGAACTGACCTAGAACATCAGACCTGCAAAGTTGTTTATCAATCAGTCACAAGGTCTTCTCCCAAAAGGTCAATATGATCTTGCCAATCACATAATATAGGCCAAAATAAAACCTAAAAGTGAAGATAGCATTTTGATCAAGAAACTATGAAGTCATAATGACTTCTAATGTGAAGCCAAGCTTAGCCTTCTGAATGAAAATAAAAATATCATTTACTATAATAACATGCTCTGCAAGAAGCAGAACATATAGCTAGACTCATATAGTTCAACAAGAAAGCACTTAGCTGCAAATTCTTCTGGCTAAACTCACAGCTCAAGGAAGGAAAATGATGAGGGAGAGCATTAAACTCATATATACTGAATCCAACTTAACAATCTTTGACCAAGAAATACATACGTTTTCTATGTCTTAAATTTATTAGAAACAGTAAGGTATGTAACTACAAAAGGAAAAACCTAGAAGAATAAGAAGGTAATATTATATACATAAAAAAAAAAAAGAAAATAAAAGGAAAATAAGGTAGAGTACACAGAGTTGAAGGAATCAAAGGATACATAAAAAATTTAGGATGGTATTAAGCACAGAATGAACTTCATAGCACATACACCGCAACTTCTTCAAATGTTACCGAGTTAAAGTCACATGCAACTTTTGAAGCATGATGTATCAAAGCATTAAAACAAATGAACCAGAAATCTTACTTGGTAATTGTCCCATCAACATCTGAAATCACGATTCTGGCATTCCACTTCCACAAATATATATGAGCATCAACCTGTTTAATGAAGCAGAACAAACTTTCAAGACCAACTAATTCCTATCTTAAGGTATCTGCAGAGAGCATAAGTTTGACAAGCATACCTGTTGTTTTCCTAAAACCCTGGTTGAAAAACTGAAAGTAATCATATTTTGACCATCTTGTAGATTCAAAGATGCTATTTGTTCATTAGTAGGAACATTTGTCCTTACAAGTTGCTTTTGGTATGACTTCTCGAGTTGAGGTGACACAGCTGGTCCAGCATGTGAATGCTGGGAAGAACACTCTGAGTCTACAAACACATCTTCACTTGAGGAGGAGCTATTTTCATGCTGAACTGTTTTAACTCTTCTAAAAGGCATAGGCCAGAGCCTCCACCGATGGCTAGTGGAAGTGGAAGTAGCATCGGCATCATTTTCAACAGATTTCACTGTCTCCTCCTGCTCTACAGGGATTGTGTCTATAGACTCAATAGGCAAGTCCAAACCGAATACAGAAGCCCCAAGAACAATAGGTGCAGCTTTGTCCCATGTGAGGTACTTTTCAGCATATCTAACAACAAGGTTTTCATTCGTCACAATTGATGACATGGAACCTAAGAACTCCTCTGCAGACACACAGTGTGCATCAAAAACCTCAGTAGCTGCTGCCAAACCCATGCCCGCATGGAGATCATTTCTACAGAGTGATATTTCAAATCCTGGAATATTTGAAAATAGGAAATGAAGATTCTTTTAGACAATATCAACCTAATCTGTCATATTGTTTAAGAATGGTTTAAACTGCTTACTTGATCTTGAAGGAGTCTGTACTTCACTCAAGGCTGCAGATGGTTCTTCTGCCATCACAGTTTCATCATTTCCAACTTCAGATTGAGGTGTCTCATTACCATTTTCCAGAGTTTCAACTGCTTCTGATGTTCCTAGCTGTTCATTCTCAGGTTCTGGAAAGCTATAGCAATGGTCAGACTTGTTTATTGAGCCTCTGTGTTCTGTTTCAAGGATATCTGCGCTATCTGGATCATGCCTGATACCAGGATTTCCACATGTGTTGTCAACAACAAAACTAGGAGATTCTTCTTTACTACTTTTAATTTCGATTCCCATGCTATTTTCAGTTTCATCATCTGCAGCAAGAGACACCAATGTTTTCTTTTTGCATTGGACATCAGATGGGGAAACAATATAATCAGATTCCACAGTCCCATCATGTGCTTCCAAACCAGGCAGTTCCAAGCAGCTTTTGAAAACTTCTTCCTGCCTATTTCTTCCCAAAGTATCAGGTGAATTACTTTGCAAATTATTATTTACTTCCTGCTCTAGAACAATCTTGGTCAGTTCCTCTTGGCATACATGTTCACCATCTCCCTCACAAACTTGAAGACCATTGCTAGAATCCTTTGGCTCATTATTAATTGCATCAAGGTTATCAGATGCCACATTGACAGTAGATGCCTTCAGCTCCCCCATGTAACCAGCAGCCCATGTACTTTCACCTGAAGCAAAATCCTCACTGCCTTCACAAAATTCAGCTCCTTCACCAGGGCCTAAATGAAACTGAGGTGTATCTAGCTGAACATCCTCAGCATTCTTTTCAGATGCTGAGAGTGGTGCTGTAAGTATATGACCATCCACACTGACCAATACCACTTCAGAATTTGAAACCTGAGACTCCGAAGGGCTCTCACCATCCAAGCTCTCATATCTATTAGAGCCATATTCTGATAAATCAATGGAATCCTCTGGTTGTTCCTCTTGAAAATCGTAGAATCTCCTATCACAGTCAGATTCCGACCTCTCCATCCGCCCCACAACCGAAGAAACAGACAACTGCATTGCTCCAGAATCAGACACAGTATGTTCCAGCCTAAAATTGTCAACAAAATGAGTATGTCTATCCTCATTGTTACTCTCATTCTGCGTTGGAGTCCCTGAACTATCTGGTTCCTTTAAGAATTCTTCAGATTTACTTTCTTTATCTGGATCAACCTCTCTTATGAAATAAGCCTCACCCGAATTATCCAAATACATATGAAAATCAGCTTCAACGCCATTTACACTAATACGGACAATTTTTTCAGCACCTTTGAGTACACCCTGAAATTTCCCAAACCTAACATACCAGGGGGTACTTCTAAAGGTGCCATCTTGCTGCTGAACCACAATAATATCTACAGCACCACCAAAAGGATGAAACGGGGTAGCAACAGAGTAAACACCTTGTGAGATAAGGCTCCCAACTTTTCCCACCACATTCATTTGGTCACACTATAATTCCTTCCCTGAGAAGACTCAAACCAACCCCTACACTGATGGATTTCTCCTTATTCCAGCCTTTAAACAAAGAATGACAGAATTCACATAAACCACCCTCTGACAAATAAGAAACCAATACCCCAAAAAGGTCAGGTTACTTTTCTCTCGACTGCTAAATCTCTCTCCAACCATCCTGTAAGCAAATGCCAAGTGCCGATTAAATGCCCTTGAACAAATGAAATAACTAATGCTGAGTAGTTATCTATCACCACTATCTATCCAGTAATTCCGATGACAAAAGCAATTCAAAGGGGAAAGAGAATCCGGCTTTATTACAGATTTTTTTATTTTTTTCCCCCCAATGCCTCAAAAACTCATAACATCCAATACCCAAATTGCTTTCCTGTTCACTTTATTAACAAAACAACATATCCATACATTCGAATTACTTCTTTAGATCGATTCTTCAATACCCATAAGGAAAAATAAAAATGGCTACTTTCTGAAGAAGAATCTCATTCTTCAATCAACATGCCATGCAAATGCCAATCACATAATAAAACCACCACATGCTCGTTATGATCAACCCAACCCCGATTTCAAAAACTAAGTAACTTCAAGAAAGTCCCGACGATTTACAACGTTTTACTACCCGCATCCAACATGAGAATAAACTAATTATAGCGACAGCAAAAATAAGTATTGCATGGAAAAATAAATGAAAAAGAAAAATTTAATAGACGGTTAAATTAAACTCACCAGCAAGGCAAGATCCGACAAGACCAAAAGCAAGCGTGTCGAATAAAATCAAACGACTTTGCTAGCTCAAGAAAGAAGGAAGAAGAAGAAGGAGAAGAAGGAAAGGGTTTTGCCTATCTTTTCTATTCTCTTTTGTCCTTTGTGTTAAAAATTATATAAGCTAAAATGGTGGAATTGAATCTTCTTTCATAGTTTTTAACGTTGTTGTGGTAGTAATATGATGTGTTTGTGTGTCGTGTTGTGTCCACAAAGTACTATGGAGATTATTGGAGGGCTTGTTTGGGATTTGGACAAATTAAAGACGGGAAAACAAAATCGAAGAGGAAATAAGGCAAAGTCGAGAACTGACCTTGGCACTTCCGGGATTTCATTTTAATGTCCCATTTTTATTTTTTACTTTATCTGATTTTTAGTTTATATTCTTTTAAATATATTAATAATAAAGTAAAATATAAGATCAATTTCATCAAAATAAAAAATAATACTATAAAATCTCCTATATATAAAATATTTATGCTCATTGTAATATATCATATGAATCGATTAGAATTATATATTTTTATTTATACATTGTTCGGTGCTATGGAATCATTTCTCCGGTTATGTCTCTTTAATATTTTTATTTTATAACTACATATTAGAATTTTTGAGAAATTCAAATAATTTTACTGACATTATTTTAAAACATTTTAAGAGACAAATAGAAAAAAAATTAAGAGGTTGTAAATTTAGAGGAGGAAGAATGGTTGTTCCTTAATGCTGGCTTCCAAGAAATAAGGGTGTTTTTGTAATTTGGTAGTATATTAGATGCCTCGACATCTGATGCTTCTTTGCCTTGGATGAAATGACAGACCGGCCATTACGGCCCCACCTGCCCTTTCCCTGTAGCCACCCAATGGTATTTTCACCTAACCCCCTCAACGTGAATCCCAAATTCAAATACAAAAATTCTTATATATTTGTACAAAAATTCATTTAAGTTTTATTTACAAAATATTAATGAATGATGTATCCGTGTTGTATATATAAAAAATAAAAAAAATTGATTAATTTTTATTTATAAAATCATGTATTTGACTTTGTATATATAAATACATATAGATATATATACACTATATAGTTTTTAAAAATTAATGTGATTAACGAAGATAGATCAGCTGTAAAAATATTAGTAGCAGTTCTAATTTCTTTTTAATCAATATTTTATCATCAAATAAATATCATACAAGCAATGAAATTAAATAAAAATAAATTTTCATTTCAATTATCATAAATAGTTTTTTTTTTTTCCTTTTTCCTATTACTTTTTCCATGTGCATCGTAGGTGTCGTCCATTTAGTCTATGTATCAAAAGATAGACCCAAGTGCAGGTTCGACCTGCCCTAAAGCTGGATCTCGAACCAATAAGTCATGGAACCATAATCACCCTTTATTTTTTAAGACATGATATTTAGCAATAGCAAAATTAATTCCAAATATATAATGCTAATTATATTACAAATAAATCGAGAGAAAAAAAGGGAACAAATATTTATTTCACTCGTGAATATTATAAATTCCACAGTACGTAGATATTATAGAAAAATAAAATTAGAAGTTACAATTTGAAAAATAACATAATTGTACAATAAAGATTTACATTATCGTTCGACAAAATAGAAATGTTAGGAGAAATTTTTCAAATTTTAAGGTCACCCTACAAGTGCCTACATATTCACTAGATGGAATTAGACCCTCATAGTTCGATAATTTATTATTTTTTTTAAATTTAGTGTTTTCATCAACTTTAATTTACAAAAAAAAAAAAAAAATTTACGTGGTTAACCAAATTATTTGTATTGAAAAAAAAAATCTTAAGAAACGTTTTAAGTTTTGCTTGCCTACCATTTTGAAAATGCTAAAGGCAATATCTTAATTTTCAAAACATTCAATTTAGTTTTGATGTAATTACAAAAAATATTTTCTAAGTGTCATAATTTTTTTAAAATTAAAGTTAAGGTAGCTAATCACTTTTCACCTCATTAATACTCGGGTGTAGATCATGCTGTGCTTCCACTCGATGCATTGAAATCATTGAATATTTATCATTTTCGCTAGATGTTCAATATGGTTCATGTGCTCGCTTTTTTGCTTTTGCTTAATCTCCAATGCATGCAAGGGTTTCAACAGTTACTACTGATAGCGATGCTCTATGATTATCTAAAATTAATCAAACCATGCTCAAAGCTTGTTAAACAACAACCATTAATGCTAGAGCTGCAAGGATATGTCTTGCCATTCAAAAAAAAAAAAAATTGGAAATGTTTTTACATACCTCTTCCTCCAATTGAGGACATCGAAGTCTTAGATATAAATACTATCATCAAACTCAAAAATAGTGTAAAGATAGTTGTTAAGTTCCATTGAGGTTCCATTAAAGCCTTTGTGCCTTTTCAATCTCTTTGATAGTAAATGATCTGCAATAGGCAAACTACCACCATTACCCAGTTGGGAAGTAATGGGAGACAATGGACTCATGCAATACCTAGTTCATCCATCGAAAGACATTATTCACAGAAATTGAGTACACATCTTATGTATCGAAGAACTTATTAACATACTCATAATAACAATTTATATAATTAGACAAACCATCAATTTTAGTACGAAAGTCTAATACAATAGCAAAGAGATAAATATTATGATTGTCTCTATAATAAGTTAACCATTTAGTAGCTATATCGTTAATAGGTTCTTGTAAAAGTGAATCATAATGTGCGTCTACTAGAATAGCTAGTATGTTTATAACTTCCATAACAAACAAATGAGCGCTAGCTTAATATACCTATTAGAATGTCTTAATGCAATCATACAAAACTTTTGATATAACAAATAACCTAGTGTAATATTCCCAATCACTTAGATATAGTAGAACCTCTTGGATATTTTGCATGATAAATTAGCATAGATCATCTTTCAATGGGATTGTTAAGCTGAAAAATTGATTTCTATATTTTCTTAGTCCAATTTATATTAATTCTAGCTCACTTAACCTAAATATCTTGATCATACTAAGAAAACTTTTTTAAAAATATATTTTTGAATAGTAAAGTCACTACTTGATCAAAATCAAGAAAAAGTGAAAGTAGGGTCTATGGGTAGAAAGACTCTAATTTCAACTATTAACCCATGATTTTTGTAAAAAAACAATCGTGAGTGTAAGGTTTCAAATGTAAGAGTCACCTATGTGCTCTATGACGGATTATACTATACGTAACTAAAGAAATGACTTGACTTACACGCATATGATTATCACGAGAGGTAGGGTAGAGAGGAAAAGTAGGCAATTTTAGTAAAGCTCTAATACTTATGTTAATAAGTGGAGGAGTATAATGGCATCAAACTTCGTAATTGATGAAGAACGAGGTAGTGTTCTTGAGGTGTTTATGTGTTTGATATTTAAGGCAAGATTCCAATAGAGTAACGGTATTATTTAAGAATTTCTCTTGTATTTCTTATATTCTTTTCTATTTTGCATAGCCCTTTCTTTCTCATTTCACAACTAACCTTCTAATCAAGGTTCTATTGTTGCTTATCCAAAGTTCCAAAGCTAATTGAAGAAGCAAAGAGTCATCATTTGAGAGCTAGTAGCCAATTACTATATCCACTTGAGTTGACAAGTTGGTCTTTGAAATATGTAAACTCCCTTGAATTTATCACTCAAATAATTTACCCATTGTACTATGTTATATCTTAGCTACTATTGTTTTACTTCCCTGCTATGCTATCCATGCCTTCATTTTGCCTTGCTAACTTCCCACATTCTATACATAAGTTTGGGTAAAACGTTAAACTTCCATTGCATAGCTATGTAATTACCCATATGCACAAACAAACTTCAACATAATAAATTGTAGAACTAAATTTCTCTTAATGCATTACATTGAATGACCTATCATGTAAACTACATTTCCTCCACATTTTGGGCATGTCCTTCAAACGCTAGATGTATTGACGTCTCTTTCATAAGGCCTCACTTCATCATGATCACCATCTCTAACTTTCTTTGACAGTATACATGCTACACTTGTCAGCTACATTATCAAGTTTCCAGCATGAAGATAACTCAGAACCATGACTATATCTGAACATTCACATCATAATATCCTAATCCATGTCGGGATGTTTCTAAATCTGAAAATATTGACTGTAGTTACACAAATCTAAAATCATTTCAACATGTTAATCTATCTATACATAATGGCTTTTTCCTCTTATCAACCTGAAAATTTTTCTTCAACAATTTCTTATTTCTAATACTTTCTAAAAGAAGCTCATTGATGGGATTAGTTATATGACCCTTCTTCAAGAAGTCTTCAACAACAATCCTTAATGATGAAACCTTTCTTTTGTTGGACTCAATGATGGAATTGAAATGTTCATTCTTAGATGAACTGCTTGACTTAAAGAATAAATGAAGTTCATAAACTATTTTTGGCCGAAGTTGTCCCTTGTTTGACGTTTCTTAAAAAAAAAAAAAAAAACTCATTGTATTTCGGTTCAAGATTGACCACTAGATAAATCCCATAATTTAATACATAAAAGGCCATCTTCTAAAAAACTAGCAAATATGAGATGTTGAGAATTTTGTGTATGAATCAAATCCATGCATTTTTCTTTAACTTTAATCTTTCTTTAAACATCTTGTGTATGAAAATCTATTTTGGTGATTGTTTAAGCTTGCTCTTTGGTTGATGATGAAATCCCTAGGTATTGTCATCACATGTATTAGGTGTGCTCTTGCTTTGCTCTTAATAAATACTTTATTTCTTTTTGGGTTACTAGTTAAATAGACAAAACTTGGAACTTTTCAAGCATGACATGCCAAACATTCTTTTTCCATTTCTACTACTTGATCTTCTTTCTTTGATAAGATATGATCCGATGGAGTAGGTAAACTCCTCAATAAGACTGAATCTCTTCAAATAATCAAGCTCTCAGAATTTGATAACAAGCTTCCAAAAATTCCAACTATTGTAATCATATCCTTTCTATACATATTTTGAATAGACAAGACCTTTGCATGTATGAGTTTCCTTTTCTTGACTTCAATAGGTATATGTTATTGTCTTAATTAAGTAAGCTTCTTTTTCATTTCCATATAGACTTTGCTTTACTCTTTATCTATAAACCTTTACCTAAAATTTGTGTATCTTTTTCTTTTAGGTTACTAAAATAAAAGAACATGTATCTAGCAACATGGGGAAGAGAGTGGTGTACCTAATAGCTATTAAAGGCAAACAAAATCACCTAGAGTTCCAATCACAACACCGATAGTGTTTCATTTGTTGTGAAGGCAGGCAAAACCACTTTAAGATCTAAGCATGGTTCTAGTAATGTTATGTCTACAGGCTTGGAAGCTGGTAAGACCATTATGGAATTCTCTTGTTGGAATCTTGGAGTTAGAAGGTCATAATTGTTGTTCTTAGCATCTTTGTTGCACAACCTAAGTACGTGTGTTATTCACTTGATTTATGATTCCTATAGCTTTTTTCATTTAAATTAGTCTCCATGTATGTTTCTACACCATTAATTCGTGCATCCTTCTCCCTTTCCTTTTCTTTTAAATTATGAAACTAACATTTCCTCATTGTGCATATCCTGTAAGTGTTGTACTTAAGTCTCACATGACTTCGTTTCAATGATCTTAATAAAGCCAATTTTAAATTCCTAACATGAATTGAACATAAGTATAGGACAAGAGGGATAAGCACATGAGCACATGAGAGTTGAAATGAGCCTCAAATATGTGAGCTAAACACACATGAAGTAAACATGAATCTTGAGATGTGCACATAAGAAATTGGAACACGAGCCTTACAATTAGATGAACTAAACATGACCCTTGGACATTAACATATGAGAGTCGAAAGTGAGCCCGTAAAATGAGCATACATTAATAGAACATGAGTCTTAAACATAATGTGAGTTTCAAACAAAACATGAGTCTTCAATCATGACACAACACAAGTATTGAACATGTGAATTGGATATACACCTTAGATGTGAACTTGTCATGAACTTTAAACATGAGCACATGACAACTAAACATAAGAAATCAACACGACATCTTAACCATGAGTAGCCATAAGTTGAACAAGTGAAATTGACATGAAGCTTCCATATAAGCATAACATATGAATTTGAATGTATGCTTGGAATTGTAAGCGCATAAAAGCCAAGCATGAGTCCCTAAGCTAAGGACAAATGAATTACACATAAGCCTTGTACATGAACACATAAGAGTCAAACACTTAAGTTCATTATGACTCCTCTGTCATAAGCGCTTGTATAATTCTGACATAAGCATGCAAGAGTTGAATACGTAGACTAAACATATATCCCTTGACATGAGCACTTGTGAGATAAATACATGAATTGAATGTATATCCATTGAGTTAGAGCATATTATGTCCTTAAAGACTTTATGTACTTAGGAACAATGCATCAACTAAGCAGCGATGTTGTCTAATGTAAAATAATAAGATCTCCTTATCATCTCTTTTCTTTTTTTTCTTTTAAAAACAACATCGTACGATAGGGAGCAAAGGCTTGACCTAGTCACACTAGCTTTAAATATCATGAACTTGAAATTTATGAATGAGTATAACTTTAAGATTGCTTAAACTCTTTGATCTAAGGAATCTCTCATAAAATGGCCATAATTACAAGACTATTTAGACTCAACTATCTAAAGGGTCTCTTATGTCATCTCATGCGTTGGAGTAAAACTCATGCTTATTGGCCATGATGTTTCAATGATCCCTTTTAAAGAAATGTTCAATCACACCTATGCGACAATAGTAGCACTCATTGCTTGGGATTAATGATTCCTTTCACTAGTGAAGGGGGGTATTTCCCATTACTCAACTGTGTGATATGGCTATTAAGGTATTACCTGTATTAAAATGTCAATATGTTAAACTGCTCATCAATGGGATTGTCTATACTACTTGATGGCAAGAAGCATTTAGATTAACTGGACAACATAATAGATATGCAAGATTGTCATAGCTTGTTTGCATTCGGGTGATAATGCTCTTACCAAGCCATACATACAAGTCAAGTTCATCATTGTGCGCTTAGGAGTCAAAGCTCTTTAGCGAGCAACAATAATGTATAAATTAGATGTCATATTCACTATCAATTTTCTTTTAAACAATTAAAAGGGTCCAAATGCCCCCATTGAGATATAAATCATTTTGTACGATTAGCCTTGCGTGCTTAGGAGATGAGTCTCTTACTTATTAGTGACAATGGCAATAAAGAAATACAAATAGACACAATTATGTTTTATAAGATAATAATATTAGTAATAGAGAAAGAAACTTATTTTATTGATAAGAAATGACTATCGCTTCATTTATATGAAACAAGAAAAGAGAAGAGAGAAAACTGGTAAAGTCATCATCTACTCTTAGTAGTTTTCATCCTTTATTTTTAACTTATGAAAGCACCTTCAATTTCCATAACATAACTTGTTAACTTGTGTTTCTTTGCACCTCCATGACAACCATGCGTCCTTTTCTTCTTGGATGCTTAAGTGTGAGCCTCTTCCTCTATAGTTAGTGATACATTAGGAAGTTCTTTTATATTTTGCAATGTTGCCTCTTTAAGTTCATGGGAGAAGGCTGCTTCAACAAAGTGTAGTTTATTATGTGTGAATGGGTCCTTTGTAGCAAAAATAAAGACATCCTCCTCATCCTAATGACCCTTCATGCATTAATACCATGTTGATGGTATCATGTCGTGATCATGTAACCACATCCTTCCTATGAAGAGATGGTAAGATGTAGGTGCATTGATCACATGGAACCGTATAGGGTTATCGATAGGTCTAACATTGAAGTATACTTTAACGCATCCTATTGTATTCATAGAACATTCATAGAAGTTGTTCAATAGGATGAGTTATTTTACTAAGTGTTGAATGTCTATCCTTGCAATCCTAAAAGTAGAGATTGGCATAACATTAAGTGAGGATCCATTATTGATGAAAGTCCTCTTGATAAGATAACCATTAAGTATGCTTTCCACATATAGAAGGCGATTATGATTAGGATTCCTTGTACACATGTCAACATTTGTAAATATAATTGCATTTTCATTCATCGAAACCATTCTCTCTATAAGATGTCCTATAGTATGTTGCTTGTATTGGTCTTGTGCAATCCTCATGAGCATGATCACTACCTTAAATCGAGCATCCTCATCAAAGACGATGAGATCAAAAAAATTCCTAACATTAGCGGTTTTTAACAAAGTGAGGACAAGACTGTCATCTTTACTTATCTTGACCTCAAATCCTCTATGCTTAACTTCGTGCACCCGACTGGCTACATGTCTATACTTTCCATCTTTGTGGGGTAATGAGTGATAACATTCATAACAGCACGTCGAGTGTTGTGAGCTGGAAGTGGATTATTCCTTCCATCATTGTCTTTAATAATCAATTCTCCATTGTGGACATGTTCATTAAGTATTTTCTTTAATGTCCAATAATCTTTTGTAAGGTAGCCTACACTCATACGGAATCTGCAAAACTTGGGGTCGTTTTTTTTTTTTTTAATTTGTTGGTAAGTGTTTAACTCTAAGGAGTCTAATATTTTCATCTTGTAGCCATTGGTCGAGTAATGAGTGCGTTTTTCCCATTAAGCATAGTTATACCAAAGATAGTTTGGTGTTTACAAGCTTCTGACTTTTGGATTTCTTTACTCCTTTAGGATTATCCTCTTGGGTTAAATTCACCAAAGGTGTGCACTTGTTAAATCTTGCAATTTCATTTGTTTGTTGTGCCACCGAGTTGTTGGTCTATCGCACGTTTTCGACTAACACCACAAAGGCAACTAACAAAAGATTTTCAAGATAAACCACATACTTAAGAAACATTCCATAAATACAAATCTTAACCAGTTCTCTCTTGTCACAAATGTCTTGTATATCTAAAGAGCATTTTCTAAATCGCTCGATATAGTCCATGAGATCCTCTTTGTGCCTCCAACGAATTCATCCCATGTCAGTAAGAGTAAGTCTTTCTTTGGGTGAGAAAAACTTCTCTAAGAAATGACAAACCTCAAATCCGAATTCCTTGATTTCTTATTTTAGGTAGGGAATGCTGTGTAGGTATAAGTTCCATCACAGGATGTTACTCCTCGACCCTAGGAGTATCCTACTCACTAGTAACTAGGTGGATGGGTAGTTAAGGAGCTTGTGTAACATGTTGTTACATCACATTGGAGGGACTCTGATGCGGACCGTAGCTAAGAACAGGCAAAGCTGGTTATAGGGATGGGTCTAAGCTTGTCGAAAGCTTGAAAGGGATAGTGGGGAATGGTGCAAAAGGGCAAATGACGAATGAAAGGTAAGCAAAAACCCACGAATAGTTTTAAAGGATATGATGCATCAATAAAATTTTCAAGGATTTACAACATAATTCAATATGACATACGAATCGGTCTACTGAGGTTACTCGTCACCTAACCTTGCTTAAGGGTTAGGAGAAGAGTAATGCCTAAAGTAAACAAACAATGTTTACATAAGGAAGAAAAATACTTAAGTATATTAATGTTCAATATGATTCTTTATAACTACTAGTACAAGAGTTATTTATACCTAATAATTTAGGGCAACATACCTAAAAGGGAAAAGACAAAAAGGGTATTACTTTAAAAAAGTAATATACAAGAATACAAAAAGATAAAAATAAATATTATAGAAAAGAAATGATTAGTGTAATGGATTTTACACATGATCCTATACACATAGCGATGCTGTATTGGTGAGGTCATTGGAGGATGCGGACAAAAGTACGGTCAATTGGCTTATCCGAGCAAGAGTGGCTTAGTTAGTCCGAGATCTCTCTTTTGGCATATCGGCAAGGGTGATGCCGAGTAAATGATTGGTCAGGCATGAGTGAGAGTAAGGATTGGCTATTGTCTCGACCTTCCGCTTCTCAGCACACTATTTACGAGAAATAGGGAGTCATTCGGCTCGGCATATAAAACAAGTTGGCAAGGACATACTCAGCCTTGGTAGGAATTAGCTGGAGTAGGAGAATCTACCGTACCAGGCCTTCTAGTCTTTGAGCTCAACTGTAGGTTAATGGTCTAGTAGATCAACTCCCATCATTTCCTCCGAGTTGTTTTGGATTTTGGATCAAATCCAAATGATCTCTGGTCAACTCTTTGTCGGGATGATATGAAATGAGGTTGGTAATATTGAAGGTATCAAAAACCCTACAGTCCTTTCATAGCTCCAATTTGTAAGCGTTATCATTAATCTTTTAGAGGATTTTGAAAGGTCCTTCAACCTTTGGAGATAGTTTGTTCCTCTTCTTCCTCAGAAACGGTTCCTTACTAAGGTGTAGCCATACCAAGTCTCCTTACTGAAATTGTTTAGCCATCTTACCCTTGGTCTTCTTTCGTATTCTTTTAGCAACTTAGTCGATGTACCGAGTGACTTTGTCATAGATGTACTAAAGGGATTATGCTCTAGCTCTTGTGTCAAGGTCCTCTTACGTAGGCTCGGGTATAAGGGTGTGATCAGGAGGCAACTTGAGATTGAAACCATAGACAACCTCAAAGGTGGTCTACTTGGTGGTGTCATGCACTATCTGGTTGTAAGCGAATTCGACTACTAGTAAGCAGATGTCCCAATCGGCTAAGTTCTTGCCTATTGCAACTCAGAATAGTGATCCCAAAGTGCAATTAACCACCTTTGTTTGGCTGTCAATTTGAGGATGATAGGAAGTATTGAATAGTAGTTTAGTCCCCATCCAATGCCACAAGGTCCTCTAGAAATGCCTTAAGAACTTCAAGTCTCTATCAGAGACTATACTTTTTGGTACACTATGTATCCATACAATCTCCTGCAAGAAAAGAGAAGCAATAGCTGAAGCATCGTTAGTTTTGGAGTAGGGCACAGAGTGTGCCATTTTGCTAAACCGATCCACGACAACTATTATAGAATCTTTGCTTTGAGTGGTTTAAGAACAAAGTCCATGCTTAATTCAATCTCTAGCTTCGTTAGGATAAGCAAAGGCATCACCTTCCCTTGCTTGACTCGATACTTAGCCTTCTTGCACACAATACAGCTTTCAATAACTCGATACATGTCTCTCCTCATTCTTAGCCAAAAGAATCAACCATTCAACAGTTCATAGGTCTTTCTTTCTCCAAAATTTTCAAAGAATCCTTTACTATGAGCTTCACTGATCAATAACTCCCTTAAGGAACAAGTCAGTACACATAACTTTCCACTTCAGAACAAGTAGCCATTCTTTATATGATACTCATCCACTGTTCTTCCATTGATGTATTGTGCAATTATAGGTCCAAAGTATGGATCCTTAGAATATTGCTCTTGAATACTTGTAAACCCAAACAGTCTAGTTTGCAATTCATTCAGAAGTGCATATCTTCTCGAAAGAGCATCTACAATTGCGTTGCTCTTTCCCTACTTATATGTTATCATAAAATTGAATCCCTTAAGGAATTTAACGTATCTCGCCTGCCGCTTTGATAACTTGGTCTGATTGCAGAGGTACCTCAGTGACTCATAGTTAGTATATATGACAAATTCTCTTGACAGTAAATAATGCTACCATACTTACAGTGTTCGAATCAGCGCCAAGAATTCCTTATTATACATGGAGTAGTTTAACTGAGGTCCTTTAAGCTTCTCACTGTAGAAGGTAATCGGTTAACCTTCCTGCATTAGGACAACGCCTCTTCTAATGCTTAGTGCATCACATTCCAGCTCAAATATTTTCTCAAAGTCAGGTAAAACTAATACCGAAGCAAAGGTTAGTTTTTCTTTTATCTTAGCAAAGCTCCTCTCCTCGTTTTCTCCCCATGGGAAGTTGGTACTTTTCTTTGTTAACTTAGTAAGTGGTGTGGCAAGGGTGCTGAAATTCTTGATGAATCGTTTATAGAATGAAGTTAGTTCATGGAAACTTTTCACGTCAGCACAAGTAGTAAGAGTCAGCCACTCGACAATTACTTGGATCTTCTCATTATCCACTCGTAAGCCTCCTTCACTAACTACATAGCCAAAGAATACCACTTCCTCTTGGTAAAAGTAACACTTCTTGAGATTGTCAAATAATCTCTCTGCACGAAGGATATCCAAAACGACTTAAAGATGCTCACAATAACTTGACATGTCAGCATTGTAAACTAGGATGTCATCAAAGTACACTATGACACACTTTCTAATGAGATGTCTCAGTACATGATTCATTAATCTCATTAAAGTGTTAGGGGTATTCGACAAGCCGAAGGACATGACCATCCATTCGTATAATTCATGTCGAGTCTTGAACGTCATTTTTCACTCATCCCCTAGCCTCATGTAAATTTGATGGTAGCCAGAGTTAAGATTAATCTTGCTAAAAATCTTGGCCCTACTCAATTCATCCAGCATATCTTCCAACCTCGAGATAGGATATCTGTACTTGATAGTAATCTTATTTACAACTCGGCTGTCATACACATCTGCTAGGTTCCATCCTTTTCTAGCACTAAAAGTATCGGCACAATACAAAGGTTGAGACTTTCTCTAGTATAACTTTTCTCCAGCAACTCATTGACTTAACGTTAGAGTGTAAAAGCCTGCTTAGGATTCATCCAATAGGATGGCTTATTCAGTAGCATGGCACCAAGTAATAAGTTAATGTAGTGCTTTATGCCTTAAGTTGGGGGTAACCCTTCGAGTAACTGTTCTAGGAACAGATCAGCATACTCGTCTAGCAACGGTCTTATTTCTAGGGGTAGTTTACCTCGCTCCTTCATTTCTAACAGTCACCTGACCAACATAAGGGTTGGCCCATCAGCATCAATGGCCTCTTAAAGCTTAGCTCTACTCATCACCAAAGCCTTTTTTGATCCGCGAGTAAGTTTTATCTGTAATTTGTTAACTTCTCTCGGCGGCATCGAGTTCATTGAAATCTTTCGACCATCTTTCTTAAACATATATGTGTTCTTATAGCCGTCATAGATAACTTTCCTATTAAACAACCACGATCTACTTAGCAATACGTGGGAAGCACACATGGGTAGTACGTCGCAGAGAATTTATTCAAGGTGATTTCTAATTGTGATTGGCAGTAGTATTTATCGAGTGACATGTAATGCTCCTTTCTCACTCAACTAGTGCAACTTGTATAGCCCCAGGTGTGCGACAGTTGGCAACTTTAGTTTTGAAATACGATCGGCTGATGTCACATTGATGCAACTTCCACTATCTACAATGAGGGTACATACCTGATCATTTGCCTTATATGTGGTATGAAACAAACTCTCTCTCTGCTCCTCTTCGCGTAAAGATTCCATGTTTATTGTATGTTGGACAACCATGCTTAGCTGATCTAAGTCCTGAGCAAACACATCCTCCTCAATTGGTTCTTTCTCGGTAAGCATCTCTTCCTCTTCGGGTTCCTCATATGTGCTCTCTACCTCCAGCTTCATCACGTCTTCCTTAATCACCATAGTTTGTTGGATTGGGTACTAGGTAGCCATATGTCCAAACCTTTGACATTTGAAGCACTTGATCTAGCTTGTCTTCCTACCTAATCTTTACCCCTTATCATAAGTTCGAGTTAGCACTTCACCTTTAGGTTGACCTTTCAGCTCGGCTCGGTACTTAACTAAGCTCATTGACTTCCTTGTCCAGGTCAATTAGTTGGCATTCTAGTCGGTACTTGGCTTCTTTTTTACCTCTCTACTTATTAGGCTATTCTAATGGCTTCATCCATTATGGTGAATCGTTGGAGCTCCACAATGTCCTGAATATCACCTCTTAATCTTGCGATAAACCTAGAGATTGTTCAAGTTGAGGGCTCCTCCACTTCACATTGGATTGTGAGCATTTGGAATTCCTATACATATTCATCAACTATTCGACCTCCTTATCTCAGATCCTAAAGCTAAGTGAAAGTATCCTACAGGTAAGTTTCCGGCACAAATCTATTTCTTAGTATCCTTTTCATTTTAGGCCAAGTATTAATTTCTCGGTAGCCTTCTCACCTTCTCATTGTCTGGAAATTCTTCTACCACATGGTAGCATATCCGAAGAACTCAACAATAGCAGTTCTTACTTTCTCATAATCCTTGTACTGATAATATTCAAAAACACACTCCACTTTCTCTTCTCATTCCAAATATTCATCAATATTTTCAGATCCATTGAAGCTCGAAATCCAAAGCTTCACATGGTTAGATGCTCTAAAGACTTTAGCTCACTCCTCTTCAAAGTACTCTTTCTCGTCCTCTTCATCTAATTCCCTTAAGTTTATCCTTCATCTTACTTGTCTGCTTACTCCTCCACTTCAAACTTGTCGAACTAAGTTCTAACCTCTAACAGGTTAAGCAACTCGTAGGGTATTTTGCGTAGGCTTAGTCAATCGACAAGCCAATGCATGAATAACTCGAGTCAGATTTACTAGGAGATTAGCCACCTCATCTAGTCTATCATCAATGCTCCTAAGGGTTCCCTGAGACTATCGTCCATGGGGAATAACTCCACTGCTATCATCTCCAGTACCAAGGTTTACACTTGAGTCAATCATTTTCTCCACAAATTTGAAACTTAGATTCTTCAAATAGGTGATATAACAAACACTTTCACAAACCAGAAAAGTAACAGCTAATAAATACAACAATCAAACGACACAATAACTTGCTCTATTTTACACACGTAAAATAAGGTATAAATAGAACTTGAAATGCAAACCACAACTCAAACAAAACCTCTGCTTTAATACCAAGATGATGTGGACCGCAACTAAGAACAAATAAGGCCAATCGTAGGAATAGGTCCAAGCTTGCTGAAAGCTTAAAAGGAGTAGTGGGGAATGGTGCGAAAGGGTAAATGATGAATGAAAGATAAGCAAAAACCCACAAATAGCTTTAGAGGATATAACGCACCAATGAAACTTTTGAGGACTCACAACACAATTCTATATGATATACAAATTGATTCGGTGAGGTTACTCACCACCTAGCTTTGCTTAAGGGTTAGGATAAGTGTAATACCGAGAGTAAAGAAGCAGTGTTTACGTAAAGAAGAAAAATACTTAAGGGTATTAGCTACCTTCAAGGGATATTAGTGCTGCCCTATCCTACATCTTGATATATTGGCTACCCCATCAAAATATATCTTCCACTTGAAGAGGCTCAAATCGTGTTTTGCTACTAAGATGTTTTCATTTTAGAACTGAACTTCTCTATCCTTAAACAGCTCTTTTGTGGGGTTTTTAGCCAGTTAATCTACCAGGGCTTTCCCCTTGACCAAATTCTAATTCACATAGGTTATGTCAAACTCAAACAACATCATTGCCTCTCACAGACTCTTCCAATTAAAGCTAGTTTCTCAATCAAGTACTTGAGGGGATCATGTTTTGTTGGTAGCTCTACTGCATAGTATAAGGTATATTGCTTAAGTTAGTACATTACCCATACCAAGGCATAATGAGTCCTTTCTATGTTAGAGTACTTCTACTCTCCTTTAATCAATTTCTTATTTAGGTAATGAATGGCCCTTTCTCTCCCTCTTCATTTTGTTGCCCTAACATGCATTCCATTGACTCTTGGAGGATAGTAAGATATAAAAACAATAGCCGTCTTAGCTTTGAGGCAACTAGAATCAAAGGGTTCATGAGCTATTCCTTAATCTTGCAAAAGGCTTCTTCACATTCTTTGTCCCAATTTAGAGGAGCATTTTTCCTTAATAATCTGAATAAAGGGTGACACTTATCTGTGAGTTGTGATATGAACTGAGCAATATAATTTAATCAACCTAGGAAATCCTTAACTTCCTTAAGTGTTTGTGGAGAAGACAATTCTAAAATCACCTTTACCTTATCCAGATCGATTTCAATGTCCTTATAGATGATTGTGAATCCTAGCAACTTCCTTGACGTAACCCTAAATTTACACTTTTCTGGGTTTAGCTTTAATTGGAACTTGTGCAGCCTTTCAAATAACTTTCTCAATACTTTTACATGATCTTAGCTTTCTTAGGATTCAGCAATCATGTTATCTATATACACTTCAACTTCTTTCTACATCAAGTCATGCAAAAGAGTTACTATTACCCTCTGATAAGTTGCCCTAGCATTTTTGAGGTTGAAGGGCATCACCTTGTAGCAAAAAGTTCCCCATATAGTGATAAAAGCTGTTTTAGCTTTGTCTTCTTTGACCATCTCGACCTAGTTGTACCCTAAAAAACCATTCATGAACGAGAATAGATGGTTCCCAATGGTGTTGTTTACTAAAAGATTGATATGGGGTAGCGAGAAATTATCTTTAGGAGTGGCTTGGTTCAAATCCCAAAAATCTACGCATATCCATACTTTCCCATTTTTCTTCATAATTGACACTATGTTTGCTACCCATTTGGGGTAATCCAATACTCCGATAAGCCCAACCTCCAACAACTTCTTAACTTCCTCTTTATCTTTAACAAGATATCAAGTTAGAAGCACTTAAGCTTTTGCTTTTTAAGCTTAATGTCTTCCCTAGTGGGTAATTTATGGACTACGATGGATAGATCCAATTCCAGCATTTCTTCATAAGACTATGCAAATACGTTAGTATATTCGACTAATAACTTAGTCATTTTCCTTCTTCATTCTGGCAATAAACTACTTCTAAACTTTAAGTTATTAAGGGCTATCGTTAGAGCCTAAATTAATCAATTCAATGGGCTCATCAATAGATATACGAGCCTCATCATACTTTTGTTAACTCTCCTAAATTTCTCTATGACTATCAATATCGTCTCCAACAACTAACTTAGTAGGGTTAGACATGATATCAATATTTTCATCATTTACAGGCACGAGATATCCCAAGCTTTCATTGAGAACATTAGATTTGAAAATATGGGTAAAAAGGGAAAGAGATAAGTAACAAGATCTCAAGCTTGAATTTTTAGTTTTCATTTATTTTCCTTAATCTGATTTATATTGAACCCTATACCTATTCAATATAAACCGTCAACTAAAAATTAAGGAAAATATAGTTCTTTTAATTTTGAAAACCTTTTTAAGTTGCCGCTTAACTAGAGTCGGGAAAGGGATCGGTTAGGACCAATTGGGTAGATGGATTTTAACCTAGCCATTGGTCCACACAAAATAAAATAAAAAAAAAAATTGAAAACCAGAGTTTCTTATATTTAGGGGCTATCTTATTAAACTCTAATGGTACTACATTAACCTTTCGAACTTAAAATTATTTTTCAATATACCCGTCTAGATTGAAAGAATAATTTCTATTTTACAAGTAAAGAAGTAATGAATTATATTTATTTACAAAAGAATAAAAAAAAACTAATTATTTTCAAAGGGGGAAGAAAAATAAATTTTTTAAGTCGCCCTATAATTACGTATGAGTATTTACGTACCCGCTATTCGAGATCAGATTTACGTAATTGTTTTCCAAAAACATGAGTGAGTTGGTTCATTTTAACTTTTTGAAAACAGTCAACTTTATATTTTTTAACTATTTGATTTTATTTTAAGAAAAATTCTAAAAGAGTCCTAAGTTAGGGTTTCTTTTTTTTTTTTTATTTTAAAAGGCCATAAATTTGAAACAGAGTTTATTTATTTATTTTATTTTATTTTTTAAAAAGTTACTCTAAGTGATTAAAATGAATACATTATTTTTTGTTTACCTAAATTTCTTTTATTTATTTGTCAAATGCTTTTAAAAAAAGAGAGTGAGAGAAAAAAAAATGTTGGAGATGAAAACTTTAAAAAGTAAGAAATAATAAAAACTCGTGAAAGAAAAAAAATATTTTTTTTTTCATTTCTATTCGATTTTTTTCTTCTTCTTTTTTCTAGATGATAAAAACAAACAAAAAAAAAAAGAAAAAGAAAGAACTAACCTGAATTATGGATTAGGCAAAGGGTTTTAAGCAAATGGGTTGGATAGGTGTTGGGTATGGGCTTGGATTGGGTTAGATTCAGGTTGGTGCAACAAAAAAGGGGTGCCCTTAGGGAAGAAATCAAGCAATTGAAGGCATTTGATAGGGGTAGTTCTGGGTGGCGTTTCAAGCAACGAATTGCATTTTTATGTGAATTAGATTAATGAATGGGGGTATTTTTCAAGTGTCATTGTGTTTGGTGGGTACTGGAAGTTCAATGGTTGTAGGTTGGGAGAGAAAGGCCATACGGTCTTATTAGGTGGTAGGAGACGGACAAAGGGTCATTAACTTGAGGTTTTTGAGAGTGGTAATCATTGTAATGTAGGTATTTTGTACTCAAGTAGTGGTAGTTGTGGTGTATTGCACAATGGTTGTGGTGGTTGAGGGCATTTAGCTTGAAACCAATAGCGATGGCCATAATAAGGGTCGAAAGTGGAGGAGTTGGAGAGCTCAAGACTTAGGCTAGCTTTCTATGTATTTTTTTATGCTTGTAAGTAGCTATAGTGGCTCGAATTTTAAAGAGAGAAAACTACTACTCGAGCTAAAGAGAGAATGGCTTATATACGAGTTTATTAGAGGGTTTTAGGTGTTTTCTGATTATGTTCAATGTCAAATGGGGATAGGGAAGCTGTTATTTATACTCTTCTAAGATTGAATAAGCATGGGAGGTCGACAATGGAGTTTAATTCAAAATCCTAAAATAATGGGTTTTTGATGAAATTGAATTCGGATTTTAATGGAGTTGACTATAAATTTAGAAAATTCAGTAGCTAAACGAACTTTATTGATGCGATTTCTAAGTAAAAATCACAATCAAAAGCATCAATTTTTACTGGGGAAGATTTAATAGGAGGAAAATTTAGGAATCCGAGTCATCTTGATTTTCAATCCCTATTTAAACCTTCTAAATGATTTTTTTTTTTACACCATAATGGTATCAATTCGAAGTATCCCAAGTGTACTTCGTGATTTAATTAATTAGGTGAAACCATAAAGAAAAATGGATAAAAAAATGATCATAAAGTAAGCTGTCCAAGCAAGTGTTATGCAAGAAAATGAGGGAATTACTGAGAAAATGAAAGAAAATTCTCTTATCAACCGATCAATGGTTGATATGTAACATTTTGAAGGAGAAGAAAAAAATTACAAGGTGCGAAATGTCTACTGTGCATCTCGAAGCCCTAACTTGCTAGAAACATGTGCATGCCCTTAGCCAAGTCACTTAAGTTGCTTCCTTATTAACTTTTGGAATCCAATCTTATTTAAGCAAACTCATAAACTGGCCTTAAATTAAAAAGGGCTAGTTCAAACCACATTAAACTAGTTTTGAAATTACAAAGTCTTCTCAGGGCCAGTGTAGCGACCATATATTAGAATCAATTTTCAAATTAAATTCAATTTAACTGTTTTACAAAGTCCAATTAATTGAACATGTGGTTATTTCTAAAGTTAATTTTCCTCATAAATCAATTAATTTAAGTCTAATGAAGCATCATTTGATGTCACGATCGACTTAAACATTTCATTTTTATGAACCGACTTCAATCATGGTCTAAACTCAGAATCAATAAACTGCATATGTGCACTTTGATTTTATTTGACCCAAAAATTAAATGACCCTGTTCATATGATTTTAAAAATGACCCAAGACATAAAAACCACTATTTTCCTTAAAAAAAAAAGATCTATCTTCCTAAAATTTTTTCTTTTTGTACTTTTTCTAATTTTTCAATTTTTTTGTAATTTTGAATTAGGACCCTTTTTCTAAAGCTATAGGGGGGAAAAATAGGGTGCTTACTATTGCATTTCTTAATAGTGAAGTTTGAGTAAAATTTTACTATAAAAACAAAAGAGACAACATTTTTACCCTCAGAATAAAATTGCCCTCAATAGCACTATCAACAGCTAGCTATCCTAAGCCTGATCCATTAGGGATTTAGTGAATTGTGAAAGATATTTTAGAAGAGAAGGAAGGTGCTCTAAGAGCTAGCGAAGACACTATGGTGGGTTTTTAAAATGGCAAAATGCCCTATGAGCTTATTATAACCTTAGAAAGTTGATAAGACCCTACAAGTGACATTAAAAAGAGGGTAACGCTCTTATGGACTAACAAGAATCCTAAATTGGTATCAAGTGGAGGGTAACACTCCAAGAGTCAGCAAGAAACTAAAATGACACTCAATGGAGGGTAGCACTCCAAGAGCTAGCAAGAACCCTAAAATGATACTAAATAGAGGGTTAAGGCCCCTATGGGCAGGTAAGACCCTAAAATGATATTAAATGAAGGGTATTGCCCCTATAGGCTGGCAAGAACTCTAAATTGGTACCAAATAAAAGATAACACCTTAAGAGTTAGCAATAACCTTAAAATGATAGCTCTTATAAGTTGGCTAAACTAGCAACATTGAATGGAAAATCGACCTGAAACCTAGTAATGCTTATATGAACTAACCTAAGTGAGAGCATCATTGAAAGACTAGCAACCTTAAAAGTGATTTGAAACCTAATATTACTCTTTTAAGCTAACTAACCTAGATAAGAGCGTCACTAAAAGACTATCGACCTTAGAAGTGATTTGAAACCTAGTATTGCTCTTTTAAGCTAACTAAACTAGGCAAGAGCATCACTAAAAGAATAGCAACCCTGAAAGTGATTTGAAACCTAGTAGTGCTCTTTTGACCTGACTAAGTGAATATGAAATTAGTTATGTGCCCTAACTTATCTATATTGGGCTTCTTAAAGAATCTTAAAGAGAGCCTCTTTATATTGGCTTAATGATAAAAGAAGCCCCATTAAAATTTGGGCCGAAACCTTAACTAATTGGTTTACAATCTTATATTCACTAACCTTAATCATCTTTTTAAAAACGTCAAGCTCAAATTCTTTCTCTCCTTATACTTGCATCTTTTGTCTTAATTCTTCTCTCGGGCAGTAAATTTGACCTATCCTGGTAATCCTCTAACCAATGTTGTGGTAATCTTTGATTGGTTAAGATTCTGGTAGTTGAAAGGTGCTGCTTTGTAATTCTTTAGAGGAATCTGGACATTGAACATATACTTTCTAGTTTTGCCATACATGAATTGTTCCTCAGGTTGCTTATTGTATTGAATTGTAATTAACTTCGAACTTGACCCAATCATTCCCACCATGTGGTCCACATTATCTTCTTCTTCAAACTCAAGCCCCCATGTAGATGGTACCCTTTTAGTATATACTATGGGTATAACTCATGTATCCACCAAGTACTCAAATTTTCCTCGGCTTTAACTCAGTGATATAACCATAAGGTTTCCTACTAACTTGTGTTCCTTTAACTACCTATAGGTGAAGTTTTGAGGCCGATTATCATCATCTCTTGTATTTCTTCCTTTCTTACCTTACCTTCTGGAAGCAATTGATAAATAACCGTCTTGGTGTAGGTCCTATTCCAGAGATTAATTCCTTACAAATGTTCCCTTTCCCTAAGGACCTAGGTGACCTGTTCAATGGAGATAGGTAACTTATCTAGATCTATCCCAAGTTTAAGTTCCTCCGTAGTAATCGTATTGATTATAGTTACATGATTAGGAAGTGGTTTATTATTGTCATTAAGAGTCTCGATAAAGTACAACTATATTCTCTTAACATCAATTAAGTCTTGGATCTTATTTTTAAGCCTCTAACACTTGTCGGTAGAATGGCCTACTTGCCTAACATAGTATTTGCATCTAGTATCATGGGTAAAGTTTCTAGATCAGTTTCTTTCTTTAGGTGGTTCAAAGTTGATGAGGTGGTCAACTCTCAAGCAAGCCAAGACTTAGCTTAAGGGAATTGGGATACTGGTAAATCTTATAAGGGGAGGTCGGTTGGGTTGGGCTTATGGTGGCTAGTATTATTAGTTTGGAATTATTTGGGTTGTTGGGCTTGGATTGTTTTGGTAGCATGTTTGTAGGATAGGTGTTAGGTTTTAATTAATGGTTACCGTGCTTAAAGTAGGCTCTTTCCCTTTGTTACTAGGCTTAATAAGGACAAGTTTCTTATCTTGGGTGTTTGAAGTAGGTAATTTACCATATGCGATAATGCTCTCTATTCTACACCTTATTGCTACCACTTCAATGAAGTTAGCTAAGGCAAGTGGTATGAGATGTGTGAAGTAGGACTTCTCTAAGGTATTGATAAAGGTGAAGGTCGGCTCTTTTTTGAGGATTGGTGTGGATGCTCTTATGACTTGGGCCCTCCATCTTTGATCATATTCTTTGAAAGATTCATTGGACTTTTGGCAAAAGCTTCCTAGATCCCATATAGAGGGGGCAACTTCCATATTGAACTTATACTACTCATAAAAGGCTCGAGCTAACTTCTCCCAAGTGTTGATTTGATTGAGGTCAAGCTGAGTATACTAAGTTGAAGTTGGGATGATCAAACTGTCCTGGAATGTTTGGACCATTAAATGATCACATGGGGCATACTTGCTCATTTTCCTAACATATAACCAGGTATGCAACTTTGAGTAGCCTGTTCTATCATACTTTTCAAAATCAGGTACCTTGAACTTTTCCGGGAAAGCCGAGCCATCCTGTGCAGCTATGTCAACGATACCTACTTGTTCAAACCCATCTTGCTTTTCAAAAGCCTTCATTTTATCATTCATTTGCTGTAGCAGCCTCTTTTCCATTTGTTTCTACTTGTTCTCAAATTCCATCCTCAAACATTTAGAATTGACCTTAAATTCTCTCATTGGTTGCAAATATTCTGGATTTGTTTCTTGACCTTCTTATTGGCTTATGGCAATCCCCTTCCTATGTGATTTGTAGTTTTCTACAAAGGTGAGTTGAGTTGCACGTAGGAAGCTAAAACTATCAATCAAAAAGTCCATCTTGTCACCCATGCTCTTCATCAATTGCTTCAAAAGTCCAACCTTACTTCAATTAGGACTTCAGTGTTGGTGGTGCTAGTGTTACTTGAGTTGCTTATGTTAGTCGTCACTTTAGATGTTAGTCAAGTGATTATGGGACTTCATTCTAGAATATATTGCTTACAAGCTATTTTCAAAAAATTTGCATAAAGGTAAATACTCAAAACCTATTATGAAAAGCTTCGTATGATTCTGTTTTGGTTTGATAACTTTCCTTTTCCTTTATTTTTTCCTTTTCCCCCCTTTTTTTTGTTTTGAAAAAATTTCCCTTTTTCTTCTTTTCTTTGTTCTTTTTTCCTATTTTTTGTTTTGTTTTCTTTAATTTCTCTCTCTCTCTCTCTCTTACAGATATTGGAGTTGGCAAGTGTAACCTCTAAATTAGTTATATTTTATTTAGTGATTTTTCATAATTTTTCCTTGAATTTTGAATTTATTTTTAAAAAATGATAATTAAGTAAAAACTTTTTTTCTAGGTTTTAAATGATTTACGTGAGAAAATGAGAAGATAGAAACAAGTTTTACTCAATTCGAAGCTCAAACAAAGAAGTTATGAAGTTTTAAAGTTTTGAAAATTAATATGATGAAACGACATGATTGTGTCATTGCCAAGGGAATTTGAAGCTTAATTTAAATACTAGTGAGAGTGACACAACCAAAGGATACCATTATGTCCTTGATTCTGTCATTCTCAGGATTTTGAAAAAGAAAAAAAGAAAAAAAGAGATGTGAAGAAATTTTGGATGAGAGTGACAAAGCTAGGTGATACAGTTGTATTGTTTGTAATGACCTTATTTTTCTTAACTCCTATATAAAGCTTCTTTAGGATTTCTTTTAGATAGACTTTTTGAGAGCTTTTCAAGAACAAAACACTCAAGAGAGCATGGTACATCAAGATTTCAAGATCTCAAGATTTTAGAATCGTTTCATCAAACTCATGATTTATTCCTTCTCTTTTTCTTTAGTTTTTATTAAAGATCATTCTTTTATCATGAGTAGGGAGGAGAACTTTTTGTATCGAGGTTTTGTGGAATCTAGATTTCACATGTGACACTTGATTTTATTTAGATCTAATGAAGATCTTTATTCTTTTTTAATCAATTATATGTGCTTACATGTTTTAAATTGATAATACTGCAAGTTATTAATTTAAATATAATATTAGACAAGAAGATTGAGATATTTCTTATATAATTAGATCTGCCATTATTGATGAGAATCTATCTAATGCTAGAGATAAATTGTAAGCTTCTTCCGAAGTTATAATATTATTTTTAAGAATATTCATTGCACATTAATACAATCTTAGATTATACCATGGGGAAAAGATTCTATTAGGTAATCTAAGGATTAGGGTTAATAAGCTTGAAAAAGTTATTAACTTTAAAAAAGAATTCTTTCACTTAAGAAAAATTAAGGATTAATTTAGATTATCCGTAGGAAAGTTGTATGTGTAGATCTAAGGAATTAAGATCTTGATACGCCATTGAGTCTTGAATTTAATCTTTAATATTTTGTTTTCTTGTTTAGTTCTTGATTAATTAGTAAATTAATTAGTTGCTGCAATTTTAGTTTAAAGAATTGATTTTTTGAATTGAATTTGTTCAATTAAATAATAGAGCTAAAGTCAATACTAATATTTGGGGTCTCTAAAGGATCAACTTGGACTTACATGTGCTATATTAGAATTTGATAAGTGCGCTTGCCTCGTATCAGTAAGTAATCCATAATGTAACAAAAATATTACTTTTATTAAGATTGCAAATGATAGAGTTTGATTACAACTCTTTATTCCTAAAATTGAAACAAAAATTTTAAGCTAAAAATCTTATTTTCTAGATCTTCTCTTTGCCGGCTAGCTAGATCTTGCTACATTGCTTCTCTTCTTCCTGGATAGGTTGGGCTCAACTGGTGCATCTAACTCCTAGATCCTCTCATAAGCTCTTGTTGACCAATCCTTTAATGACTCAGCCTGTTACTTTGCCACCTTGTATAAAGCCTTCCGTACTCTTCCTGACCTATTTACTTCTTCATAGATAACTTCTACTTAGGCTTGGACTTGCTTCATATAGGTTTCCATTTCAGGGGTAGGATTCTTTGGGGCTGGCTGCAACACATCAGGAGCCTTGAACCATTTCTAGCCTGCTTCCTTAAGGTGTTGGTAGACATAATCTTTTGTAGCCCCAAACTTCTTGGCATTCCTTACTAAGCACTCTAACTAGAGTGTTGGGACCATGACTCATTCGCTCCATAAAGTCTTAATGGTGAGTAAATGAGATACCTTTTCTTTTATCATAAGACGTTGGTCATAATAGCCCATAGTTACCTTATCTAATGAGGGCCTGTAAACTATAGTTTGAATGGGCTTGGCCTATTGGATTACATCAATCGAATAATGACCCGTACTTTAATTCATCCCAATGAATAGAATCACATCATAGTCTCTGCAACCCCTTATCATCTCCTTAGCAACATACTATCTAGCTACCCAAACTAAGTCTTCAACATTACAATTTTGAAGGACCTTAACCCAATAGCAAGTAGGAACCTCTAACAACTTGACCTTCACAAAGGTCGGGATTATGTCAATTTTCATAGCAAACTTAGCCCTGTAAAACATAAGTTGGTGGATTGCCATGTAGTTGACAAACAAGATCATCAGTAAGCTTGAGGAAGTCTTCATGTCTCCATGTCTTTTGGTCTTAAGGTGGTTTAATGATCCGATCTGCTCGACTAAGAGGGTCAAGAAAAAAGATTTCCCATCTAGAAACTAGGCTACTATCTTTGCAACTTGAAAGTAGATATTAAGTATTCCCTTTAGAAACAAAATAGTCCCAAATATTACTAAAATATATGCAAGGCATTGGTTGTGTTGCCATCCCTAGTAGCCCCGACAAATGACATTCATGCTTCTCTTGGTATCTGGACTTTCCTACAAACCAATCCAGCAAATCGAATAACTTAAGATACCTCCCATTATTGTCCTTTAAGGCTCGATCTATTTCATTCTTCTTCACCTCTAATAAGTCACTAAAGATGCTATGAGTATCTTTATCAAGATTCTAAAGGTAGATCTCACTCATATTGGTAGGGGCTTTCAATAATTGGGTGTATTCTTCAATCAATGGGTATAATTGGTAAGGTCCAAAACAAAAAGCCATAAGTTCTAAGTTCCAGAAGTAAACTAAGGTGTATATAAAAGTGAGGTTAATAGAAATCTCCATTAAGGACATAATGGGCTCAATTTTTGTTTTGATGTAGTCCTATTGCTTAGGGTTAAATAGATGAAACCATCTCTTAAGCACATCCTTAGGGTCCTTAAGCTTCTTAACATAAATATCCTTCTTCATTGTCCTAAAAATTTCTAAAAAGATCAAAAATTAATTTTATACATATTTCTGTTACAAAAAAATATACAAGAAATTACAAAAAAGATTACTAAGGACAAAAATTTTTATAAGTTTACAAACATACAAAAATATACATCTTTAAATTCCACCATATTATAGCCTTTGATTTTAACAGACTTATTACATACGATTTACTTGCCAACTCATGCAGGCTCATGAATGTAATTGGGTAGGTTCTAAAAAGTTCCCAAGTTTCAAAAGCCTCAAAATGATCATAGGCTCATTTAACACTTAAGTAGGGTTGACCAACTCAACTCCAAGCAGCATTTACATTGCATCACTTGAGACTTATACAATGGCTTACCTACCCACCCCCCACCCGGCTCCTAGGACAGTTTGGCATCAATCACTTCTAAACATACATCATGATAAAAAAATTTGCCCCCCAAAACTCAATAGGCCACCCCCTTCTTTTTTTCTTTTTTTTCTTTTTCCTACATCACTTAAGCCCATATTAATACAGCCATATACATAAAAATTAAAAACTAAAAAAAAACACCTAATCATCATTATTTTATTATTTATGTACAAAACAAAGTCTTAATTAATTTATGGACTTCTTCTATGGTTAGCCCATAAGTAGTCTCGAGTGGAGTCACCAATCTATCGAGTTGAAAAATTGGTTTCTCTATTTTCTTAGTCCTATTTATATTAAGCCCAATCTGCTTAACATAAATCTCTCAACCAGACTAAGAAAAGGCATTTAAAAAAAGATTTTTGAAAAGTAGAGTCATCACCTGATTAAAATTAGGAAAAAGTAAAATTAGGGCTCATGGTGAATAGATCTTAATTTTAGCTATTAGCCTACAGTTTTTCTAAAATAACGACTTTAGAAAAAGAAACTAAAGATTTATTAGGCTTGGAGGCTAATGTATTTAAAACCTAAAAGGTTCCATAGAAGAAGTCCATAAATAAACAAGCCTTTGATGAGCTTTTTAAAATAAAAGGACTTAAAATAAAGAAAAAAAAGAGAAGATTTTTTTAGGGGCTCCTGAAGTGCTTACATACCTATTAAATAAGACCAAACCCATGTAGTTCTAAAATAATTTTATTAAATTTGTATAGGTTAGTCCGTTTTGTTTTTAAAAAACATTTCACTTTAAGTATTTACATGTTAATTAGTTTATAAAATATATTTTTTCTAGTCCAAAATTAAAGAAAAAATAGAAATCTTTAATTTTGGAAAAAGTTCGTTTGGATTTTTTTATTAAAAAAACATTTTTCTAAAGTAGCAAAACATTTTTTCAAAAAAGAAAAGCCCCTTTTATAAACAAAAACATTAAAGACAAACGTATTAAATAAATCACATAAAGTACAAATTAATAAAAAAATCATACAATATCTTAGAATCACAAATATATTTTGCATGGCATGCTTATTATTTATATATTAACAAAAACTACTTTATTATGACATTTAATGAGATTTTTGAATAAAAGATTCCAACACATGTCTATCGTTAACAAAAATTAATCTTATATTACACAAACATGAATCATAGTAAACATATTGCAATTCATCAACCAAAACATCTAATCAGATTAAATTGATCAAGAATCATCATCAATTTCAAGTATACTTATTAACAAACTACATGGGTATTACATGAACATTACATTATAGAAACAAGAATCCTAATAGTTATTTTACAAAATTTGCATCAAACAAACTACTTTAATATATAAAACATGATTTCTACAATCAACACTATATAACATGCATCAAAATCATCAAGAATACAAAAACAATTAAGAACACCTAAGGATTTTAGGAACTTACCTTGTGTAGTAATGAACTAATGGCTGGTTTAAAGACTTTTTGGGTGGTTTTTGGCAAGGCAACAATGGTCATTGACCCTTAACCTCCCAAACTACAAAACCCATCCATCAATTTTTAGAAAAATCATGCTCCCCTTCTTTTATTTGCCCAAAGAAATCAATTCTTTTAACAAAACCCTAAGGTAACGTTTGATTGCGTAATTTTCATAGTATTAGATTTGACAAAAAATTTTGTCCTATGTTTGGTTTATAAAATTGGTTTAGGATTATATAAAAATTAACCTAATACACTGAATAAAATATCTAAATTTTGTCCCATTTGCATTATGATATAACAGTGAAATTCATTGGACAAAAACAAAAAATATTTTACATTCCAAAAAATATCGCTCCATGTTATAATATTAAGTTAATAAATATTATTTTTATTAAATATTACAAAAAATTATTTATTTTATAATATAAATAATTAATTTTTTAATATAATTTTTTTATCCAATACTATGTATGCTAAATATAGTACAATAAGTTTATACTGTTCAATCCTCCTTATACTTATCATGTTTAATCCTTAAAACTAAACGCTACCTAAAACTAAAATGTAGAGTGAGAGTTGGTGAATGCTTTCAATTTAATCCATTTTTCTTGTAATTGTCGATGTTAATGAGAAAAAGGGGAGCCTTATTTATAGCATGGACTCAAGCTTTTTAGCTAAGAAACTTCACTTTTGAGTTGGGGAATTAAATCATCTTACATCTCACAATTTTTAGCTAATTTTTATTTTTCTTCCACTTTCGTTCAATTTTAATTTGTTTTAGATGTTATTGCTATCGATTAAATGGGACAAAATCAATCTCTTATGTCTTATTGTCAATTATATGCACTAATTACATGGTGGGATTACATTGAAAGATTCAATTTCCTATCTTTTAGAAGATATATACACATAGTTTCCTAAAAAACAACTTTTTTAGTTATTTTTTGTTAGTGTACTTTCCCTTTGTTATTTTTCAAAATTTTAGACCCAAATTTCATATCACTCATTTTCCTTTCAATCCTACATTTTCCTAATTTTTGGATACAAAAAGTCAGATCAAATCAAGTTGTTTTCTCAAGCCAAAAAATGCCTTATTATAATGTTTCTAATCATGAAGCAAACCAAGGAAGAAAAGGAAAGAAAGAAGAAAGGAAAGGGGTGGGTTGGTTAGGCGCTCACATGCTAATACACGTGTGCGTTATAAATTAAAAAGGGGTACATGAGCACCTTTGCATTATATATACATATGTATATATAGATATTTTAGGCAGGTGTCATGTAATATGGCCTTGTGGACTTGATGTGTTTTGCTATGTTAGCAAAAATTTTTTCTTTATCTTATTTTTTTTCTTTTTCTTTTTTGTTTCTTTCTCCCTTACCTTTGTATTTTCTAAAACTTTTGAAATAATAAAAAATTTCCTAAATTCTTTTTGAGCAAAAATGGGATATCTACAGGGATAATACTATGGATGAACTCATATGTTGAGTTCCACTTATGCTGTACATCTCTTTTAAATCTTTTAGAGCACTTTCCTTGGCTTTTGCAAAATTTTATTTACTTCTTGTAAATTGTTAGTTCATCTAAAATTTGATCAGTTACTTGTTTGATGATACGCATTTTAAAGTCTAGACAAGTTAGGTCATCCTTGATATACAGGTTCAGTTTATGATACGTATAGCGAATGTAAAAGAATATGCCTCTAAGTGTAGGCTGGCATAGTCTTTGCAGGTCCAATATTGATGTCATGTTGGCTGTAGCGTTATCAACTCTAATAAAGAATATTGTTCTACTCAACTCTTATTTTTCTAGAATAATGCATAGAATGGCATAAATATTTTGAGTTATGTAGCGATCATTAAATTTTCGTAATGCAAGCAACCTTTTTCTATAGCTACTACTTTTCATCCATCCAGCAGTAAGTAACCTTGATGTATACGTTCCAATTCCATTTGTTCGCATAGATGGAAACATACGCATCAAGAACGCTTAGCATAGTGTCGAGCCCTATTTCAATTTTCTTTAACTTAATCTATATTAAACTTAACTTGCTTAATATAAATTATTTGACATAAAATTAAAGAAATATTTTTTCTTTAAAAAATGTTTTAAAAAATATTTTGAAAAATTGGAGTCGCCAACTAATTAAACTAGTAAAAAATGAAATTAGAGTTTCCCAATGGGAAAACCTTAATTTGGCAATTGATTTGCATATTTTCCATAAAAAAATTAGAAAAATTAACAAAAAAAAAAAAACCAAGTTCGGAGGCTAATTTATTAAGACAAAGTCATCACGTAAAAGCTAAAAAAAATTGATCGGCTTTATTTTTATAATTTTGTTAAAATACTAAAAATATACATAAATATATAGAATATAACTAAAATGAATTTTTTTATTATTTTTTTACGAATTTTTCAAAAAAAAAAATTTTTTTATATGGTTGTCCTGAAGTTGCCTATGTACTCATTAGTAAGAATCGAACCAACATAGTTCTTTTTTATAAAATATTTAATGAGTGGAATTCTTTTTAATATGAAAAATTGAGCTAAGTTTACATTTTTTAACCAATTTACTTTTTTTTTAGAAAAACAAGAAATCCTTAACTAACTAAATTTTTTTAAAAATCCCGGTTACGACTTTTTATTTATTTACGAAAATCACTACATGTCAAAAAATATCGTTTCTAAATTCTACATGCAAAATCTACTCGGATACGATCTAGATACATATTTTCATATATATCTTTTCTAAATCTTAACTACAAGATACATTAAGATATGATTTAGACACATATCTTCATACATATATTTTCTAAATCTCAACTGTAAGATACGTTAAGAGGATTGAACGATCATAATATGAAGAGAATAATTGTACGAAGTTTTAAGGAATAAGTAAGTTGTTAAGTTGATGCGAAGATAAGTCTTCCTAAATAAGTAACTAAAGATAAGTATACATTGGAGATTCAACTTTAGACTTAGAAGTTTAGATATCTAAATTAAAGGCTTTGATTTCAAAGGATAGCAAGAGCGATTCAAATAGAGAAATCAAATGGTGTGAGTAGAGATTTAAGGAAATGTTATAATTGTAAAATTGTGAATTTGAACATTGATTTACTATAAGTATTTATATTTAGAAAATGGAAAGACGGAAGAATGTAAAGATGATTGAGTCAAATGATTGATGATTTAACTAAAAGAGTTGGATAAATAGTGCTGACATAAGAGTATATTGTGTTAACAGGATTATCACTACTGACCAATTTTGATCTACATCGGCATTGTAAAAATTAAAGAAGTGGAGTTAATTTGCAAGTATTTTAGGAGTGATGGAATCATCTAAGGTGAAATTATCTGAGTTTATCAAGGTAAATAAATGCTTTGAAGGCAAACTTGATGACCTAGTTGAGACAGAAGATTGGTTGGCATGGATTGAACAAACCTTTCAAATTTATGAAATTTTGGAGGATTTAAAGGTAACTTACCGGACGTTTATGCTACACAAGGATATGGTGGAATTTTAAGAATGAAACTATGTCTTAACCTATTACCTGGAAAGAGTTTAAAGAAGAATTCTTAAAAGAATATATTCCGGAAAGTCTACGAAAGAAACTTCAGGGAGACCTACTTCTTGTACGAAGAGGAAGTCGAAGTATTAGTGAATATGAATGTGAGCTTCTGCGATTGATGCATCTTACATATCCAGAATTAAAAAGTAGTGACTAATTTCGTATACAAGTGTTCTTAGTAAGATTAGATCGGGAGACTCGAGTCAAGTTGAAGGAATTCCAATTAAAGACTTATAACGACATGGTTGAAAAAGCAAGGGTGATAGAAAATGCGGGAAAAGAATTCTTAGAAAAGCAAAATGAAGAAAATAAGGAAATCTCTAATCAAATGAGGAGTCAATAGATAATGCTAATTAGAATGGCAAGTGACCCATTGAAGCATCAAGATTACAAGTAATTGAACCAATTGTGAAGAAACCACACCAACTAAATTGTTGGAAATGTAACAAAGATCACTGGCCAAAGCATGTCCTCGATTAAAAGGAAAATGTTCCTATTGTGGAAAAGCTGGACATACAGTAAAATGGTGTTACAAAAGGAAGAGTACTCCACTGTACAATAATTGTGGAAAACACAGTCATATTATTACTGAATGCCATTGGAGGTGAGTAGCTTAAAAAAGAATTTAGTGACTTATGAGGAACTCTGGAGATTTGATGTAATCAGTATGAATAGACTATGTATATGAAATATGTTATGTGAATTTATTAGGATGTATATAAGTAGAAGTTAAGCACTGATATGAATTTTGTTGATTATATGAAAACTGGGTACTTATGAATGATAAAAGGAGTTTTAGTAAGAAGTTATCTTGATCAAGTTTTGAGGACGAAACTTTTTATAAGAAGGGAAGAATGTAAACCCCACGAATTTAGCAGTCTAAGTATAGAATCAAATGCCCAAACTGTAGATGATTTCTTGAAGTCAATAGAGCTAGTGAGATTTAAAACCGATTAAAAATCTCGATTCAAAACCTAAAGTGAATATGAAAAACCTTAAATCATCAATTGAATCTCTAATCACATATGAAGACCCTAAAACCTCAAGTATATGTAACTACAAAAGTTAACCTCGAACCTCATCAAAACTTTAAGATAACAATCAAAGACTTAATCGTATATGAATATATTAAACCCTAAATGTGTAAAAACACTAGAGATTGTACTCGGAAGTAATAAAAGCCCTAAAACTATTACTTTAAGGATATAAAAGCATTAATCTACCATAATTTACCCTAAAACCCTAAGTGATAATATATTCTCCATATTTTGCCATTTCATTAGTAAACGACTAAAGATAACTTTCAATCATGCATAAATATTTAGAATACTTAAGTGATCCCTTAGAAACTAAAATATTGTATTCTAGATCACATACATCTTCTAAGTATATAACTAGAATAGAATTACATAGAGTTAAGGGTATAGTTGAAGCTTAGGTTAAATGTAGTGAACCTTAACACCCTAATTGGTACTTTTCATATTAGTTATACTAAGTAGCTTACCAAATGATGTATATAGGATATAAATACCTAAAGTAAGATCTCATCATCTATTTTTACTAATCAATTCACCAAATACCTCATTTCCTTAATTTTCCCTAATTATTACATTATGTATGGAAAGTTGACCAAAGTCAAAAGGTTAACTAAGTTAACACATGTTAACTAAAGTTAACATTTAGAAAAGTCAACAAAAATGTCCCTTTCATTTGAAAAAAATATCTTCCTTCTCATGATTTCTTTTCTTTTCTTTTGGCTATTTCCTTCTTCTTCTTTTTTTTTTTGTACCATCCACTTCTTCCTTCTTCTAGACCCCACTTTTCTTCACTTTTTCAAACACAAACTAAAACAAAGCAAAGTCCCTTTCTTCTTCCCCTTTCCAACCGTATCTTCCCTTCTTTTTTCACTCTTCTTTCCTTTTCAACTTTTCATCCATTTTCAAGAGCAAAATTAAGGTATATACTTACGATACTATGTCTTACTTCATCTTCTTTACTAGTTAGAAGGAGAGTAGGATAAGTTAAGTGGTTATGTGTTGTGTATATATGTTGCTTTAGGCCTAAAGTTTCAATCTTTACATGTGGAAGTGTTGTAAACCCTAAAGTCAAGCCAAGTAACCATAGGTTTGAACTTAAAACCCAAGGTTTAGGACGATCGGCTAAAGGATCCGATCAAACCCAAATTATAAACTATCTAACAAAATACCAGTAAAAATGACCCTGTAAACTTAAATTTAAGAAAGTGAGTAGTAAAATAGGAGACTATAAAATTTTCAAATTTTAAGCATAATAACTACTAATTACTGAAAAGGCAAAAAGTGTAATATAATAACTAATAAATTAGTAGAGATAGATTATATGTATACTAAAAATTTTAGAATGACCAAAATAATATTTAGGAATGTTCACGTGTACCCTACATGTATTTACGTGTAGATAAAAATACGCGTAATTGCTAAAATAGGCCGAAAATTAAGTAAATAATTAAAGAAAAATACAAAATAATTATAAAAAAATCAGAAGGAGAGGTCTACAACTAGATCAGGTCGTGACTGAAAAGAAAAAAAATTGGCCAATAAAAATGTGCCAAACTAAAAGCCTAAAATCAAGGAAATGGGCAAAATCACATCAAATTAATGCACATTAATTACTATGTTTGTCTATAAATAAGGAAAAAATTCACAGAAGACATTTGGACAGTTTGTAATCTGAGAAAAATCGAAACACAAGAAAAATCGAGAGAAATTCCAGAAAATAAAAAAAAAAAAGAAAATTGTGCAGATTAGCAAGGTGAACTAGAACCACCACCCACCACCACCTGGGACCGAACCACCACCACCACCACCTGGGACCGAACCACCACCACCACCCTACCCTAGGACCAGCGTCTGGACCGGCCGACAGCCTTGGACCGGGTTTGGACGGCCAGAAATCCTTGAACCGGTTAGTCATTTACTCATCCCGATTTTTATATAATTTTGTAAAATTAGTTATTTTGCCCAGAAAATTATGAAACTTGTTATTCTGAGGTTTTATTGTATGTAGATTTAGGGAAAAATATTGATTTAGTTTAATTATGTCTGGAAATATAAGGTTCTTAAGAAATTGTTCAAAACCGAGCATAATTAAACCGGAATTAAATAGGCTTAGGGATATAGTTTGGGGCTCAAAATTTTTCTGTAGGACTCTCATATGATTTAGAACAGTGCTATGAAACCTTTTTTTTAAAATTAATTTTCGAAAATTTTAAGTTAATTTTTAGCCCTAAAATGATGGTAAAATTGGGTGATTTGGGATTAATTAGGTAATTAGAATGTTAATTACTGATTTGGATCTTGATTAGATGATTAAGGAAGTTAATCTCTGCAGTGGAACCCTAATCCTAGCTTTTAGGTACTAATTATGGTTAATTAGGGAAATTAGGTAAAGAATATGAGAAATTAGGAATATGTGAAAATATAAATTACTAAATTTAAAAAAATAAAGTTATTTGGATAATATTATAATTGAAATCAGAAAAATAATAAATCGGAATTAATATTTAATTTTAAGTAAATATCTTAAAATGTAAGATTTTTACACCTCGGGAATAAATCCGATATCCCAAATAGGGTTAGTGTGTACCGAATAGTTAGAATACCAAAATTACGACCCAATAGGATATTTGAATACCCGAGCATAAGGTGATTAATGTCACATTGGGATTCGAGCCTAATTACGACCTAGGAATTAAAACTAGAATCTAGTTTAAGAACTGAACCCCGAAATAAAATACAACGAATTATTAATACGTTGTAGGTATACATGAGGAAAATGAGTTACATTATAAATTAAAATAAGAATCCATAAAAATAAGTACTAAAAGGACCTCTTTGCATTATAGGACACCCAGAAACAAATCAGCTCGCAATTTGAGGATCGAGCGACCGAGCAAATTCAAGTAAGTTGGGTTATTGCTTATTGTAATAGAGTACTAGTTTTGTAGTGCTCGGAGACTTAGGCTTGTATATGCTTGTGATTGTAAGTAGTTTGCGCATGTGTGATGTATCTGAATTCGTGCTGGAATTTGTGCTGTGAGTGATTTTGTGACTGATTGAATTGTTGTGGACTTGTTTGAACACCCTAACCGGAATTTAATCTTAGTCGACCGTAATAACCGAAAACGTCATGCATTACAACCCGTTAGGGGATCATAGGACTCTCCAACCAAATACCGACCCCTTCGAAAGGGATAGCGCAGGATTGCAAAATGGTCCCTTCTTCATCCTCAGTCGAACTAAGTGACAGGAGAGGAGGTCGCGGCGGGGGTGAAGTCAATGGTTCGAAGGTAGTCGCGGGAGGAGCGAGGTCTCCATTGCACAAGCCTGGGTTTGGTTGTGAGCTGCTGCATAACATGGAACTCCTCAACCCGGATCGGAGCGGGTGAAATTTCTCTGATTTCACAACGGACCAGACTACGTTGTGCGATGACACTTGATTGTTGCATTGCATGAAAATAATTGTTTGATAATCCTGTTTGTGCTTGTATGCATTCATGAGTCTCCAATTCAACTTAGTGAGCTGTAGTTGCTCATACCCTTATAGATCCTTTTGCAGGTTCTGATTTGTAATCTCTTCAAGTACCATGCCGCCCTACAATTATCCAGAGGTTAGTCTTTTTGAAGCCAGGGGTGTGAGGATCAAGTTATTTAGCTTAATGTGTAACCAGACTGACCTTGTAGTTAAAGGATGAAGACTGTTAGTTATTCTGTAAATTAGTAAACTGTAGTTATTATGTAAATCTTCCTGGGAAGCTCTGTGGACTTATTTCTATGATTATCTATGTTTAATAGTAATTTAAGTTACTCATCATATTTGTAGTATAATCATTAATCGAACTGTTTACTTCAAAGCGAGTGGTCGTCGACGCCTTGTGTAGATTATCTCTATGGTAGGAACTGTGAGGCCAGTTTCTATCATAGAATGGTTTACACGGCGGGACTGTTGCGACTTCGCGACTTCGGGGCGTAACAAGTGTAGAAATCTTTAGGCAATGGAAGAAGATGTACGTGTACATGTCTTTGAGTATGTATACATAAGGGTATGCTAGAAATATACATGTATAAATACCTTTGTACATAAGTATTCATTATGTACATAACCTAAATCAAGACATCTATTAACTACACATACATATACCATGTTAAATATATCCTTAAAATACAAAAAGATGAAATTTAAGAAGCTTTCTTAAGGGGGTAGATAAGGCATACGAAAATACGTATAAAAATATATATATGTCATCGTATGCGTATATGGGTATGTGTATTAGTATATGTAAGTACTTATAAGTACACATATATAAGTACTTATAAGTACACAAGTATACATATTAGTTTTTTAGAAGTATAGGTATGCATATCACATATGTATAAAGTATGTAAATATATAAGTATAATAATAGACTAATGATATAAGCAATGATGTCCTCAAAGGATTATATAAGCCATGACATCATCAAGTGATTACATAAGCGATGATATAAACATAGGTTTATAAAAGAAGAAATAATAAGATTACATAAGCATATAACATAGGTATATACATGTACTTAGAAGCCGAAAATCTCTTAAACCCTAAGACACTTCCTAAATTGAATGAAACTTCATTAAGTACGTAAATTAGTAATACTAATGTAAAATTTCCTAAGTGTAAGAATCTAATAGCTAATTCAATCATTAAGTACTAAAATAGTATACAAACATAAGCAATAAAAATAATTAAACTTCAATAAGTTAAAATTTCAATAAATTTAGCCCATATCATAAAACACGAGTCTTAACGTCCAAAACAGACATCACCGTTTGAAAGTGCGTCCGAAAACGATGAAAAACAATTAGAAGTTCACAAATATCGGAATTAGAATGAAAAAATTACAAAATACATAAAGGAAGTCTCATAACTTACAAATATAAGAAAATAGTTACTATTAACCCCATTGAGTATGATAAACCCTATACACATTATACTTGGGTTATATTAGGAGAAACTAGATAAACTATAATAAACTTTTAGTTAACTAAGGAGTCTGACTTTTCAGAATACTTATAAGTTTTACTATTTTGATTTAGCCGTTTAATATTGAGTTTTAGAAACCCCAAAGCTTGGAGAATGAGCAATAATGCAGGTGAGAGAGTTCTAATGACCTGCTACTTGCTTGTACGCGTTACTTATATGATATTTTGTTACTTACTATTGCTTGTATATTTGAATAACTATTCTGCTTGTATGTCATCATCTGTGTGATCACCTTTTTTAAATCAATAAATATAAATATCTGACCCAAACAACTAGTTCTATTCTTCGCATGTATGTGACCTAGTAAATGTATGAATAGAGAGTGCTAGCTTTGCAAAATGTTGAAAAGGGTATTTTTGAAAAAAAGTTTTCTTAATCTAAAACGTCTTTTGTACGATTTTGATAAGGACTGCAGTGCCAAAAATGATATTATCGTTAAGGCAAAGCTAGCATGGATTCTCCACTTGATAGAGAAATGACTCACTTTATTATGCTTGTAAGGCCTTGGTTAATTTTGGTTGCGAGAGAACTCACAAGTTTGTGCTCGAGGGGCCTTAGAGGGTGGATAGTCTTAGTTTGAAATCCCCCTATTTGGATTGAAACTCTTTTTTCGACTAGGTAATAGTCGAGTATTACCTAGAGGGGTGGTGCCCCTAAGTAGCTTCATGTGAGTAAGCTGAGATGCCCTATGCGGGTAAGTATAGGGGATAATCGAAGTGTAAACAACGTAATTCTACACCTTCCATAGTTCCGGACTCCTATGGATGTGTTACTTGCATTCATCGTGCATGCATTCATGTTATATGTAGATAACTTGCCTGCATATGTGATAATAATGTGTGAAAACTTGCTTGACCAGTAGTGATAAGGAATGAACTTACCGAGTTGTTATATGCTCACTCTCTCATAGTTTCTCTTACAGGTTTACTTACATTGGGATTGAGATAAGTCTCGAGTGCCGAGTGTGAGATAAAGATATGTATCTTAGTATCAAAAATAGCTGAGTACTCTTTAGTTGATACATAAACATCCTTTGTAGATAATTTAATTTTTCTTGTATTTCTTTTATAATGTTGGCATATCCTGTCTTATTATTTGATAGGGGATACCAATTCTCTATGGTTCTAAGGAACCATGGGATATTGGACACCCATTGTTATTTATATTTATATTCTACAGTAAATTAATTACTTAAAAATCAGTAAACTTAGTGATTAATCATTTAGAGTCTTACAATCTCTGACTTGCAAGGCGATTTCCATATCATAGATGCACACTTGTTATGGAAATTTTAGGTAATCCTACTAAGCCCCCTGTAGAGTCTTGACAACTATGTGTTCGGCTATTGGCTTATGTGGCAATTATGCGATGTGTCATCATAGAGTGCAGTTCAGGCCAAGGATGTACGGTGATATTCATGTTCAATGGAGTAAGGGGGACATACGTGTTGTTCACAATCAGGTGTTTGGACGTGCGGATTAGTCTTTGGCTGATGGATGTCGCTTTGTAGACGTAGGGGACTTTGCTTTGGGGTTATTCGGCTTTATGGATCGAAGGGGGACGTAGCAATGTGTTAGCTGCTGTGGGACATGATTCTAGTGAGGGTGTTGTGAAGTGCAAATATGATTCTACCAGGTTACTTGGTCGAAGGGGGGGTTGGTGTGTTTTGATTGTGAATTGGTGTTGGAGATAAGCGTAAAGAAGGAGACGTGGGTGGGTGGCTGTTGTATTTGGTAAGTGAGGTCGGGCGAAGGATTGTGTTTTATTGATGATTGAGGGGTAATGAAGTGTGACTGAATGGTTAAGGTATTGACTACGTGTATTAGGGATTCTAAAAAAAAAAAAAAAAAAAAAGGTCCAAACTCCAACGTCAAATTCCTATTTATAACCCACAATTGAATCTTTCGTATTATTTTAGTTATGATCATAAACTCATATATGGAAGATACGATAATGATTCTTTAAAGATTTAACCTAACTTCTAAAAACCTTACTTAATTTGGGCTTTCTATTTTCAGGCCCAATTCGATCCAATTTGGTTTAGCCCAATAATCTATTTAATAAACCTCAAGTCTGTCCTAGCTCAATAAAAATCTACTTTATATCGGACTAGACTAAAATTATTTTAATAAAGTCTAATCCTTTAATGACTTAAGAATTTATTAAATTGATTACTCATCATTATCCGATTTGATAATAAATGATCTAAATGACTTGATATAACTTGATACGACTCGATTCGATACGATTGGATTCGACTCGATTCGATACGATTGACTCAACTTGACTTAATACCACTCTACTTAACTTGATACAATTTGACTTGACTTAATACTTTATATATATTTTATATTTTTTTAATTTTCATTTTCTTACTTTTTTATTATTTTATTTTATTTATTTATTTTTTTAAACCTAGCTCAATAAAAATACTAAAATAAAATGAAAATGGCAAAAATAAGATATTTACCTGTAAGTTATCACTTACTACTGCGGTAAAGATGAATATTTGTTCTATGCAATGTTCGTGAAGAAAACAACGAAGCGTTGGGATTTAAGCATGCTTGTTCATAGGAGATGAGAAATGGAGTACTACTTACTTCAAAAGAGAGATGTATATCGGCTATTAGTTTACACATATCTTCCTTTTACTTTTCCTTGAAAAAATAGAACAACATGGACTTTTGTAAGGCAGATGGCCTTGTTATTTGCTGTTGTGTACTCTTTAGGCCATACTTTGTTAGGTGTTTTCCTTGCATGTGCTTCCTTAATGTTCTATATCCGTCGCCAGTTTTCTATGCATGGTGTTTGTTACAATAATTACAAAATGCACAAATATATCCATCTTCACCGATAACTTTACGAGAATGTTTAGGAAATATTTATGACTTCAATGGTATCGGCGGCCTATTGCTGGGCTCCCTTCCATTACCTAGAAGGCTTACCACCTCTTACTTTGGTTGCTCCTCTTCCACTAATGCCTCTTCTTCCTCCACATCCAAGTTATACATAAGCATCATTTGCTCAATCCCTAATGGGGAACTTTACATTACATTAGGAGCTCAATCCTACGTGAAGTCCTAGAAATTGTAATTTAGCTCCATGTTCTACACGGAGGCACTGGATGATGCTAGCTCCTTACCTTTGCTGCTACCAATCTTCTTACCCGTGATGCTATAAAAAAAAAAAAAAAACTTACCATAATCTAAAAACAAAGGTTGCTTAACAGAAAAAAAAAATTGATATGATTTTAGGTGTTAAAAATTAACATAAGCTAAGGATACGAAAGTAAATAAATGTAAGCACTATTATATTGGAACGAGAAATTGAACGCGTTAATAGAAGAGCTTACTAACTATAAAGGAAAATTTCAATATATCGTGTACAATAGATAGCAAAATTGTGTTATATAAAGTAGATAGCAAAAGAAATCATATATTTAAGGAGTGCAATTCTCCAATGTATAGCATTTTCATTTTCTAAACCCTTTAACATTCACATACCTTCACTTAATTATTAATGTCAATTTTTTTAGGCCCTTTTCAAACTTCACATAGCTTAATCCATAGACCTTTTAGACACAATAACTCTCCATTTTAACATTTGAATTCGCGTTACCTCGTTCATGATTTCATGAACATAATTTCTTTTGCATGTATGTCCTCTTCATTGTCTTCTGCATTGTTAACTCAAATCTTCACTATTTTTTCTATCATATATTTCTCTCCCTCTCATCATCTCTCCTCAATAATGCCTCATGTAAATATGTAGGTGAGATGAGTAAAGTTACTAATGTATTGGCTAGGTTATAGTCTTACATGTAACTTTATCTTTGTGCATGCCACTTTGCAGAGAAAGGTGATTGATAATTTGATATAATATACATTTGTAAATGTGTAAGGTTTATCTTGTACCTACAAATGTTGTCACTTCCAGTTAATGGACAAAGAGTTTTTTTTTTTTCCTTTTTGGATGAACTTAGGAAAAGAGAAAACAAGAAGGAAAAAAAAATTAAACCGGCATCGGTTGACTTGCCTAGTCGAAGCGAGTTGAACCTGCTAGTTCATGATGGGTCATTGCATGTGACCCATTAAGAGTCACCAGACTAGTAAGTCTATAAGGTAGGTTTGACTTGTCTCACGAGTCCCGATTTTGGTCATGAACCTAACTAGGTGAGTTTGATTCAAGTTACGGTTCTGACTAAGACTATGCCTATGTCTATTAAAAGAGTTGCTAAGGTTTTAACAAAATGCAATGAGATACAGTTATGTTCATATGTAAGTGAGGTGAGTAAAGTCACTAGTGTATTGGCTAGGTTATAGAGTCTTAGATACATATAACTTTATCTTTGTGCATGTCACTTTGTAGAGAAAGGTGATTGATAATTTGATATAATATACATTTGTAAACGTGTAAGGTTTGTCTTATACCTACAAATGTTGTCACTTCCAGTTAATGGATAAAGTTTTTTTTTTTAATTTCTCCTTTTTGGATGAACTTAGGAAAAGAGAAAATAAGAAGGAAAAAAAAAATTAAACCGACACTGGTTAACTCGCTTGGTCAAGGCGGGTTGAACCTGCTAGTTCATGATGGGTTTGACTTGTCTCATGGGTCATTGCATGTGACCCATTAGGACTCACCAGACCAGCATATCTACAAGGTAGGTTTGACTTGTCTCATGGGTACCCGGTTCTGGCTATGAACCCAACTAAGCGGGTTCAATTTGAGTTACGATTCTGATCGAGACCACGCCTATGCCTATTAAAAGAGTTGCTAAGGTTTTAACAAAATGCAATAAGATATAGTAAATGTATGACTACAGGCCATAGAAGATACTAACAAAAAGAATTTCATCATTAAAAAATATGGATATTAGACATAAGTTATTTGAAATATAAAACTTCATAAAAATTTTTGCTTAAACTTAAAGAAACTTCTTATATTTATTTGTTTCTCTTTGTATTCTTTACCATTTGAAGATAAAAGGAAACGAAAATATATAAAAAATGAAGGTAAAAATACATTTTTACTATCATTGCAAATTAAAATCTATAATTTACCTCTATATAATAACCATAAAGTTTCTTTTTTTTTTTTCCAAAGAACCATATAGTTTCTTTAAACTCTTTTTTTTTTTTCCAATGCAATTCATCTTAAACATAAGTAGCATTTGGTTGTAAAAAATAGACTAAATAAAGAGAATTGGACAAGATAAGTATATAGAGAATCAGACAATACAAGCTTATCATATCTTATTCGATTTGCATAGTATTCGATACAAAATTTAGTGCTATCCTTATTTTGTATATAAAAGTACTAGACTCATCATTATATTTTGACATATATGCCTTCAACATTGCCTAATATATATTTTAATTATATTTTTATATTATTTAAAATACAATTTAAATGGATTATTGAATTCATATAATTAGACATATTATGTATAATATTAAATAAAGAGCTATAGATTTACTAACAATTAAATAATTAATTAATTAATTATCTTATAAAATAAATAATTTCTTGTAATATTTAATAAAAATTATTTTAATTTGGAGTGAGACGTAAGAGCTTTAGAAGAGAAGAAATAAAAAATGATGAATGCAAAATATTTCTGTTTTTATCTTATAAATTTCATTTTTATATCATGATATGAATGGGATAAAATTTGGACCTTTTATCAAGTCTATCAGCACCAAACATAAGACAAAATTTTTTAGCCAGTCCATTGCTACAAAAATTATGCAACCAAATATTACTATAAGTGAATGTACGTTTCTCTATATTACTTTATTCTTTTTTCCAACCACCATCTTTATTCTTTATAATAATTATTAGCCATTATAATTATATATTTTAAACATTTTTTGAATATTTAATTTGAAGGAAAAGGAAAAGATAATATAAATTTTTTAAAAATCTCAAAAATAAGGTTTTTACGAAAATACCTAAGAATATAGTACCTAAAATCACTTTTTTAAAAAGAAATTTTAAATTGAATTAAAATTGCTTCTTTAAAAAGCAAGTTTATAGCCCACATGATACTGTTCATCAAGGGGAATAAAGGGAGTAAGAAGAAGAAATGAGCTTGTAGTTTTGGCAAAAGATGAATAAAGCAGTCAGCTTTTTGGGGGAAGAGAGAGAGAGAGAGTGAGAGAGAGAGAGAAGCCAGGATTAGAGAAAGACATTAAAAAATTATTAGAAAAAAAAGGGAAAACACATATAACATGACATGAAAGAGAAAGGGAGAGAGAGAGAGAAAAGACAAAGATGAAAAAATGAGATAAAATAAATTTAAAGTAAGATCATATGTATATGCATATATCGTCTTTTGGAAATGCCACTTTCAAATCTAATATTGAAATCACCTTTTTAAATGGCAATTTCTTCACATATTTTAAGTAAGGTATTTTTTGGATTATTTTTTCAATAACCATATTTTCAGGATTTTTTAAACTTTATATTATTTTTTCCTTTCCCCTTTAATTTGATTAATATAAGATACAAATAAAATATACATCAAATTTCTATATTAAAAATGTAGATTTGATGTAAATAATAAGAAAAGCTTAACCAAATCGGTCCATCAACTAAGTGTTGTATAAATTTAAATTGTACATTTGGACCCAATATTGGAATTAAGGTAAGAAAGTAAAGGCTTGATAGGACCTATTTTGTAGATACAGGTTCCTAAATTTTTTAAACCAAAAACTATCCAGTAACACTTTAAAATCACCTTGAAACCCATACCTTATAGTATTAACAAGATATGATATCACCTATGGAACTAACAAATTTTTCTATCTTCCTACAAATTTAAACTTCATTCCTTTTTTATAATAAAATTTAGTAATGTTTTCTTTTTTCCATTCTAAAAATTACTTTTGAAAACATTACATTGTTATTGAATGTTAAGTGATACTCTTAATTAGCAAAACAAATGACTAATACATGAGAGTGTATGCACAAAATAAAAAAAAGATATAAGGTTCTTTAGGATTAACAATAGATATTGTCTCTTAAAGTTTAAAGTAACTATTTTTAGGTTTTGATTATGGGCTTTAGGTTTAGAGTTTGTATTTTGTTTGAACAGTTTCTTTTTAGCATCAATAGAGTATCATTTTTATTCTTTAAGATTTCATAATCAAAGAAATACAAGATTCTTTTTTCATTTTTTAATATATACTATATTATTTAATGAATTTAAAAAGAATGGATACATAGTGTCCTAGAATTCGTACCTTATATATTTTAGAGTACAGGCTCCAAGTACATACAGGATATAAAGATATTATACCTATAATCCTATTATGTATGAGTAAGTTTCAAAGAATAGATACAAGAAATCTACCATATAATTCTAAATACTCACTTAGAACCTACTTGATCAAGTAAGTTATGTATAGGTATTCTATACAATGAAATTATTCGTTAATCCTTAATTTGGATTAACATTTTATTATTCAACGATATGATCCAAATGAAATGAGATTACTATTTTGGCACCTAAAATTTAATTGAATTTTTAATTAACTACTTAAACTTCAAAATTATTTATTTCATTACTCAATTCCACTTTTTAAGACTAGCAATATTATCATAACTAACTCTTTTAATCTCTGTCTATCCAACTAACACTATTGACCAATAATACATCGTCACATGTCCAAGCCTTTAATTTAAATACCATATTCCATGAAGGATGCTCTTGTAGATGTGATACTTAGGTATAATTGATCACAAGTCTTAAGTGTTCTTCTTCTTCTTCTTTTTCTTCTAATCAATTTTTACTCAATTTTTTTAAAAAGCACGAATCATATCTTAATTAATTGGGGTAGATCATAATCAATATGTATGGAAATAACAAATGAAGGCATCTGATGTTGTTTAACAAAGAAATTTGTTCTATTTTTAAATTGAAGTCATTTAATCAACAGTTTGGAAAATGTTTAGTTTGATGCTTTTAATTAATTAATTATGTTTTTCTAATAAATTTACTACAAAAAATAAAAGCATCATATAAAAATATCTATCATAGGGTTTGAGGATATTCTTAAAGGAAGATGAATGATTTTGAATGTTTAACTCTACTCAATATGATGATTTTTAGACGTTACTAATATAATAACTTATCTTGTTTACAATCAACTTTTTTAAAAAATAATATAATAGATCAAAGTAATTGCCTTTATTATTAAATAAATTGAACTTAGTTTAATCTTTTTCACATAAAGTTTTTTCAAGTTAGATGAGATTTTTTTACGTAAAGTTTTTATGAGAATAACTTGACTTTTAACTCTTGATTAAGTACAATCACAATTAGTGATTTTTTATAAAAAATTAATCAAGGACTTTTGAACCTTTGATGATGGGGATTCAACTAATGGAAACAAATTTGTCTACTTTCATCCAAAGAATGCTAGGATTTCAATTTTCAAAGTTTTTGAGTGACAATCAAATTTTACATAGTTTTTATTCTGATTTCTTGTGTTAATTAAACCTAAAACACTTCCTACTTATGTATCTAAAATTAGACTCATATTACAAAGTCCTAAGGTCGAAAAAGGACAAACTTTTTTCTTCTATGCATGAGTTATGTTTCCTTTCCAATTTAAGTGATTTGAATTTCAATTTCTTGATTGTTTCTTGATTAATGAAAATTTGACTTTAACTTTCAAATATGTTATCTCAATATTTTTTGTTTTTAGATTAAAAAATGGATGAAAAGTGGATCAAGAAGAAGAAGAATAACAACAACAACAATAATACATGAAAAGTTTTAATTAATGCTACCATAATACCATATTGGCATTCTCTGTAAAATATAGATATGAAATTAAATGCTTGGAACACATAGTAATGCATTATTGGTGAGTAATGCCAATTAAGTAAAAGAAAATGTTGAGTTTTAGGGTTGTGAGTTACATCTTTGCATAGCAAATTATTTTAATCTGATCAACACTAAATACCTTAATATCCATGCATATCAATTAAATCAAGAAGGAACTACAAATTTATGCGGTCGTAGTCCTTTTGAATTTCACAGATTTGTGGATCTACAGGTCTTACTGTAGATATCTCATTTTTGTCAATTTTTATTTTAATTTCCGTTTCTTTTGAGCCAAGTTTACAAAAAATTAAAAAAATAGAAAAAAAAAATACAAAGTGTAAAAAATGTTCAAGTCGAGTCAATCAATCATTTAGGATCGGATAGCCTATAGTTGGAAATATATATACAATTTATAAATTTTAAGTCTTTAAATAATTAGGCTTTATTAAAAAATATATTTTTAAAATAGTTTAGTGAAATATAAAGTGAATTTTTATCTAATCTATATTAGGCTAATTAAAATATACTATAGATTTATTAAGTAAGTTAGTATACATATTTTGGACTATATTAAAAAGTCATAGACAATTTAAAACAAATTGGGCTAAGCCGAGCCCAATAAAGAAAGTCCAAATAGAATATGAGGATTTTAGAGCTAAAAAGTGAATTGGATTAAATCTTGAATGAATTATTTGAGAAATTAATAAATCTAAATCGAGTATTATCCTTGTGAATATTATATTTATTAAGATTGAATCTTCACAACAAAAGATTTGAAAGATTCAAGTTCATGATTTATAAATAGTAAATTTTAGCTATAAAATTTTTAATTTTTTTTAATAATATACACAATCACTTCCAAACCATTCCATTCACTAATACACATACACAATCTACACACAACATACACATCCAAATCCGTACACAATTTACATCTCCACTGTACACATACAATCACATCTCACTTACGTACACTTCCCCAACTCCCACGCACGTCACAATCACTCACACATACACACACAACAGAACATAAGACACACACTCTCACAATCACACTCCCCTACACATGCTTTCACTATCACATTCACAAATATAGTACCACATACAACATTCACACACACACGACACTCACATATACTACACAACACTTTACGCATTATCCTGTACGCAATCAACAATACGCAGTCAATAGCACGTGATTAGCAGCACCACGATGAATGGCAATTTGACGTGATTCACATAAGCTTTTTTTCTAAACTCATCTAAGTAGTTGAATTTTTTATATCTATTTAGTTGAATTATTTAATTGCGTTGTTTTACTAACTCGAGTTAATATTTTAGTGCAGGCATTTAGTTTAGTTTTCTTTAGATTAAATTTTTTTTCTTTAGATAAAATCACATTCTTTATAAATTAAAATTAGATTCTTTAGATTAAAATTGCATTCTTTTTAAAAAATCACAATTCTTTTTCAAAAATTGCATCGTTTGCATAAATTGCATCTTTTTCATAAAAATTACATCTTCTTCATAAAAATTACATTTTTAGATATAGATACATATCTTTCCGATATTCATATATTTAGTGAAGATATGTATCTAAATTGCATATCTAAATACTAGATTTATATAAATCTTGCATTTAGGCTTTTAGAAAAATAATTTTTTGACATAAAGTTTTTTTTTTAAATATTAAAAATCTTAATTGGAGTCTTTTTAAAAGATTTAGTTAGTTAGTTGTTTTTTTTTTTTAAATGGATTCATGAGGATTATATCTTTTAGGATTTTTTTAAATAATAAATTATTAAATAATATAAATTTGACTCAATTTTCAAATTAAAAAGAATCAACCCATTGAATCTTTTCTAAAAAAAAAAAAGAACTATATTAGTTTGATCTTGACTAATGAGTACATAGTCACTTTTGGGGTAACCATATAAAAAAATAAATTTCTTTTTGAAAAAATTTTAATAAAAAAATAATAATAAATTCATTTTTGTACATTTCTACATCCTTGTATAATTTGATATCTTTAGAAAAATTATAAAATAGAGGCCCATTAGTTAGTTTCTTAAATTTTTACATAGTGAATTAGTCTTAATTAGTTAGTTTCTGAACTTAGTTTTTCTAATTAATTTTTTGAAAAATCTTTCTTTTTTGAAAATCCATAAAATAGTGGCCAAACTAGGGTTTTCCTACCAAAGAAACCCTAATTTTATTTTTTACCAATTTAACTGCTTGGCGACTCCAAGTTATTTTTCAAAATATTTTTTTAACATTTAAAAAAATATTTTTTCCTTAATTTTATGACAAGTAATCTGTATTAAGCAGATTGGGCTTAGTATAGATTAAATTAAGGAAAATTGAAATAGGACTGGACAGTTGTAATATATAAACACCTCCTATCAGTATCCTCACATGAATGGACTTCTGAAATAGGTGGCAGTATGCTAGTACCTTTTGACCGAATCTATATTCACACAGGAGTAATCTTACAATACCTCGTATTTTTCTCTCTATTTTTTATATGCATAATTTCTTGACAGGTCTAATGTTGACAGTAATCGTCGGCATGGCCCTAATAGAGAGATGCCTATATCTATTTATAAAGGAATAATAATATTTTCTTAAAGATATTAAGAGATATATTGTGACACATTAAAGATAATATCTAATATATTATATTATTATTTATCATTCTTAAGCTATTTAAAAATAATAAATATTTCTATAATTCCCATAGCCTATTTAGTTCGTTCTTTATGTAGCACCTATCGTTTTAGACTACCATGAGAACGATGGCTAAAAGCAAAAACACCAATTTGCATGCTTCCTAGATAGGGAACACCAATACATCTCAACACAATGGAGGCGACCAAACCCTTCCACCAACTTAAAACAAAAATACTAAAGTTCAATAGCTTAAGTTACTTGTCCAATAAACATTTAAAGAAAACCAAAACTATTACAAATCTACTATAGCCTTACACAAAGATGTTATGTTACTTAAGAATGCGTTAAAAAACACCCAAATGAGGAGGTAACCGTTGACTCCTTCTTACAACCAAGCAAAAATGACAATTTACATACCACACGCTTCTTGTGTTCGCGTGAGCAGATTCAGCATGATCAACAACCCTACGAAGATCTACGTAAATTGCTGAATTGCAATTACGGCAAAAAAATGCAGAAGGTGAATGCACGACAACAAGTAACCTGGCTAACGACCTATCACCTAAACAATCACCAAAAGACTACGAAGACATGAGCATGGATGAACTTAATGAACATATTCGTCATGCTTCCAACATGCGTGACTGAAAGAAAGTTAAATCATTTGCATGGGCGTTGCGCTCCGTACTAACAAAAAGCCCATTTATCCCTTCTATCCTTGAAGAAGCACTCCTTGTAGGTGTAAGGCTACCATATCTAAACACTTACGATCGTAGTACCAACCTAGACGATCATCCCATCCACTCTTGAATGACGATGAGCCTCCACAACTTCTCAGACTTCATCATATGTAAAGCCTTCCCCAGTATGCTAGCAAAAGCTGTTTTGCCCTAATTTAACACTCCCTTCCCCCCACCCACTCCCCTATACACACACATTTATCACTTCATTTGATCACCTAAGAAGTAGATTCCAACAACACTCCTTAACTTTTGAGTCCTATGAAGAGACTCTTCTATTCTCTATAATGTCAGGCAGTGTTCCAACGAACCCTATAAGCATATCTCGAATGTTTCAATTGAACAAATTCATAAGTTTCCAAGTTGGATATGAGAATAGCCCTGCAAGCACTCCTAACAAGCGTAAACCCCAACAAAAGGCTCTTTAATGCAGTCCCATTAAATGAACCTAAATCATTGGACAAATTCATGAAAATCATCGAGAAATACATAGCTCAAGAAGATGCCATCAGAGCTCGTTTTGACATGGAAAATAGCATAAGCATCTCAGCAAAGGACTACTTGGGGCCTTACAACCCCAAACTATAACATAAAGTACGTGATAAGTGCAATAAGTAAGGGAAAGAGTTTTAGGACTAGACCTTGTACACATCCTTTAGCAAACCACTTGGCGAAATCATGTACGAGGTTTAATAACAACTCCTATGACCACCCAGCATTCATGAAACACCAGAAGCAATGAGCTTAGGAAAGTATTGTGATTACCACAGGGTATACAGACATAACACCGATGAGTGCTACCACATTAAGAATGCAATCCTAGGCCTTGTTCGCAAAGGTTACATCGACCACTTTATAGCAAATAAGAAAAACCAAATCCAACGGCCGACCTAGTGTCGTTGAGTCGATCATCAACAACAACATCACAGTGAGTAGACCAATGCCCCCATAAACAAGCAAATCCGTAGGGGATGATGAGGCCAAATCAACACCATATTCCAAGGACTATGTCTCCTCTTAAACAGTACAACCATAGCAACCCAACATGAGGTATACTTCGTAAGAGCTAAGAAGTTGAAGACTAAAAATGCAGTTACCTTTATCAACATAGATGAATAAGGAATTGACTTAGCCTACAATGATATACTCATCATAACCGCTGAAATCAGGTACTTCGATGTCCCCAAAACGTTCATCGATAGTGGAAGTTTAGCGAATATACTCTTTTATAGCACTTACAAGCAAATGAGGGAACAACTCGATGAGCCCCAATAGTTATAAAAATGAGGCCTCATCAGGTTTTAAGGCAGCAAATAAGTGCTCGCCAAGGGAACCATCACCCTGTCAGTCCAATTAGGAGACGATAAGCACATCGCCACACAATTGATAAACTTCGTCATTGCCAACTTATGGTCACCATACAGTACCATCCTCAATAGACTAAGCATCACGAAATTTAACCTGTTCATCAACTAAGAATGACTCAAAGCAAAGTTCATGACACCTATTAGCGTTAGTGAAGCCAGAGGTGATCATACTTTATTTAGAGCGCTCTACCTCGAATCCCAATCTAAAAACAATATCATGAACATCAAATTAACCAACTCCTCTACCTCCACAATATGGGTAGAGCTTATAGAAAATACTATGGAAGTCAAGCTATCCAATGCTTACGGAATGATAACAAAAATAGCGGTAGAATTACTAGATAATGAAAAGGCTAAACTTATAGATTTCCTTAAACAAAACTCAGATGTTTATGCATTTGCACTAAAAGAAATGCTAAGGATCATCAACATTTCAGAGCCTACTTACCACTTAAATGTCAATCCTACCGTCTAACCTATTAAGCAAAAGAAACAACACTTTACCTCGAAACACGAGGTTGTAATCGAAGAGGAAGTGTAGAAGCTGCTTCGAGTAAGCTTCATTCGGTAGGAGAAATACCCCACTTAGCTTGCAAATACAAGACTTGTCAAGAAAGCAAATGGGAAGTGGTGAATGTGCATTGACTATACTAACCTGAACAAGGCGTACCCCAAGGACTACTTCCTCTTGCTATGTAAAGACTAACTCGTCGACTTAACATCCGATCATACACTTCTCAGCTTCATGGATGCATACTCTAGATACAACTAGATTCGAATTAACCCTGAAGATGAGGTTCATACATCCTTTGTTACAAACTTAGCACTTATTGTTACAAAGTAATGCCCTTTGGTCTAAAAAACACCGGAGCTACAAACCAAAAACTAGTCACCCACATCTTTAGGCCATAAATAAGTAAGAACATTGAGGTCTATGTCGATGATATAATTGCCAAGAGAAAAATAAAAAAAGGCTACATTGGTGAGCTTAGCGAGACATTCCAATACTTGAAGAATTTTTTAACGACCCCACCAATACTGTCTAAACCAATACCTAGAGAAGAATTATACCTATAACTTATAGACAGTGATAAGGCCTTGTCTTTGGTACTTGTCCAAGCTGACGGTAAGACCACTGACTAGTCTATTATGTTAGTCACATCCTATAAGGGCTTGAGCTTTGATATATGAAAATAGAAAAGTTTGGCCTCATGGTAGTCATCACAACTCGAAAGCTTAGCCCTTATTTTCAATCACATCCAATTGTCATATTAACAAACATACCACTCATAAATACCCTATAAAGGCCTCACAACACTTCGAGCTGAATGATGAAGTACTCTCTCAAGCTCAACACACATGGGGTCTAGTTCCACCCAAGGCAAGCAATTAAAATTGAAGTCCTCACCGACTTCATAGTTGAATACACCAAAGCAGATGCACCTCCATTCAAGCCCATCATACCCATTTGGACAATCCACATTAACGGCTCCTCCATTAAGGAGAGGAGTAGGACTAGTATCAGATTACAAGGCCTATACAAAACAAAGATCCTCTATGCCCTGAAGTTTGGTTTCTGAGCAAGTAACAATGCAGCCGAATGCAAGGCACTCATCACTAGCTTAAAAATTGCTAAAGGCATTAGGGTAGAAAAGCTTAACATACACTTGGATTCCATGCTAGTGATACAGTAAGTTAAGGGAAAGTATGAAACCAGAGGCAAAGCAATGGTTAAGTACTTGCATATAGTGCATGGCCTTTTGAAGGAATTTACCTCGTGGGAAGTCAATAAGATCCCTTAAGCAGAAAATATAGAGGCAAATAAACTGTCCAAGATAGCCTTGTCTGCTACCCTTGCATCACATAACTACGATAAGCCGCTCTTCATACAATATCTTCCCAAGTGAAGCATAGAAATACAACAACAAGAAGTCATCAAAGTGATAGAAGTCACCTTTAAGCCTAGATGGACCCCCCTATGCCGTATCTCAAGACGGGAGCATTACCCAAGGATCGAGCAAAGGCAAAAAGGCTAACTTACACCACAACCAATTCTACAATGATTAATGACTTACTCTACCAATGAGGACAGAGCACTCTACTCCTCAAATGCCTTAGGAAAGAAGAGGGCACCCGAGTTCTCGAGAAGCTCTATGTAAGGATTTACAGCAATCACATTTAATCCCAAGCACTATACCTTTGAGCGCTTAGGTTGGGCTATTATTAGCCGACGATGAAGGAAGATGCCATAACCCTAATCTAAAAGTGTCATTCTGTCAAAAGCACGCGCTGATCACTCATGCTCCTAGTTTGGGGTTATACCCTTTGACAAGTCCATGGCCATTCATGCAATAGGGATTAAAGATCCTCAATCTCTTCTCAAAAGCCTCGTCAGGGCAACAATTTATTTTAGTGGCAATGGATTATTTCACTAAGTGGGTAGAGGAGATGATCGTAGCCACCATTATAGCTCAAGCCATTGAGGGATTCGTATTCACCTACATAATGTCTCGCTTTGGGGTATTGTATACGTTGACTACCGATAATGGAAGGTAGTTTGACAATGATTAGTTCAAAGAATTCTGTAAGAAGCATAACACCAGGCTACATTACATCTTAGTTGCCCACCCTTAAACCAACGGCCAAGTTGAAGCTATCAATAAGATAATCTTCACAAGCTTGAAGAAGAGGGTGGAGCAAGTAAGAGGTGGATGGACCAATAAGCTTCCGAACATATTTTAGGGATATTGCATGATGCATGGGACCTTAACTAGAGAGACCCCTTTCCATCTCATGTTTAGAGCAGAAGCCGTCATCTCAATTGAGTTGGAATTACCCACCAACAGGACCTAACACTTCAACGTGATTGCCAATCACATGGCCCTATAGGCAAGGCTTAACACCATTGACGAAGTACACAATGTTGTGCAAGCACGTATAGCGACCTATCAATAGCAAGTCACTTGGTATTATAACCGCAACATTCGACATCAAGTTTTATGTCCTAGAGATCTAGTGTATAGAAAACTACAAGCTACTAGTTCAAATGAAGGGCGGGGTAAGCTTGCCTCCAATTAGGAGGACCCTGTATGAGTAGTTAGCGACATAGAAAAAGGTTCTTATAAGCTTGAGACATTAAAAGGACAACCTATCCTTAGGGCATGGAATACCTAAAATCTAAGACCCTATTTCCATTAAGTACAGTGATGAGAATAGAAAGCGCATGTAATTATAATGGAATGCAATGAATTGATGAGGTTTCCTACACTTATCTCTTTTTCTTTCCCATTCATCGTTTATGTGCAGTATTTATCCATGCCACGCTGCAGCCTCTAGTTAATTTCCATCCCTAAATACACCCCCCACATTAGTCTTTACACTAACATAACGGGAACCTTCAAGGGCATTGATTTACATCGAGCCCTCAGTCTTGAGTTGATTTTCATCCCCAAGCATCACCCAAGTTAGTCCCTATACTAGTGTTGCCTAAGTTAATCCTTATACTAATGTTGTAAGCACCTTTCTTAGGCATCGATCTATATCAAGCCTTCAGTCTTAGGTCGATTTTCATCTCTAAGCGCTACCCTAGTTAGTCCTTACACTAATGTCATGGGCACCCCTTTTAGGCCTCAATCTACATTGAGCCACTAGTCTTGGGTCAATTATCATCCTTAAGTGTTGCCCAAGTTAGTTCCTACACTAATATTGTGGGCACTTCTCTTGAGCATCGATATACATCGAGCCCCCAATCTTGAGTCAATTTTTATCCTTAAGTACCACCCAAGTTAGTCCCTACACTAATGCTATAGGCATCTCTCTCGGGCCTCAATCTGCATCGAGCCCCTAATCTTAGGTCAATTCTCATCTCCAAGTACTGCCCAAGTTAGTCTTTACATTAATGTCGTAGGCACCTCTCTTGGGCATCGATATACACTAAGCCCCCAATCTTAGGTTGATTTTCATCCCCAAATGCTACCTAAGTTAGTCCCTACACTAATGCCGTAGGCACCTTTCTTGGGCATTAATTTACATTAAGCCCTCCAATCTTGAGTCGATTTTCATCCCCAAGCCTTACCTTGGTTTGTCTCTACACTAATGCTACAAGTACTCCTCTATATTGAGCCCCCAATCTTAGGTCGATTTTCATCCCTAAATGCTACCTAAGTTAGTCCCTACATTAATGCATAAGCACTTCTCTTAAGCATCAATATACATCGAGCCCCCAATATTGCGTTGATTTTTACTCCTAAGAGCTACCCCAGTTAATCTCAACACTAATGTCATAGGTACCTCTCTTAAGTATCGGTTTACGTCGAGCCCTTAGTTTTAGGTCGATTTTCATCCCCAAGCGCTGCCTTGATTAGTCACTACGCTAATGCCACGAGCACCCTTCTCAAGCCTCGATCTACATCCAATCTTGGGTCGATCTTCATCCCTAAGCATTGTACAAGTTAGCCCCTGCAGTTACGTTGCAAGCATATCTCTCAAGCATCGATCTACATCGAGACCCTAATCTTAGGTCGATTTTTCTCCCCAAGTTAATCCCAACACTAATGCTAAGGGAACTTCTCTCAAGTATTGATCTACTTCGAGCCCCCTAGTTTTAGGTTGATTTCCTTCCCCAAGCACTCGCCTGAGCTAGACATCATACTAACAAGACTAAACATAACCCCAGGATACATCAGACAACAAGAAGCAAAGACTAAAGGAAAATAAAATAGCTAACAAGAAGCGATGGAGTGAAGAAAGAAATATTATTTCACTGATGAAACAAGGTACAAGGCTTAATGGGTTAGCATACCAATCCTAATTTCATTTAGAAAAAAAAAACAATATAAAGGCATAAAGCGACATCCTACATTACAATTGTATGCCTAACTTAAACGACCATTCTTAATTTGAACTCGACTTCTCACTCTAAAGAATCTTCTCCAAGAGAAACTACTCTCAACTTCGACTTGGCCTGTGACCTTTGAAGGGATAGCTGCAACTAAATCCCTAGATTCCTTCATGGTTAAGCTTTGAGCTGTAGGGGTCTTACAGTTGATCCAGCTACTCCACTTGGGGCACCGAGCTCTAGAGGCTTTGCTAGCATCAAAGTAAGGTCAATGCTTTACCTAAAGTGAATTAAAGGGCTTGTAAAGGAGAGGATCCCCTGTAAGTGCCTTAGTTAACAAGTCAAGGTAGAGAAAAGACCCCTTCTACTGCCATTGTCATCATTGTCGCCCTTACCTATATCATACTCTGAAGCAATAAGGTCATAATAATTCCGCTATGCAAACCATTTTAGAATAAAAACTGACATTATAGTCGTCATCTTAGACCTGATTTACACAAGATGTTTACGACTAATCTGTTTTGAAGTAAACGGTTCACAAATTAAACATATTATTTATCTATGAAGATATGAAAAATACATACTAGTATTTAAATATCTCAAGTAGTGTTTCTAAGATTCAGTAACCTAATCTTACTTCACTTAAGTAATACATAAATTGATATTAAAAGACTTAAAGTTAAGACCCAAACTTCGAGAGTATGATTGATCCTCGATTTTATATCCTCACTCTTTAGGATCCAGTGGTTGTTAGCTTCAAGGTAATTATAAGCCGCTTCCTAACTGGCTCCTATAGTAATATCTATAAGGATATGAGCAACTAACCGCTTAGTAAGTTGAGACGGAGACTTAAAACTATATATCAAACAAAAACAAGATTATCAACAAAATTAGTTAGATGCAATGCACGTGCATGCAAATGCCATCGCATGACGTTATCCAGTTCGTCGCAAGATTAGAAAAATTACATCTACTCTAATCTAGGTTGAGGAGTTTAGCGCACATTTCGATAACTCATGACTTAACCCAGGCTTGTACAATGAAGACATTGCTCCTCCTGCAACTACCTTTGAATCATTGACTTCACCCTTACCATGACCTCCTCTCCTATCACTTAGTTTGACTAAGGATGAAGAAGGGACCAATCATGCTATACAGCGTTATCCCTTTTGAAGGGGTCGGTATTTAGCCGGAGAACCCTAAATGTTTTCTCTAATAGGTTACTATGCAGGTTCGTTTTAGACTTACAAGTTATATATTTAGTTAGATCTGATTTAAGGTGTTCAAGCATTTCTTATAAATCACATAAATTTTAATCTAGAAAATTAAATTAGAAACATATAATCAAACCTAGAAAAAGGCACACATACACAGGCATACGTATAGTCAACTATTCAACAAACACAATCAAGTATAATTCCAAGCCTCTGAGTACTATAAAACAGAACTCCAAAATATAGTAATGTATCAATCTCAACTTACTTGGACTTCCTATTTGCTCACTTAAGGTGTGACTTGCATATGCCATCATTGATAATCCCTATAATACAAATGTTGTTTTAGTTTCCACATAGCTACCATATATAGGTTTTATTTTGTAATTTAGATTATGATTATCTTTAGTTTATAGTCTTCTTATATTTAGTGATTTAGGTCTAGGTCTCTTAGAATTACTTCTTTTATTTAGCCAATTTTCGAATTTGCTTCTTATTCCGATTAGGATTTGAACTTCTAAATTAGGTTTTAGTTTTTTTTTTTTTCTTTTTATTACCCCTTGTATGTAAGTCTTTTAAATGCCCTTTTAACCTTTTTCTTATGGTTTGTTTGATGAGTATAACCTTTGGTTTAGGTTTTTGACTTATTATCTAATATACTTATATTAATCATAATTCTAATTCTGCTTTTGAATTAAATTCTAATCCAAAAATGATCTACATTTTAACATAACCACTTATACATAGGGGTAGACGCAGTTTGATTCAATACAGTTTGCCTTTCCTTACCGAACTGAATCTAATATAACAGTTTGTTTTTTTTTTTTAAAAATCAAACCTAACCATACGGTTCAATTCATAAATCTTTTTAACTTAATTAAAACCAGTTCAATTCAATTTAGTTTACGATTCGAACCGTTTGTGTTGTTTTCATTGAACATTTTTATCTTTGATAAATATGAAATTTCAATTAGAATTTACTCAACTTAATTTTAATAATTGATACAAAATTATGACAAAGAATAACAAAATATGAAAAATTTGATAAAATTTATGAAGATTGATGAAAAAAAAAATATAAAAAGTACAAAATAATTGCATAATTTTTTTATTTAACTAAACGGTTCAATTCGATTCTAAATGGTTTGATTTGTTTCCCTAAATCGAATCGCAAACTGTTTATATACAACTGAACTGAATCATAAACCAAACGATTCGCAAAAAAACCATTTTTTCGGTTCAGTTTAGTTCGGTTTACTATTCAATTTGTGGTTCGCAGTTTTTTTGCCCAACCCTACTTATACATATGTATAAATGTCAATTATTCAATTTCTATATCTCTTATAATCAAGCTACTTCTAAATTAATTTCTTATTCAATTTTTGAATCAATTTCTAAACTAAGTTTTTGTTTTAGCTTTTGATTACTGTTTTTATTTGTAAACCTTATGAATTCCTACTAGACTAATATGTGAAATTCATCAAACTATACTTAGGTATCCTAAATCTCTATTTTAGCTTCTAACCAGTATTTCGATCAGTACAATACACTATATTCCTAATTTAACTACTGAATTAGCTCCTGATGTAAGGATAACTTATATTTTTCACATAATTTCCTAAATTCATAATCCAAATCAAATTCTTATTATATTCTAATATTATAATACCATAAATTTTTACCTAATATTTTCTACCTATTTAATTTCTATATACACATATTATACACCTATATCATCTCTCTAACACTTCTAACACTATATATATCATCTTTCACTAAAATTAATATATCAAAATGCTTTATTATTCTCTAAATTATAATTTATACCTAATTAATCCCTATATCACAAAATTAGCTTAATTATACCATTTTACACCTTATTCATCATATAATACATACTTCCAACACTTCAAATACTACCTATATAATACTACATCAACAATTAACATCCTAAAACACCTAATTACATACTAAATTAAAATTTTCACCAAATTAAGATTAAATTACAAAATTAAGCCCAAATGTTGCATTTTATGCATGATTTTAGGGCCTAAAAATTAAGTGAAAATTTATAAAATTAAATTTAAGAAAAACTCTTCATAGTACTATAATATATATCTTAAATAGTCTATACAAAAATTTTGAAGTCAAAACTACATCAATGAAGTCATTTAAATCTAAATCGAAAACTAGCTCAGATTTAGTCATTTTTTTTAGATCAGTATATCCTGAGGTCAAAATTTATCAAATTGAAATTTTCCCTGAAATATACATACTAAAATATCTAAGAATACCAAATTTCATAATTTTCCAAACATATTTAATATTCTTAAAAAATTAAACAAATTCAAAAAGGAAATTGAAACTCACCTGTTGAAGGGCCTCTAGCCACCAGTGGTGACTCTACCCTTGTCAGCAGCTCCTAGCATAGGGTCCATTATCTAGTGTTGGTGGTCGTTCATCTCCAAGTGGTCATCGAATGTAGGTTCCCTTGTAAGCGTTAATTTCACCATATTTTGTCTAATTTTTTCTAAAATTGGTTTTTCCTCTCCTCTCCTCTCCTTAATTTTTTTTTTCTAATGCTAAACTGACCAAATGAATTGTAGATGGTCATCTTTTAATTTATAGAGTTGGTTAGATGTGGTTATGAAATAAAATGTGCTATTTGTCCCTTATTTCTTCTTCTTTTTACCTTCTATTTGGCTTAATATTATTAATTATTATTTTCTCTTTAATTCCCAGCATGCTACACCTCATTTGAGACATTTCCATAATTTTTTCATATTTTTCTTGATTTTTCCTTTATTTTTATGAATTTTATTTAATTAATTAGTATTATTTTAACATATTTCAAGTATTTTAAGTAATTACATGTATTTTTACTTACATGTAAATATATATATGGTACAAATAAATACTTCTAAATATTATTGATGTTAGTTTATAATTTTTAATGTGTATATAATTTATCTCTATTGATTAGTTAATTATCGAAACTCGCTTTACGTATTTTCGATAAATAACATGTAATATACACATAATTCAATATTATAACAATTAATTATTTTGTTATTTATTTTCCTAAATTCAAACTCACGGAATCAATTTTACTAATATTCCTAATTTCTTCATAAAATTTAAGCTTGATTAGATAACTTACTCGATCACCCTAAGTTTTATAAACCGAACCCCGAACACCCGATTGTGGGGCTTATAGCCTACTTAGTATCATATGGGATAGTAAGTGGTAAGGCCTCCTAGAACCTCTTGGAGATGATTGCCTCCACGGTAAGGCTGCTATGAACAAGCAATTGGTAGTGCCCAAGCCTCCATCTTCACTTGCTATTATTGGGGTAAAAAGAGAGGAGGACCCAAATGCCAGCATAAGCCTCCTGGTTACAGCTTAGGAGCCATCCCCCATCATCGAGCAACTATCTATGCTTTACGATCAAAACTCAAAGGGAGAGGCCAAGGAGACCTCTTCCCCAACTTAAGAACTTTATCTCTAAGCATGATTACCTTAGACATACTCATGCTAACTCTTTATTATACCCCATTAAACTATTTAGGTGTTTGACATGGCAAAGTAAGGACTAACATACCTTTTATATAAAAGTCGTAGAATACCCCCAATCATACACATGTCAGCTATTGGACAACCAAAACACCTTGGGAACCCAAGTGATGCCCGAGGAAATAATGATGTTCTGTACGTGCATTAAATTTCCTCTAGAAGGCACCTTGCTCGATGTGATTCACCTACTAGGTATACATACAGCTTAAAAGAAACCTTATTAAGGACATAGCTTATTGTCAAAAAATGATCCACCTTATCAGGATTGCCATGCCAAGGAGATCTTATGACATCATCATAAGATCCATTATGGCACTCGTCATCCCATAGTAATTAGCCATCATAGAAACCTAAGAACTCACAATTTACTTGGAGGCCAGGATATGTCAAACTACTAGAAAGCACCATCACAACGTAAAACACTAAAACAAAAAATGGAGCATAAACATAGAGCAATAGCATACAGGCAAGAGAGGTGGCTCCTAGTAGAATACTAGCAAGTAGGTAGACGCCTATCACTCGAGGATAAGGAACTTAAGAACTTTTAAGAGAAAATGAAACACACTAACCTGCTCGAAAGCAATATTGTTAGTAAAAGAGACTTAGATAAAAAAATAAATGGAGTTTAAGCATAAAGCAACAGCAAAAATGCAAGGAAAGGCAACCAAGGGAAGAGAAAAACCAAAGCAAAAAACAATTACAAGGGATCTTATTTGCTAAAGTCTTCAGTAATTACATTCGAGAAATGGAGGTCGGCACCCAACCCCATCGAGACAAGAATACAAAAGAATAAAATTAGAAATGGGCATACATTGCCTGCCCTACCAACTAACAAAAAGAAAAATCTAAGCTGTTCTTAAGCCTCCTCATTATGACGACCTGCTATTGTTGCTACTATCTACCTCATCATCACCACTTTCCTCCCTAAGGCTTGTATTATAACCATTGCTTGAAGCTCCTAACGAGTCACCAGACAACTTACCCCCAGCTTCGTAGTGCCTTCTAGTTCATCCAACCAATTTAAGAAGGACAAGTTCGCCTTAGGCATATTTTGGCAAACTTGTTTCCAAACTTCCTTCACCATCACATAATTAGCCATAGTGATGGCCTTCTCAATGAAGGGGTTATCCAAGGTCTTTATGAAAATATCCTGCTTAACCTTGGGTGCCAATCCCTTCCCCTTTAAGAGTTTGGACTTCCTCCTAAGGAATTAAGCTCGTACCCCATCTAGCTCTTCCCCTTTAGCCTTCAACTCAATAGACAGCTTATCCTTAATAGTTTTTCTAGCTTCCTTGTCCCTCTTTAGCTCATCCATCAACCAGTCCACTTGCTTAAGAAGTAGCTTGTGCTATCGTTCTAGATTACTAAACATGATGGCTAAGTCACTGTACACTTTTCTCTCATCCTCCAGTGCCGTCTAGAGCTTCTCCACTTCGACCTTCGATCAAATCCCCTCCTATTGATGGTATGATCAATTGGAAGCAAGGATGAAATTCAACAGACCATATAGCTGCGAGCGCAATACATAATCAATAAACAAACCAAGATCAAGTACTTTAATGGAAAATATAAGCAGCTCACTTCATTATGCCTCCTCAGCAATTCCATTAAGCCCTTCATGTTGTTCTTGCCTACAACTAGCTACCTGAACTACACTTAAAGTTGCTCAAACCTCTGCACAAGCTTATCTACAAACTAACCAAGGGATGCTCCCCTCTTATGACGGGCTAAAGGCTAAACGTCCTTGTCGTCGAGGATCTCGATTGAAGGCACCCCCGCATTTAGAGGGGTTTACTCCCAACCCTCCTACTCTATAATTGCCTGAACACCAACTCTTGTAAGCTCCTACATGGTAACTATAACCCTAGCCTAACCCCCTTAAATCAGAACACCACTAAGCGCCACCTAATTCGACCTCGAAGTCACCAATGGTACACCCATCAGGATATCACCACCACCTTATTGCATGACTTTAGGAAGCGTCTATTACCTCCTACCTTTCTTCTTCAACTCCTTAGAAGGGTGCCTTAAGGTTTCCCCCTCCGCCTTCGATGCGAGCTACTTCCTCTTCTCGACAGGCCTCAAAGCACTCTTGAGCTGCCTACTCTGCACAATAAGAAGCTTTACCTTTATCCTCTTCGTAACCATCTCCAAAGTTGTAAGAGAACCAACAAACTTATTAAGTAAATAAACTATAACAAAGATAATGTACTTACTAGGTTGAAAATGAGCAACTCGATGCCCCTTACTCTAACAACGAGACAACGTGGTGCAATAGATAACTAATCACCCCTCCTTAGCAAAACACATCAAATACCTTTCTCTACCCCAAACAATGGCGAGCCATACTTATACTTCTAGCAAATTGGCAAAGGGTTAAGCTTCTTCCAGCTTACCAGATTCAGCAACTTAATGCTAGTCATCACATACTCATCCCTTAAGTCGCTCAACTTCTTACCTCGAATAGGACATCTCCACTTGATTGGGAAATCAAGAGGCGTAAGAGTGTGAACACAATAAAAGCACTCCTTTTAACCTTCCACTTTTTTTTGGTGGTTTATCAAAGATGCTTAGTGCCTTGCTTGGGGTAGTAATATATACCTAACCGTCAACAACCCTCTCCACATGGAAGAAATCCTAAATAACTATATGATTAGCCTCTATAACTCCTGAATACACAACTCCTCAAACATAAGTAGCTGAATCCAAGCATTGGCAGTAAGACTTTCCCGGAGCAACCTTGAAGTACTAGAAGAACTCCAAAAAGGGGAGGTGAAGATCGAGCTTGAATAGTTTTGCATAAATACCAAATGATTGGTCGTCCCCTATATCATATGCTCATTGTCCAGCCACCACTAACCACTTAAGCACTTCCCCCACTACTTAGTTAACTAGCCTCAGTTTCTCCTCACTTGCTACATACGTAACACAAGCACATGTATGATCATTCATACTGGTAGTATACAACAACCTACCCTACCCTACCCTATCTTACCTACCCCCCAACTTTATCCTCCTTACCATTCGCAGGGTACACATAACAGAGCCATCACTATGTACACTCCCTCTTCTCTTCCCAAGACAATATCACCCCATCCTCTTCTCTTGCTACTGCCACCGTTTCAAAGGGAGTAGGGCTATCAACCTCTGCTTGGGACAAGCCCTCACAACCTTCATCTACATCCCTCAAAAGAGACAGATGGGAAGACTCACTTTGATTGTTGGTTGTGCTGTGGTCAACCATCGTGAGTAATTGATGAAGAAAGAAAGCACAAGAAAGACAGGAACTAACTCTCAAGTGGAAATTTTGGTAGAGTTTCCTCTAAGTAGACAAAGGAAAGTAAAAAATGTGGACTTGTACCCCCTTTTATATAGATAACTAAGGAGAGAAGGCGAACAATTTCTCCCACTCTCAAAGTACAAACTCGTAAAAGGACATGTGCTAAATCTAAGCCATCCACGTATCCCACTCCTTAAGCTAAAGGCCTCGATTGATCCTCATACACAGATCCATGACATAGCCTGACAACGGGTCACCTCACGCATGCAATCACTCTTCACAGATCATCAATGCGCTTTAAACTTCCTAAGGATCACCATCATGACCAATCGAGCAACCTACCAATCACATTAATTACATAGGAAGCTAGTATATGGGGAAATGGACCTAACTAGAACCACTGTCTGTTACAACACCAAACAACAAGATTAGCCGCTCTTTTCAGAGAATAAGCAGCCTAGCCTTAGCCTGGTCACTTTACACCAATTACTCTCCTCATGCCTCAACACCGAGGAGAGTGGGGGGACAATTGTTAACCCTAATTCTTGCCTTGACCAAGGCTTAATGCATGAAGCCCATCACAGGGGACATCCAAGTACATGCGAGCGAACAACAAGCTCATCCCTTACATTACGACCTACTTGCGAAGCCATGCAGTTACATCAAGGAAGGCACAAGCTATCGGCATGCCTATCCTCTATACTGTAACCCACTCGGCAAGCCATATGATACCCTACTCGAGTAAGTTGCCCCGACCGTCAAGATGATACACACCAATCATCTGGAATTAGCTCAAGCCCTAACTCACCCTCAATCAAGTAACAGTCGACCCCTTCCTTTAATGTCTCAACTAAACTTTTATCTTTAGTGCTTGCTTTTCACTGCAACTCATTAATTAAAGTCTGACATCCGTAGTATGACCAGCACACCCAATAACCTTTATAATTATCAGACCTTTAGGCTATAGGTTTGGTGGCCTAGCCAACTACTTGCAGTATAGCTCAATCTCTATAATGGAGTGCATTGTTTAACAACAACCAGTACAAACGAACCCCAGACCGCTATGTATTTAGGTAACTCGCATAAAAGGCATCAGGAACCGTAGAGTAAGGCAAAAGACTCTTCTCTCGCTCTCTTTCTCTTTCTCAAAATTCCCTTTCTTCCTTTTGCTTCCTTATTCACTCTTGATACACCATACACAACCTACACATTCGTAATGAACACTACCACTTAAGTCTTTAGTGTTTGTTCACTTTCTCTTGGTCCTCCTTTCTAACTTGAGTATCGGAGGGCCTTCATGGCTACACCTATTAGGGGCTTTTTTGCAAGGATCAAAGAGCAAGATATAAGGCCTATTCCACTCATCTCAATTGATTCAGCCTACAATCAACACCTTCGTTTTGATGCAACACTTTTAATTTGACTTATATGGAAGTCTTTAAAAAGATGGATAATGCAATCATGGTTCCATATTACCAGTTAAAGAGACTAATGTGATCATGGTTCTATATTACAAGTTAAAGAGACTAACAGCTCATTTAATTTGTGGTATCGAATAAGGAGGGAATGAATTGCAATTACTTGGGAATGGAATAAATGCATAATAAGTAGTGAATACTATTACGATGTTTTGTTGGGAGTAATTGAATTTGTATTACATTGTTTATTTTCACGTTATAAAATAGGGAATAAGACATGAATTAAAAGCAAATACCAATATTGCCCTAAGATTAAATAAATGAATTAAATTAATAAAATAGAAAGCAGATTTGGAAAGAAACTTCATCATCCTCTTATCTTTTTCACTGCAAAGGCATTGAACCCTAGCTCCAATTTGAGAAGACGACACCCAAGGGATATTTATAGAAGAAGAAATCAAGGACATCACGGCTCCAAAATCTATACAACAACATGTCCATTTGATGAATTAGGTATAAAGTTCAAACCTTCTTCTTCTCTTTCACTATTTAATCACGTCTGCACATATGGAGAATAGCAAATTGCTTGCTTGTGGAATAATACTTCCTTTCTATTGTAAGTTAGCAATCAATTATGAATGAGTCGCTATTTCAAGTAATGATGTTGCTGTTGGTTTGTTTCAGTTTTTCCTTTTTTTTTTTTTAAAAAAAAAAACAATCTTCATTGGGTTTAGAGAGGTGTTATGCTGTTCATTGCCACAATTGCTCTACTTGTCTTCATTGGATCAGTGTATAAATTAGAAGCCATGAAATGATCTTCATGAATATTGTAATAAGTTTATGAAAAAATTAGAAAGTTATTTTACGCTTGCATCCTTTGTAGATGGTTTGAATGCTCATAGATAAAACCCTCTTAATTAATTTTGAAATCTGATCCCTTTGCATTTCTAAGGTTTCCTTTCGTCAAAATGGGTTTGTTTTCAATAGTGTGAATTGTGAAGTTTGAACTTTTTTGCATATTTGGCTATTTGTGTTAAGGACATTAAAGTTGACTTGTCTAATCGATTATTTAAGGCAGAAGACCCTGGTAATTGGCTTTACTACATTGATTTGCACTGGATTTCTACTGTATAGTTAATATAGTTAGTAATTACTAATGTATCATGTTCTTTTTTGATTATTTAATAACTTTTGGTATAATGTTTTACAAGTTAGCACTCTATTCAAAATGGTCATAAATTTGTCATGTTGTACCAAATATTTATGGCTTGTTATGTCTTGATTGTGTATGCTGTGTAGGCTTCTACAAATGTCTTCAATAGCAAGATCATTGTTTTGATTGACAAAACCTAAAGTAGGAAATCTATTTCATCTTTACTATGGCTACAAGCAGACTTTGATCTAGGAACTTAGGTTGAAAACTATGACTTTGAAGAGAAAACCGGTATAGTTGGAAGCTTTGGCTTCAATCATTATCGTTTGAGCTTGTTATTGCTTAACTTCCTATACAGTGGTAAAGTGTCCCTCATGAGTCCAGACATAGCTCAACTTGCTTTCATAATCTTGTATTAATTTAACATTCCCTTGTTCTATGTAAACACTTAGACATGACACTATAAGCAATTACATTGAGTTGGCTGTTTCATATCACCATCAGACTATGTACCAATTTCTTACTATAATACAGCAACCTCATGATGTATGAAAAGACAATGTTCTTATGCTCTGAATCTAGTTGCCTTCATATTAACAACATTGCTTCTTCTTCTTTTTTTCCTTATTTAATAGTTCAGTATAAGCTCAACTTCCAAAGCAATTGTATATGCTACCATCTTTGCTTGTTACGTGCCTTCACTATCCTTCAAATTGGATCTAAGAAACTTGATAAAGCACTGATTGATATAATACTCCACTGCAAAACCACACAACTACTTGTATTAGAAAACAACACGCTTAACAGTAGAAGCATGAATAATGCTTTAAGAACATAAGCTTACTAATCTATGCGGTATTGAAAAATCAAACTCCTTGTTGCTTTTTAGAAGTAATCTGTAATGACAAGGCTATGAACTGCTTTCATTTTATTTTATTTTTTTGGTTCTTTTAACCTAACATGTTGCATTGCTCAAAATTTCTTAGCTCCTCATGTGATAGGTGATATGTTCCATAGACAAATGTAAAGTCGTAAACATGTAGATTCATTCACATATGAACTTCGCCTTTTTTTTTTTAGTGATAATGGAATTTCAATGAATTTTGCTGTCTTACAAGAAATTCCTTGAGAGTGTCTTCTACCTTGATTTCATATTCTCTCTACATATTGCCAATTTCTAGCTTAACTAGTGTTTTATTTTTTGTAAAGCACAAAGTGCCAAATCTATCTTTGGATGAAATGAAACCAATGTACTCTATTAAAGGTCTATTTGCTAATCATTTGCAAAGGAACCACTTTAGTTCCATTTCAGCTTTATTACCTTTTAAGTAGAACAAGTAATTTATTGAACCAATTAAACAACATTATGATATTGGTTGTTGTGTAAGTAGCAATGCTGGCTTATAGGTATATATATTTGTATGTCTCTCCTTGCACTTGTAGGTCTTTGACTGTCTACGCATCTTATATGTATGTGAGCCCATAGTTCCTTTTATATGTAACTGGATGTTGATTAAGACCTTATAGATGCTTTGCAAGGTTTGTTTCTTATATGCAAGACCTCAAGGGCTAATTCTTTGTTGCAATATCATGTTATGTAATCCTTACGGTATTGATTACACATTTGACAAACAAATCAAAGATGTTAAACGATAAAACATTTTCTTCCTTTAGCCAACCCCAACTACCCTGATTCTATAAAAAATATTTTTCACAAAGCAAGCATATCACAAAACCACCACCATCTTCAATTATCAGAATATCCGACACCACATGCATTAATTATAAGATAAATTAAATAAATCAAATTGCAAGTATTTACATGTTCCTTACAATTCTTTATATGTAACTAGACAACACTTTCTTCAGGAATGACTAATCTATTTTGCTATTTATTGTCAATACGATAGCATGTTCAGTGTATTAGATTCATCATCTTTTGTGAATTTGAAAGAGAAGACGGCAATTCGTTATTATGGGAAACATTTAGTAATCGTATCATCTTGGCAATAGGAAATGTTTGGAAGAAGGTTTTGTGGGTGCTCACAATATTAGGTATGGTGATTACATAATTAGATTATGACCTTTTTTCATGTGTTGCCTTACAAAAAAAAAAAAAAGAAAAGAAAAAACAAGAAGAAGAAGATTAACATCTATTACAATGTGTAAGATAGAGGTACTTGCAAGTTCTTTGAATGGGTAAATCCTCCAACATGTAGATGTGGATTGAGCTTCGAAAAGAAGGTCTTACAAAGATGTGAGTAGTTTGAACAACAATTGGAGATCGAGTGAACTAAACACACTGAAGCGATAACAAAGCTTCAGCAATAGTTGAATTTGTCACATGTAAGGGAACAAGAGCTACACTCAATGTGCAAATGACTTAAAAGTAAGGATATGAAATTAGGAGCAATTTTGTATGTAATATGGATGGTTGTGTTTGCAGTGCTTATAAGTTATACTATCAGTCGCACAATAACCATGTCTTGGACACCATACCGATGCTTGGCATGATGAAATTGTAGATTAGTGTTAAAACCACATATATCCTGTTGATAGTGGTTAAGTACTTTAATGTAATGACCGATAAGCTTGAAGTAAATTTATGCTTAAGTAATGTTTTATTGGTTTTTAGGGAGAAGAACTTCTCCTTAAACGAGAAGGGACTCTATTTATGCACATTTTTGTATGTTGATTGTTAGACAATTTTTTACCAATTTTTTAGGGTTTTAGCATATTGGCTATAAAACCCCTTTATCCAATGTTTTCTATGATAATTCTTAAATTTTATTAGTTATCTTGTTTCTTTTTTAAATAAATTGCATGCTTAGACAATTTTTAACCAAGTTCTTGACAATTTGCACACTAACTTTCTAGTTAATGTCCAAATTCTATGTCTTTTCATTATGCTTAATAGCATGTTTAACAACATTTTCTATGTTGATATTGCACAAAAATCCTATAGGAAGATTATAGCATGAATCTTGCAATATAGATTAAGTAAGGAAATGGCTTCAATTAATCTTGCAAAAAACGACTTTATGCACAGATCTTCATTTAATGATATCTTATAATCTACTATCTAGCCCTGACTAGAATCCTTGTCTAAAGTTGTAGTGGTGCTGCCTTCAGCGATCTCACTTTTACATAAGGGGCACAACATATTGATTTTCAACCATTTATCTATGCACTCAACGTAGAAAACATGACAACAGGGAAGTTCCTTTAGCTCCTCCTCATCTACATATTTTGCCAGGAAAATACAACAAACTTAGAGGAGAAAATAGAAAATGTGCTTATCAATACATTATCCATCTAAAAAGCAATAGATTTTAAATTTTTCAACATAATCAAATTATTTTTTCTCTTTTTCTATCAATAGCTTCATCATTTTTTTCATATAAGACAAGGACATAAACTCCTATCTTGAACAAAAGTATCAAAACCAAATTGCATGACTAGCACTGCCTTGTTATGATGAAATTAAACTAATTGGCTTAAGCAAGATAATTCGTTTTTCAATTTGTCACCCAAATTCAAATAAAATATGGGTGTAGCTCATAAGAATTGGTATCTTTGTGATATGTGGCAGCAACTGTAACCCAAATTGCAACACTATTCCTGAACGAAAACTTGCATACAAACTAAAGCAAGATGTTGTAAATTCATTAGAATTGGAACAACAATCCACTTGTGGTTCCATGCACAATTGAATTCTCATATATGCCTATATGAGCCAAGTGAACTTTAAATTGCATTTTTGTTGTTTCTTTGCTTCAGTAGTTGGCACCATTAAAATAATAGATCACCTATAGATTTGGCAAATGAAACAAATTGTAACCAGCAAATATATCCAGACCTTAACTTAACACCCACTGATGAATAACATCCTTACAAAAAATAGTGAGTAAACACCAGCTTAAGTTAACATCCATATGGTGATGTTCACCTACAATAACATATACTGACTATACCTTATAACCATGTAAATTGTCAACTAACCAAAAAAGGCCATCTACTTGGTTTCAAATTTTAATCAAGTCTCATTCAACAGCACTCTAACAAAAGGAAGACGATGCTCAAGTGGGAGATCATGTAAGACAGCGACATCGTCATGAATCCTAGATATCTTAGCTAGTGCTTAATACACCTTTATTTAGGATAACACTTCTATTCCTAGAAGGAGCAGTGCCAGCTCATGTAAGTCTATCATTGCCTTGTTTGACAATAGGTGCTCGACTGCATTGTCTGTGGTGTGCTTCATTTCCTACAAATGTGTTTGAACTTCTCTATAGGTAGATGTCAGTTCAGATATCATTTCACCACTAATCGTACCTCTCTTCTACTTACCTTTCGATTGAATTGCACTATGACGAACCGATATCTCCTCTACATCCTTATCACTTTGAAACTCCTCATTAATGTCCTGTGACTATCCTTCCTCTTTCTATTGCTCTTATTGTTACTTTTCTTCAAAATCTAGTTCCTTAAGTACATCATCGGTTGTTTGTACATCTTGGCCAGTTGCACAATCCTTTGCGTAGGCTATAGACAAGTCATGAAGAAAAGGAAAACTTTTGTTCATGAATTAGGTAGCCTCTTTGTGTATCTACATAGAGATTGATAAAAAAAAGGTCACAGCATACAATTTGTATGCTGTGACCTTTTTCAATGTACAAACATGTGACTCTATGTTTGGTTTTGGCTTCATACCATTGTTTGGAATCTTCTTGTCTAGCATTTTCTTCGGCTTAGGTAGATATCTACTTTTAAAATCGATGTCAGCATTGTAGGTGCCCCTAGCGTGTAACTCTACCATGCATTGGATTAATGTACAATCCTCGGAATATTTCCACTTCCTCTTAACTTGCTTAACATTCTACTGTAAAGACTAGCCATTCTGCTATGAAGACTAAACTTCTTCCATAGTCATCACTCCTTTGTTACATAATGGGAAAAACATTCGTGAAGAGTAGAAAAAACAAATTATATAGTACGTAATGTAGCTTTAACATAACATACTGCATGTCAAACCCAAATCCATAGTACAAACAATAACAAAATAATATAAAACATATGATTGATCCAGTATAAGAAGTGACAAATGAAGTTCTAACCAAGTAACATACTAAAGCATTACAACACTATAATCCAATGTTCGATTGTGATATGTCACCTATGTGTTGGTTTACTTCTACTTCAATCAGCAAACATATGAGTGGCTAGTTCCTGTCTCCAATTAGCCTGTTGTTTACTAATCTCGGATGTCATTACGACATCCTCAATTGAATGGGCAATGTTTTCCTCCACATCATTAACATGATCTTCTAATGGGTTGGCAAACATTTCATTCCTAATGAAGTTGTGCAACAAGCAACATGTAAGTATGATGTGATTGTAGATTCAAACTAGATAAAACGAAGGGCTCCTAAGTATGCTCCACCTCATCTTCAACAATCCAAAGCATAACTTAATAACATTACAAGCAAATGTATGCCTAAAGTTAAATAATTCCTCCGAAGTTCTTGGTTAGTGTCCCTGATGCCATTCATTTAAGTGGTATCTCTAACCCCTGAAGGGTGTGAGGAAACCCTTAAAATTAGGATAGCTTACATCGATTAGGTAATAGAAACCTGCACCAAAGGGAATTCACTTAGGTCATCTTTCAAATCAGAAAGGAATTAAATTAAACAGATAAGAAAGAATACATACACATATCAAGCATACCTTACGGAATTTTTAGACCATTTCTCCTAGTCTTTGCATTACGTAGCACTCTGTTATCCACGATCGAACCCTCCCAATTAGGCAAAACATAAACGAAATGCATGCTTGGTGTGTAAACACCTAGAACATTAGTAGTAATCTCATTTTTTCTGGTCCTATATCTCGGTTTACCTTTCAATGGAACTCCAATTGTGATGTGAGTTCTATTTAATGCACCTAGACAATTTTACACAAAAGTACAAAGTGAGTACCAACCTAAACTTCAAAGTAGTATTACTTTAAGGTATTACTTTATCATTAGAAATACATGTTTTTATACCTTGAAATATTTCCAGTGATCGTCAGTATAGTTATCTAAAATGGGTTCCGTCTTCTTCAAAAGATGGTTGCTAAGATGTTGAGTAACCTTTAGAACATTGTGGAAATACTTATTAACTATTGCTCCAGATCTCTTGAAATTATGTTTAACTACCCTATTCTTCACATGATGTGCAAGAATGTGCAAGAATATGTAAGAACATCGGAACTTACTCATCAACCAACATGTTTCTCAATGCCTTCAATCCCCTATACTCTCTAACATTTGACAAAGTTTATAGAATGCATTCTTACCCACTCTCAACTGTTCGATACAAGTGACTTCATCATTCTGAACAAGTCTTCTAATGTAGTTTCTACATTGGTAGAAATTTAACTTATACAATCGCACTAATGGTCAATAAGCATGAAGGATCAATGAATGTAGCATAGACAACAAACCACATGTAAGATTGGCATATTATGCCCACAAAACTAGTAGCAGGCAAGCAAATTTCTTTCTTTTCTATAATTCCAATCCATACAACTTCAACCAATCTATCATTGTAGAAAGGCTAAAATAATCTTCATCTCCATAACCACAACTATTAAAATAAACAAATGAGGACATGCATCTTCATATTCTTACCATAAGCAACTTGATAGAAGTGAAGCTATTACTCTTGTTAAATAGAATTAATATAACAAAAACATTTGATCATCGATAAGGTGAAAAAGGGAAAAAAAAAATGCTTCCTTAGTTTTTGGAATAAGAGAGATTAATAAATAATAAGGTGAAAAAGGGAAAAAAAATGCTTCCTTAGTTTTTGGAATAAGAGAGATTAATAAAAATTATTTATTAATCTCCCAAAAAAAAGGCTAAGGACAAGGATCACTTGCACTACCATTTATGGTTAATAAATATTTTAATAGCTCATCTTTTATTGATTATACTTTCAATTTATAATCAAAGAGCATTTATAACAAAATATATTTAGAGATGACCAATGTAGGAAATTTGACGATAAAAAAGTTCAACAAAATATTGCATTATGCAATTTAAACTATTTAGTGTAAATTTTAACATATAAAAGTTTGATTATTATATCAGTATAATATTTTATAACATCAAATTTCAAAAGTATTAAAATGGAAACTTTATTGATTTTCAAACTGATAATAGTTATAATTTCATTAATTGATCTAGATTTGAGAAGCAAATGGCCATCATCATCAACCAACTTTTAAGACTTGTAGCTATAATTTGATTTTACTTAAAACACAAATTTTATCAAAGGACCTCATTCCAAATCAAACATGACATACGACATTATTCATAGAAATACGAGCAAAATTGTAACTTTGTTCACAATAGAGAATATATTTACCCCTTTCTTGCAATTATCTGTCTCAAATAGTAATTGCAAATCTATTTAGAATCAAGTTTAGTAAATTTAAGTCCATACACCCATCTCCCCATTGTATAAACAACATAAAGAAAACACCACCTTCCATTGGTACGCTTTCTACATGCTTAGATATTTAATAGTTCTATTTATGTTATATATTTTTATTTGAACCGACAATGACAAATCAACAATGGAAAATCTTAATTTGGATATAGATTAAACAATGATATTTGTTACATTCCTAAGACTAAACACTTTATATGGAAGGCTTGCCTCAATATTTTACCTTCTAGGGAGAATTTGTTCAAAAGGAAAGTTGCCATCTTAGTGCTTGTAAGTTATGCAATACCATTGAAAGTGTGCAACACATTTTACTCTATTGTGAGTAGAGAAAAGCTATCCAGTTTGGGTGTGTGGGATTACCTATAATTTTGACTCTTGTCACTTCTTTAGATAGATGGATTAGTTATATTCTATCCTTTAATAATAGTAGCGACAACAAGATGCTTTGGGCTAACATTTCAAGATAGAAAATATATCTCTATGAAAATGATTGCTTATAAGATGGAGAGTGAAACATTTGATATTATCATCTATTGGTGCTTGTAAGAAAAACAATATATACAATTCCATATCATATATGGGTCTTTGAAAGATCTGTATTTGAGTCTTATGAAAATTGACTTCTATTTTTTTTCTTGATAATTTTACTGGAAAGGAAGAGGCCTCCAGTTTTTGTTTTGGCTGACTTATGGATGTGAATGTCCATAAGATTCTCAATTCATTGATTACTTTAGTAGAGCAATATATTCATTAAATAGGAATAGTTAATAGAACTCGATCTTTGATCACCTTCTCTTCATTAAAGTAACTAAGTTCGTACACACAGCATCTTCTTCAACATTGCCTTAAAGTGTAATACACCAAAACAATACAATAAACATCAGTAATCGGCGCAAAGCTCAAAACATCCCTTTAAAGAAAAATCGAATATGAATACATGTCAAATCGAAATTCCTATTTCACCATCTGTTCAATACATATACTCAATCACAAATAGAAATCTTAACATAAAGTTACAAACCACATAACAAAATCCCCATTACAAAGGACTACATATCACATACTGCACAAACGTTTGAACTTTGTTAAAAGCAAGAACAAGAATAGGACAAGACATAAGCATACCTTAATCAAAGGGCAGATTCATTTTGTGATATGCAACAGAGGTATGCAGATGTGGATCTTGTTCTTCCATAGAAGCTAACGCACGAAGGAGTTGAGATAGGTAACATTCTTCAAGCATTCAAATGGGTTCTTCCATAGAGATCGATTTCATTCTACCTTCAATTTAGGCTTCCGTGGCCATCGTTAATGTAAAAAGGGGGTCTAACTCAATCTTAGATATGGATTGTGTTTTGTCAAGCAAGGGTTATTATTGTCATTTTGATAATTATGTGGGGGTAGTGAAGGAAATAAAAATAGACAACAATTGCTTAATTGGTATGTAGCGTTTTCAGGTGGGAATGGGAATTCCACAATTTGCTGTAATAGGATTTTTGTCGATTACTAATTTATTGTAGCACTAGTCAACCAAACTGGTACTAGAGGCCTTATATGGGATGAAGAGGGAATAGAGAATCTATTCCTCCCAACTGAACATGGTGTAAGAGTGATTTGAATTGGAGATATAATCCTTGGAGCTACTAAAAAGAGCAAAGGACTAAGCATTTATGGTGCAAGGGATGCCATATGAATGGCTAAGAAACTGCATGCGAATAGTAAAGGGAATTGAAGCACCATCCAATGTCACAAGCGATGCAGCTTTATGGATGAACACATAAAGGTCAACAATTACACGAAGATGGGTCTTAATTGCAAGATGGCTAGAAGGCTAAGTGAAAGTAGAAGGTAAGCTAAAAGTCGTACATCAATGAATAGATATTATGCATAACTCACCCTGCACAAATATAAAAACCTCATTGATATTATGCATAACTAAGTTCTTAAGGTCTTTTGCCATTAGCTCTTACTTAAGGAACTAGATAAGAGTACTTGCTCAAACCTAGGTTAGCTAAGCATAAAAAAAAGTAGAGGAAGAAGATGACAAGAAAAGGAATATTCATTAGATGATGATCCTCTACGGCTAGTGTATACAATGACTATTTATAGTTTCCTTTTAAGGCAACATCTTAGGTTAGTGTTGTCAACCTTGGATTTTCGGTTTGCTATTTTAATTTTATTTCTTATTTTCTGATTAATACTAAACCCTAACCCATTTAGTATTAATCCTCAACTAGAGAAATTGGGAAATTCCGGTTCTTTAAAAAAGCTTTTGGAGTCACCACCCGATCACAGTCGAGAAAAAATAGAAATCATAATTAATTGGATAGATTGACTATAATTTGGCTACCAGTTTTTTATTTCAATTTGATAAAAAAAAAACTAGAGGATTCTGAATTTGGGGGCTAACCTATTAAACCCTAACGTGTACCACTATCTATTTTCCAAAATTAGACTTATTCATCAAAATTGTCCCTTTTTTATATTTTTAAGAAAAAAAAAACTAAGTTTTTACATATTTTAACGTGCCTCAAAGGTGCCTATATATTTATTAGGTAGGATTAGACGACCATAGTTATTTCCAAAAACTTCAGCGAGTTAGTTCTTTTTTATAAAAAATAATCGGTTAGATTTATATTTTTATTAACTGTTTTATTTTTATTAAGAAAAATCTCTAGAAGCCTAATTTTTATTCCCAATTTAAAAAAAAAAAACTAAAAACCTAATTTTTGAAAATTCCCAAATTAAGATTTTTATTTTAAAAAAACAATTAGGTGATAAATTTTTTACTTAAAAAAAAAACCCTGAAGACCTAAAAATGCAATTTTTATGAATTATGCAATATTCTATATAATAAATTTTTTATATAAAAAAATGCCTAAACTATGAAAAAAAAAAACCTAACAATACAAAAAATATCTAAATTATGAAAAAGATGTCTAACTATACGAAAGATATCTAAATCATAACAAAAAAAATGTCTAAACCATAGAAAAAGGCTTAACCAAAAGATACCTAACTATACAAAAGATATCTAAATTATAGAGAAGATGTCTAAACCATAGAAAAGAAGTCGAAACCATGGAAAAGAAGCCCAAACTATGAAAAAGAAATCTAAATTATAGAAAAAAATCCCAAACTATAAAAAAGATATATAACCATAAAAAAATGTCCAACTAAGAAAATATGTTAATTAAAGATTTTTTTTTAATTTTGTGAAAATCTAAATAAGTGACAAAATGATTTTTTTATTTAGAAAACCCTAACATGCCTAATGCAACTTTTCTAAATTAATATAAAATGCAAAGGATGAGATTTTGTAAAATATGAAATTTTATAAAAATGCCATTTTGAAAATATGAAATCTAAAAAAAATTAACTAAAATTTAACCTAACACATGTTCACTAAATACTAACACTATAACTAACTAGTAACAAATAAAGACGCAATGAAAATAAAGAATTAGTATAAGTCTTAAAAATAACTGCACATAAAAATAGTGAAATAAATAAAAAAATTGCACTAAGTGAAATAAAAAATAAAGAAATAAAACAAACTATAGATAATAATTAAAAACCACTATTATGTACCTGCAAAGCAAAGCACACAAAGTTAACGAAAAGGAACGGATCGGATCGGATCGGATCCTGAGTCCTATCGTACGCACAATTGTGGAATTAGTCTGAAGAGTAGGTTAGAGCGTGTTTTTAGCAAATGTGTCATTGAATCCTTGACTTGCGCCACATAACCTCTATTTATAAGACTTGAAAACAAATATTTTGGAACAAATCAAATCTAAATTGATAAAGATCCAAAATTTATTCAAATCTTATAAATTTTGATTTTATTAAATTTAACGCCATCGTATCAAATTTGCTTTTTTTTTTCAACAACTATTTAATCAAGATTCTATCTAATTAATCCTTTTGAATCTTTTTTCTTTTTTAGTTTTTTTTCTCCTTTACTGAAAATTTACTAATTTTTGTCTTTTTATCATTTTTCAAATTTTTTTATTATTTTCTAAATTAGGACCTTAAAAACAAAGATTAGAATAATAAGGAGACAAAAATAGGGTGTTTGCAAGTATAATTGCAAAAAGAGTAAAACACCAAAAGTAGAATGTATACAAAGCTACTTGGGCAATCAGATAGGTTGTCATGCTTTTAACATCCATACATTGTACGAAAAGGTAGCAGTACATGTCAATCTATAACTAGCAATTCCTAATGTTGAGATTTGGCCTCAAGTTAAAGGGATGTTGAAGGTTGAGTTAGTGAACATGTTGAAGGTTGGTGAACTAGATGGGAGATTTGAAGACATGCTTAAGCTGCTAGTGGGGTTAGCCAAGCTGTCTCTCTACTTTTATGCTTATCCTAAATGATTTGGTAATCTATCAAGCTAGCCTTAGGATAAGTCAGGAGGTAGACAATCTTCCTTTACCTAAGTGATGGTTAGATACTAGTGGGAGCCTTGGTAATTGTTAGGTTAGCTTTGCGAAGGAGTTCGGCATCCTCTTCCATCATTTACTGTAAGAGAGCTAATTAAACCAAGGTAATCAGTCTACGTATTTAGGATCAAGTGATGGGTTCATGATTCCTATTATTACCTTTGAGTTGTTTGAGATTTACGATTAAATATGGATTAGATTTGCTTTGCTTTTCTTTAAGGATGTATAAACTTAGGTCAATGACATTCGAGGAGTTAAACACTCCATACCCATCATGTAAGTCTACCTTCTAGGCATTTTGGTTGATCTTCTTAATATCTTGGAATGGTTCATTTATCCTAGGTGATAATTTGTTCTTCCTCAAACTTGAGAACCTATCCTTACTTAAGTAGATCTACACTAGGTTGCTGGACTTGAACTCCTTAACCTTTCTTTCTTAGCCTTTTTTTTTTTTTTTTCAAACTTAGAGGTAGCTTAGGTTGGGTGCTTAATCACCTTCTAGTGCATAGTTCCCAAGGCCTCAGATCGGTCTACAACAGTATGGTCTTCTTAGTGGTTTAGAAATGGTGCTTAGTCAAAGGGAAGATTAGGGTTGAAACCATGCTTGATTTCAAATAGGGATTTGCTTGTCATACTATGTACTTATTTGTTTTAGGTAAATTCCACCACAAGTAGACACTATCCCAGTCCACCAAGTTCCTTCTTACTATAACTCAGACTAAGGAGCCTAGCGTTTGGTTGATGACTTCGGTTTGACCATCCATGTGAGGGTAAGATGAAATGTTGAATGGAAGTTTGGTTCTAAAGTGCCTCTACAGGGTCTTCCAAAAATGGCTTAAGAATTTTGGGTCCCCATTAGATATTGTTATCTTCAATACACTGTACAACTTGATAATTTCCTATAAAAAAAGAGAAGAGATACCTAAACCGTCATTAGTCTTATTACAAGGCATAACCAAACTTGTCCACGACTACCATAGTTAAGTCCTTCCAACGGAACATTCTTGACAAACTAAGGTTAGATTCCATACTTAGCTCGGACTATAGCTTGGTTAGGATAGGCAATGGTAGGTATTGGCCATGTAAATGCTCAGTTAGGATCTAAGCCCTCTTACATGAAAAACATCTCTCATCTAATCATTCTTAACAAGAAGAACCTAGATTTAGCTGCTCATAAGTTCGCTTCTTACTAAAATGGTTGGACAAACCTCCATTATGTGCTTTACACACTAATAACTTATGTACAGAATAGGTCAATATACATAACTTCCTTTTATGAAATAAGTGTTCATCCTCAATGGAGTAATCATCAACAGCTCATCCATCACAACACGTTGCGATAATTGGACTAAAGTGAGGGTCTTGGGCATACAAGTCTTGAATGATAGAGAAACTGAGTAACTTAGTTTGTAGGTTGATCAGTGTTGCCTAGATAAAGCATCAATGACCACATTGGTCTTAGCTTTCTTGTATTTTACTACGTAAGCAAACCCTTCCATGAACTCAATCAACTTAGCATATCTTTTAGACAAGTTTGGCTAGTTCTTCAAGTACTTCTATGATTCATGGTCAATATAGATGATGAATTCTCTAGCCAACAAGTAGTGTTGATGCATAGTCAAAGCTCGAATCAAGGAGTAGAACTCCTTATTGTAGATCGAATAGTTAAACGCAACTCTCCTAAGTTTCTTACTGAAGTAGGCAATGGGTTGACTCTCTTACATTAAGATGGTACTTACACCAACACCATATGTGTGTACTCTACCTTAAAGACTTTCTTAAAGTCCAGGAGAGAAAGTACTAAGGCAAAAGTTAGGTTTCCCTTTGCCTCCTCAAAACTCCTTTATTCTTTCTCTCCCTACTTAAACTCTACGTGCTTTTTAGATAGCTTAGTCAAAGGAGCCATAATGGTATTAAAGTTCTTAATGAAGTGGTGATAAGACGAAGCCAATTCATGCAAGCTTTGGACTTCCAAAATAGGTTAGCATTGGCCATTATGTAATAGCTCAAATTTTCTCTTCATCAACTCGTAACCATCTCTACTCACAACCAACCCTAGGAGGATTACATCAAGTTGACAAAAGTAGTACTTCTTTCAATTCCTATATAGTTATTTAGCTTGAAGCATTGACAAAACAGCTTAAAGATGCTCACAATGCTTTTTCAGGTCAAGACTGTATACTAATATGTCATGAAAGTAGATTACTATAAACTTTCTAATCAACTTATGAAGCATATGATTTATTAGTCTCATAAACGTACTTAGAGCATTGGATAGACTGAAGGGCATCACTAGCCACTCATATAAACTATGTCTAGTCTTGAATGTAGTTTTCTACTCTTGTCCTTATCACATTCGGATCTAATGGGATCTCGACTTCAAATCTATCTTTGAAAATACTTTAACCTCATGCAATTCATCCAACGTATCATATAATAGTAGGATTGGATATTTACACTTGATAGTAATTTTGTTGATAACTTGGCTATCATACATTCTCGATGATTTGTCCTTCTTAGGCACTTATAGGGTAGGCACTGCACACAGACTTAGGGATTCTCAAGCATAGCTATGCTTAATCAACTTGTTGACATACCTTTTGATAAGAATCAAACCACTAGACCCCTAACTCCAACCTGAACCTGAAGGCTGGAAAGTATGACCAAGCAAATTCTTTCCTTATGACCTACTATTGAGGAGTTTGAGCTATTGCAATCTATTGATTGATGCCTTGGCTGAACTGAACCCTCTCATACTTATCATTTATCTTTAGCTGCCGACTAAAGATATACTTGAGCAACAGCTCAGCAAATCCAACCACCTAAGCCAACCTGAATCCAAGCCTTACCAAATGTACTCGAGCTGAATTTACTTTTGAAGAATTATTTGCTTAACCCGGTACAGTCGACTTACTACCTCTACTTAGCACCTCGGCTTGGTAAATACCAAACTGATCGTATAGAATTATCTTTTCTGCTAGAAAGTCGTCTATCTACAGAGAGCCACATGTTTGAGCAACCATATGATAGAATCCCCCATACAAGATACTTATTTTGTTGTATTTTCAATTGTACCCTTATTACTCCTTATACATTACTTCTTTTAAATACTACCCTTTTTAGTCTTTTCCATTTTAGGTAGGTTGCCCTAGCTTTTGGGGTATATATACCTACCGTACATGTAGTCACAATCATTTTACATCAGAATATTAAATATACGCTCTATGAACATTGCTTTCGTAAACTTGTTTGCTTACTTTACTCTTATTCTAACCCTTAAACAAAACTAGGTGGCGAGTAATCTCATTAGACCATCTCGTGTGTCATATCAAGTTATGTTATGAGTCCTTAGAAGTTTCTTGGTAGATCATATTCTTGGAGCTGTTTGTGGGTTTACTTATTTTACTTTTTACTATTTTTGTGTGATTCCCATCACTTTCTTCAAGGTTTTTGTGAGCTTGGACCTATCCCCATGACTAACCTTATCTGTCCTTGGCTCCAACTCATATCATCTTAGTATCAGAGCAGAGGTTTTGTTTTGGTAAGTTGTACTTAAGTTTTTGTAAGTTGTACTTAAGTTTTTGTGAGGTAGTATGTGCTATGATAGTGTGTTGAAGTTATGTAAAGATTTACTGAAGTGTTCAAGTAAGTAAAGGAGTGTAGTAGTTTGTTATCGTGTATACTCTATTTTGCCTTATTTCGAATATATGAAAACAAAGTAAGTTTCAGTTGGGTTGTTGTTCTTAGAAGTAGCTATTGTGTTTGTGATATATTGAACTATCGCGTAAAGAAGTGCTTAAGTGTATGTTTATGTTGTTGGCGTAAAGAACCGCATCTATTGTTTCTTGGATTTTGAGTTATGTTATTGAGTTTTTTTTGAGAAAATGATAGACCCAAGTGTTAATGCTAGTATTGAGGATGACAATAATGGTATTGTCTACCATAGCCAATAACCCTAGGGTACCTTTAGAAGTACAGATGAACGACTAGATGAAATGGCTAACCTCATAGCCAATGTAAGCCCCAAAGTTCAGCCAAGTAACCGTAAGATTGAACTTAGAACCCAAGGTTTAGGGCGATCGGCTAAAGGATCCGATCACACCCAAATTATAAACTATTGAGAGAAATATTAGTAAAAATGACCCCGTAAACTTAAATTTAAGAAAATAAATAGTAAAATAAGAGACTATAAAATTTTCAAATTTTAAGCATAATAACTGTTAATTATCGAAAAGGCGAAAAGTGTAATATAATAACTAATAAATTAGTAGAGATAGATTATATGTATACTAAAAATTTTAGAATGACCAAAATAATATTTAGGAATGTTCACGTGCACCCTACATGTATTTATGTGTAGATAAAAATACGCGTAATTACTAAAATTAGCTGAAAACTAAGTAAATAATTAAAGAAAAATACAAAATACAAAATAATTATAAAAAAATCAGAAGAGGATAACTGTAACAAGATAAGGTCGTGACAGAAAAAGAAAAAAAATAACCAATAGGAATTTGACAAACAAAAAGCCTAAAATCATGGAATTGGGGTAAAATCCCATCAAATTAATGCACATTAAATTCTACAATTGTCTATAAATAGGAAAAAAAATTTACAGAGTACATTTGGACAGATACAAATCAGAGAAAATTAGAGAGAGTTGAAAATTCGAGAGAAAATCCAGAAAATAAAAAAAATAAGAAAAACTGTGCAGTTAAGGATTTTAGAAGGAACCCACACCAAAAGAGGAGCTGGGAGTGGACGGCCACCACCACCACACGGTGGTGGCAGCGCCCAAGCCGGTCGACAAGGCCATGGCGGCCCGCGGTGGCCGGAGCCACCTGAACCGGTGAGTCCAAATTCTAGCCCGATTCTTGTATAATTTTGTAAAATTAGTTATTTTGCCCAGAAAATTATGAAACTTGTTATTCTGAGGTTTTATTGTATGTAGATTTAGGGAAAAATGTTGATTTAGTTTAATTATGTCTGGAAATATAGGGTCCTTAACAAATTGTTCAAAACCGAGCATGATTAAACCGGAAATTAAATAGGCTTAGGGATATATTTTGGGGCTCAAAATTTTTCTGTAGGATTCTCATATGATGTAAAACAATGCTATGAAGCCATTTTTTTTAAATTAATTTTCGAAAATTTTAAGTTAATTTTTAGCCCTAAAATGATGGTAAAATTGAGTGATTTAGGATTAATTAGGTGATTAGGATGTTAATTACTGATTTGGATCTTAATTAGATGTCTAAGGAAGTTAATCTCTGTAGTGGAACCCTAATCCTAGCCTTTGGGTACTAAGTATGGTTAATTAGGAAATTAGGTAAGTAATATAATAAATTAGTAATATGTGAAAAATGTAAATTAATAAATCTAAAAAAATAAGGTTATTTAGATAATTTTATAATAGAAATCAGAAAAATAATAAATCTGAAATGACTTTTAATTTTTAAGTAAATATCTAAAAATGTAAGATTTTTACACATCGAGAATAAATCCGATACCTCAATTAGGGTTAGCGGGTACTGAATAACTTAAAATACTAAATTAAGATCCACTAGGATATTTGAATACTCGAGCTTAATGTGATTAATTTCACATTGGGATTCGAGCATGTTTAGGATTTAGAAATCGAACTAAAATCTAATTTAGAAATTGATACGGAAACCGAAACCGAACCCGAACCCAACCCCAAACCTAGAATAATTGTAAAAGACTTAATACCTAAATAGTTAGGCATATTAAACCTTAAACAAAACATAACAATAAGCGCTATATGATAAAATGAACTTATAATATTTATATGAAAAGCTGAAACCACGTTCGTGTTATAGGGATGATCGGCGATGGCCTGAGCAAATCGGACCTCGAGTGAGTGAGCGAGGAGTCGAGGTAAGTTGGGATTAATACGATGCTGTATTTTGGAGGCTTAAGATTATGCTTGGTTGTGCTTGTTAGATAGTTGAATGTGTGCATGTGCTTGATTATGGGTGATGCTATGGTTCTGTTTGTTGCTCTGGCAAATATTGTATGAATTGTATGTAATGATTGATCACCCTAAACTGGACTTAATCAAATATACGACCTGTAATCATAATCGAACATGCATGGCAACCCGTTAGGGGATTTAGGACTCTCCGGCCAAATATCGACCCCTTCGGAAGGGATAGCGCAGGATTGCAAAATGGTCCCTTCTTCATCCTTAGTCGAACTAAGTGACAGGAGAGGAGGTCACGGCGAGGGTGAAGTCAATGGTTCGAAGGTAGTCGCGGGAGGAGCGTGGTCTCCATTGCACAAGCCTGGGTTTGGTCGTAAGCTGTTGCATTAACGGCAACTCCTCAACCCGGATTAGAGTGGGCGCAATTTCTCTAATCTCACGACGGGCCGGACAACGTCGTGCGATGGCATTTGCTTGCACATGCATTGCATCTAATAAGTGATTGAAAACCTTGTTATGTTTCTAGTATAGTTTTAAGTCCTCCGTCCCTACTTACTGAGCTGTGGTTGCTCACATCCCTATAGACGTCGTGCAGGTGCTGGCTAAGAAGCGGCAACAACTATTCTGGAGCTAGCAACTGCTGAATCCTGGGGAGTGAGGAAAAACATTGAAGAATCAACACATATTTTACTTTTCATTTCTGATTAATGTAATAACTGAATTATAGTGACTATATATAACTTTTCTCACTTTCTTAAATGATTTGTTTAAATTACAAATTGTCTACTTCAAAGTGGGTTAGTCGTGGATGCCTTGTGTAGATCAGGTTTAAGATAGCGGTTGTAAGGCCAACTTCTATCTTAGGATGGTTTACACGGCGGGGGCTGTTACGACTCTACCGCTTCGGGGCGTGACAGCCAACTTGACCAGAACTGCTCATGTAATGGCCTATCAACTTGCTGAGGCTGTATAGAACACTCCATAAGTTGCCCGACTCACTAGAGGACAAAACCGAGCTCGACAAGTTTGAGGTAGAGGAGTAAGAGGGCAAGTATAAAGAAGGATTGATTTGGGAGATATGGATGATGATGAAGAAGAGGAGCGAGCTCGAGTACCCCGAGTTGCTAACTATGTGAAGCTTTAAATCCTGAGGTTTAATGGTTTTACAAATGTGGATGACTATCTGGATTAGGAGGAAAAGGTTAAATGTGTTTTTGACGATTATCAATATGAGGATCGTAAGAAGGTGAAGGTTATTGCTGTAGAATTCTCTAAGTATGTTGCACAATGATGGAAGAACTTCCAAACCATGAGGAGGTGAAAAGGGTTTAGAGAGGCCATTACTTGGCCATAGATGAAAAGGATTCTCAAGAATAGATTTGTACTAGATACCTACCTACAGAATACTATTACTAGACTTCAGGAGTTATGGCAAGGGAGCTAAACTGTTGATGAATATGTGTAGGAGTTTTAGATGCTTATGATTCGATGTGAAGTAGATGAGCCATTAGCCCAAACAGTTTTCAAATTTCTTACTGGGCTAAGAAGAGACATCAGGGATATTATGGAGCTTCAGTAGTTTATTGCATCGAATGAGGCTATAAAAATAGCCTAATAAGTAAAGAGGCATAGAAGAAGTAAGCCGACCCAACCCCCGATGAGCCAACTTGGACAATCAAGCCGACTTGCCGAAGGAAGTAATCGAGCTCAACAAAGTTCCAAGTTAACCAAAAGGGTAGATGTCAGGGTTGAACAAAAAGGCCGACCTGATGGTGACATTTTGATGAGAAAATATGAGAAGGGACAAGGATCTAGAAGAAAGATGAGTTAGATCAAAGTTTTAATGTCAAGGGTTTAGGCACGTGGTTGCTCAATGTCTAAACCAAAGGACCATGATTATCAAGGGAGATATCTTGGAGATCAAAGTGGATAATACAGATAAAAAACTAAGGGAGGAGAAAGAAGTGGAAGATGAGGTTAATGTTAATGCTGACCTGATTGAGGATGATAGTTTTGTAAAGGATCTGGATAAGTTGACCCTAGTTATCTAACATATAATGTTTAGAGCCCTTTATTAAAGAGGAGCAGAGAGAGAACTTATTCTACATCACTTGTAAAGTGAATGAGTAGGTTTGTACTCTTATAGTGGGCTGTGGAAGCTATACCAATGTAACATCCACTAACCTATTTAAGAAGCTTAAGTTGCCGACCATTCCACATCTAAAACCATATAAATTATATTGGTTGAACGAGAAGGTAGCATTACATGTCACTCAACAAGTGCTCTTAGCAATCTCAATTAGGAACTATTTTAATGAAATTCTTTGTGACGTGCTACCTATGTATGCATCTTACGTACTGCTAGGCCAACCTTAGCTTTTCAATCGAAGGGTTATTCATGATGGCTATAGGAATACATGTATGTTTGGGAAGGATGGAAGGAAGATTATGTCACACCTTATGCCATCGAGTCAAGTTAGCAAGCTATAAGCTAAACTTACCCATGGATCAAAGAAGGCTTTGGTATTGAGTAAAGCTGAACGCCGAGAAGCCATTAAGGTCGATGTGCCAACTTTTTTGTTAATAAAATAGCTGCTAGAATTGTAAGAGCGAGGTGAACTATCTTTGCAAGTTATAGAACTACAAGAAGAATATGCCCACCTGTTTCTGGAATAGTTGCTTGAGGGATTACCCCTTTCCGAGGCATTGAACACTACATTAACTTGATATCCGACGTTGTCTTGCCAAACAGGCCATCTTATCGGATGAATCCCAAATAAGCTGTTGAACTCCAAAGACAAGTCAATAAACTACTGGAAAAAGGATATGTGAGGGAGAGCCTCAATCCCTGTGCTATACCTACACTACTTGTGCCGAAGAAGGATGGAACTTAGCGTATGTCTATAGATAGTAAAGCTATTAACAAGATTACAATCGTGTACAAATACCCCATCCCGAGGTTAGAAGATATGTTAAATGAGCTAAGTGGTACAAGAGTGTTCAACAAGATTGATCTGAAGTTTAAATACCACCAAGTTCAAATGAGGCAAAAGAATGAATGGAAAACTACTTTTAAGACCTAACATGGCCTGTACGAGTGGATGGTCATGCCTTTCGAGCTATCAAACCCCCTAAGTACTTTCATGAGACTAATGGATCATATATCGAGAGATCTTATTGGAAAGTTTGTTGTCATATACTTTGATGACATCCTTATCTATAGTGTTGACTTGGTAATGCACACTAAATATCTCAAAGTTGTTTTCGATGCCCTCTAAGCATAAAAGTTGCTCAAAAACTTGAAGAAATATTGTTTTTGTCAAGAAGAAGTGATCTTCCTAGGATATGTTCACGTGTACCCTACATGTATTTACGTGTAGATAAAAATACGCGTAATTACTAAAATTGGCCGAAAACTAAGTAAATAATTAAAGAAAAATACAAAATAATTATAAAAAAATCAGAAAAAATCAGAAGAGGATAAGCTGATGCAAGATTAGGTCGTGACAGAAAAAGAAAAAAATAACCAATAGGAATTTGACAAACAAAAAGCCTAAAATCAAGGAAATAGGGCAAAATCCCATCAAATTAATGCATAATAATTACAAAATTCGTCTATAAATAGCAGGAAAAATTCAGAAGCTCATTTGGACAGATACAAATCAGAGAAAATTAGAGAGAGTCGAAAATTCGAGAGAAAATCCAGAAAAATAAAAAAAATAAGAAAAACTGTGCAGTTAAGGGTTTTAAAGGGAACCCACACCAAACGAGGAGCTGGGAGTGGACGGCCACCACCACCACACGGTGGTGGCAGCGCCCAGGCCGGCCGACAAGGCCACGGCGGCCCGCGGTGGCCGGAGCCACCTGAACCGGTGAGTCCAAATTCCAGCCCGATTCTTGTATAATTTTGTAAAATTAGTTATTTTGCCCAGAAAATTATGAAACTTGTTATTCTGAGGTTTTATTGTATGTAGATTTAGGGAAAAATGTTGATTTAGTTTAATTATGTTTGGAAATATAGGGTCCTTAACAAATTGTGCAAAACCGAGCATGATTAAACCGGAAATTAAATAGGCTTAAGGATGTAGTTTGGGGCTCAAAATTTTTCTGTAGGATGCTCATGTGACATAGAACAGTGCTATGAAGCCATTTTTTAAAAATTAATTTTTGAAATTTTTAAGTTTATTTTTAGCCCTAAAATGATGGAAAAATTGGGTAATTTGGAGTTAATTAGGTGATTAGGATGTTAATTACTGATTTGGATCTTAATTAGATGTTTAAGGAAGTTAATCTTTGCAGTGGAACCCTAATCCTAGCATTTAGGTACTAAGTATAGTTAATTAAAGAAATTAGGTAAGTAATATATGAAATTAGTAATATGTGAAATTGTAAATTAATAAATATGGAAAAATTAGGGTTATTTAGATAATATTAGAGTAAAAATCAGAATAATATTAAATCTGAATTAAGATTGAATTTTAGGTAATTATATAAAAAAGTAAGATTTTCTCACATCGGGGATAAATCCGATACCCTAATTAGGACTAGCGTGTACCAAATAGCTTAGAATACTAAATTAAGACCCAATAGGATATTTGGAAACTCGAGCTTAATGTAATTAATTTCACATTAGGATTCGAGCATGTTTAGGATTTAAAAATTGAACCAAAACCTAATTCGGAAATTGATGCGGAAATCGAGACCGAACCCAAACCTAAACCTAAACCTAGAATAATTATAAAAGACTTAATACCTAGATAATTAGGTATATTAAACCGTAAACAAAACCTAACAATAAGCATTATAGGATAAAACGAACCTATAACAGTTATATGAAAAGCTGAAACCACGTTCGTGTTATAGGGATAACCGGCGATGGCCTGAGCAAATCGGACCTCGAGTGAGCGAGCGAGGAGTCGAGGTAAGTTGGGATTAATACGCTGCTGTATTTTGGAGGCTTAAGATTATGCTTGATTGTGCTTGTTAGATAGTTGAATGCGTGCATGTGCTTGATTATGGGTGATGCTATGATTATGTTTGTTGCCTTGGCGCATATAGTATGAATTGTATGTAATGATTGATCACCCTAAATTGGATTTAATCAAATATACGACCAGTAATCATAATCGAACATGCATGGCAACCCGTTAGGGGATTTAGGACTCTCCGGCCAAATACCGACCCCTTCGGAAGGGATAGCGCAGGATTGCAAAATGGTCCCTTCTTCATCCTCAGTCGAACTAAGTGACAGGAGAGGAGGTCGCGGCGGGGATGAAGACAGTGGTTCGAAGGTAGTCGCGGGAGGAGCAAGGTCTCCATTACACAAGCCTGGGTTTGGTCGTGAGCTGTTGCATTAACGGTAACTCCTCAACCCGGATTAGAGCGGGCGCAATTTCTCTAATCTCACGACGGGCCGGACAACGTCGTGCGATGGCATTTGCTTGCACATGCATTGCAATTAATAAGTGACTGAAAACCTTGTTGTGTGTATGGTATAGTTTTAAGTCCTCCGTCCTAACTTACTGAGCTGTGGTTGCTCACATCCCTATAGACATCGTGCAGGTGCTGGCTAAGAAGCGGCAACAACTACTATGAAGCTAGCAACTGCTGGATCCTGGGGAGTGAGGAAAAACATGTGAAGAATAAACACATATTTTAAGGTTTAAGTTTTTATTCTAGAATTACTTTCCATTTTGAATAATGTAACAACTAGGGAATATATTACGGAGAAATGTTGTAAACTTTAACTGCAATAATTGAATGATAACATATATATATAATTCCTCACTTTTATAGGTAAATGATTTATTTAAATTACAAATTGTCTACTTCAAAGCGGGTTAGTTGTGGACGCCTTGTGTAGATCAGGTCTAGGATAGCGGTTGTGAGGCCAACTTCTATCTTAGGGTGGTTTACACGGCGGGGCTGTTACGACTCTGCCGCTTCGGGGCGTGACACTAATGCTCTGTTGAGGAGACATATTCTACTCTCTAAGTTATAGACCAAATTATTAGGGTTTGTAAGTATAAAATGATCCTCATTTTGGCCTTATATATAGGTACAGTAGAGAAGAAAAAGCGATAAATGAGTACCATATTAAGGATGGTTATTTTTTTAGAAGTGGTAAGTTATGTGTACCAACCTATTCAATAAGGGAGTTGCTAATGAGAGAAACCTACAGTAAGGACTTTCCAAACACTTTGGAGAGTGGAGACTGTCTAAGTTGTTGGAAGACAGATTCTTCTGGCCTAGAATGAAGTATGGCATGCATTGTGTAATTGAGAGATGGGCCATCTGTAAGAAAGTAAAAAGCCGAGCAAAGTAAGGGAAAACAATGTTTTTGCTTGTTTCTGCCAAATAATGGGTTGACCTAAGTATGGATTTTATCCTCTAATTACCTTAAGCTACTCAAAGCAAACATTTTGTGATGATTGTCGTGGATAGGTTTAGCAAAATGGCACATTTTGTACCCTACACCAAAATGAAATGATGCTTCGACTATTGCTTCTTTATTTTTGCAAGAAGTAGTTCACTTGCGCAAAGTATGAAGGAGTGTAGTGTTCAATAGAGACCCAAAATTTTTCAGTCATTTCTAGAGAACCCTTTAGCATTGGATGGGAACCAAACTACTATTCAACACTTCTTACCATCCCCAAACCAACAACTAGATAAAAGTGGTCAACCTCATCTTAAGATCATTGGTCTAAGCTGCAGTGGCGAAGAACTTAACCAATTGGGATGTCTGTGATAAGTATAAATCACTCTACACTTTTTAGGCATATTTAGGTGTAAATTGACCATAATTGTGTTTATTTTTCAAGTTCTTGATACTTAATTATGTAATGTATTAATTTCAAATGATTTAAGAGCAAGGAGATGGTATTTATTCAAGACAAAGTGAAGAGGAGATGAAATTACACAAGAATAAGGAGATTTGGAGCAATCACAGGTGTGATAAAAACATATTTGAGTACCTAGTGCTCGTCATACTCTCCATCATGGCCGTGATTAAGGGAGTGACTAAGGCTGAATCTATTTTTCCACCTATTCATTACAACCATGACTCCACCTTGAAAGGATGATCATACCCTCGAGGAGGTAGAATGTTTACAACGAGAAGATTACTTCCCGAGTCACAGGTATGATGGACGTGGACATGACTATTCTTCTTTAAGTTTATCATATGAACTGGTGCGTAGAACAGGTCTTAACACCGAAGGGTGTCTTGAAGTAGTGTATTTCAAGCTCTTTGACAAGAAGAATATAAATAGATCATAATTTTCAGACGAAAAGGGATCATCACGATCATAATCAATATCATCAAGACCATCACCAACCCACAACATATCCATTTATTCATCTTTGTACCCATTTTATTTTACATTTTTAGTACAATTTGTAAGTGTTATACCGTACTTTTCACAGAATTACTTGAGAGAGACGAGGGAATTCATCATTTGTGTGTTGTAAAGATTTCCACAATGGAATTCAAAACGGGGTTTTATTCTTTTACTTGTCTTATGTTAATTTCCTTGTTATTTCTACATTTTGTTTATACGTCTTGTTTCTTTATCATGTATGAGTAGAATGTTAGGACTTATTACATCTACTTAGTATGATCAAGTGCATGGAATGGTAGTCTCTTGATGTTTGTTATTCCTAATGAATTGAACTTAATTAATCTAAATACAATGTAGTGTACGGCATTGACTTAGGCTAGATTTCAATAGAAAATGTTGAGAGACAATTCTATTGAATAGATCTAATTCATTAGAACACCTTACTCCTGATAATAAAGATATTATTAGGAAAGTTGCTATATTCTTAAGGAAATTGACAAATTAACATATCATTAATGCGATCCCAATTAGCTATTAATTCAGAAGAGATTTTAATAGATACAATTAGGATTAGGCATAAGTAATTCTAAGAAGGATGCTTACATGTTAGTGGTTTCCTGTAGATAACAATCATTAGGATAAGATTAATAGTGATATTATGCTAAGTGGTGAAGCACGTCTACATGTTAAGTGTTGTGTCGGTAAGCATTATTGTAGCCATTGTTTTAGTTGAAATTAGTTTGTAGATTAGTGTAGTTTAGCTAGTAAATTAGATATTTTAATCTTTTCATTACTTGATAAATTTGGTCATTAGATCATAGGAAAATTAATTAGTACTAGTGCTTGTATCCATTTCCAGTGGAGATGACCCTATACTCATTTGTGCTATAAAACGATAGGTAAACTTGCTTATTGATCCGAGTTAAGGATAGAATATAGGTTTATAAATTTTAAAACTCAAAAACTCTATTTAGAGGCGAGCAATCTGCTTGCCTATAGTCGAATTTGCTTATAACAGGATGGTACATGCCACCATTAGGCATAACCCATTTGAGGTCATTTATGGTTTCAGCCCTGAACTACCCTTCGATCATACCTCTATGTTGTCCATTGACCAAGAAGATCCTGAGGTAAGAACTAGAGCCTAGTCCATCTAGCGAATCTATTAATGAGTCACCCAGTAGATTGACAAAGCTGTTAGAAAGCTAAAAGAGAAAGGCAAAAGAAGGAAGACCAAGCAGTTTTAGCTCGTAGACTAAGTGTAGTTACACCTAGGTAAGGAAAGACTCCCTAATAAGAGAAAGAATAAGCTATTTGCAAGAGTTGAAGGCCCCATTTAAAATATTTGAGAAGATCAATGACAATATGTACCAACTTAAGCTTCCAAAAGACTTTAGAGTTTCAAACATATTTAATGTTACCAACCTTAACCCTTATTGACCCGAGGAAAACTTGGATGAGGACTAGCCAGATTTGATTCCAAATCCCAATCAACTTAGCAGGGATGATAAGAATCAAACCACTAAGCCCTTGACCCAAGCCTGAGCCTGAGGGCTAGAAAGTATGGCTAAGATAATTCTTTCCTTACAATCTACTACTAAAGAGTCCAAGCTGTTGCAATCTGTTAACCTAATGCCCTAGCTAAGTCGAACCCTCTCATACTCATCATTTGTCTTTAGCTGCTGACTAGAGTTACACTTGAGCAACAGCTTAGCAAATCCAACCACCCACCTAGCCGACTCGAATCCAAGTTGTACTAAATGTGCTCGAGGTGAATTCACTTTGAAAGTATTATCTGCTCAGCCCAACATAGCCGACTTACCACCTCTGCTCAATAGATACCAAACTAATTGTACAAAATTGTCTTTTCTACCAAAAAGTCATCCATCCATAAAGAGCTTTATGTCCGAGCAATCATATGATAGAATCCCCTGTATAAGATACTCCTTTTGTTGTATTTTCAATTATACTCTTCTTATTCCTTATACATTACTTCTTTTAGATACAACCCTTTTTAGTCTTTTCCATTTTAGGTAGGTTGCCTTAGTTTTTTGGTTATAAATACCCACTATACATATAGTCACAATCATCTTACATTAGAATATCGAATATACTCTTTGTGAACATTGCTCTCGTTAGCTTGTTTGCTTACTTCACTCTTATCCTAACCCTTAAGTAAGGTTAGGTGGTAAGTAACCTCATCGGACTATCTCTTGTATCATATTAAGTTGTGCCGTGAGTTATCGAAAGTTTCCTAGTGCGTCATATCCTTAAAGCCATTTATAGGTTTGCTTGTTTCATTTTTTATTGTTTTTGTGTGATTCCCATCACTTTCTTCAAGCTTTATGCAAGTTTGGACCCATCCCTACAATCAACCTTGTCTGTCATTGGCTTCAGCTTGCATCACCTTTAACACTTACTAACTCGCTCCAAATCTATCTTAGGTAGGCTTATTTAGTAAAGTAGCTCATAGCCATAGATCTATGACATGCTTAATGCCTCTAATTAGTAGTAATCTATAGGGTAGCTCATTAGGGAACAAGTTAATAAACTCTCCAACAAGCCTCTATAAAGTAGCAAGTAGATCCATTTCTCATTCCTTCCTTTCTACAAGCCTTGAGCTCATGTGACAACTCAACTTGAGTCATCACCGTACTTTTCTTCTAAGACTAAGTTTGCATATCTCTGACCGAGTTTGAAGTTGTAGGATTTAACACAACTCTCTTCCCTCTATACTCAAAACCATAACATGATTTTGTCGTAAATAACTTTCTAATCAAATAACTAAGGTTGGCATAACGAAGTGCATATTGGCAAAACATCACATTACACCTCATCATAGTAAACACCAATAGGGATAGGGACAGTAACTTGCTATTTCAGGTCTCAATTAAGTAACTGATAAGGGGAAAGGGGGTGAATTGGTTACTATAAAAAAAATAATAATTTTTAGATTTTTGCAAATAATAAAACCTCTTGGTTACTTAACCATGTTAGTGTGAAAATATTAACAATATAAACAAACAATAAAATATGTACAAAAATAAAAAGATAAGAGAAGAGAAGATTGGGCAAATCAAATTATAATGCTTTGCCCTTATGCCTATTTCACTCTTCTAGCTTCACTACTGTGGACTCGTTATTCAACACTAAAGCTACTATCCACTTGAATTAAAGAAATTAACTTGAGAGATTGCAACTAATTCCTTTACTCTGACTCTTTAGCTTAACTTTAGCTAAACTCAAATCTATAAAAATACACATGATCTTCTCAATAACCCAAGTCTTAATACTTAAAAGATCCAATAAAGCAGTATGGAAATATTACAAATTCATCCTCTACAAATAAGTACAAAAACATAATTTAAAAATGAAAGTCATAAGAGCAACAATATCATTTGATCTATCCTTTGATTTTGTTGATATAAGAATTTTTCAAAAATTTTTAGCATAGATCTCTGTATTTCTTGTCTTGATTTTTGAAAACTTTTAACTTACAAAAGCTCCTTCATAACGTCTAGAAATGATAGATTAGGAATATCTTCAATGATTCTTGATATGTGTAAATATGGAAAAGATTTTCTTTCTTATTCTTGTTTCACCTTTTACAAGTTGTTACAAAATTTGAATTTTAACCTACTGAACATTCCAAAGCTTTGTTAAGATATAACATTCCTTGCGTGCTAAACTTTTGAATAGAATAATTGATTCTTCATTCTTCAAATAAAATTTACATTTCTTGAAAATATGATGCATGTTGCCTTGAATTTTTACGTTATTCTTTTATCTACAATAAGCATGATTTTTGAAATTTGAATTTCATTTAGCTGGCTAAACAAATAACTAGATTTGATCTAGCTTGGCAACTTTAATTCTTGTAAGAATTCAATCTATTAGAGCTTGAAAAAGAAAGGAAACGTGCCATTTTACTTTCTTGAACAAGAATGCATGTAAACTTAATCTTTCTCTTGATTCTTAGCTTGAGGATCTTTGAACAATATCTAAATGTGACTTTCCAAAAGTATCTTTTTGCATATTTGGTCGTAATATTAATTAAATGGAAGGATATGAGTTGTATCTTGGTGATGTGAGTTATCCTTTACAAGGATATACCATGTCTTCCCATTATGTTATTTCATAAATATAAAATCTGATTATTTCTAACAAAATATCTTCTTTTTCCCTTTATAATATGATACTTATCACATCCAACTCATTAGGATAATCACTCAAGCTACTCTTTCAATTTTTTGAATCTTATAGTAGCAAATATCTCATAAGTTCTACTTAAAATAAATTAATGAAATAATTTCCTTGATTTAATTCTCGTGGATTTTATGCAATTTTAGTGGAATGCATTAGATATATTACCTAAATACATCAAAGTAGAGTTGGGACTTTAACTTAACAAAGATATAACTTAATACTTATTTTGCACAAATCTAAAAGTCATTTTGCCCAAAATTTTTCTAGATCCTCTTATTCATCTTTCGATTTTTTTGGTGATTCTTCACTTTTCTTTCTCAAGCACCCAATTTTCCTTTAATCTAAACTTGTATTGTTTTAAATGTTTACCAATACACTTGATAAATATATTAATAATAACTTAACACGTTTTTTGTTATCATCAAAACCAATTTAGAGGCGTAATAGTTATGTGACATGCAAATCTCCCTTCTCATGTAACTATTGCAACTTAAAGGGCTTAAGATGGGGAGTAGTTGTCAATTTCAATTTTTACACCATGCTTGCATAAGCCATGTTGATATAACTCTCGCCATCAATGATCACAACATATAACTAGCTCTTCACTGGGCATCTAATGCTAAAAAAGTTTTCCCTCTACTCATTTTCATTTAAGCTAGTCATGCTTACAGCTTGGCAAATAACTAGGTTTAAGAACTTACCCTACTCAACATCTATTGTGGCCCTGTCTTCTTTGGTAACCCCCTCTTGGTTTACACTTTGTTCTTTCAATTCTTCAACCTCCTCATCACTATTCTCAACTTTTGCACATCACCTTTAATAACCATTGTCCTTCTATTAAGGTACTCTGAAGACAAGTGACCAAAACCCTAGCAATTAAAACACTTTATCTCACTTGTCTTTTGTCTTGAAGTTTTCTCTTTCTCAAACTTCCTAAGTGACTCCCCTCAATAACTTAGGTCTTCAAGTCAAGCTTAATAACCTTTAGTGCTCTTGGCTTAGGTCCAACTATCTTATACAAATTATGTTAGACAAATGTAGTTTGGCTCGAAGGAGCTTGGGAGCACCCTTGGTGTCTTTGGCACTTAATCCTCTAAGTAGTTTAGATAGTATCCTCTAGATTCTAACGTGTCAATTCTCTACACATCCAATACCTCTCTACTCTTAAGCTTCAACCCTCCAATAAATATGGATACAATTCATACTTGGGTTCCATAATTCACAATTGACCATAAGTATTTGTAATCCATTCACATAGTCATCCACACTAAGTCCACTCCACCTTAACTCCTATAGCTTCTTAAAGGTGTTCTACATTAAGTGGTTAGGTACAAATCTCCTCCTCAAAGCTTAATGAATCTCTTGCCATGTTGCGATCTCAAGTTCTCCTTCTCTACGTCAATTTACATGCAAATTCTTCCACCATAGGGTAGCGTATTAAGTAAATTCTAGTGTAATCAGTTGCACCTTAGCTTGCTCATCTACCTCGTAACACTCAAATATTTTTTTGAACCTTATGCTCCTAGTTAGGATAATCATTAGCATTATCGAACCCAAGGTAGGTTAGCATTTGCAACTTCATGTTTTCTAGCCAAAGGATAGGTCGAGTAACCCTTTTTCCAACCTCATAGTATTCTTCCTCTTCACTCTCCTCAATTTCATCTAAATCAATTCTCTTACGGCTCTTTGTTCGGTACCAACACCTTAGTTCCTACTCTAAATTCACCTTAGTTAACATAATCGGCTTGGTAACCTACTAAGGAACAACTCAGATATTATTGGGAATCTCTTCTAGGACAATAGCTAATCTATTTACAACATGCGTTAACTTAACCATTATGGTAGTGAGTTCATTTATTTCCTTGTCAATAAGCCTTAGAGTGTTAGAGACAAACCTTCTAGTATGGACAACACCACTCTCTTGTCAAAAACATCCATGTTAATACTAGAATCAAACATTCCTTCTTCACAAAACCCAAAATTAACTGCAAGCAATACATCACTAAACACTACTACTCTAAATAAACATTCTTACTCAGGCCTCAAAAAGAAACACACACAATACCACAACTTCTCACCATAGCAACTAAACACAACACAATTGCAGACTCTAGTTTTAGTACTCAAAACAAGAGAACTTCAAATAATCTACTGGCTCCACTAAACATTACACCAAAAATCTCATGGTTTGTCTTATTTCAACTCTACAATCACAACCTAAAAGCTAGCTACAACCTCACATTCAACACTAAAACTCAAAATATAAATGCATAACTTAATTCACGACTTTGATACTTAATACGAGTAAAACATACATACATTTTTCCTTACAACCCAATTAATAACCCTACTTAGCCAATAGAATATAAATAATCAATGAGACAATTAGAACACAAAAATAGCAACAGCGACGGCTCCAACAACTGTCATCACCTGAGCTTTGATAGCAAGATGATGCAATTCCATAGCTGAACACATGAAATCCAACAATCACATGGGATGTGTCCTTTTGAAGCTTTGGTTTGTTCATTTTTTAGGGTCCTCATAACCTGAATCGACTAACCTAAAATCTAATAACACAATGTATGTATTTAAGAGTAAAATTGGATGAACTAATTTTTCAATTTTAATTGAAACACTTGGAACATAAAATTTAAGGGACAACTTGGAAATATGTATCCACACTACCATTGAGTGAAAGTTTAAATTAGAAACCTTAAAGTTAGGTTCCATATTATGATTGTAGGAGAGAAACTTTTATGAACTAAAGACATCCTTATTTATACTTTTTCAAGACTTCCTCATTTTGAAAGATGATTGCATAACAAAGCCATATTTATTCCAACCATGGAGGAATCTTAAGTGAAGTGCCATAAAGATTTTATTTTAAGAAATAAAAATTATATAGCTAAGAGAACTTACAAATAGCTCAATAATTAATGCAAGTTTCCAAGTTATTTTAATGAAAGCTTTTTCTTCTTTAGAGGAGAGATAGCTTGAATTCCCAAATTATCCATACTTGGGCCTTTAGAAGGATTTAGGTTTATATTCATACTATCATCTTCCATATCCTCTTCTTCATAAGAGAAGTATTGAGCATATGTAGATAGAATGTTGGTTGAGAGACCGGTAATCCCTATAAGATTGATGTTGGCTTTATTAGGAAGAACCAATATAGTAACCTTTATCCTAATTAGAGAATGGGGATATGGGTTCAAGTTGACCGATAATCCCTGTAAGATTAGCGTTGGTTTTGCAAGAAAGAACCAACCTTTATCCTAATTAGAGAAGGGGGATATAGGGTTTACATATTTTAGGACTAGGCTTGATCTTCTATAACTTTGGAATCTAATTGACCAAGAAGTAAAGGTATTTGAACCATTTGAGGTATCATAAGAAGACTAATTCCTTCATTTGTAGAGGACAAAGCTTTAGCTTTTAACATTTTTTTTACTTTTAGAGAAGATAAAATTAAAGATCAAAGAATGAAATAAATGTTAAAGAAATAGGGTTTGCCATCTATCTTAATAACTTTATAAATTTTAATTTTATTATAATATTTTTAATGATTGTAATAACTAGTTTTTCTTAGCATAGAAGAATAGTAAAAAATGAAGACAACAACCAATAACTAGTGACGGTTGTTAATTTCTGTAACAATTGCCAATAAAAAATGAAGGAAATGATTTTTATTTTGAAAAGGAAATTATTTTCACTTTCTACTTACATATTTTGTGGTTATAAATGAACATTATAGTGATTGGTTTATATTAGTGCCACCCACTATAGTCATTCAGTGTTAAAGACATATAATTGCAACATCTTATATTTTGTTATATCAAATTTAACAATAATATAGAGTATATTAAATCAAAAGTAAAAGTTATCTATTTAGAAACAAAGTCTTAATGCAGAAATTATTTATAATTTTCTTATTTTGACTTTCATTGCCCATTTTAAGCATGTGTTGTTCTTTTTATTTAACATAAGAAATTACTACAAATACATCTTGTTAATGGTGGATTTTGGCTCTTGAGCTCCCTTAAGGTACGCTTGACCCAATTTCACCTAAGCTTGAAGGTAAAGTAAGAGGCCTAATAAAAGGGTAAAAAGAGGATCTTGAACTGAACCTTTCCACCTAAAATAAGAGGAAAGGACCTATAAACCCTTTAATGGCTGAATAAACTCTCGACAATCCTTATAAATAGGAAACACCCCCTCTAGGCAAGGGGATCATATCCTTATACTCTCTCTCTCTCTCTCTCTCTCTCTCTCTCTCTCTATATATATATATATATATATATGCATGTATGTATTATTTTATTGGTAGATTATTCTCGACTACCCTTGTTGACTTGAGCATCTGATTTGTACAGGTCGAAGCCTTTTTGGCATCCCTTTAGCTTACATTTGCTCGTCTTATAGGACAACTTCTCCTTCAATTTCCTTTAAAGAGATTAAAGCCTTTAAAACAAGAATAACTACCATTAACATTTTAGCACCCACTATTTAAAACTCGAAGTTACAAATCCATGGCTAAAATATGCACTTACAACTAAACAGTTCTTACTACAAACAATCCCCAACTAGATCCTCTACAAAACACTTCTCATAAGGGCTAAACCATTAACGAGAGATATAAATTCAAGATATAATCAATCTACTTTGTTTAAATGACACATGATGAAGATCCCACTAAAAATCAATGTCTCAAGAAGAGCACAAATCTCTAACAAAAACTTAAGAAAAACTCCTCATTAGCAAAACAACGATCTTGAAGACTATAGCTTCCCCTTATCATAAAAGCTCAATCTACAAATAATAAACAAAACAATTAAGCTCCAACCAAACACTCCCAAGAAGTTCTACCATGACTATTGATACGGACTCGTGGATGAACACATGAACCTAATATCATGTGTAACCAAAGGGGTAGGTTTAAGCCACAAGATGGCTTGAAAAGTAAATAATAACTGAAGGTTGAGCAGGGGGTTCTCAAGCTTAATAGCAACTCGACCTAATTGCTCTATAACCTTCTAGTGCATGGTTTTGATGGCTTCAACTTTCTTAACGGCTGGCTGGTCATCATCATCAGTTCTCTGTTGGGGTGCTTGGTCCAATGGGAGCTCAGGAGGTCCAATTGTAGGCAAATTCGATAATTGGCAAACATAGATCCCAATCGGCTATGTTTTGTTTGACAGTGACCGATAACAAGGTTCCCATAGTTCGGTTGATAACTTCGATCTACCCATCTGTTTGTAGATGGTAAGACGTACTGTACAATAACTTAGTTCCCAATTGCCTCCAAAGTGTCCTCCAAGAGTGGCTTATGAACTTGGGTTCTTGATCTGAAACTATAGTTCTGGGCACACCGTGAAGCTTAATCACCTCCTACAAGAAAAGAAAAGAGATAGACAAAGCATCATTAATCTTAGAAGAGGGCATGAAATGTGCCATCTTGCTAAATCAATCTATAACCACCATAATGGAGTCCTTCCTTCGGGATGTCCTCGATAATCCTAACATGAAGTCCATACTCAACTCGGACCATGGTTTAGTCGAGATTGGCAAGGGTTGGTAGTGTCCTTGCTCGGCTAAACTCTTCGCTTTTCGACAGGTCGCACATCTTTCTAGCATAGATTGGACATCTCTCTTCATCCTTGGCCAAAAGAATCTAGAGGATAATACCTCATAAGTTCAGTGTTAGCCAAAGTGTCTTGCTAATCCCCCTCCATGCGCCTCGTGCACTAGCAATTCTCGCATGGAACAAGTCGGGATACATAGCCTCCTCTTCTTAAATAAGTATCCGTCTTCCTTGTAATAGTCATCCAGCGTTTGTCTTTCCTCACAACGAGTGTAGATAGGACCAAAGTGTAAGTCCTTGGCATACAAATTCTTGATGGTTGAAAAACCAAGTAACCTCGTCTACAGTTGTGTCAGGAGAGTATGTCATCTTGATAAAGCATAAGCCACTACATTGTTCTTTCTGTTCTTGTATTTTATGATATAAGAAAAACCTTCTATGAACTTAACCCACTTGGCCTGTCTCTAGGACAACTTCTATTGGCTTTTTAGATATCTCAAGGATTCATAATTGGTGTAGATCACAAATTCCTTCGGCGGTAAGTAGTGTTGCCACACCATTAAGGCTCGGATTAAGGAGTAGAACTCTTTGTCGTAAACGGAACAGTTAAATGTAGCTCCTCGAAGTTTCTCGCTGAAATAAGCAATGGGTCATCCTTCTTGCATCAGCACGGTACCTATGCCTAGTCCGAACGCATCATACTCTACCTCAAATACCTTATCAAAGCTCGGTAGAGCTAAGACAGGGGCTATAGTTAGCTTCTCCTTCACGTCTTCAAAACTCCTCCTCTCTTTCTTACCCCATCTGAATTCAACATTCTTCTTCGAGAGTTCGATAAAAGGGGGGCCATGATTGTACCGAAGTTCTTTATAAATCAGCGATAGAATGATGCTGGGCAATTGAAACTTCTTACATCGACAAAACAGGTTAGCTCGAGCTATTCTATAATTGCTCTTACCTTCTCCTCATAAACTTGGATGCTACCTCCACTCACAACAAATCTCAAGAAGATCACACTAGATTGGCAAAAATCGTACTTCTTCATATTAGCGTAAAGCTGTTTAGCTCAGAGTTTTGCAAGCACTTGTCAGAGATGTTCTCGGTGTGTCTCCAAGTCGAGACTGTATACTAGAATGTTGTTAAAATAAACCATGACAAACCTTCCTAGTAACTTTTAGAGCACATGATTCATAAGTCACATGAATGTGCTCGGTGCATTGGATAGCCCAAATGGCATTACAAGCCATTCATACAAACCATATCATGTCTTGAAGGCGGTCTTTCACTCATTGCCTTCACGCATTTGAATCTGATGGTATCCAGATTTGAGATATATTTTGGAGAATACTTTTGCTCCACTTAACTTGTCTAGCATGTCATCAAACCTAGGTATGGGATACCTGTGCTTTATGGTAATTCGATTGATGGCTTGGTTGTCCATGCACATCCTCGAAGACCCATCTTTCTTTGGTACTAATAAGGCTGGTATAGTGCAGGGGCTTAAGGACTTGTGTACGTACCCTTTCTCCATGAGGTTGTCTACTTGCCTCTGCAGCTTATTCAGGGTTTAACCTATTGGTTAGCTTGTTCAATAGGGTGACCCTTGGCTATAGGTCAATTGCATGCTTGATGCCTAGGATTGGGGGTAAACCTTCTAGTAGCTCCTCCGGAAACAAATCGGTAAAGTCCTCCAGTAAGGTTTTTACCTTGGTCGGTAGCCCTTCCTCCCCCAGTCTCATCTTTAGAAGCTTCTTGACAAGCAGATAGGTAAGTCCCTCTAGCTCCATTTCTCTTTTCATTTCAGTTTAAGTTAGTACTAAAGCCTCCTTCTTCAATGTTCGGTTAAGCTGGGAATGCATGATTTTTACCTATTCGTTAGTTATAGGACTTGATTTCACCCTTCTTCCTTCATGCTCTACAGCCCATGTGTTCCTCCTGCCATCATACATAATTGCTCAATCAAACATCTATGGTCGTCCAAGTAGAATGTAGGACGTACTCATGGGTAATACATCACAGAGCACTTCATCTCAATACTTGCCAATGCAGATTAGAACAAACACTTGTTTGGTCACATGTAGGGCTCCTTTATCATTGAGCCAATTAAGCTTGTAAGGTTTCGAGTAGGGTATGGTCGGCAATTTCAACTGCTGGACCATAAATGCAGAGGTTGCATTGGTATAGCTCCTACTGTCAATGATCAGCATACATAGTGATTTGTTCACCTTGTACCCAATATGAAAGAGATTTTCTCTCTGTTTGTCTTCGAGTACAGAACTAACACTCATCGTTCTCCTCAATACTGGAGCAATCAGCATGAAGTTACCTTCCTCACTATAGATGACTTCCTCATCAGACAGCTCAACTTGTCTATCCTCTTTCAGCTCCTCTACTTCTTCTCTATACCGTTGATCTCTATGATCGACACCTCACCTCTGATCACCATTGTTCACCTATTCGAACACTGAGTGGCCATGTGTCTAAATCCTTAGCATTTAAAACACTTGATCTCACCCATCTTCCTCCTTGAACTCTAACCCTTCACAAACTTCTTCGAGGGTTCCTTCTCTTATACTCGGGTAATCTGAGCAGGTTGGGTTAGTGACCTTGCTCGGTTCCATTCACATAGGTCTACTAAGAACAAGTCAGCTATTGCCAGGATAGTTGATGGGTGGTCGGAATCTTCCTATTCAGCACCTTTCTATCCTCTAGGCAACTCGAATTGCAACATTGAGCATCCTGACGTCCAAGGTTTCTAGGACATCTCTAATCTCATACTTCAACCCACCAATGAATCAAGACACAATTTGGTCTTCTAGCTCCACAACTTTGCATCAGATCATTAGCAGCTGGAACTTTTTAACGTAAGCATTTACACTCGATGCTCCTTGTCTCAGTTCTTGTAGTCTCTTAAAGGCATCCTGTAGATAATAGCTCAATACAAACCTTCTCAACATGACTCTCTTCATATCATCTCAGCTCTTAATCTCTCATTCTCCTTCCCTTCTTCTAGTGGCTTGTAAGTTCTTCCACCATAAGGCGGCATAACCAGTGAACTCCAGCACAACAAATCTAACCTTTGTGTTATAAGGCACTTCATGGCATTCAAACTGCTTTTTAATCTTATCTACCTAATCTAGGTAGTCTTTGGCATCACCACTTCTAGAAAAACTTAGGATATGCATCTTGAGTCCTTCAACTCTAGGGATTCACACATTTCTTTCTTCAGCTCTGTAGTGCTCTTTTGCATCATCATCTCCTTTAACTTCTTCCTCAATCTCTTCAAGCGCTAATCTACATCTAGCATCCCTACTAACTCCTTCAGCTCGAGGTAGTCAAGCTAAGGCATTAGCTCGGCTAAATTGACCATTGCCTCATTGTTGTTGCTCATGTTCCCTAATGGGGCTATTTTTAGCTTGTTGTCTATCCTCTTATATAACGATCATTAAACTAGCTACCAAGTTGATAAGCCTATCCAAGCGGTCACCTATTGATTGAGGTGAGGAGCTTCCTTCCTATCCTTAACCATGTTGAGTACTACTTTCTTGGTTTCCCAAAATTCCTTACATACTTGAATCCAACATTGATGTTTACTTCACAATGACAATTTCTCAACAAACACACAATCAACCATACTCTATCTTGGCGTACCGAAAGCAAGGGAAAACAGAGTACAAAACACTTCTCACTACTAAACTTCAAAGCTAACAATAGAATCACTATCATACGATAGCAGTTACAAACTATTAAAAGAACATAGTAGCAGAATCTAGCTTTGAACGTAACCAAGCGCTCTGATACCAAGATGATACAAACTTGTGGATGAACACACTAACCTAATATCACGCATAACTAAAGGGGTAGGTCAAAGCTGCAAGATGGCTTGAAAAATAAATGATAGTCGAAGGTTTAGTAAGGGGTTCTCGTGCACTAACGAAGGATATGACGCACCAACTCCTTAACACAATCAACCATGAATCGTAAAATGAATAGCACACTTTATTAATTCCGACAGTATTATAAGGCAATAATGTGTATGCATGAGGGTAATGTGTATATAATAGGTGCTATTGGTTGTACTCAACCAATGTGGCGATTGATAGTTTTAATCTAGAAGAGTACTCATACCCCTGTATACACATATTGTTGCCTTGTAATACTATCGGAATTAATAAAAGTATGCAATTTATTTTACAATTCTTACCCGTACCCCTCATATTTATTGTTAGCTTTCTTTCTTATTCGTGTTGCTTACAGGTTTAAGCCTTATTGGCCAGTATTCCATATGAGTTAAACTTCTTACTGCTGTAGAGGTAAGACAGTAAGCGCCATACGATCTATTTGTGTGCTAAAAAAAGCCCTGGGCCATGATAGTTGGTATTAGAGCTTAGATTATTCCATCAGGAACAACCATAAATGCAATAAGAGGAAGTGAGCAAGATGCTAGATAGCTTGGAGAAAATCCTCAAGGGATTGTCTAAGTGGATGGATGATTTGGTTGCATTGTTGGTAAAAGTGACTGAAGTTGAGGCTAATCATTAAGATGTGAATGCTAAGATGATCGAGATGGTTAAGAACTTCAGTGTTACACTGTAGACACTCAGAGAGGAAATGCACGTGACAATCAATTGGGTAAGACAACAATTAGGGACTGAAGTAGAAGACTTGAGAAGATAGGTTAATACTCATACCTCAACTAATTCTATTGAGGAGTTAATGGCACAAGTAGCTATTTTGACTAAGGTTGTAGAGAATGCTCCTGCCCCTACCCGCATACATGTTCTTGCTCATGCAGGACATCTAAAAATACTTGAGGTCAAAGTATCCACTGATATGAGGGAAGCTAAGTTGTTGGAGAATTTTCTATATGATATGGACCAGTATTTTACTGCTCTATGAGGATAAATAATGAGAGAACAAAGGTCACCATTGCGACAATGTACTTAATTGGTGATGCTAAGCTGTTATGGTGCACTAAGTATGAGGGGATCCAAAATGGTGATGCTCATATAGATATGTGGGATGAGTTGTGGGCTCAGTTTTCCCTAAGAATGTTGAGTACAACGCTCGAAAGAAGTTAAGGAAACTTCGATAGGGTGATGACATCAAAAAGTATGTATGTAAGTTCTTAACATTGATATTGGACATAAAGAGCATGACTGAAGATGATAAGTTATTCTACTTTTTGGAAAGATTGAAGCCCTATGCTAAGAATGAATTGTAGAGAAAATGGGTTACAAACTTGGCTACAGTGTAAGCAATAGTTGAGCACTTGATTGACTATACTCATGATAATAAAGAGAAGAACATATTGACAGGGAATGGTGGTTGAAAGTCAGTCAAGTCGGGCAAACCTAAGAGTGGGGAGCCTTAAGTTCAAGTAGTAGCAGTAGTAACGTTGGATGGGGTACGAGGAAATCCTACAACTCTCACCAGTCCGAAAAAAGTGAAGCAACCAATGGAAGTAAGAAGCTCTCATTCTCATGTTTCCTATGTAATGGCCCACATAAAGTAACTGAATGTCTACATAAGACTACACTTAATGCTATGGCATAAAAGGCAGAGAGTGTATGCTAAGATGAATAGTCGGGGAGTGATGGTGAGAGTCGACCTCACATGGGCGTATTACACATGTTGTCAGCTGTTAGAAAGAGTTTCTCAGCACGATGTAAGCCTCGGATTGTGACACTTAGCACTCCCCTTATAAAAGAGTTAACTAAGGGAAGAAACCAAGACCATATGATTGGGTGCTAACCAATATTAGCATCGTACCCTCCCCTATATGCTCAAGAGAATCGTCAAACAACTTGGGTAAATTGACTCTAGTAAACCAAACTTATACCTTTCAAAGCCTAGTTACAACTTTACTCATCTTGCCACTTCAGTGATAGTAAGAGTAAGGGATAAGTGTTAGTGGTGGATTTTGGCTCTAAGTCTTCCTTAAGGTGGGCTTAGCTTAACTCCACTTAGGCTTAAAGGCAAAATAAGGGGCCTAATAAAGAATGTTCAAAAAGGGGATATTTAGTAAAACATTACCTAAAATTAAAAAAGGAAAGGACCAACGAACCCCTTAATTGTTTAACAAATACTTAACAGTTCCTATAAATAAGAGATACCCCTTAGGTAAGAGGATTAGATCCTTGATATTTTCTCTCTCTATCTCTCTATTTTGTTGGTGGATTATTCTTAATCACCTTTACTGATAAGAGTCAAGTCCTCAAAACCTTTACCTATAGTTGAGCTACAAGCCTACAAGGTCTTACACAACGTATTTTAGCTCATGAGCCTATACAAGATGAAGATTCTCACACAATCTAAGGCCTACTTCACTCTATCTGAGTTGAGTAATAGATGTCCATCTAAGTAAGGATCATCCTTGAAGACAAGTTTGAGCTCTTCCAAGTAAGTGCCAAGCTATTCTGATCTTCTACCATAACCCAACTAAGTTAGCATATCTGACCTTGGCATAGTTCCTCCCATTCTTGAGCTCCTAACTAGGTTATTGAGTTGTATGAAGAACTAAACATCTAGCCTACCTAGAGACAATTTGAATATTTTACTCCCACTTTTTGTCAAAGCATCTAGCCAAGAGTTAACACATGTCTAAGAGCACAAAATGCAAGGACGCTTCTCTATGATTGGATTATCCATTTTACTCTTGAAAACATTTTACCTCTTTTATCACTTCATATTTGTCTTAACCTTAATTGGTCAGAGTATATAAGGTTGTCATTAACCAAAATCATCATCTTCATTAATGAGAATATACATTTAAGCATCCTTGAAAGGTTCTCTTGAACACACATACTCTTATCTACTCCTTTAGTAAGAGTAGTGGTGAAGGCTCCTTGTGACTTATTTGTGTTTAATATTGAGCTAGTCACTAAGCCATGTAAGACTTATTGATAAGTCATATCAAACAAGTAGCTCGCGAATTTGCTAACCCTTTTCTTGTTTTTTGCTTAAAGATTTGTTTTTCGCCACCTTCGTACGTCTCAACCTAGAGGCGTATCACTCATTGACATAATCATCGAAATGTACATAATGGAGTTATCTTCGGTATCTTCGACAGCTTATGGTTACTTGTCTTATAGGACAATTTCTCCTTCGATTTTCTCTAAAGAAATCAAGGCCTCTAAATTGAGAATAACTACCATCAACATATCTTTAATTAGGTATAGGTAGAGTTCATAACTTCTCAAAGTGTTACTCTACTTTGTCATGAGTTTTGAAATTGTATAAATATTCCATGGAGCGTCGCTAAAATTCGAAAAAATATTATTAAGAGAATTATAAATGATAATATTTTAGAGCTAAATTTTAAGGGGTGTGTGTATGTATATATATAAAGATAAAGGTTAGTAAAGTTACACTTTAGAAGTTGAAAGTATATATATATGTTTGATCAATATTTTAAGGGTGTGTTTGTAATTTGCACATATTATAAATTATGAAAATAAAGATAAAATCAAATCTTGTAAATAATAACTAAATAGAAAAATTAAAGAAAATAAAAACAGCTATTGTTGATCGGCATATACCACTAAAGTAGTTGTGGACATGTAGTTAGAATCTCACTCTCTATTTCTAGTACATAATAGCTTACTTTCTGCATTTATTTCTACTTTGTCCTAAATTAAACATCACATTCATATCATGAAGAATCGTATGATGTATGCAAATAAAACATAATAATTGAATTATTTTTTTAATTATAATTCGTGTCAACGTTGCTCTCACTTTAGAAGTTGAAAGTATATATATATGTTTGATCAATATTTTAAGGGTGTATTTGTAATTTGCACATATTATAAATTATGAAAATAAAGATAAAATCAAATCTTGTAAGTAATAACTAAATAGAAAAATTAAATAAAATAAAAACAGCTATTGTTGATCGGTATATACCACTAAAGTAGTTGTGGACATGTAGTTAGAATCTCACTCTCTATTTCTAGTACATAATAGCTTACTTTCTGCATTTATTTCTACTTTGTCCTAAATTAAACGTCTAGATCGATAGTTTACTCACTAGTTAGTTAGCCCATCAATTGCTCATTACTTAATTTATTTATTTGCTTGATTAAGTAATAAAGAAGGACAAAGTTGAAGAAGGAAAGGAATATAAGCAAAATACTCCTCTCCGTCTCTCAATTATGACACGTGGGCTGTGAATGGTATTCTTAAACAGCACAAAAGAAGACCTCACAGAGTTTTTTCTAAAAGCGAAATCACATTTTTTACCTAAATCTAATTCACCGGATGGCATTAACTAATTTTGATACAATCATATTTATGTATATAGAATCATAAAATTTAAAGTATCTCACTATCTTTATCTATATTGAAAAATTATACATTTTAATAAACATCACATTCATATCATGAAGAAACGATATGATGTATGCAAATAAAGCATAATAATTGAATTATTTTTTTAATTATAATTCGTGTCAATGTTGCTCTCACATCTTGCGTATTGGATTTTTTTTTTTTTTTTTTTCCCATATTAGAGGTGTCAAGTCTCATAATAAGTTTTAAATGGACGATATGAAATACCAACACAACAATTTTCCTGCAAGTTGCTGCCGCATACCAATCTTTCTCAACCGTTAGATTTACGATCATGTAATAAGGTCCCCCCCTCCCTCTCTCCGTCTCTCTCTGAAGGTCTAATCTTAAGATTCACTCCACCGATCATCGTCTTCGATCTGGTTCCGCTCTTCCTTTATATTTATATTCCTTCCCCTTCTCTCTCTCTCCCTTTCTCTCTCGCTCTCTTCATCCGCACCTCACAATGGATAAACGATCCTTCTCTCTCCTCCTTCTCCACTTCTTCGCCCTTCTCTCCCTCGTCACCGGCGAAATCAAAACCCTAACGATAACCTCCGACGCCCGCCCCATGATCCTCTTCGAAAAATTCGGTTTCACACACGGTGGCCATGTCAACATTTCCGTCAACTCCGTCTCCGTCTCTACTTCTCTCTCTTCACCGCCTGACCCATCCCGACTGGGCTTCTTCCTCCTCTCCGAAGAGTCTTTCCTCCAAGTTTACCTCGAGATCCAACAAAACCCTAGCTTCTGCTTCCTGGATTCTCAATACGTACTCTCTCTCTTTACTTTCCGCGATCTCTCTCCTCCACCTCACGCTTCCTTCTCCAAAGCCTTACCCGTAACCTCCCCGAATGAATACTCTTTCGTCTTCGCGAACTGTGCTCACGAAACACGCGTCTCCATGGAAGTCCGTACGGAGCTCTTCAACTTGGACCGGGATGGAAAGAAGGATTATCTCTCCGCGGGACAGACTCAACTTCCCGCACTCTTTTTCATTTTCTCTCTCCTTTATCTCGGATTTCTAGGGTTTTGGATCTACGTTTGCTATCAAAACAAGGGATCGGTGCATGGGATTCATCTCCTAATGGCAGGACTCCTCCTTATGAAGGCGCTTAACTTGATCTGCGCTGCAGAGGACAAGCATTTCATAAAGGTGACTGGTACGCCTCACGGTTGGGATGTTTTGTTCTACATATTTCAATTTATCCGTGTAGTGCTGTTGTTTACTGTTATTGTGTTGATTGGTACTGGTTGGTCGTTTTTGAAACCGTTCCTTCAAGAGAAGGAGAAGAAAGTTTTGATGATTGTAATTCCGTTGCAAGTTTTAGCTAATATAGCTTCAGTTGTTATTGGCGAAACCGGGCCTTTTATTAAGGACTGGGTGACTTGGAATCAGGTCTTCCTGTTGGTGGATATAATATGCTGCTGTGCAATTATTTTCCCCATCGTGTGGTCCATTAGGTCTTTGAGGGAGACTTCAAAAACTGATGGGAAGGCCGCTAGGAATCTGGCTAAATTGCAGTTGTTTAGACAGTTTTACATCGTGGTTATTGGGTACTTGTATTTCACGAGGATTGTTGTGTTTGCATTGAAGACAATCGCGGCATATAAGTACCAGTGGGTTAGCAATGCTGCAGAGGAGATTGCTAGCGTTGTGTTTTATGGGGTGATGTTTTATATGTTTAGGCCGGTGGAGAAGAATGAGTACTTTGTGCTCAATGAGGAGGAAGAGAAGGAGGCCGAGATGGCTCTTAAAGATGAAGACTTTGAGCTTTGAGGAACCAGGGCTCAGGAGGTTAGAGATTTTGGCAACACAATTTACTCTGTGGATTTGAATATTTGAAACTTTAACATGTTGTGTTTAGTAAATCTGTGGATGTAGTTGCTGCCACTTGACGGTCTTCATTGTATGTTTTAATAGATTTAAATTTTGTTACTTCATTTCATACTTTACTTCCTAATAGTGGAATTTTGTTGCTATTGTGCAGAAAATGGGATCTTGTTCAGTTATTCCTCTGATATTTCATTATGGCTTTATTCATTAGAATCTATGGATCTCACTATTTACATATTAATTAGCATGACAGCTTATTATCAACTTGATTTGTAATTTGATTATTTTAGCAATATTAATCCCCAAGAATATCAAGCAGATGATTGGTCTTGCTTCTTTTAATTCTTTTCTTTTGACCTGTACTCAGCTGTCTCTTTTTGTAAGCATGATGTCTGTGTTGGGGGTATCATGATATTAGAATTGAGTCTTCTAAGTAGGAATTGTCAATCTCATGGTGCTTTTATATCTTGGATTAATGGAGTTGATTTTTTGGTGGGTGTATAAACTTTTACAATTGAGTCGGGCATACTGTAATCTTTTTTTATGGTCTTGATATAGTTGCTCATAGAATTGTGAGGTAAGGATTTCAGGCATATTTTAGATTTGAAGTGGATTGCTTGAAGTTGATGAAATTGCATGGTCACCTTTTGGAGTATTTTTTTTGTCTCGCAATCTTCCAATCGTTTGGTTAAGTTGAGAGGATTTTTTTTTTTAAATTTCCCTTTTTTCTTTTTCCTCCGAGGTAATGAGAGATTGTGACCATAGTTTGATTGATTACCTTAGGGTATATAAACCACTCTATAAAACCTGTGCATCGGTTCTATGTAACTTGTATTATATAGGTAATTTCAAAAGTGTTCTTGATGGAATTTGAACTCATGATCTTATACATGTTGTCATAAAAGAGTTTTGAACATTTCTCTATCAGGTCAATCCCTTGGGGTTGATATTGGTTTCGGTAGGGGTATATATGCTACTATTGCTTTAGCTTTACTTACATTAATAGTATATTTCTTAGCGAATACAAGGTGTTGAAGGTAGTGATTCCTAATTGCATGCTTTACTCTATCAGAACAGGTTCCAAAAATTTATTATCGAAATTTATACTATGACTTTCTATATCCATCCTCAAACTTTAATGCCCTATGTAAGTTATGAGGGTTTTTTTTTAAACATTTATTTAAGTTAGAACATTATTGATTATTCGAGATTAAAATCGTGACATCCAAATTGTAATTTAATATTGCTTTTAGATATAAATTATAGCAAAGAAACAAGCATCAATAAGAAATGAAATATTGACAAAATACAGCAATTATGTTACCAATTGAAATTGGAGATTTTAATTAAATAGATTTGATGTATGACTGTGTTGTGGCGTAAATAGGATATAGGTTAAACCGATATAGTTAATCTTTCCTTGTATTTTCAAATTGTCATATGTATTATCATTGTTGTACACACGTCACTTGGCATAGTTATGGCTTACCTTAGAACTTAGGACCTATAATATATAGTGTATAGGCTATTAGCAAGTGCTTAGATAGGTACAAGGTTATATCTTGTATCCTATCTTGTGACCAAATGATCTAAATTTTGAATTGGAATCTAGTCTGCAACATATAATACTTATGCTAGAATCTGGCTAACCATGCGAGGGTTGATAGGTTCTAGGGTCTCACAAATTTAGATGGTCATCCCACAGTATTAATTAGGCTTGGGAAATTAGTTTGGTTATTGTACTTACATGGGGATCCTATGTTTTGTTTCCATTTAGTGCAACTGATAAATGCTTGATGTATTTTTGAAGAAGTCTGATTGAGTAGATGCTGCTATTGATCAGAAGGGTAACCATCAGAGGTTCAAGCATTGCTGTCTCGATGTAGTTTGGATGACTTGATATGGCATGGAATGAATTTTTATCTAAGTTGGATGATTACTCTGGTAATGTTATAGAATGTTGGTTTCTCTGGCTGTGACATAGGTGAGTAGAAGAAATAACTATCATGATACTGGCTATTCAAGATTCGAGTACCCAACACAGTTATTTATTAGCAGTATAGGAGCCTAATTAGTTTGTCTGTATAGAATTGGAAACAGTAGGCTCGGGTTTTTCCTCTAGCGTTGTCCTTCACTCTTGCTTAGCTTAGTCTATGACTTTTGAAGCTTCTGAAGTACCATGCTGGTGTGTAACAATGTTTTAATTTTATTTTAACTTTTTTTTTTTTTGTGGGGTCCAACATGACTTAGGAGTTGCGTGTGCCAATCATCTAACTGCTGCTGCTGCTGCATGCATTCTCCTTGTGATGCCTTGTTCAGGCTACCGCAGGTTAATAGTTAAATGTTTTATCTTTTACGTTGTTCTATAGGAAAGGTTCCCATCCTGCTGAATAGGATACACATTGATTTTTCCTAGATTACTTTCCTTGGTGCGCAGTTGTCCATGGCCGATCTTGTTTCCTAGTCAAACTTTCTTTGACTTTATTGCTAGTTGGAGCTCCTGCTAAGTTTTGAATTCTAAGACAAATGTGAGGATGAGAAAACAACATTACTGTTATTGTTTTTAATTCTCCGATAGTTGCATCTGAAGGCTGACAGAAAGCTTTGGATGGAGTGAAATGTTCAAGTAGATGTCTTCTAGGATTCTGTTTATTTTTATTTCCGTTGTTTGGACTGGACCAAAAAATCCGTGGAAAATTCCAGCGAACAACGCTGAAAATGAATACTGAAGCGAAGTGATATCTACTTTGTTTATAGCATTTCTTATTTTTTGTAAGCCTGGACCAGCAGTGTCTCCTGATCCTGCATTCTTTCACTTGAATTTAGATCTCTGTCCCGGTTCGGCTGCATACTGGGAGCAACTGACATGCTTCCGACGAAGTTGGTGTCACCATGTTAAGCACATGCATTCTTCCACCCCTCGTATCTTATCTATAAGTATCCGGGTTGACTGAACTATTCACGTGGCATCTAATGTATTCATTCCTTTTGGAGGAGATTAGCTGTGGACACCCCCAAAAGAGCCTGTAATGTTTTGTGGATAATTGCGAAGAGAAAGGACAATGTTGAATTTACTACCTCAGTTTTGATAGGCTAGCAATTACGCACCTTAGTCTTTTTATTGCGACGATCAATATTGAATTGAGCAGCGGGTAGTTAGTAATTTAGGAAAAACGCAGTGGCTCTGTCATTTTAATCTAAGATGTGCGAAGCGTGTCGTAAAGATAAATTATAATTGTCTATAAAGTGGAAAAAGAAAAATGCAAACAAACAAAGTGAGGTTCATTTACTCCTACAGTGAAGTTCTTTTCCATTCTTTCTTTTATTTTTTATTTTTTCCTAGAGCCTTGCACCTTCCTTCTACAATCATATGATGATGTATGATTTGAACATTCTTAAATTTCCATTAGATACAAAAACAAACCAAAACAAACAAAAAAGCGAAATAAAAAAGAAGGAAGGGGATGGAGTTTTTTTTTTTCTTTACTTTAACTATAGAATTTATTTTCCAAGAAAATAAGTAAGTGTAATAAAAAGAAATTTGAGTATAAGATATAAAAACAATCTAATATTTCATCAAGTTAACTATATCTTTTAAAGTTTCTAGCGTAACCACTTAAAGAGAAAAAAAGATTCAATCGTATTGATATATTATATGTTTTGATGGATGATATATAAGTATTAATAATGATATTAAATTTTTAAAAAAATTATTGATTATGATTTTATATATTGAAATTTTATCAATATTTACATGTTATTTATTAAGATGAATGGTGTGTTAGTATTACTCAAAGGGTGTTAGGATTGTGGGCTACAACGAGGTAGATTGCATGAAGCTACAAGAATCTTTGTAGATGGCAACCAACGTAAGGATTGGTTGTGCCACCCACTCTATATTTTATAGGAGGCTCGTACAGCGATGCTGGATCGTTTATCGGTTGAGGTTGCCATTAACTGAGTCCCCCTAGACTACTTGGGGTGTTGAAAACTTTGTAAGTTGTACAATTGTTGAAGTGGCATTATTGTTACAAAATAAGACATAAGGTAAGACCAATTGTTTGACTTTAGGAAGTTTCACTTGGCAATAATTGTAATGCCCTGTCTTTTCTTGTGTCTGATTAAAGCATACCTTAACCACCAGTGTTTAAAAGACAATTCGGTATGCTATTTCCACGTTGAGAATAAGACTGAATTGTAATTGTGCATTTAGTAAAAAGGACATATTATCAGTATCTTTTCAACTCTTTGGTCATCACTAAGAATATCGTAGCAGAATTTGTATAAACCATTACTTTCATTTGTAATATCATTATACCGTTCTAGTTCATGTCTCATATATCAATCGCGCTTACACTTTATATCTATACACTTTAGTTTATAACACATGTAATGTAATGCGGCAATTTTTCTTAACGTGACATTCAAAAGTATTGCCCAAACCTATAGCTGAATACACTCATCGTCCCAGTTTTCATATCCTATCGTATTCCATCTTTGGTACCCAAGATTATATAACTAATCGCTCAACTTATATTCAAATTAGGTGGGTAAAAATTAAATAAATAGTATTAGCAATACAACGTACAAGCATAATAACAAGCACTTATCCAATAATTGTGTGTCATGCTAATGCACGCAAGAATGCACAGATACTAGATCTCAAGTGAGTAGTGCTTAATGGCCCAAAGCAAAGATACCAAATAAAATTCAGCCAAAGAAATATATGCATGGCTTGCAAAGAGTTGTAGGTGTTGAATTGAAGGGTGCAATCTACATATTGTAAAATAAGTTTTTAAAACTTTACTCTTTGTTACTAAGGATGGAGTTTGCTAAAAACATAACTTTTAGTTCCTTTCTTATGAATGTAGTCAAACCAATTCTAAAGATACACTCTGAACAAGTCTAATAAGAATAGCATTAGACCAAATAGTCACACATATAGTTAAAATCAACGTTGTTTATGGAACCACATGGAATGAAATCAAGCTGAGAATCAAATCAAATCAAATTGAATCGTAAAAAATGATTTTTTTTTTATGTTTTGATTTGGTTTGTACTTTGTTTTGAAAATGGTCCAAATGATTCGTGGTATAATTTAGGGGGTTAAACTAAATAAAACCACTTTAATATGAAGTGAATCGCATGCTACTAAGAGTATAAAAAAAAAAACAAAAAGGGAAAGAAGTGGGGAGTTTGGCTTTTAAATGCTAACGAGTAGGCCCTAACTTAGTAATTCTTAATTTCTTATGGTGGAAAAGAAAAATGAAATTTTATCTTAACACTTAAACGTTAACAACGTTTTCACTTCTCATTCATTCTATTTTAATGCATACTAACTTTTACGTTTGACTAAACTCTCAACTCTTAGTTGATAACTTTAGTAAGTTCATTCTCATCTCATATCTATTTCTCAATTCCTTACACTCTCATAGTTTCATGCTCGTCTTTCACGTTTCCTACTCAGTAAAGTTAGCAAACATCAATTGCTGTTTAAGATGATTTTTGGAAAAAACCAATTGCAGACTTTGTCAACATCAATGCTGATGGTGCATGTGATTGCTTAGTAGGGGTTGGTGGAATAAGTTATGTTGCAAGAGATACAAATGATATAAAGATAATATGGTATTTGATACTTGAACTTTATTGAATTGCTCAATTTACTATGTTAACTTTAAAATGTTTAATTTGTTACCTAGATAAACTTTTTGTGGTGATTAATACTACCCAACTTGACTCTATTAGTTTCCGTTTGTTGCTGTGAATGGAATAGACAGATGATACCATTACAAATTGATATGTGATACTTTTACACATGACACAATTACAAATTGACACGTGTCCTTACACATGGTATTCACTAACATGATACGAATGAACATGTGATAGTGCTGTTAACTCACATGTGGCACCTTTTTTAGAAAAAAAAATTGTTTTTTTCAACCAACAATCCGAATGCCAACATGACTATAAGTGTAGATCACTCGATGCACATGGCATATTTTTCTACTTAACTCATTGAATAACCTATAATATATATAAGTCTTCTCACCTTTAGCATTTCATGTGGGACATATAACATGAAGACAAGGAGTCTAAACAACTTGCAACTTTTGTAAGAGAAAGACTTAACTTTGATTCGATTTTTCTCACTTGATTTAACCTTTAATTTAAAAAGAAATATCTAATACAATATTTATTTCATGATTACTTTTAAATCATATATAGATTTTTACAAAAAAAAATTCAAAAACGTACTTAAAATTCATGTCAAAGTAGGCTCTTCAATTGTAAAATGTGTTTAAAGAGCTTACTTTGACGTAAATTTCAAGGATATTTTAAATTTTTTTTTAATAAAAATCTTTGCATGATGTGAAAGTGATTATAGAGTTGATTATGAATTGAACATTTTTTTTTTTTCTAAATTAAAGGTTGAATCAAATAAGAAAAATCAAGTCAAAGTTAAGTTTTTATTGTGAAAACTACAACTTCTGGTTCAAACCCCTTATCTTGATGTTGCATATCCTACATGGAATGTTAGAGGTGAAAAGACTATATATTATAGGTTATTTATTTAGCTAAGTAAAAAAATGTACTATGTGCATGGAGTGGTCTATATTTATAGTTATGTTGACATTTGGATTGTTGGTTTCAAAAAATACTATTTTTCTCTAAAAAAAGGTGTCATACGTGAAAGTTGCCACATGTTAGTTTATGACACTACCATATGTCTATTAATGATACGTCAACGAGTGTCACTTGTAAGGACACATGTCAATTCATAGTGGTGACATGTGATATTTCATGCCACATTAGTAAGTGCTATATATAAATATGTCAATGCTAATTTATGGTGGTACTACATGTCTATTCCATTTATTTTAGCAAACAGATACTAATGGAGTTAGGTCAAATAGTATAAATGAACACAAAAAGTCTAATAAGGCAGTTAATTGAATATTTTAAAATTGAGATAATAAATTGAGCAATTTAGTAGAGTTCAGATATCAAATGTGATATTAGTCCAATGGTATATAGTGTTGAAGTGGTGGAAATTGGTTTTGTATGATCAAAGTGTTTATCTTATATTTCCATTGGCCAATTGATCTCCCTGGCATTTGGAACTTGAAATTTAAGTTTTCCATAACTAATAAACAATATTTTTAAGCTTTGTATCAAAATAAAGTTTGATAAACCCTTTTTTTTTATATAATTTATAAAAGAACTACATAGAGTCAGTTACTTCCTTGAGTTTTTCCTACTTCATTATGAATTTCAAACTAAAATGAAGGATTTTTTCTTGAAACCTTAATGATTCGTTTAGTTCACTGATTGGAATGGATAAAGAATGGAATTAGGATTCTAAGGAAATGTAATAGAGGAGAAATGGAGTTGGAATTTTTATTATATTGTTTAGTTAAATAAAATGTGCAATAAGAAATAAACATGTAATAGAAATTAGAAGACAATTTTATCCTTATCTTCTATTTTTCTCCTTTTCTCTCTCTTAATCTCCCCCTTCACTCTCTCTCTCTCTTTCTCTCTCTTTACTTCTACTCTATTAATATCATCTTCAATATTTTGTTATAAAAGACACATATAAAATTGAAATAAAAAACAATAGAGAAAGAAAATGTTATACTTAAGAGGAAAGCCTTTTCCATGCAACATCTCTAGAAAATCATTCAACTCCTTGTACTGTAAAAAGAAAAAGAGAAAATACATCCTATAAGTTATGAATCTGATAGTTGATTTTAAAAATCAAGAGAAAAGGTGTACGAGTGTTGTTGAATTTCATACTGGCAGTCTATTTGACGAGCATTAGATTGAGTAGGGGCAGAGAGGCAACAGGAGGGAGTGAGAGTATTGCCTATTGAGGTGTTCAACAGGTTTCTTGGCTTCAAAAAGGAAGAGCTTGTAATGGTCACTGGCAATATGCCAAACATCCTTCCATGCCTCACTGGTTACATCAAATTTTTATAAAGTGCATAGATGTGGAAAAGGTGGGAGTGTGTTAATGTTTTAATTAAGGGTAAATTTGTATAATTTTTTTTATTTATATGAGGGTATTTTGGAGAGAAAGTCAAGTATTTACTCCAGAATGCCATTCATGGCTTGCCTCTAAAGAATCTCTGTTCTTTGATTTTAAGGAAACAACGATCCTTGGGATTGGACATTACAAAAATGAAAAATCAACTATACATAGTACTAGGGAATACGGGGGATAGTTTTATTCATCCCAACTAAACATATTATAAAACTAGTAGCTTGAAAAAGAATTCAAAGGTAAACGAATTATAAGTCTCCTTATTTGGATAAGAAAGTAATTAGAAGAAGTAAAAGCAAAAAGCTAATAGTATAATTTCATATTTTGTTAAGATACTATAAGTCGTCATAATTTTAATTTGTTAATGTTTTAAGGATAAAATAGTATTTTCGTTTAAGTTCTTTTACAATTCTCTAAAGAATATGAGGAGTTTTTTTTTTTTTTTTTTTTTTTGTGCTCTAGGACAAACTTTCCTTTTTGAATTCATTTAAGCATATTACTCGACTCTTTACCATCTTATATAATTTTTTTATGGCTAAAATATGGGCAAGGGAAGTAAAAATTTCTTTATAATCATATACATAGATCTTCCATATTATTAAATAGGAAAATATTTTATTTAACGAAACACATTACGAAGAGAGACATGAAAGCAATTTCCATATCCCCATGCTTTCCCACGTGTATAACATACTTCATATGTGTGTGTTTTTGATCCATTATTATTAATATTTTATTCATTGGTGATTTATTTCTTGACAAAGTTTCGTGATAGTAGTCATTGCTCTATACTACTCCTTACCACCTTTAAAAATTATCAATAATAGATAAGTTACTGTTAAGTAATTCTCACTCTATTGAAAAACAACATTTTGAACCACTCCATGTCCACTCACGTATCTCCATAATCCCATATTTTGTGAAGACAAGAAAAACCATTCCGCATATATTTCAAATTTAACTATTACTCTATACGCCCTAAATTTTTTTTATTCTCTAAGTACCTTATATATTTTTACACACTCATATAGGATGTGTTGCCATTAGTTCTTTTAGAAGCAAATTGTAATCGAAAAAAAAAAAAAAATTTACAATCCCATTTTTCTAAATCATATCGTATGAAGTCAAGTTAGATAATTGCATTTCATATTGAGTAGTTTCAATCCTGTCTTATGTGAAGTACACATGTCGTGAAAGCATATCTCTTTAGTATTTGTGATAATCTAAGTGGGTAAACTTGCATATGAATTGTGGAAGAGGACCAATAACAGTTCATGAAGTTAAAGTTATAATGTCAAATCAATATCAGTTAAAAAAAAAAACATTTTACTCGTGTAGTCGAGTATATCCATAATTAATGTGGATACTTGTCTATTCGATTATAAGAGAGAATTAGTAATAATGTAAAAGATTAATACAATGAAAATTAAATTAATTGTTAGCTAGAATTTTATAACCCTTTATTAGCTCAGCTTTGACTACTTTGGAACTTTAGTTCTATAAAATTAATAAACCAATTATATACACTAGATATTCATACAAATTATAATAAAAACACATCCATTGCTGAAAATTAGCAACTATCATTTTTGTGTTCTCAGCTTTATCGGGTCCCATTTTCATTCATTTTTGGCCAGAATCCCCGTTTTTCATTCACGTGCTTTGGGTTTTATCACTCTGCTTGACCTGAAGGCGTGGAATTAATTAAATTTGAGCCTGCCGTGACATGATCATCTTCTCTTAGCTTCCCACTTCCGCAAACTTTTGGCCTTTTCTTTTTTTTTTTTTTTACTACTGCATTCTACGACCCAATCGGATATACAAGACTTTCAAAGTAATTTAATTTTTCTTTTTGTTTTTTTAATCCTGCATTCTTATTACCATTGAGAAGGCTATTTTACGGTCCAATCGAAAACTCAAAACCTATAGAGTAAATTAAAACTACGTTGTAACGGAAAAAAAATTTCAACGGATATTATACTAACTTATAACACCGAATAAGTATTAATAAAATTTAAAAACACGATAGTAATTATGAATACGTAAGGATGATACGTAGCACATTATTTTTTCCGTAGCATTAGAGGCCTATTTCAATAGTCGTTAAATTACCACCGGATGACGCCTTTGTTTTTTTTTTTTTTTTTCATTTCAAGAAAATATTTTTATCTACTTCAAATTTTAAAATATAAGACAAGACATGTTGGATAATGGGACAAAATATAAGACCTCAAATTATATTTACCTTCACTTCTTTTAATAACTTGACAAGTATTTCATTATTTTTATTTTAAATGAGTACGAACTGAGTAACATATATCATCTACTCTATTCAAATTTGAACCATAACCGGATTGAAGTCAGATTGGAAGATGTTGGAATCATGGACATGTTTTTGCGACTTTAAGTCTTAATTGGAATAAAATAAGAACCATATTTATTATTATAATTAGCCCTTCAAAAAATAAATGATATTAATGCATATTTACCAAATAAATAATTCCTAGCTAGGAAAATATATGTGTTTCCTGGAAACCTTTTGTTAATACTCTTAATATTCCTTAAAATTTAATCTTCAAAATTGTCATCAAAGGGTTTTTGTCGGGACTTTGCAGGGTCTAATATCATAATCACGTTTTATTCATAAAATATAGTTATGACCGAAGGAATAAAAAATAGTTCATCTTTTAACCGGAGGTATTACTCTTGAATCATTCTCCTTGTCACTTTCCCTCGTAAAGTAGTTAGCTAGAAAAATAAAATCTATAGCAAGGAAAAGAAAAATCCAAAACATATATCTGTTCTGTTAACTATTTTAATGGGATTAACACTGTCTCTTATAGTATTATTGATTTAATATTTATTAAATTTAAATTATTAAATTAATTATATTACTAATCATCTAAATTTAATGAATATAAAATAAATGATAAGATTAAGTACTGAACCAATCTCATAAAAATAGTGAATAAGAGTTTAGCAGATTTTTAATGATGAGAGGGAATGTAAGGTAATGATGGCAATCAAAATCTATGCTGATAGTTAACTACTTCATAAAAATTAATGGAAAACTACTTTCACGAAAATGAAATCGCTTTTTATTAACATATTCCTTTCGATGAATCTTTTACTATAATCTGACAGCAACGTCCATCATTTCCAATCACCAATTGGAAGCAACAGTTGTTAGTAAAAGTAATAGCACTTCTGTTGAAAGAAACTTTCGGAAGTTCGTGCTATCTTATCCCGCCATTGAGATAATTATAAATTTTCTATTAATTTTAATAAATTAAGGATTTCATTCCAAATCAATAAGGTAATTACTTGGTTTCAAGCAATATCATCGACAGACACATGGTCGAGAAAATATGCCTAAGCGGCATTTGGATGATAATTGTGTAAAATGTCCATGTTAAAAGGAACATCTCAATATACGGAAATTAATGGAGTTAGTCTAGATAATAAGATTGTATTAATAGAGCTAGTTATGAAATGATATTATTGGGTGCTACATTTGGTAACTTGAAGTTTTATGTAGTTAATCAAGTATTCTCGGTGTCATAATCTCTACTCAGAAGAATTATTAGAAAGGACAAAACTCTAACCAAGATTACGCACGCTTTAATGAAGTAACACTACAATAAACACCACCACCCCCCGAATCATCATTTTGCTTTGCCTTCCCTTCAAGAAAAGAAATAGACGGATCTTGCATGTGGAAATATATATATATATATATAATTTCTATAGATTTTTTCTTTGTTATATATACAGGAAAAATAGAATTTATACATATATCTGGTCTAATTTCTCATATATAGAGCCAAATATATTGTGTGTTGAAATGTTAATAAAAGTTGTTATTTAAAAACTTAGATGAGATTGCCTTTATCTACCTCTGCCTTTTATCAGTTTTCTTAATTCTATAAAGTTCAATACTAAAACAAGAATCAACACTTAGATATGACAAAAGATAAATCCAGACAACTATTCTTCCAAAATCAAACATTTCCTTAAAATAAATTTGCTATTCCATGTTTCATTCAAATTTAAAAAAAAAAAAATATTATTAACACAATTTTGAGCACATCAAGCCATTTCTGCAAAATCTTAAAAGGGAAAAAAAAAAAAAAAAAGAAAGCTTGCAGAATGAAGTGAACAAAAATTACTAAAATCATAAAAATATTTCAAAACCCTAAAATACAAGTGCATGTTTATATATTTCATAGTCTTACACCCTTTTATATATATATATATAAAAGATTCACAAGGAGTGATACATTACATGAAATTTATAATTAAACAACGATGTTATAAGTTAATTAGTCCACAACATCTACACTAGTAGAGCAAGACAGCAATTTATGGAAGATCCTAAAAATAGCACTCCAAGATAATTCTTTCACTCTCCTAAACCCAACACACCTGCTTTTGCTTTTGCCTTTGCCTTTGCCTTTGCCTTCATTTGATCTCTTATTAGTCTTCTTCCCATGTTGTCTATCCTTCCTCTTCTTCCCTTTACCAAAGCACTTGGTCTTCTCATTCACATAGTCTTCCTCTTTAGAAAAAGGGTAGCTCCTTAAATACATCTGCCTGCAAGATATGCTATCCACCACCCTAGGATGGCCGTGGCGGAACGACCCCGAGTGCGGTCCTCCACCACCACCACTGTTGAGTGAATTCGAGCTCACCGAGCGGACGAACTCCGCGTCGGACTCAGGCCACTTGTAGAGGTTGACGTAGGTGGCTCGGACCGGGACTCGGGGGTCTCCTGCATCATTGAGGCAAGTTGATATGCAAACTGAGGTCATTCTATTTTTTGGGGTGGTTCTTCAAGTGAGTGTGTGTGGGTTTAGTGTTGATATAGAACCATAGCATATGAAGTAAAGCTTAGATTGCAAGCAAAGATAGAGAGAGAGAGTGAGTGTGAGAGTGAGGGCGTAATGGGGGGTTGGTTTTAGTGGGAGCTTATCATGATGTGTGGGGTGGGGTGTAATGCATGGAATGATTTGGCATCATTAGTAATGACTGTGTTTTGGCATTGGTTGATGGCCTTGGTATAATACGTTTTGTTAAATGCTTAAAAAGCAATGGATATGATAATGAATTAATATGGTCCTGGCATCATATGATGAAATTGCTAGAATGGGCACTCATCATTTGTTTGTCCTAGTAGTTTATCATGCTTGGTGAAGGCACACTCCGAGGCAATATGTGGCTCTAACATACCTTTTATATATATATATATATCGGTTGTTAAATTATTAAAATGAAATCCGGCTGTAATACCATGTTAGAAAGTTAAGGAAACTTCTACAAGTTCGTGCATATTTTTTACTCATTTTTTATCATATCGTTAATATAATATTTATTAAATCTGAGCTGTTAAAACTATAATTGATTCAATAATTTATATTTAAAGAATATTAAATTAAAGATGGGATGAATAGCAAGATTAATCCTATGAAAAACATGGACTAGACAATATAAAAATCCAAAAGTTAAATATATTTCGAAAGTTAATTAGTTTATAAAATAGAAGATCCTAATGGACATAGACATCACACAGGATTAAGTAGGGGCAACGTGGGATGACAACAAACTTATTTCTTGGAATTAACAATAATGTATTGTAATATTATCTTAAATTATTTATGCTTTTATGCCGTGGATCATTTCAATTTACTTTTTCTTAATTTTTTTTAATATATCCCTTTAAAATAATATTACGTTTAATTAACGGTTAAGATCATAGAAAATTATATCATTATATCATAAAATATTTTAAAAAATTTAGATAATCTCAGGTTAAATTGTAAATGAAGAAAAATTAAAAGAAAAAAAATTGAGAGGATGCAAAACGATTTTGATTCCATAATTGCTTTTTTTAATAAGAATTTAATGAGGACGTGAGCATTCGAATATGAAAGTTGCTCGTACTAATCCTCCCATTTGACATCCTCAACAAATTCAACGTTTTATCATCTTCCCACCACACACACCCACCCCCCCCAGGATGAAATAAGTTCAAGTTAAAAACATGGAATTCTAATATCAATTTATTGAAAAGACATGCATTAAAAGTGATTTCTAAAGGGGCTTGAGCTAACTTTGTTAGCTTTAGAGCTTTTCCACCTTTAGCTAAACTTACCTAGATTTGAATTTCAAGTTTAAGATTGTTAATCTAAGACCTCCCACTGTGAGTGGGACGGCCCTGAGTACATATTTTTTTTTATCTTCCAAACTTTATAATTATAATTTCTAAATTTGTTGACTAAAATTTATCAACTATTATAATTTTGTTAAATTTCAAACCTATTTCATATTTTCATCATCAATCTTTTACGTAGAAACTTCTCATAAAGTTGCTTTAAATAATTAAGAAAACCAAATAAAATTACAAAATTTTATTTTTTTTTTAAACCAAACTTTAAATGGCTTATCTACTTAATTTGAACCATCCATTTTCAATACATTAAAAAATGTCATGAAATTCATCTAAATCTATCAATAATGCTTTGAATATTTCATTACAATCTTCCTACAAAATTGTTTTGAAGTTTTTTCTATGTTACTACTTAGGAAGGGATGATTTGAACCTAATCAATCCAAATGAGGAAGTTTATATATATATATTAGTAAGCACCCAAGAGGAGCTATCCTAAATGATAACAAGGATATATATATATGAATTATAGATATAAGTTTAATAAATGACTGGAGAGTATATTTATTAGTTTCTTCGAAAATATATGTCAGCTAGATAAAATCGTTCTTCGAGAAGAGAATAAGCCCAAATGATGTAAAATAAAAATTTTATTGCATTTTCTAAATATTGATTATATTCAATAAGATCATCACCATTATTATCTTTAGTTTTTTAGACATTTATCATTATATTGTTGTTCTTAGTATGAGGCGTTGTTTTGCTAGGTCAATGGGAGGCCTACGAAATCCTCGCTTTTTTTTTTTCTAAACAGTCTTAGTTTCTAACCAATATACTAAAGAATTTTTATTTTAATTAAAATTTTATTATTAATTGTATATAGGAAAAAACAGAGAGATATAAACAAAGTAAATAAATATTATTTATTAATTGTTTAAAACAAAAAGTATACATCCAATAAGCTAAATAAAATATTTATGATAGTATTTTAGCAAAGTAATGGCATCAAACAAATATGCTAAGACTTTTACTTTTTCTTACCAATTCTCGGGATTATATTATTTAGACATTTACAAAACAAAACATGTTATTAGTACCAATCACTATTGACTATTATAGTATAATACTACTTTAAAAATTCTATTACATTATCTAGATATTCATAAACATAAATATCAACAACAGATATTGACATAAACAGATATATGAACAGAATACTATTGAAACCATCACAGGCAGTAGAGCCAAGGCTAATGGGGATTTATAAAATTATACGAAATATAAATATGAAAACTTCAAAGGCAGTAATACCAACCGATTTTTGGGTTTTGCAACAGTAAACAATATTCAATTAATAGGTCTTGTGGAATTACACCCAAATCAATTGGAGATTCTCCACACGGGATATAATATAAAAGAGTGATAATTAAACAGATAAAAATATTAAAATTTTATTGATTTAAAACAATATGTACAAAATATAAGAGTATAGACAGATCGAAGAAAATATTTGAAAGATCTGAGAATATTGAGAGGTAATGATGTTTTACCTCGGAATTAAAATAAACGATATGCTTTAAGGACAAAAGTGTTTATATGAAATATTTAGAGTAAGGTCAGAAAGAGATGTGTAAAATGAGAGAAAGAAGAGAAGATTAGAAAAGTCTGATGGGAGGTAGTATCCAATCTTAGAGAGAGAGAGAGAGATCTCAAGAAGAAGTATATGTCTTTTGAACGCAAGGTTTATTTTATATATGGAGAGGCCAATCGGTTACTGTAGTGAATAGTGTTATTGTGGCTGATAGAATACTATAGAAATAGTACAAAGGAGGAGACATAAACAGTATTATGTCAAAAAGTGATATTTGACATCATTGATGATGATATTGTGCACTATGGTACATGTGTACAAATACTATATTCCTATCGTATTTTACAGTGTAAAGTTTACATGGAAAAACAAAATTACAATTATTGTTCAAAGATCACTTAAATCTATTTCATGGCAGTCATCTTCATTTGAATTCCTGTTGTAATGAGATCCAGATTCTAATTCCAATTCCGAGCTTGAACTAGATCCTTGAGTTGATTCATTGATGGTGGCCAATGCTTGTTCTAGGATTTGCTTCATTTGACTTGAAGAATTGGCACTTGCCAAAGAAGACAAAAAGAAACGTTTACTCTGGACCAATAGACTTAGACTATTGGTTGGAATAAGGGATGGAGAAGTTTTATTTGCAATCCACTTTAGGATTAAATCTTCTTCAAGTCCATTCTACATTTTAAAATTGCCCCACAATTAAACCTTATACATTCTGATTAAATTGGTTGTTTTTGAGGTTTGATAAGGTTTACAATCAAACCACCATCCCATAACCCATAATACTCCAATATGTATGAAATATAACATTTCCTTTTAGAAATTTTTCTTCTGTAATGTTGAATTATATTTTTTCATGAAAACATTAAAACCATTTCTAGCGTTTTCATGAACAATTTCTGGAACTATTTCAAATTGTTCCCACCAATGAACAAATCAGTTGGGAAGATTTTCAATAAAACAATTATCAAAATATATTAGTTAAGTATGTGATATTTTTGCATTTATTTGATAAAAAAGATTCCACCAAGCCTGTTTATAATCATAGTAATTATAACTGACTTGATAAATTGGTTGAGATTAAAAATGTTCTATATTGAGTTTTATAGGAATTGTAAGATGAGTTTCATATTCTTTTAAGCTAAAAACCTACCAAATTCTAGTTGTATAATAACTTATCATTCCTTCTTTTTAAAAATATTTGAAAGTTATTGATCTAGTTTCAATTAAAATTTTCTCATAAAACTGGATTGGTTTGTACATATCATATGGAATATAAAAAAAAATTTTTGTAAAAATTTTTCTTACAAATTCAAATGAGTCATTTTCAAATAGGTTTTCTTCAACAGAGAAAACATATTTGGAAATTGGTTTTGAAAAGAATTTGGACTTTTGAATTATAAGTGATATTGTGAAAGGTATTAAAGATGGTACTTTAGTACTTTAAATATTCTGATTTTTCCTCTGAGTTTCTATTTATTGAGGAATTTTGGATAATATTGGGGGTTCATTTTTTTGTTATAATGCTACTGAAATTGCTTTTAGCAATTCTTGAGTGAGAGCCATGTCAGCCAATTAGGACAAATTTTCATTGAATTGTGTTTAGGTATTAGAAGATGATTGAATATTTGAAAAAATTGGTTTAGAGGTTTTAGAAAAAGATTCCTCTTTTATTGTTAGTAGACCGTTAGATAACTTACAAATATCTAACCATGATTTGATATTGGTCAATCTCTTGCTAGAGGTTGAAGAAGAAGCCTTTTCTTTTCCTTTATCCTTGTCCCTTTTGGAAGGTATCTCTCAATAAAAATTTACGAGTAAGGAAATCAAGAAGATGATTGGAAGATCCATTAATATGCTCTATTTTGAAATTAAATAAAAAAAAATTGATTGCCATCTGACAAAAATTTGTTTAGATACAATATTCTAAACATCTTTAATTAAAACATTTTTTACAGCTTTACATTCAATATATAAAAGAAATTTTTTATTTAATAAATCTCCTTGAGGTTTGGAAATTTTTAAAACAATTGCTAAAATTTCTCTCTTTATTGTAGAATAATTACGTTGACAATCATTCCAATTTCTTGACACATGTTCAACAACATATTCTTTATTATTTTGTTTCTGTTTTAGTATTCCTTCGAATCCTAAATCAGAAGTATCAATTTCTATTACTTTTGACAGAAGAGGATCAATAATATGTAGACAAGGAATTTCCTTAATTTTTTGTTTTACTAATTTGATAGTATTAGTATGTTTTATTGATCATTAGGGTGGATTCTTTTTTAACCTTTGGTATAAAGGTTTGAAAATAATATTAAGATTAGAAAAGAAATCTGCAACATAATTTAAACTTCCTAGAAATCTTTGAAGTTGATTTTTCTCCTTAATTTTATCAAGAAATTTGGTTGCAAATTCAATTGATCTTTGGATAGGAATTATTGTCCCATTATAAATATTAAAGCCTAAAAATCTAATTCCAATTTGGAAAAGATTAATCTTAGATGGTGAAACAATTAGGCCATTTTTCCTAACTAAATTAATGAAAATTTTTATATGCTTAAAATGTTGGTCTATATTAGATAAAAAGATTAAAACATTATCAGAATTTATTATTATAAAATTAGTAAAATTATTAAAAATTTCATTCATTATTTTCTAGAATTTAGAGGGGGCATTCTTTAATCTAGATAGCATTACGTTCCATTCATATTGACGAAAAGGAATTGTGAAGGCAGTTTTGTACCCATCACTATCCTTAATCTGCATTTGCCATAATCCAGATTTCATATTGAATTTTGAAAATATTTTAGTATTATGCAATCTATTAAGTAAATCTCTTTTATTAGATATTAGATACCTAATCCATTTTAGAGCCGTATGCAAAGGTTTGTAATTAATTACTAACCTTGGAATACCTTTTTCTATTTCTATATTTTTATTCACATAAAAAGCAGAATAACTCCATGGAGATTTACTTTTTCAAATCAATTTTTTATTAAGTAAATCTTTTGTTTCATTTCTACAATAATTCAAGATTTCATTATTCATTTGGGATGGTTTGGCTTTAATTAGAATATTTTTCTCATCTAAATCATTCTTATATGGTAAATCAACAATATGTAATTTACGATTCCAAAATGCATTTGGAAGCATTAAACAAATTAAATTTTTTATTTCTGTTTCTAAATTGGAAAATTTTATTTTCAAATTTCTATTATTAGGTTGAGTTTCAATTCTTTTAAACTCAAGATCATTTTTCAAATACATCAAATGGTTTTCTTTGCATTGAATCAAACAATTTAATTCAGAAATTAAATTGTCTTTTAATTCATTTATGTATTTGGTTTGTGGTTTTGTGCTAAAATTGAACACAATTTTCTTTTTGAAATATTGTATTTCAATTCCATCTTTATTAATAGAGAATGGTTAGATTTAATTGATAAACGAAATTCTTAAAATGACATTTTTATTTAAATTTTTTATAAGTATGAAAGAAGTTTTATATGAAGTATTATCTTTTTATTACTGAAGCATTAGATAATTTATATTTGATGCATAATTTGCTACCAAATACAGAACTTAAAAATTGGATAGTTTTCTCAAAATATTTTGTAGGAATCAACCCTTCTCTAATATAATTTAAATATGCACCAGTACAAATAATATAGTTTTCAAAACAAATTCATTATTAATCCTGATTATAATATTAATTGTCCATTTTCTTCTTGTTACCTGAACAAGATGCATCAGATAATCATTATTATCAATATTGGCAAAACATTTAAATTTTTATTATTTGAAGTTTCTTCATTGATTATTTCAGGATTGTTTTCTTAAACCATTTTTTGTTCAAGCTCAAGAAAGTCCTTTTGAAGTTTTATCTACATTAATTTCAAATCTTTTATTTCTTGCCTTTGAATATTAATTTTATTATGCAGATCATCAATTGTTATTAACTTTTTCTGTTTCCTTCTACCTCTTTCGAGGATTTCATTAAGACTATAAGGTAAATTTGGTATGAGAGTCAAATTGAGTTTATTACAATCTTTTATAAAGTTAAATTTTTCATTATCATTTGGCAATTGATCAATATTACGAAAGATTTCTTCTTTTTCATTTGTCAAAACATTAATTTCATTGTCTTCTTCTTTAGATGATGATGAATTGGATTTCATGTCATTGATTTGAATTCCATCATCACAATTATTTTTCAATAAAGAAAGTTCATTTTCACAAAATATTTTCCATTGTTGTTCGTCCAGGTTTAGTTCATTAAGTTTATTATTAATTTTGCAAAAACTTTATGTATGATTAATTTTTTTACATTTATAACATCTTAATTGTTTATATGATTTTCTTTTATATTTTTTATCTTTTCTTTCTTTATTAAATTTTTTTTGTCTTTTAGGTTTCCTTAAAAATTTTTCATTGAAATTTTTTCGAGGTTTTTTGTGTGAACATTGAGAAGATAAATAAGAAGATTTTTTATTTTCTTATTGCTGACAAAAGAAGGATCATATTGAGCACAAAAATTAACAAGAATCTGGTGTTTTAAGCGCTATTTATTTTTTAATTTTTTTTGCAATCTTATTGTATTATATTAATTAGTTCCAATTTTATTAACATATGAGGCTAATTTTTTATATGATAAAGTATCATAAGGAATTTCTCCATTATTTTCTTCTTTGAGTTTTTTCTTAACCTGTTTACTTATTAATTTTGATAAACTTATTAAGATTTTTTCTTTCCAAAAGGGTTGATTACAAACATTTCTAAAGAAAACTTTTTGAAAGAAAATATCTTTATATTACCTAAATTCTCCTAAAAATTTGCATTTTATACTGGACAATAAATCTAAAGTTTTATCCCTAATGTGTGAAGAATTTCCTATGAAATGTTGACTGATTGAGAAGATTAAAGTATTAACTATATCTTGAACTAGTTCATTATTATCATCTAAAATCCTTCTTTCATTTTCATCAATTTTGAATGAAGTTAGAATATTGATACATTGTTCCTCAGTGAAATAGTTATCTCACCAACTTTTTAACTGTCCAGTAAAACTAGAAATTAAAAGAAGTGCTACTTGATGATCAATAATATTCAGAATAGTTTTATTTGTATTTGAAAACAATATCATCTGATTAAGAATATTAAGAATTTTTTGTTTTGAGTATCTATCAATATTTCATTCATATATGTATCTTACAGAATACTTATTTTGATAACTATCATTTTTTTCTTCAATTAGTATATCAAGATGTGTTGCTCTCTGATAATACAATTTTTGAGGTTCCTTCCAATTAATTTTATTAATTTCATCATTTGATTCATTAATATTTAAATCTTTTAAAGAGATATTAGACATTTTATCATTTATTGATTTATTATTAATTTCATCTAAAATATTAATTTTTTCTGATGGTACATCATCAATGACAATATCCTTCTTGATTAAAGATAGTGTGTTCATATTTAAAAAATTAATTGGTTTTGAAGATGAAATTTCTTTCTTTTTTTATCATTTTATTTTTTAGCATTCTTTTCTTATCATCTAAAGCTTTTAAAAATTCATTGCTAAAATTTTTTTGGCATTTTAAAAGATTTAAACAAAGGTATATTTTTATTGGTTTTATTAATTAAAGTTTTTTCACTGATTTTATTTATCTCATTATTAATAATATCTTCTATTCTATTTAATTGCTTTCCTATTATACACAAATGTTAGTTAGTAAAATTAATTTGATTTATTATTTTCTTAATCCTTGAGCCTTCTTCTTCTGTAGCATTTTTGAATAGCATAAGGGTTATTTTAGTATTTTTGTGAGTAGTTTTTATATTACTAAGTGGTGGATGATTTAATTCAATTCATTGTCTATCACTTAATTGCCATTAAAAACATTCATTTATTACATTAATTTATTTAGGTTTCAGATAATATTCTTCAAATCATTCAAAGAAATATATATGAGCACTAATTTCATTCATGAAATTATAATACTCTTCTTTTATTTGTTGCTTGACATTATTGAATGTTTCAAAATACCATTTTCTTATTTTCCTATTTTTAGGTGAATTAAACTCTTTGTTTAGAAGAATTCTATCAGGTTCAAAAGGTTTTTCTAAAACATTAAGTTCTAGGTCACCTACTTCTATAAAAGTAAGGGTTCTCCATGTTCTAGTTCATTGGTTAGTTAGTAAACTGATTGAGTTATACCAGACCTATATGAACAATTCTAAAAATAGATGGATTATCTTGGATATTTGATTGTCTATTTGACTAGTTATTTGTTCGAGTATTGGATTGGGTATGAAAAGGTGTATAAATTATTGGTGGAGAATTTGAAGGTCTACTAATCTCCTAGAAGAAAATGATATTGACCTTATTTCTAAGGGTTTTTTAGGTTAACTAAAAGATCTCTTATTAAATTAGATGGTGACTTTACCATTTGGGTGTTGAACCACGTTTGATGGTTTAGTATTGTATATAGGTTGTTTTGGAAGTAGATTTTCTACTTCCCAATGCTCAGGTAAGTTGACTTGAGACAATTGGATCATTCTGGGAATAGAAACATTAGCTTTGGTTTTGGTTAGGTCTATTTGAATAAAAAGAGTTTGACCTCTTTTATCTATTTTGTATACCTTTGAACCAAAAGCAATTTTCATTAATTTGAAATAGATTCTGTATATTACAACTATTGGTATCGACCCTTCTACCATCTGGTAATTATGGGTTTTGATTTGAAGGATTAAAGAACCCATTACTGTCTTATCTTTAAGAGTAAGAGTAATATTTAGATGACATTCAAATTGGATTGGTCTACTGCTGAGACTAGTTTCTGTTGTTGTATGTATTAATCTTTTATAAACCAATTTTCTAACATTTCTAAGAAACATGAAAACAAAAGTATCTAATCCTAATTTAGTAAGGGGTTTTGCTCCTACTTAAACTAGATCTATATGCATATAATTTCATTCTTTTGCATATTTTTTAATTGAATCAACATTTAAAAGCTTTATTGTTGTTAAACCATCAAAGATTGGAATATCCTTTTCCTCTGTGGCTATAACGTAATCAGTTTTTCTAAAAATTTTCTATTTAACAATTTGATATATTTAGTCATATGAGGTTTTTGATATTTTCTACTCATCTATAACCTTATCAAAATCTTTCATATGTATTTCATCTCTATTATTTAACATATATTCTTTTGATTGCTCAAATGGAGTAAAGCTAGAAGATGATATAGTTCTTCTAAGTAAATTCATATTTTCAGAAGAGATTAATTTTTCTAATCTTATAAATCTAAATCATAGGATTAAATTAAATCCAAATATTATAATTTCTAATTTATGACATTTTGCAACCTTTAATTAAAAATGGAATTTATGCCAGGCCTTAGTAGACTTATCACAATACTAGGACACTTTACAAAGAATTCATCCTAAGTTATTAGTAAATATAAGATATAAATTTTTACCAAGAAAATCGTCTCACTTAGAAAATACAAACTAATTTATCAAACTATATACTCACCATATATATATATATATTGACCATGGGCTTTTTCCCTTGTCTAGGCCCAACCTGAACAATTGGTTAGACGTGTGTCGTTGATCAAGCCCGTCCATCAAGCCTAAAATTGATATTTAAATCTTTGGTTTTTTTTTTTTTCTTTGTCTTTTCTCTTTTTGGGCTTATCCATCGGGCTCAATGTATAGCCCGGCTGATGATCATCTATAGTAAAGATAATAATATACTAGATTATAAATCAATTTACTTGTGTAATAAGAAGATTCGACAATAAAATACTTGTAAAAGGACATTAAATATTGTTTTCCCATTGCAATGGGAGAAAAGGCCCACGGCACGAGTCAACGTTTGTCCCGTATATGTTACTACGGATATTTTTATTCGATTTTCATAATCACCCCCTACTTCTAATGCACGCGATTACGAATCGCATGGCTTTCTAGTATAAACCGCACAGTCAAAAATGGGGTAAACTGAAATTTTAATTACTTAATTATATTTACTCTATCTATTCTTAGTCCTCATCTCTAAACCTAAGTTTTTGGACGTCTAAATTCCAAAGGAGAACAAAAGGTTAAGGAAATAACATTAACTATAATGAAATTTTCAAAAACCTAAGAACAAAATGAGAGTTCTCTCTTTTTTTATGATTTTATATATTTTTAATGTCAGTAATTCTTTTTCCTTTTAATTGAGGGTAATAACATTATATTTAAGTTTTTTTTTTTTTGCCAATTATATTATAACTTAAGAGAGGAAGAATTAAAACTTAGTTGAAAATCAATATTTTTACTATTGAAAGGGTACTTTGGGTATAAACCCCTTAGGCTCGATTAGATCTTCTAAACCTTGTGACCCTAAGCCCTCTCCCGTAGGCCTTGACCCTAGGGCCTGAATCGCTCATGCCTATTAAGCACTACGACAACCATAATCCATAAGATAAGAATAAAGCAACTACGTCATAAATATTAGGAATATATTAGGCATAACAGTTCTACTCTCCTATACTTAGAGAAGAAAATCTCTCTCACCAATTAATCTCCAACTGCCAGTTCTACTTCATCATAAAAGTTAGGTCACTACTCAACGACAACTCTCTCAATACTTTGTATACTAAGCCTGCATATTAACTCTCATATTTTATACTTTTAAGCTCACTACTAACTTAAACATCGAAATGACCATGCCGAATAACCCTCCAACATCTTTTTACAGTATATTATTTTATAGGCCCATTACATGTAGCATCCAAAAGACTATCGGCAAGAATACGAAGACAACACATACCATTAGTCCATAATAACCTTAATGACCATATTAAAGCTTGAAAATAAGTGTTTAAAGATTTGGAGTCTAAACATGTGATATCAAATATAAGAGGGGCTGATTGCATATGGAATAAATATAGGATAATGCAATTTATCTGTTAAATATAATAAAACTTACAAATTAATGGAAATTTTCCTATCTATATTATTAACCAAAACTGATTATTGGACTCCAATATATCATATATTATTTTTAAATGATGAAATATAAAGAACGTGGATAGGTTAGTAGAAACCAATGGCCGGTGACAGTTTTAATATAATTGGACTCGACCGGAAACAAATATATCAACACATCTTTATCATTTTGAGGTGTACGTGTGGTGAATGTGTCTTGTCGTGTTGCCGTCTACGTTCCACTCCCACCACATCAGAAACGGCAATTAAGGTTCAAACAATACACAGTTCAAGTGAGCTCTCAGGCTTGTCTTCCTCGTCCATGCATGTGGAATAGTAAATTTGAAGAGTGATATAATAGAAGTCAGTCGACCTCTTGACTTTTTTTGGCGTGAAAGGAAAATGAGAGACGTGTACCGCCCAATCTTCTTGGGCTTGGGATAAAAGCCAGATGTAAGCAGATCGGCTTCTATATGATATCTGATGGCATCAAATCCAATTTAAAAGTAGGTATTTTATAGGATTTGAATTTTTAAAAACCTTATACGGTCCGGATTACGTATGAATATTCTTTTTAAGCTCCATTTAAGCAACCTAACAACTTTTTAGAATATTTACTTTTTTAGTGTGGAAATATGGAAATGAATCCTCTCGGGATAATTTTTTTGAATTTCTCTCAATTTACCCTATTGAAATACCATTATATGTGACCAACAATTGAAATTTAAAAAAAAAAAAAAGATAATGACATTATAATAACATCATTAGATTTTTTAAAAATTTAGATGATTTCAGCTATAGATTTGTTGGTTAAGGAAAAATAAATTAAGAGAATCCAAATCTATAAAATTATATACTTAATGGTTTGTAAAAGTTCAATCAATTCACTTTACATTTTTAGCTTATTAAGTTTTTTTCTTTTTTATTTAAGATAATATGTGTTATAGTAGGAAGCATGAATTTTGAAGCACTTATTGGTTGGGTCCAATAGGTTTCACATATTTTATAAAGCCATTGATTGGATGTTGAGAATGTTTTAAGGTACCTTATAAATTTTTGGTATTTTTATATGTTTATAAAGTGTGCAATTAATAGTGGAAAACATCTAAAATTTCCTTCATAGACTCTCAATAAAAACCAAAGCATACCTATTTTACAAAACTTTTATGACAACTATCACCTTAAATTTATTGCTAATAGAGTCATTGGGCCTTGGGGTAAAATGGGCTTTGTCTAGGAAGATTAGATGATCGGGGGAGCTTCTTACAAAATAGGAAGGGGGGGAGCCATTATGCTAAGGATTGTTCAGCATGACTACTTGGATATTTAAACTAGCGAGAGGGAGAAAGAAATTGGATCCTAATAGAGAGAGAATGCAAGCGTACGGTTATTTTTGTTATTTGGACTTAATTATTGGACTCAAATTGTAAGCATAGATTATTGGCTTACCTGTTAGGGCCGCAAAGGAGGCTATTGTTGTGGCTCTGGAATTTGGGTGAGTTGACAAGGCTCTTTAACACTAATGGAGGAAATGATTGCTCTTAAGCTTTGTGATTATCTCATCCTTCTTATTGTTATACGTTGTTGTATTGTAGGGCCATGGTTAATAGGCATAGGCTAAACCACTAGTTGTCAAATCACATTAAATGTGATGTGAATGTTGTATAAGCGAAAAGTAGCTCAATGAGAAGTCATGTCCTAAGTATGCATGCTTATGTAGGGCTTGCTAACCATATGATCGGGGTAACTCAAGGTTTGTAAGTCTTAGACTAGTTCGAGGGAGTGGATGGTTAGGATGGAGTTGGTTGGGGTTGTAGTTGTCCCGGCTAAGTTGTCAATTAGTTGTTCGAGTGGCGACTATTTGGTCATGTAGATTTCTACTCATGGTTCTCATTTGCTAGGGAAGTGTTCCTAAGTTACCCTGATTTTAGGCTTTAGCCTATTAAACCATGTCTAGTGGTTAGTATCAACAACTATATAATCTTAAAGCCTGAAATAGTGATATTTTGTTATATGAATTGAAAAATAAATTGATAAATTGGAAAATAAAGAAAAGAGTTGCAGTATCTTCAACTTCTATCTTTGTTGCTAAATTCTCATCTCCTCACTTATCCATCAAACATAATGTGACTAAAGTTAGATGAAGCAGCTTACCTTCCTTTCATTCCAATATAACTTGCCACTTCATCTCAATCTGGTTAGATCGATTGTATTATATTAAAGGTGCAAGACAATTTTAGTATCTTATATGATTTCAACAACACATTATTAAAATACATTAATAAGCAACAAAAGGAATTATGATAAGTGGGGTGAAGGAAAGTCACTTATGGTGGTCATATGTGGCAATAAAAATAGCCAAATTTCCTTATAGGTGCGCTTAATATTTACTATAAGGTCAATTCAAAGCAATTAGGTCAAGCGTGAACTTAAGCTTTGTAACATTTAACTTATTTATTTGGAAAGAGTATATAAGGGATGTCAAAAGCATTTAGAACAAAAATTATTAATATATATATATATATAGGTTTTTATCTTTATAAATCTCCAACTCAATCCAAGTTTTGGGTTTTCAATGATTATATCCGATCCAAGCTCGATAAAAGGGCCGAGAATGGTACATTAGCCGGTTTTAAGAGAAAGATCGAGAGACTAAGCCCATTTCTATAGGTTAGTTTAAGTAATGCTGCAAATGGCCCATTATATCGTAATAGGAGTTTGGTCCGAAGAGAGAAGGAGACAAGGACGATTAAAAAGAGTGTGATGGGACAGTAAAATGGAAAAAAATATAACCCATTATGGAAGATTTTTTTTTTTTTTTAATTTTCAAACACTTATTAGTAGGTTTGAAAAAATAATTGATTGTTCTACCCCCAAAAAAAAATAATAATAATTGAATGCTTGTTTGAAATTAATTCAAGAAAGCTTCTCTTTTTTCCCTTTGAAATTTCTAAGTCATAAAAAAATAATGTAATTATAACACGTATGACTAGAATGAAAAAAATAAGTAAATTCCAAATACACCATTTCATTTCATGTTCTTTCCATGTCTACTTAATGTTCTGATTTTTAGAATCACTTTTAGATCTTAGAATAAATTTTATTTTTTCTTTATTTTGTAACAGCTATTTGTCTTGAAAAACAATAAAGAGCAATTTTAATGTTTGTTCCGTAATTTCATCCAATAACAAAATAAGAGAGTTTAAGAACATAATTAATTATTTGATATCTAAATGCTTGGTTCAAAAAATGTGAAGCCTAAACATAAATGGATTGAATATAAGAGAATGTAATGATAAGGAGATAAGACTTTTATAGTTAAATAGTACAAGTATTAATTTTCTAATTAAACGACTCAATTTAATTCAATTTCTTTTTTCTTAATAGTAGAGATACCTAGTAGTTGGAAAAAAATAATAATAATAAGGGATTATAAGAATGAAAATTTTTTATTTATTTCTTATTATATTTTAATTTTTGTTCTAAAATATGTAAAAAAATATTGTTTTGCAAGCTTTTCTATAATAAGCATTGGAGACATCCATTCGAGATAAAAATAATTATGGAACTTACTTCGAAAACGAAGAAAGCAAAAAGAAAGAAAGAAAGAGAGCGATCGGTATGAGACACCACTTCCATTTCAGACCTCGAAAGGGACATCTAGTCAGCGCAATAAAAATTAAAAGAAGCAGATGACACATTAACCAACAACGTCATCCTCAATCGACTAAACATTATACAAACTTCTACTATTTAAAACTTTAAAGCCAGTTGTCAAAGTTGGAACTTTGGAAAGAACTTCACGCCACCAACTAAAATACTCCACACACACCAGAACTTTGTTCTACGAAAATCACACGAAGCTTCCTTTAATCATATAATATATACAATTTATTTAATTTAGATTTTTTTTTTTTTTGGCCAATATCTAATCTAGAATTACTTTTTATTCTTTGCTTAGGATAAGGGGTTCCATTGAATAGACAATACAGATACGCACGGGACGAGCCTGCTCCATGGACCATGGATCGATGTCGACCCGTTCCATGTATCCTGGATGGGGATCCAATGGATCCAAGGAAAAAGTATTGAAACAAATGGATGGACCGGTTGATTATAAACATGCTTGGGATCAATCTAATTTATGTTGTATTATTTTAATTTATGCTGACTTGCTATAATTTTTCGGTTTTTATATTTAATATGGATTTTTTCAATTTAATTAAATGACCTTGGCACTATTAAGTTGGGATTTTTGCCATGTCATTTATCCATATTTACAAATGTTAGAGAAGGAAAGTGCACAATTTTCAAAATTTGGAGTATGGATATAATCTTAAAAGTTTTTTATTATAGTCAATATAATTTACCTTTTTCTATATATATGTTTACATTATAACCTATATATTTTTGCCATTCCATGATATTATAATTCTACATAGAAGAAAATCATTAAGTACTTCTAAATAAGAAAATATTCAAAATACTATTATAATAAAAGTAAAACCCATTATATATAATTTTTAACACTTCTTAATATAAATATAATAACATAACATGTGTAGAGGACTGAAATTTATTAGGTTAAGCCTATTATTTATTCGGACTTAACTTCTTGAGCTACGTAAAGAGTCTAGTCTATATATTGAGATGATTAAAGGAGAATTAGTTTAATGGGCTTGAAAAAAAAAATCATTAGACCAATCCGTTAGCCCCCAATTTCTCTTAGACCGGCTTATATACTCATGACAAAGGCTATTGGCTTTGGACTCACTAGTTAGCTCATTCATGATAACTATGAATTGAATAAGTTTCATCTCATCTATTGATTACTTAAATGATCCGACAGATACCATCATGTTCAAGAGTCTATATTTATCCAGCCTTTTCTCCTCATTTGCAAGCTCTTAGAGAGAATAGAGAAACAAGATTGCTGTACAAAACCTCTACTCTCTAAGATTAAATAAGTGATTTAGGTAAAGAATCGATATCATTTGCTTAATCTAGAAGGTGAACACTTAAGGTCCTCTAAGGCTATTTTATTTGTCACTTGTGCATTTAAAACACTAAGATTTCTTATTCCTCCTTTCGACCTCGTTCTCACCTAATCATTCCTTCAGGTGATAGTTTCGTTTCGTTTCGTTTCGTTTCTTTAAAACCACATACAATATGTTATTTATACAGCATGCACGTGACAACTCCAATTGAGCCTTACATCCTTCTTTGGTATAGGTATAATATAGGGGCTAGGACTCTCCCTCACATATCTTCTTTATAGAAGTTCATTGACTTGCCTTTAGAGCTCAACAACCTGCTTAGGATTCATCCGATACGTTAACTTATTTAGTAGGTGTTATACCCCGAAGCCATAGAGTCGTAACAGTCTTACTATGTAAACTAATCTATAATAGTAACTGACCTCGTAGTCCATATCATAAATATAATTTATACAAGACATCTACGACTCGTCGCTTTAAAGTGAACAGCTCGATACATAAAAGCCAAAGATCTTAAGTTATATATATATATATATACATTCACATTGTTGTAGAATTCCTAGGACATTCTATATATTACAATAGTCTGTTAACTAACATATTACAATACTAATTCATATACCTAAAAGTACTAAAAGATTCAATCGTATAGCCAATTGATCCTTACTCCTCCATAGTTTAAAAAAGAAACTAACCACAAGATAATTGTATCGTAACATATCAGTCAGAACCTACAAGAAAATGTAAGCTCGACAATTAGCTACTTGGAGTTTGTTTCGTAGAATTTAGGATGATCAAGCAAACTGTTTGATTCAGCTTAAATTTTACTACAAAGTTAGGAATATTAGTAAAAGTGATTCCATAAATTCGAATTTAAGAAAATAAGTAATAAAATAAGAAAATATAAAATTTCCAAATTTTAAGTATATTATCCGTATTTATCGAAAACGCGTAAAATGCATTTCGATAACTAACGAATCGTTGGAAATAAATTATATGTACACTAAAAATCATAAAATAACTTAAATAATATTTAGAAATATTTATTTATACTATATATATATTTACATGTAGGTAAAAATATTCATAATTACTTAAAATACGCAAAATAAGTTAAAATAATGTTAAATAATTAAAGAAAATGCATGAATAATTAAGCAAAAATTAAGAAAATTATGAAAAAAATAAGGAAATCTCCAGAAAGTGGTCTTAGTGGCTTAGAAATAGAGAAATAAAATTAACCAATCAAAATGTAACAAATAGAAAGTGAAAAAAAAAAAAAGATAAGATAAGGCAATTATCTAATCAATTTAATGTACTATAATTTCTCTACAGGTCTATAAATACCCAAAAAATTATAGAAGCTCATTTGGATAGTTAGAAGAGTAGAAAAAATAGAGAGGGTCGAAATAAGAGCATTAGGGTTAATTTTCAAAAATTAGACAAAAATCTATATAGTTGGAGCTTATAAGGAGATCCCTAACCAAACGAGCACTTGGGAGTGGATGGTCACCACCATCATGGCAACGCTTAGGGTGGCCAACAACGCCTTGGTCGACGGCAGTGGCTAGAGCTACTAGTTTTTGTGAGTCTAATTTTTTCCCTAATATTACATTTTTTAAAAAAATATTAAATATGCTTAGAAAATTATGAAATTTGGTATTTTAAGGTTTTTAAGTATTTAGATTTAGAAAAAAATTTTAGTTTGATGATTTTGTATCTAAAAATATATCGTTCTTAAGAAACCGTGTAAACTCAAACTTTGTTCAAGTTAGAAATAAATAACCTTAAGAATATAGTTTTGAACCCAAACTTTTTGTATAGACTATTTAGGGATTATAGAATAGTGCTATGAAGCCCTTTTTCCAAAAATTAATTTTTGAAATTTTTAAGCCTTAAAATGATGCATAAAATAGGTAATTTTAGGTTAATTAGGTAATTGAATAGATAATTACTGATTTAGTACATAATTATATGTTTTAGGATGTTCAAATCTGATAAAGTATGATAGTTGCAGCATTTAGAGTGTTAGATGTAATTATTAGGGTATTATGTAGTAAATAAGTAATAGGAAAAATAATAAATTTTAAGCTAATTTTGTAAATTAGGATAATTAAGTGTAAAATCTAATTTTGGATGAATTTAGATATTTTGAGATGTCAATTGATGTTGGGAGATGATATTTGGAGTAATAGAAATATTAGATGTGATTATGTACATAATAAGTAATAATACATAATATGAAAAATTGAAAATATAATAAATAGAAAATATTATAATAAAAATTGATATTATACTAATAATAGGAAAATCTATAAAATCTGGTAGGAGACTTAAATTTAGGCATCTATATGAAATGTGTAAAATTTTCTCACATTGGGAGTAAATTCAATAGTTAAGTAAGATAAGGGGTATATAGAATAAATTAACATATTGATTAGGGGTAAATATAATATTTAGGAAACCAAAAAATAATGTGATTAATTTCACGTTAGGGGCTAAAATGGGTTTCTAGAGTTCGCATATAAAATTGTATTTAGAAACAGAATTAAAACCTAATTTAAAAATCGATGTAGAAACCGAACCCGAACTTAACTCCAAACCAAGAATAATTGTAAAAGACTTGAAAACCTAGATAATTGGGCATATTAAACCCTAAACCAAAGATAATAATAAGTGTTAGAGGATAAAACTAATCTATAACAATTATATGAAAACTGAGACAACATTGATATTAAAAGGATTACTAGTGATGGATTGAGTGAGTTCCATCTTGAGTGAGCAAGCGAAAAGTCCAAGTAAGTTGGGATTAGTACATTGTTGTATTTCGAAGTACTAAATTATAGTACTTTGAGGCTTAAAATTGTACATGATTGTGCTTGTTCGATAGATAACTATGTACATGTGCTTGTTTCTGAGTTTGAAGATATGATTCTGATTTGCTGCTGGCTAGTATTTATGTAAACTGTTTGAAATGATTGAATACCTTAAACTGTATTTAACTAAATATATGACTTATAATTCTAAATCGGATTTGCATCACAACCAATTAGGAGAAACTTAAAGTTCTCTGGCCAAATACCAACTCCTTCGAAAGAAATAACACTGGATAGCATAATTGGTCCATTCTTCATCCTTAGTCAAACTAAGTAATAAGTGAGGAGGTTATAGCAAGGGTAAAGTCAATGGTTTAAAGATAGTCGTGGGAAGAGTGGTGTTTTTATTGTACAAGCTTGGGTTTGGTCATAAGCTGTTGCATTAACAAAAACTCCTTAACCTGAATTAAAGCGGGTGTAATTTCTGTAATCTCATGACGGGCTGGACAACGTTGTGCAATGTCATTTGTTTGAACATGCATTTCACATAATAATTTGATTGATAACCATGTTTATGTTTGCTGTATGGTTTTAAGTCTCCGCTCTAACTTACTGAACTATGATTGCTCACATCCCTATAGACTTTATTGCAAGTACTAGCTAGAAAGCGACTTATATTACCCTGAAGCTAACAATTGCTGGGTCCTGAGAAGTGAGAAAATACATTTGAAGAACAGATATATCTTTAAGATCTTAGCCTTTATTTAAAATCTCTCGTTTTCAAATAATGTATTATTTACGAAGTATAGGACGCAAAACCTTACAAACTTTAATTATAATATTTGAAATCTGGTGTATATACATATTTTTGTACTTTCTTAAGTAAATAACTTATTTAATTTATGAACTATTTACTTCAAAATGAATTAGTTGTAGACGCCTTATGTAAATTAGGTTTGAGATAACGACTGTAAGGTTAGTTTCTATCTTAGAATGGTTTGCACGGCGGAACTGTTACGACTTTACCATTTCGAGGCATGATAGAAAATCTATATGGGTATGAGCAACTATAGCTTAGCAAGGAAGGTTGGGGACTTATGAATGCATAACAAACACAAACAAAGTTATCAATAAATTAATTATATGCAATACAACAAGCAAATGTCATCACACAACGTGGTCCAGTCTGTTGTGAAATCAGAATATTTTTACCTGCTTTAATCTAGGTTGAAGAGTTTCGTGGTTATATAACAGCTCTTAGCCAAACCTAGGTTTGTGTAATGGAAACACTGTTCTGCCCAAGACTATCCTTCGAAACATTGCTCTCATCTTACCGCGACCTCTTTTCCTATCACTTAGTTCAACTAAGGATGGAGAAAAGACTATTATGCTACTTAACGCTATTATTTTCGAAGGCGTCGATGTTTGGTTGAAAAATCCTAATGGTCTCCTAATAAATTGCAATGCATGTCTAATTAGAGTATTTAGGTCAGTTATGATTAGATACGGTTTAGGGTGATCAAACAATTTCATACTATTCAATTCACATTAATCACCAAACATAACACAGATTTCGGTACTGAATCAGATACACAAACATATGTATATATAACTACTTATAAGTATAGTTATATATAATTCTAAGCCTCCGAGTACTTTAAAATACTACTTTAACATACAATGAAGTTTTAAACCTAACTTACTTGGAATCCTTGGTTCGCTCACTCATTCGCTCATCGCAGGTTGACTCATCTCTATGTATTCTATAATATAGACACGCTTTTAGTATTAATGTCCTTATGATACATATGATTTTTAGGTTATGATTTAGCTTAGTTTTTTATACATACACATTATTTATTATCGATTCATTCCAGATTAGTTTAGGATTCGGTTTCCAAATCTAATTCCGATTTTGGTTTTAAATTAGTTCCAATTACGAGTACTATATATAAATCCTAAGTATGTTTTCTAAACCTTAATGTGAAATTAATTACATTAAGCTCGAGTATGCTAAGTATCACTTTTGGTCATTAAGTTGTATTTTAGTCTACTTGATACATTATAATCCTCATTTATATATCGAATTTACTTTCGATGTGAAAATATTTTATATTTTTCATATAATTACCTAAATTTATGTTTCTTATCAAATTCATTATATATTAATATTATTATTATATTATCCATTTTAGCTTATTATTTTATATTTATTATAATTTCAATTCCTCATACTCTTAAAATTACATATGTTACTACATGATACCCCTTATAATCACATCTAACACCCTAAATACTAAAATTATCATGTTACATCAGATATGAACATCTTAAAACACCTAATTATACACTAAATCAATAATTATTCAATTAACCATTAATTAACCCCAAAATCACTAATTATATATATATATATATTAAAGGTTTAAAAATTACTTAAAAATTTTGAAAATTAATTTCTGAAAAAAGGCTTCATAGCATTGTTCTATATTCCTTAAGTAGTCTACACAAAAATTTTAAGCTTAAAACTACACTTTTAAGGCTATTTATTTTTAAATCAAAACATGATCAAGTTTACGTAGTTTCTTAAGGACTATATATTTCCAGGTATAATCAAATCAAAACAATATGTTTCCCTAAATCTACACATAATAAAACATCATAATATTAAAATTCATAATTTTAATAAATTATACAAGATCGAGCTGGAATCGGACTCACCTTGTTGTTGGACTTACAGTTACAAATGATGGTCCTAGGGGTGTCGGCCAGTCCAAGCAGTGGTAAGAGGGTGCTTTGGTGGTGGTAGTTCGGTTCGGTTCCAATTGGTCGTGGTTTGTGGGTTTAGTTTAAGTGCCCTAATTATACAAATTTTTTGTAATTTTTGAGAAAAACCCTCATCTTCTCTTTTTTCAATTCTCTCCAATTTTCTAAAACTCCAAACAAACCAAATGAACTTTTGATTGAGTTTGGATATTTATAGAGCTTTATGAATTTTTTTTCTTAACATTAAATTGAGTTGATATTTACCTTATCTTCTTCCATTTTAACTTTTTAGTTGGGTTATTTTTATTGACTAATTTTTTTTCTTTCTTCCCAACCTGCCACGACCTTGATCTAAACCATTTTTCTTAATTTTCCTTGACTTTTTTCTAGCATTTTTCAGGTATTTTAAGTAATTTCGTGTATTTTTACTTACACGTAAATATATATAAAGTACAAATAAATACTCCTAAGTATTATTTTTATTATTTTATGATTTTTAATGTGCATATAATTTATCTCTAACGACTTGTTAATTATCGAAACTCATTTTACACATTTTCGATAACTAACAAGTAATATACTTAAATTTTGATATTATGATATCATAATATTCTATTATTTTATTTCTTATTTTCCTAAATTTAAACTTACGACATCACTTTTACTGATATTTCTAACATTATTGTAATAATTAAGGCTCGATTGGATCTTTTAACCAATCGCTCTCAACTTCATATATTAAATCTAATCCTATAGTTATAGGACTTACAGTAGGGCAGCACTAGGTATTAAGTCGATGCAATGTTCAATGCCTTGAAATGGGGATAATCCTTTGAGTAGTTGTTCTAGAAACAGATTGGTATACTCTTCTAGTAGTTCCTTAATCTCCAAGGGTAGTTCAATGTTCTCCTTCAATTCTAACAATCGTCTTATTAATAGAAAAGTTGGCACATCGACCTTCATGGCTTCTTGCAGTTTGCTCACTTGACTTAGGGTTAGGGGGTTCAAAGTGATTTACCTACCATCTTTCTTAAACACATAAGTGTTGCTAAATTAGTCATGAATAATCCTTTGATCGACAAGCTAAGGTCGGCGTAACAGCACATGTGATGCACACATAGGTAGCACGTCATAAAGAATTTCATTGGAATAGTTTCCAATTGAGATCAACAGCAATACTTGTTGAGTGACATGTAGTGCTTCCTTTTTGTTCAACTAATGTAGTTTATATGGTGTCAGATGTGAAGTGGTCGGTAGCTTAAGCTTTTTAATCAAGTCGATGGATGCCACATTGATACAGCTTCCATTGTCCACTATGAGTTTGCATACCTGATCATTCACTTTACAAGTGATGTGGAATAAGTTCTCTTTTTGCTTCTCCTTGGTAAAAGGTTCCAAGCTGATGGCACGTTGGACAACTAGAGCCAACTTATCCAAGTCTTCTGCAAGCGCATCCTCCTGAATTAGGTCAGTATTAACATCAACCTCATCTCCTAATTCTTTTGCCTCTTCAGGTTCCTCATCTGTACTATCTACCTCGATCTTCGAGACATCTCCCTTGATGATCATAGTCCTTCGATTTGGACATTGGACAGCTATGTGCTTAAAACCTTGGCACTTGAAACACTTGATCTGGCTCGTCTTCCTTTTAGATCCTTGCCCCATCTCTTATGTTCAAGTTAGCATGTCATCATCAGGTCGGTCCTTCTATTCAATCCTGACATCTGTTCGTCCGGTTGGCTCAGTACTTGGTTAAGCTTAGTAACTTCCCTGAATAGGTCAGCCTATCGGGGTTAGGGTTGGCATTTTGCTCCTTCTTTGTCTTTCTAATCGTTAGGCTATTCATATAGCCTCATCCATTGTAATAAATTGTTAAAGTTCTACAATGTCTTAGATATTTCTTCTTGATCTAGTGAGGAATCTGAACACTGTTCGAGCTGACGGCTCTTCTACTTCACAGCAAATCATGAGTATTTGGAACTCCTGAACATAATCATCAACATTTCAACCTACTTGCCTTAGATCCTAAAGTTGAGAAAAATTATTTTACAAATAAGTATTCGGCATAAACCTGTTTCTAAGTATCCTCTTCATCTCAAGCCAAATATTGACCTCTCTATATTCTTGTTATCTTCTCATGATTTGAAAGTTCTTTCACCACATAGCGGCATATCTTGAGAACTCAACAAAAGCAGTCTTCACCTTCTCTCGGTCCTTATACTAGTAATAAAAAAAAAAAAAAACACATTCAACTTTCTCCTCCCAATCTAAATAATCATCTGCATTCCTAGAACCATTGAAGCTCGAAACCTGAAGTTTCACATGGTCGATAGCTCGGGATACTTTAACCTGCTGCTCTTCTTCTTCGTTATACTCCTCTTCTTCTTCATCATCCATATCTCCCAAGTCAATCCTTCGTCATGTTCATCTTCTTACTCCTCCACCTTAAGCTTATTGAGTTGGGTTTTGTCCTCTAGTAGGTTAAGCAACTTGTAGGGTGATTTGCATGGTCTTGACAGGTCGATAGGCCATTGCATGGACAACTCCGATCAGATTGACTAAGAGGTTAGCTACTTCATCAAGTCATTCATTTGTACTCCTGGGAGTACTTTAGGGTTATTGTCTAAGGTGGACAGCACCACTGTTGCCGTCTCTAATACTGGCATTAACACTAGGATCCATCATCTTCTTGACAAAACTCAGTAAATAAACTTCAAATTTGAGGTACAATAGCTACTATTCCAACACGTACAAATGTCCAATGAATTCGCGAACACAACTACACCAATGAACAATAAACTCAACCAAAACTTGCTCTATTTTTGTATGCTTGAAACAAGGTAAAACAAAGTATACACGAAAACGAACTATTACACTCTTTTACCTACCGAAACACTTCAATGAATCTCTACACAACTTCAACACACTACTTCACAGAGATCCAAGTACAACTTACCCAAATGAAACCTCCACTTTAATACCAAGATGATGCAAAATAAAACCAAGAACAAACAAAGTCGATCACTAAGATGGGTCCAAGCCTACAAAAGGCTTGCAGAACGAGATAGGAGTCATGTAAAAGAATAGAAAAAGTAAGATAAGCAAACCTACAAATAGTTCCAAATGATATAACACACTAATGGAACTTCCGAAGACTTACGACACAACTTGATATAATACACGAGGTGATCCGATGAGGTTACTTGTCACCTAGCCTTGCTTAAGGTTAGGATAAGAGCAAAGTAAGTAAATAAGCTAACAAGAGTAGTTTTCACAAAAGGAAGAATATTCAATACATTGATGATAAGATGATTACAATTACATGTACAGTTGGTATTTATACCTGGAAAACTAGGACAACATGCTTAAAATGGAAAAGACTAAAAAGGTATTATCTAAAAGAAGTAACGTACAAGGAATAATAAGGGTACAATTAAAAATACAACAAAATGAGTATCTTGTACGGATGATTCTATCATGCGCTTGCTCGGACACATGGCTCCTAGTGGCTAGATGACTTTCTAACAGAAAAGACAATTTTGTATGATTAGTTTGTTTTCTGTTGAGCTAAGGTGCAGAGTAGGGGGTGGTAGGTTAATCGTGTTAAGCCAAGCAAATAATTCTTTCTAGGTGAATTCACCTCGGATACTTTCAGCATAGCTCGGGTTCGGGTTAGCTAAGTTAATGGTCAAATGAGTTGAGTTGAAGTTCAAGTGTAGTTCAAGATGGCAACTAGAGATAAATGACAAGTGCAGGAGGGTCCAGCTTGACCAGTGCATCAAGTTAGCAGATTGCAGTAACTTGGACTCTTCGGTGGTGAGTTGTAAGGAAAGAATTGCTCGGGCACAGGTCAAGGGTCTAGTCGTTTGATTCCTATCAGGAGTAGTACTACTACAATAAACGGTGTTACAAACTTGCATATTGAGGTATATAATAAATAAATTTGTAGTGCCGACAATAGACTAAATGAAGTCTCCAGCTAAGTGGGGGTACTTGGTAGCAATGCAGCTATTTTATAGCACACGTGTGCCAAATAGTGACTTAGCTATTCAAAGTAAATAATTAATGCTCTAAATACTTAAACTCTATCGAAGCATTTTGATTAAGGGGAAAAATGTAAAGGATTGAAATTTATTAGGCTAAGCCTATTATTTATTTGGACTTGACGCCTTGGACTAAGTAGTAGGGCTTGGGAGCCTAATCTATATATTGAGATTATTCAAAGAGAATTGGCTTGGTAGGCTTAGAATAGGGATCGCTAGATCGATCTATTTTCCTCCAGCCTTTCTCAGGTAGTTTCATGTACTCATGAGGAAGGCTATTGGCTTTAGGCCTATTAGCTGGCTCATTCAAGATAATCACAAATTGAGTAAGCTTCATCTCATCCTTTAATTACATAAATGATTAAACGGATGTAATCATGTTCAAGAACCTATATATACCTAGTCTTTCCTCCTCATTTGGAAGCTTTTAGAGAGAATAGAGAAAGAAGATTGCTTTGCAAAACCTGTACTCTCTAAGATCAAACAAGCGATTTAGGCAAAGAACCAATCTCATTTACTTAAGCTACAAGGTAAACGCTTGAGGTCCCCTAAGGTTGCTTTGTCTGCCACTTATGTATTTGAGACACTGAGATTGCTTGGTCCTCCTCTTTACCTCATTCTTACCTAATTATCCTTTCAGGTGACAATCTCTTATAGGAATCAGGTTACCGGACCTTTGACTCACAGTTGAGCTTGAGGACTGAAGGGTCTGGTACAACGAATCCTTCTGTTCCAACCAACCCCTACCGAGGTTGAGTACTTCCTTACCGAGTCACCTTGAATACCATGTCGTATGACCACTCATTATTCTGTGGTATGCCAAGTTGGTGATTACTCTCTAGTGCTGAGCTAACCAATGACTCAACATCATCCTTGTCGAGAAGCCGAGAGATAGGGAATCCAGAATGACTAAGTCATCCCTGCTCAAACAAGCCCATTTGTCCGTACTTTTTATCCGCATCTCTTAACAATCTCGCCAATACAGCATCACCATGTGTAAAGTATGATATGTCGAATCTGTTGCACCAATGATTATTTTCCTTATATAATCATTTTTACTCTTTTATATCATGTACATTGCTTCTTTAGGAAATACCCTTTCTATCTTTTCCCTTTTGGGCAAGTTGCTCTAACTTATAGGTATAAATATCCTTATACTTGTAGCTATAAAGCATCAGATTACCTTCAATACACTTGAGTACTTTCTTTTTTGTGTAAACATTATTTGTTTACTCTCGGCATCACTCTTATCCTTTCCCTTAAGCGAGGTTAGGTGGCGAGTAATCTCATTGGACCAATTCGTACATTGTATCGAATCGTGCCATGAGTCCTCAAAAATTCCATTGGTGCGTTATATCCTTTGAAGCTACTCGTAGGTTTTGCTTACTGTTTTCATTCTTCACTTTCACTCTTTCACACTTTTCCCCATTAACCCTTTTCGCGATTTCTATAAGCTTGGACCTATCCAGTGATCGGCCTTATCTGTTCTTGGTCACGATTCGCAACATCTTGGTATCATAGCAGACGTTTTGTGTGAACTGTAGTTAGTTGTTGAAGTTCTGTTGTACTTTGTTTTGCATGTGTGAAATAGAGTCAATTACTGTATTCATTCGACTACCGTGCTGTTAGCTGTTCGGTTTTTGAAGTGTTTGTTTAAGTTTTGAATTTATGAGGAAAAATGATAAACCTAAGTATGAATATTGGTACTGGTGATGATAGTGGAGTTGTCCACCATGGACGGTAATCTTAGGGAACTCCCAAAAACACTGACAAAAGACTTGATGAGGTAGATCTGACCCAAGTTGCTTATGCACTGTCTTGCCAACCCACTAAGGCCACGCAAAATACTCCACAAGCTGCTCAACCTATTAGAGGTCAGAACCCAGCTCGACTAGTTTAAGGTGGAGGAGTTGGCGGACGAAGAAGGCGAAGGATAAACCTAAGAGATCTTGATGAGGAAGAAGAAGAGTATTTCGAAGATGAGCGTGTACGAGCCCTTAAATCATTCGACTATGTGAAGCTTCGGATTCCGAGTTTTAATGGATCTGGGAATGCTGACAAGTATCTGGATTGGGAAAAGAAGGTGGAGCATGTATTTGATTATTATCAATATGAGGATTATGAGAAAGTAAAAACTACTGCTATTGAATTCTCCAAGTATGCCTTTATGTGGTAGAAGAATTTTCAAGCCATGAGAAGATGAGAGAGGTACCGAGAGATTAACACTTGGCTCAAGATGAAGAGAGTGCTCAGAAATAGATTCATGCCGGAAACATACCTCCAAGATAATTTCACTTGGCTTTAGGAGTTAAGATAAAGAGCCCGAACTGTTAATGAGTATGTTCAAGAATTTCAAATGCCTACGATGCATTGCCAAGTGGAGGAACCACCAACTCGAACAATCTCAAGGTTCGTTACCGGGTTGAGAGTAGAAATTAGAGATGTTGTAGAACTCCAATGATTTGACACAATAGATGAAGCTATTAGGATTGCCCAATGATTAGAGAGGCAAAGAAGGAGTCGAGTAACGACCGAAATGCTGACTAGCCGACCTGGTCAAGCAAATCACTGAGCTCAGTCAAGTACCAAGTCGAGTAGAAGGGTTGATGTCAGAGCCTAGCAGAAAGGCTAACTTGAAGATGTAGTGCTGACTCGAACATATGAGAAGGGGCAAGGGTCTAAAAGGAAGACTAGCCAGATTAAGTGCTTCAAGTGCTAAAGGTTCGGACATAGGGCTACTCGATTCCCGAACCGATAGATGATGGTTATTAAGGGAGACATCCCAAATCTAGAAGTAGAGAGCACAGATGAGGAACCCGAGAAGGAGGAGGTCCCTATCGAGAAGGAAGATGCCGAGAAAGAGCTTATTAAGGAAGACGTGTTTGTTGAAGATTTGGACCAATCACTCATGGTTATTCGATGCACTATGAACATGGAACCCTCACGAGAGGAGGAGCAGAGAGAAAATTTGTTTCATACAACTTGCAAGGTAAATGATCAAGTGTGTACTTTCATTATGGATAGTAGAAGTTGCACCAATGTAGCATTAACCGATCTTATCTCGAAACTGAAGCTGCAGATTGTTGTGCACCCGAAGCCGTATAAGTTGCACTGGTTAAGTGAGAAAGGAGCATTACATGTCACTTAGCAAATACTACTACCGATCACTATTGGGAACTATTCTGACCAGATCCTCTACGACATACTACCCATGTGTGCTTCCCACGTATTGCTAGGTAAGCCATGGTTGTTTGATAGGAGGGTTATTCATGATGGCTACAGGAACACATACATGATCGAGAAAGATGACCGAGAGATTACACTAAACCCGATGCTGTTGAGAGAAGTCAATAAGTTGTAAACGAAACTTACCCGCGAATCAAAAAAGGCTCTGGTAATGAGTAGAGCCAAGCTCCTAGAGGACATCAATGCTAATGAGCCGACCCTCTTGTTGGTCAAGCAACTGTTGGAAATGAGGGAGTGAGGTGAGTTACCTTAGGAGATCAAGGAGTAGTTAGATGAATATGCCGATCTATTTCTAGAACAGTTACCTAAAGGGTTGCCCTTACCTCAAGGCATGGAGCATTGCATTGACTTAGTACCAGCTGCTGCACTACTGAATAAGCTAGCTTATTGGATGAATCCCAAGTAGTCTTCTAAACTCTAACATCAAGTCAATGAGTTGCTAGAGAAAGACTATGTAAGAGAGAGTCTCAGCCTTCATATTGTGCCTGCACTTTTAGTGCTAAAGAAGGCTGGAACCTGGCGGATGTATGTTAATAATTGAGCCATGAACAAAACCGTGATTAAATACCGGTATCCAATCCCGAAGCTAGAAGACATGTTGAATGAATTGAGTGGAGCCAAGATTTTCAGTAAGATTGATTTTAAGTTTGGCTACCATCAAATCCGCATAAGGCCAGGAGACGAGTAGAAGATTGCATTCAAGACTTGACATGGACTTTACGAGTGGATAGTCATGCCCTTTGGCTTATCGAATGTCCCAAGCACTTTCATGAGGCTTGCGAACCATGTGTTGAAACATCTCATTGGGAAATGTGTCATGGTGTACTTTGACGATATATCCTAATACACAGTATCGACATGGCGAGTCACTATGAACATCTTAGAGCAGTCTTGGATACACTCTATACCGAGAGATTACTTAGCAATTTAAAGAAATGTTTTTTTTTTGCCCAAAGGAAGTGGTATTCTTAGGCTATGTAGTCAGTGGAGGAGACTTATGAGTTGATGATGAAAAGATCTGAGCAATTGTTGAGTAGCTGACTCCTGCTACTTGTGTTGACATAAGAAGCTTTCACAGACTAGCTTTGTTTTACAGAAGGTTTATCAAGAATTTCAGCATCATCATCGTGCCACTTACTGAGCTAATAAAGAAAAACACTGACTTTCGATGAGTAGAAAGGGAAGAGAGGAGTTTTGCCGACATAAAAGAAAAATTGACCTTCGCCTCATTGTTAGTACTACCTAACTTTGACAAAATTTTTTAGCTACAATGTGATGCATCGAGCATTAGAATAGGCGCTGTCCTAATGTAGGAAGGCTAACCAATTGCCTTCCATATTGAGAAACTTTGATGACCGTAGCTGAACTACTCTATGTATGATAAGGAACTTTTGGTACTGATCCGAGCAATGCAAGTTTGACAACACTATTTACTATTGAGAGAATTGTCATATATACTGACCATGAATCGCTAAGGTACCTCTAAAGCTAGACCAAGTTGTCAAAGCGGCCAGCAAGATGGGTTGAATTCCTTGAAGGATTTAAATTTTGTAATTAAGTACAAGTAAGGAAAGAGTAACGTAGTTGCAGATGCTCTTTCGAGGAGACATGTACTTTTATCAAAATTGCAAATCAGGCTATTTAGGTTTACGAGTATCAAAAAACAGTACTCTAAGGATCTACACTTCAGACCAATAATTTTGCGATACATGGATAGGAGGACAGTAGATGAGTATTATGTAGAGGATGGCTACCCGTTTCGAGGGGGGAAATTGTGCTTGTCAACTTGTTTTCTACGGGAATTATTAATTAAGGAAGCCTATAGCGGATAACTTTCTGGACACGTTGGAGAGAGGAGGACCTATGAACTATTGAACGGCTGATTCTTTTGGCTGAGAATGCAAAGAGATGTGCATCGAGTTGTTGAAAGCTATGTTATGTGCAAAAAGGCCAAGTGCCAAGCTAAACAAGAGAAAGCAATACCCTTACTTATCTCGATGAGGCCATGGATGGAAATGAGCATAGACTTTATTCTTGGACTATCGCGAGCTACCCAAGGCAAAGATTTTGTAATGGTCATCGTGGATTGGTTCAGTAAGATGGCACACTTCATGCCCTACACCAAAACTAACGACGCTTCAGCTATTGTTTCTCTTTTCTTACAGGAGGTTGTGTAAATACACAACGTGTCGAGAAGTACAGTCTTCGATAGAGACCCGAAGTTCTTGAGCCATTTCTGGAGAACCCTATGGCATTGGCTGGGGACCAAATTACTCTTTAGTACCTCATGTCACCCTTAAATTGACGGCCAAATAGAAGTAGTTAATCGTACTTTAGGTTCACTGCTTCGAGCTACAGTAGGCAAGAACTTAGTCGATTAAGACATTTGCTTATCAATAGTCGAGTTCGTTTATAACCGAACCATACATGACACCACTAAGCAAACTCCCTTCAAAGTGGTCTATGGATTTAATCTCAAGTTGCCCCTCGACCACGCTCTTGTACCAGCACCTGAACAAGAGGACCCTAACACCTCGGCCAAAGCATAATCTCTTCAGCACACTATGATAAAGTCACTCAGCACATCGATCAAGTTGCCAGAATAATGCAAGAAAAGACCAAGGGTAGGTCAGCCAAACAATTTTAGTTGGGAGAATTGATATGGCTACACCTCAACAAGGAACGATTCCCAAATAAGAGGAAAAACAAATTATCTACTATGGGGTTTCTAACGCCTTCAACATTGCCGACCTCAGTCCATATTACCCTGATGGAGAACTGAGTGAACACCATTCGAATTTGATCCCAAATCCAAAACAACTCGAAAGGAATGATGGGAATCAGGGTACCGGACCTCTGACTTGCAGTTGAGCCCAAGGACTAAAGGGATTGGTACGATGAATCCTTCTGTTCCAACCAACCTCTGCCAAAGTCAAGTACTTCCCTATCAAGGCTGAATACTTCTTTGCTAAGTCACTTTTAATGCCATGTCGTATGACTACCCATTATTTTGTAGTATGCTGAGTTGGTGATTACTCTCTAGCGCCGAGTCGACCAATAACTCGGCACCATCCATGCCGAGAAGCCGAGAGATAGGGAATCCTGACTAACTAAGCCATCCCTGCTCGGATAAGCCCATCTGTCCGTACTTTTTTTCTGCATCTCCTAATAACCTCGCCAATGCAGCATCACCATATGTACAGTATCATATGTAAAATCTGTAACACTAATGATTGTTTTTCTTGTATATTCATTTTTACCCTTTTGTATTATCTACATTGCTTCTTTAGGAAATACCTTTTTTGTCTTTTCCCTTTTAGGGAAGTTGCCCTAACTTACGGGTATAAATACCCTTGTACTTATAACTGTAAAGCATCAGATTACTTTCAATACTCTTGAGTACTCTCTTCCTTGCGTAAACACTGTTTGTTAACTATTAGTTGCCAACCTCATTAAGCCAATTCGTGCATCGTATTGAATTGTGCCATGAGTCCTTGAAAGTTCCATTGGTGCATCATATCCTCTAGAGTTGTTCCTGGGTTTTGTTTACTGTTTTCATTCTTCACTTTCACTCGTTTGCACTTCTCTCCATTAACCCTTTTCGATCTTTCTGTAAGTTTGGACCTATCCAGCGATCGGCCTTATCTATTCTTGGTCACGATTCACAATAATCTCACTTCACTTCTTTAAAGCCATGTCTAGCGTATCACTTACGTAGCATGCACATGATTACTCTAATTGGACCTTACATCTATAACATGTAATGACAATATAAACAACAATGTTCATAAAGTTGTCTTCAATTTGTAAATAGAGAAATGGTACGGCTCGGAGTGTATGTAACGGGACTCGAGCCGCAAATGGGCATTCGGGGTTTCTGAGGAAATGGTGAAAGGGACGTAAAGGGGGGTTTTAACAATGAATGTGTATGGATATCTTACACCAAGACATAAACACAATTAGGGGGTTGAGCTCAAAATAGGGTTTGAGACAACTTACGAACATTAAATATCACTCGGGATTCAAATGAGGGTTAGATATAACTCACTAACTTGCTCAAATGGGGGGTTCACCACATTCTTAAGGTTAAGATTGATAAGAACATAAGAAGAATTAAAGAGTTAACCAGTACTCAATAATCTGAAAAGGCAAGCTCTGATAGCTTAGGAGTATCCTTTCTCGAAAAGGAACGTTTAAGTTTAATCACTGTCTAAATATTCTTCATTATCTCCAAAGTCCATCCTTCAGCTAATTACATATGATGTTATTTATAGCAAATCCTAAAACCCTTAGTGGTAAAATTGTAAATAATATACAAAGCCTTAAACCTTAAAGAATTGGCCCATAATTAAAACAAAGAAAATATTCATAAGAATATAAAACTATACGTTTAGTAGAAGGAGTTGGCATGCAATCATTCAAGCTGTCTTGGAAGGAGTAGGACCCGAACTGGGTGAGGTTGGCAATTGGATGTCCGGGTTTGAGTAGGATCCCCTGGAGTCTTGTAGTGCTTAGTTGAGATACCTGAAAGGTCGGCCCACAATTGTCGAATTCTATGATTAATCAACACTAGTCTCACTGTGTTGTGCCGAGTAGATCTTCGACCTAAAGGCTTTGGCTGTATAGTCTCTCGGCTTTTCAATAGATGACAGACTTGATGCCAAGTAGCTCCTTTTCTTCCCTTCGGCCTTTTGGTATCAACTCAGCCTAGGCAAAAACAGATCGGTGTCGACTTAGGATAAGTTGGCCTTGGCTTGGAGATAGTCACAAGCAGATTACTTTCAAGAAAGGATAGAGAAGATCAGGCACAAATCTTATATGTTAGATATCTTTCATGGTCATGGATTTTGATGATAACAAAAAGAGAACACTAATGAATTAATAAGTGTGTAGACATTCAGAAGGATTTTTAGAAAGTTTAATTTTGCAAAATTAAGTTGCATTCAGAAGCTTTGAATTGATTAAAAAAATACTAGTTTGGAAAATCTTCTGAAAATATTTAGAAAGTATTTTAGAAGGTTTTATAAGAAGAATTGGTACAGCACTTCAGAAGCTTATTCAAAAACTTCAAAAACAAAAGGCTGATATTTTTCAGAAGGTTATTCAGAAGGTAAGTTTAGAAGTATGACCTTGAAAACAGCTTTAAATCAGATTTGAATTATTCAAGGCCTAGCTCCACTAAATTAATTGTATTAAGAAAATACATTTAATCTTGTTTCACTTAAGATGGAATTAAGATCCATAGGGATTTATTTTAAGCGAAAATATATTTAGATAAATTAAGATATGTACAAGAATGGATAAGGCTAAGGTTGATTCGGATTTCGTGGAATTTCAAATTTTAAACATGAGGCTTATCCGGAAGTTGCTAACAAAAGCAAATCTTTTTAAATTCTAATCAAAAGCTTATTTGGTAGTTGCGAATTGAAGAATATCTGATCTAAAAAGATAAGGAGAGTTGTTTTTTAAATTCAAAAGATCGAGATCCTCTCTAAAAATATCTAAGGAATTACCTTAAATAACTAACGGTTGGATAAAAGATAATCTTCAGATTTTTAGCCTTTGGAAAAACTCAATCTAAAAGGAAGAAGGATTCAAAACGTCAGATATAACTTTGAAGAAAAAATTTCGTTGCACAAAAAAATTATGATCAGAGTATACCTTCTAAAAAGCTTCAGAAAGTTCCACCGAAGCAAAAATTACAACATTCACTGTTTTCTCTTTAGAGTGAAATTGTTTAAGTTTTATACTTGTGTTCTTACTTGTAATTCATAAATCTTATTGATTGTTTGAAGTCAGTTTGTACTTTGTTGATCTTTATTAGCCTAGAATGTAGAGAGGCTAAATAAGTAGAGCAGAGTATTGAAAAGCCATTGTAACAAATGCTTGTAATCTGTTTGTGATTTGTTTTAATGGATTAAGTGGAACTGTATCAGTGAAGTAAACTGAGTCCCCAGTGGTAAAGCTAGAAGAGAGTAGTAGGCAGAAGGCCGAAGCTCTATAAAATCTTTGCCTAATATTCTCCTTCTCTACTCTTTTAATTTGTGTTATTTAATTGTTGTTTAATTGTGTGTCGAAATACCACTGTTCACCAAATTAAGTAATTAAGAGGGGTAATCTTATTTTTATATTGAAAAGTTTTCAAAAGTTTAAAGATATTAATTCACTCCCCCCTCTTGATATCTTATACGAGACCAACATTATATTTTTATGAGTAATCAATTCACCTTTCTCTTGATTGCTTTAATAGGACTAACAACCATGTTGTCTCTTATTTGTAAATGAAAGATGTTATGTATCTACCATGTTTATCATAGCCTAAATTAAACAACACTTGACTAAATTCTTGCAATTTGGCTAAACACATCGCTTAAGATACACTTCTCAATATATAGTGCTTGTATTTACGAATATAAGTGTGAGAGATTAGTTAACACACAAAGTTTAGAGAGATTAGTTAAAGGATTTGGTCGAGCTTAAAATATAAAACAAAGCTAGAAATATTAATAAAGTGACCCTGTAAGTTTGAATTTAAGAAAATGAGTAATAAAATGATAGAATATGAAATTTTCAAATTTTAAGTATATTACCAATTATTTATTGAAAATGTATTCCGATAACTAACGAGTAACTAGAGATAAATTATATGTATACTAAAAATCATAGAATAACATAAATAATATTTAAGAGTATTTATATATACTCCATATACATTTACGCATAAGTAAAAAAACGCAAAATTACCTAAATCGCTTAAAAATTGCCAAATAATTAAAGAAAACCACAAAAAAAAGAGGGAAAAATCAGAAAAAAAAATGAAGGAAGTGGGGAATGATCTAAATCAAGGTCGTGGTAGCTACAAGAAGAAAGGAAAAAAAAAATTAGCTAATTAAATTAACACAACAAAAAAGTAAATTTAGAAGAGATAAAGCACATATCAAGTCTAATTTAATGCACCAAAATCCCCCAACACCTCTATAAATAGCCAAATTTTTACAGAAGCTCATTTAGACAGTTTGTGAAGTATAAAAAATAGAGAGAGTTGAAAATAAAGAGAAAATTAGGGTTTTTAAAAAAATTACAAAAATCTATGCAATAGAGGCATTTGAATTGAACCCATAACCCAACACCACCTAGAATCGAAACACCACCACCTAAAATCGAAACACCACCATCACCACACTCCAAACCCCATGCCTAGACCGGTTAACATACCCTAGGCCATCGCCAGTGGCCGAAAGTTCAAGAGACAGGTGAGTCCTAAATTTAGTCTGATTTTGTATAATTTATTAAAATTATTAATTATACTTAGAAAATTATGAATTTTATTATTCTAGTGTTTTATTGTATGTAGATTTAGGAAAAATATTGATTAGGGTTAATTACATTTATAAATATAGGGTGCTTAAAAAATCATGTTAAATCGACCATGTTTTAAATTAAAAATAAATAGGCTTAGGAATATAGTTTTGGACTCAAATTTTTTCTGTAAACTACTTAAGTGATATAGAATAGTGCTATGAAGTCTTTTTTTTTTTAAATTAATAATCAAAATTTTTAAGTAATTTTTAAGCCTTAAAATGATGAATAAAATGAGTAATTTTGGATTAATTAGATAATTAAATGACTCATTACTGGTTTAGTGTGTAATTAGACTTTTAGAGATATCAATTTCTGATGTGGTAACATAATCATATCATTTGTAGTATTAAATGTAATTATTATGGGAATTTTGTAGTAAATATATGTAATTATAAGAATATGTGAAGTTAGGATTATAATCAATATAAAATAATAGGTTAAAATGGATAATATAATAATAATATTAGTATATATTGAATCTGGTATAAAACTTAATTTTAGGTAATTATACGAAAAATATAAAATTTCCTCACATTAGGAGTAAATCCAATACACTAATGAGTACTAAAATGTACCGAATAAACTAAAATATTGATTTAAGCTAAAAAAAAAAAGTGATATTTAGAATACTCGAGACTAATGTGATTAATTTTACATTAGGGTTTGAAAAGTATTTTTAAGATTATGTATAATACTCGTAGTTAAAACTAAATTAAAACCTGAATCAAAACCGGATTCAGAAACCGAACCCTAAACTAATCTAAGATGAATTAATAATAACTAATATGTATATAAGAAGAATTGAGTTAAATCATAACCTAGAATATACATATATCATCAAGACATAAATACTAAAGAGCGTATTTAAATTATAGGATACACGGAGAAGAGTCAACTTGTGACAAGTCAAGTGAGCGACCAAGGATTTCAAGTAAGTTAGGTTTAATACTACATCGTATTTTGGAGTACTATTTTAGAGTACTCGGAGACTTGGAATTATGTATGATTGTGATTATAAGTAGTTTTATGCATATGCCTACATATCTAATGTCATATTGAAATCTGTGTTGTGTTTGATGATTGTTACGATTGGATTGGTGTGGAATTATTTGATCACCCTAAATCAAACCTAATCCTAATCGACCTAATTACCCTAATTAGACATGCATTGCAACCTGTAGGGGATCATTAGGATTCTCCAACCAAATACTGACACCTTCAAAAAAGATAGCGCTGAATAGTGTAATGGTTTTTTCTTCATCCTTACTTGAACTAAGTGACAAGAGAGGAAGTCACGGTGAGGATGAAGGCATTGGTTTAAAGGTTAGTCTTGGGGAGAGTAGTGTCTTCATTGCACAAACCCGAGTTTGGTTGTGAGCTATTGCGTTAACGGAAACTCCTCAACCCGGATTAGAGCGGGTGAAATTACTCTGATTCCATAACGGACCGGACCACGTTGTGTGATGACACTTGCTTGTTGCATTGTATATAATTAATTTCCAATAACCTTGTTTGTGCTTGTTATACTTTCATAAGTCTCTAACTTAACTTTCTGAGTTATAGTTGCTCATACCCAATAGATTCTTTTGCAGGTTCTAACTTCTGACTAATATATCTTGTTACAACTGTCCTAAGGTCAGTTCTCTTTTGAAGCTATAGGGAGAGAGAATCAAATGACCACACAGTTGAGTCTTTTAATGTCTTGATAGTACTTATAAGTATATGAACTGAGATGTAAGATGTAAGTTAGCAACTGTTATAATATGTGTAATTTCTTGGGCTTTTGAGATAATATGGATGTATTTATATACATATGAATTATAGTTCTAACTTTTATGTAAATTTTAGATTAAATTTTAATTAAACTGTTTATTTCAAAGTAATGAATCATTGATGCCTTATGTAGATTACATCTATGATAGAAATTATAAAGTCAATTGCTATTATAGGTTAATTTACATGGCAAGACTGTTGCGGCTCTACAGCTTCAGGGCGTAACAATAAGCATAACAATTTTGACTAATGTTATGCAAGTTCTAGTCATGCCTAAAAGATTCCACCTCTTAACTATCAAATATAGTGGAACTCAATGTTTCATTTGCTCTAAAGAACTATTCTTTCTAACTTTAAATATATAAGTTTAGTCATCAAAGGTATCATTGTTTTAAATTGAGATAACATATCGCTAAACTTAAACTTTAGTTAGCTCAAGCTTAATTGGACAAAAATTTTTTAGTACAACATTAGTTCGAGATGGTACTTCACAAACTTAACCTAATTAAGCCATTTTAGGCTTTTTTATTTTAAAAATGTTTTTGGCTTAATAACAAATATGTTAAAGCTTAAATTTTTCTATAAATTATACACACTTAAAGGCTACTTGAGCTCAATAATGCTTAAAGCCTTGTTCAATAAATTATTTGAGCCTAAGTATATCTCAACTAAAACTAAGTTAACTTTGAGTAGATATCAAGTCAAACTCCAATAGTTCATAAACAAATTAAGTTGAATTACGCCAATAGATTAATTAATGAGAAAATGATATATTAATAAAATATCCAACATATGGACTCACTTATTAGATACTCTATAACATATAATTTTCTTATTCAATAATTTTACAGGTTTGTAGGCTCATGGCTAGCCACCCATAACCTTAGGATAGCCAGTTTAGCATGAAATGAGTGGTAGGTTATGTGACCCATGTATAGTGGTGGTACCTACTTACCTTCCTAACTACCCTTAAGCATAAAAAATAATAAAAATTTTTCATCATGTCATTATTAGGTTGTATTGATTGTGAATTCTCTATTAGGAAATTTAGGTTTGTAGTTGAATAAAGGCCAATGAAATAGGTTGCATAAGTAGCAAATGTAAGCTATTGAGGGCATGTGTATTTCAATGCTTAAGTCAACAAAGAGGTCAAGAATATCAATAATAATAATATAGTAAGGGTAGCAGAGTTCTAGTCCCTTACCTTAAGGGATTTTAGTGAAATTTATGAGTGAAAGGGAATGATACTTATGGCAAGTCACATCTTATGGATCTCTTTATATCTTAGATTTGATTAGAGAAGATCTTGAGATATGATCTTGTTACCATATTTAATTAATATGCTTCTCATTATCCTTTTATGTTAATAGGTCGCTAGCTAAGCTTAGGTTTAAAGGCCCAAGGTAGAGAGAATACTAACACTTATCCTTTACTCTCATTATAAGCCTGTCAACAAGGAGAGATGACTTTAATTAGGCTTCCAAGTGCTTGAGCAAGGATCTCTTTGCATGATACAGTTGAAAGAGTGCATTGAATAGTAAGCTAACCTAAAGTATGGCAAAATCACTTCTTAGTACTTGACCTATTTGTTGTTGTTTATAAGAGTGTTTATAGCATTTAGTTAACTTGAGGCTTTAACATAAAGTCAAGCGCATCTAGGTTTCAATATTTGGCCTTTCTAGTAGCATATTGGATTAGTATAATATTGGATTGTTATTCAATGTTTGAGGTACAAACCTAAAGTGAGAACGCCTATGTAGTTGTCAAGTTGGGCTAATCCTTAGGGGGGAGTGATGCTTTGTATAATGGAGAGTTGCTATTAAGTGGTTGGGTCAGTTGATACAAACATTGTTTTTCCCTTATTTTAATGTTAAAGGAGAACCATGTGGAGCACATTTGGTGCAATGGTTGTGCTTCTCATATTGATCGTCAGTTGTTATTTTTCACATTTTGATTGTTTAGCCTGCAATACAAGATCTAGTTCAATTTAACTGCATGGATGCATGTTAGCCAAGGATTGAGTATGACTTTACAAGAGTTGTAGCCATAAAGGCAATGTGGCAGTGATGAACTGCTGACCATCGGTCCCATTACTTGTGTACGGCTCCGAGGACTCCAATCCTTCACTCAAAGAATCTTCTCTCGACAACTTGCTGATGACAAGAAACTTTACATCGAAGGAAGGTGGCTGAACTCCTTGAGCTCCCCGCATTGTTATACGTTGATCTATACTCTCGGTAATAATGTTGCCGACCATTCCCTTACTAAAGACCCTATGCCGAGTAATTTGATCAACTACTGTTGAGAGGTTCTTGCCGAGTAACGAAAGACTCACTTACTGGCCGAGCAGTTTTCTCTCAGCATGCTACCATTTCTCTCATCCCGGCTCTTTTATTGCCGTAACATCTTGATCCCTCTCATCTGCTGTGTTTAGAGAATCTTCATATGGGACCAATGTTACATTACCACCTGTCCGCCTCATCTGACATTATACTACCTTTCCATTTTTGTCTTTTGTCCTTTTTACCCCTTATCGTATATATTATGAATCCCCTTTTATATATACTTTCTTATAATTTTTTTATTTATAATGTTGCCTTAGAGACTTACTATAAATAGTCCCTTTCTCTTGTAAGCCACAAATAACTTGACAATTAAACATTGAATATTTTGTTTTTGCGAGACAATTCTCTAAAAGTCCATTTTTCATATACTCTTTTCTAGTCTTGCTGAGTAGCTCAGGATTAGTGGCGAGTGGGCCTTAATATCAACTTGTATGTCATATCAAGTGAGGTGTCAAGTCGTGTTGTGTTCATTAGTGAGTCACATCCTTCAAGCAGCTTCACATCAGCTACTCTTGTTCGCTTGTAGACCATTTCCCTCTAATTTCTTCGATATTTTGAAGGATCCATTTAGTTCAAATTTGCCATGGTAAGTCTTAGTAATAACTAAGCTCCTAAGCACACCATATAATCCTGGTATCAGAGCTTGAGGTTAAGACCAAAAGTTGTGTAGTGATAGTCAGTCTGCTATTCGAGATACTTATGGGTGTGTTGAAGGCATCCATGTGAAGTGTATTTACTGAAGCTTTGGGTTAAGAATGTCAAACCCTAGTATATAGGGAGAGATTAATGATGTCGAGAGTGATGCTCATGGTCGTAGTTGAGTTACCCTACAAACACCATGTACTATTGATGTGTAAATACGAGATCTTGCTGCTATTGTAGCTAACTTAGCTGTCTCAGTAAATAGAGTACTAGAGATTGGATCGTGTAAGAGAGTTGCTAACAGGGTCGAGAGATGAGAGATAAGCCAGGAAGGCAGATGAACGAGTGAGCTCCTGAAGCCTTTCTAGTGAACTAAGCACCACTACGGCGTGCTGATAGAGTTGCAAGAAGAAGGTTGGAGTTGGATGAAGTGGAAGAGTATGAAGAAGAAGAAGACTAGTATGTTGGGATTGATGAGCGTAAGTTTTAAGTGCCAGAAGGTGCCAAACATCTTAAGGTATAGATTCCGAGCTTCAACGGGTCTGGTAGTACTAATGACTACTTGGATTGGGAAAAGAAGATAAAAAAGATATTCAACTTCTATGATTATGAAGATGCTATTTGCATTCGAGTAGCCGCATTAGAATTTTTTGGGTATGCAGCAATGTGGTGGAAGAAACTACAGAATGTTCACCTGAGTGCCCGATGCGAAGTCTAAACATGGAACGAGATGAAGAGAGTTCTTAGAAGTAGGTTCTTCCTGAACACTACAAACAAGACACTTTCTGACGACTCTAACACTTAAGGCAAGGTAACAAATCCGTAAACGACTATGTTTGAGAGTTTTAATTGCTCATGATATGATGTAATGTCGACAAACCTGATACCTAAGCTATAATACGGTTCATCTCTGGATTATGGGCTGAGATTGGTAACATTGTGGAACTGTAGAACCTCATAACTCCGAATGAAACCATCCGTATGACCTAGAGAGTTGAAAGGCAATAGCAGAACTAGGTTAGTTGAATGTCGAGTGGCTGAACACTAGTGCCAAATAAGAATGGCCTACCGAATCGACTAGTGAATAATAGAGCATCAAATAATTCCAAGGTGGAATGCCGAGGTTAGATGCCAAGTCGACCGAAAGAAGGTCAAGGTAAGAGCAAAACAGAGGAGCTTAAGATCTAAAGAGATCTAAGTCAGAGTTCAAGGAGGAAAACTTAAGAAATCAAATGTTTTAAATGCCTTAGCCATGGACACATGGCTAGTTAATGTCTGAACCGCCAAGTAATGACCATAAAGGGAGATAAGCCCCAGTTTGAAGTAGAAAGTACGAGTGAAGAAGAGGAAGAAGTGGTAATTGATTAGATGCTAGAAGAATTTCAAGAAGACCTCGATGCTGAGATACCTCCTAAGGGTAGAGTCGAGTATTGCTTGGTTGTTCGACAATCTCTCAGTGCTTTTGTGGTTAACGAGAATGGGCAAAGAGAGAACCTCTTCCATATGAATTACTGGGTGAATGGAAAGTTATGTGCTGTGATCATTGATAGAAGGAGCTATAACAACGTCATTACGCAAGGGGTAGTTAAGGCTATGAAATTCCTAACCGTTCCATACCCCAAGTTGTACAAGATTCAATGGTTGAACAAGAAAGGACTACACGTTACCGAACAAGTCAGAGTACCAATTACCATTAGTAATAGGTACAGGGACAAGGTGTTGTGTGATGTCCTTCCCATGTGTGCATCTCATATAATACTCGGCCGACTGTGGATATTTGACTTAAGAGTGTTACACGATGGGTATAGAAACACCTACATGTTCTAAAAGGAAGAGAAGAAAACTATATTGATACCTATGAGTCCTAAGGAAGTGTAAGAAGCTTAAGAAAAAGTTGCTGGATCTTTACAACGGAAGTCCTTAGTAATTTCCTAAGCTTAGTTTGCTTAAGAACTTAAGGCCGAGGACTATGTGCTCCTTTTAGTTAGGAGATTCTTAGAGGTTAAAGAAGCTGAGAACTTACCTACTGAAGTGTAGTAGCTACTTTAGGAATTTGCCAATCTATTCCCTGTTGAGATGCCAAAAGGTTTACCTCCTTTAAAAGGTATCGAGCATTGCATCAACCTCTAACCAGAGGCTGCCTTACTAAACCAACCTGCTTACAGGCTCAATCCAGAGTAGGCAATTGAATTGAAGAAATAGGTAGATGAATTGATGGATTACGGATATGTTCATGAGAGCATGAGTCCTTTTGTTGTACCCGCTATACTCGTGCTAAAAAAGGATGGAACATAGCGAATGTGCATCGACAGCTGATTTATCAATAAGATCACTATTAAATATCGATACTCGATTTCGCGGCTTGATGATATGCTTGATGAGTTACATGGCGCCTACATCTTTTCTAAGATTAACTTGAAGAGTGGCTACCACCAAATATGGATAAGACCTAAGGATGAATGGAAGATAGCCTTTAAGACAAAGGATGGTCTGCTTGAATGGTTGGTCATACCGTTTGGTCTAACTAATGTGCCAAGTACATTTATGCAGCTGATGAATCATGTACTTAGATCGTTGATTGGCAAATGCGTTGTGGTTTATTTTGATGATATTCTAGTCTACAGTATCAACCTCTTTGTTCATGTCAAACATTTGAGATTGGTGTTTAACATACTTCGCGCTGAGAAATTATTCGACAACCTGAAGAAATGTATGTTCTATCAAAGCAAGATTATATTCCTCGAATATGTCGTTTTAAGGAGAGGAGTTCAAGTTGATGAGGAAAAAGTCAGAGCTATTAATGAGTGGCCTACACCGACTGATGTTGCTGAAGTCAGGAGCTTCCATAGTCTAACCTCGTTCTATTAGAGATTTATTCGGAACTTTTATTCCATAATTCTGCTATTGACTGAATTGACCAAGAAGAACGTTGAGTTTAGATGGATAGAAAAGGCTTAGAGGAGTTTTGAAAACATGAAGTCTAAGCTGACGTCTACTCCAGTACATACCTTACCAAATTTTGAGAAGGTTTTTAAGGTTGAATGTGATGCGTTTGGTATTGGCATTGGTGCTATCCTTATATAGGAGCACCGACCCATTGCTTACTTCAATGAAAAACTCCAAGGTGCTGCCCTAAATTACTCGACCTACGATAGGGAGTTCTATGCCCTTATCCATACACTCTAGAACTAGCATCATTATCTGTTGCTGAGAGAATTCATCATCTATTCGAATCATGAATTTCTCAAGCATCTTTGTAGGTAGCAAAAGCTTTCTTGATGTTATGCTAAGTGGGTCGAGTTCCTGGAGACCTTTTGCTATATCATCAAATATAAGAAGGGAAGCACCAACATAGTAGCTAATGCACTTTCTCACCATCGTACCCTCATCACAATGTTGCAAGCTAAGGTGCTGAGATTCGGCATTTTACCTAATCGGTATAAGCATGACCCACATTTTGGGCCTTTAATAACCAGGTGTAGTACTAAAGGAGCTATGGAAGGGTTCTACTTGAGTGGGGGGTTCTTGATGAAGGGCAACCAGATGTACGTGCCAAGTGGTTTTGCAAGGGAGCTACTCATTCAAGAAGGTCATACCGAAGGTCTAACTTGCCATTTTAGGGAAAATAGGATGATTAAGATATTAAAGGAGCATTTTTATTGGCCTATGATGATAAAGGATGTGCACTGAATACTTGAGAGGTGCGAGGTGTGTAAATACGCAAAGGGGAGAAGAGAGCCCTATGAAGAATATATACCACTACCAATTCCAAAGCGACCGTAAACTGATCTAAGCATAGATTTCATGCTTAGCCTTCCCCACATGCCGAGAAGACACGACTTAATCATGGTGGTGGTTAATTAGTTCAGCAAGATGGGCCACTTCATTCCTTACCATAGAACTAATGATGCTTTATTCATCGTTAACCTCTTTTTGTAGGAAATTGTACGACTACATGGAGTACCGAGGAGTATTGTGTTCGACCATAATTCAAAATTCGTGAGCTTTTTTTAGAAGACGCTATGGAGGAAGCTTGGCGCTAAGCTCTTGTTCGGTACCTCTTGTTACCCCCAAACAGATGGCTAAACTAAAGTAATGAATAGAACCGTCAATAACTTCCTGCATGTCATTGTTAGAAAGACCTCTTGTGACTGGGATTTATGTCTACCCATCATTGAATTTGCCTACAATCACTTAACTCACAGCTCAACTAGAGCATCACCATTTGAGGTTGTTTATGGACTTAACCCAAACCTATCCTTGGATTTAATTAACAGTCTAACTAGACAAAGGGAAAGTTAATCTGGCCTACAGCATGCCGAGGAGTTCCAAAGGTTACATTGGAAGATTGTTGAGTAATTGGCCAAAACTATAGCCCAATAGAAGGAAGTGGGAAACCGTGGAAGAAGGTGAGTCGTTTATACCCATAGGGACCTTGTTTGGGTTTATCTTAGCAAGGAATGCTTCCCTAGCAAAAGGACAAACAAACTATCTCCTAGAATGAATGGACCTTAAAGGATCTTGAGTCGCATTAATGATAACGTTTATGAGATTAAGCTACCCGAAGGTTTCGACATGTTTACCACATTCAACGTCACCGATTTGACTCCCTATGTACCCGATGATGACGAAGACTAAGATTTTAAGGCAAATCTTCAACAACTTCGGGGAATTAGTAAACTACTGACCATTGGTTCCATTACTCACGCATGGCTTTAAGGACTCTAATCTCTCACCCAAAAAATCCTCTCTCGACAACTTGTTGATGATGAGAAACTTTATACTGAAGGAAGGTGGTTGAACTCCTTAAGCTCCCCGTATTGTTATACGTTGATCTATAGTCTCGGTAATGATGTTGCCAACTATTCCCTTATCAAGGACCCTATGTCGAGTAATCTAATTAGCTGCTGTCAAGAGGTTCTTGCCGAGTGACGAGAGACTCACTTATTGGCCAAGTAGTTTTCTTTTGGCATGCTACCATTTCTTTCGTCCCAGCCCCTTTATTGCTACAACATCTTCATCCCTTTTGCCTGTTATGTTTAGAGAATCTTCGTACGAGACCAATGTTACATTGTTACCTATCTACCTCATCTGACATTATACTACCTTTCCATTTTTATCTTTTGTCCTTTCTACCCCTTTTTGTATGTATTATAAATCCCTTTTTTGTATATACTTTCTTGTAATTTCTTTATTTGTAATGTTGCCCTAGAGACTTACTAAAAAATAGTCCTTTTCCTTTATAAGCTGCAGATAACTTGACAATTAAACATTGAATATTTTGTTCTTGTGAGATAACCCTCTTTGAGTTTATCTTTCATACACTCTTATCTAATCTTGTTAAGTAACTCAGGATTAGTGGGGGGTGGACCTTGACATCAACTTGCGTATCATATCAAGTGAGGTGTCAAGTTGTGTTGTGTTTATTGGTAAGTTACATTCTTCAAGCAGCTTCACATCAGCTATTATTATTCGCTCGTGGACCATTTCCCTCTAATTTCTTTGATATTTTGGAGGACCCATTTAGATCAAATTTGCCTCGGTAAGTCCTAATGATAACTAAGCTCCTAGGTACACCATCAACCTTCACCCGTAATCTTTCAAACCTCGTCGCCAAAGCATACGCTATCCTTACATGACAGTTACGCATCACAACAAATAGGACACATGACCACCCACTAACCTATTGACCTTACTCTGACATACATACATAAAATGTTGCCCCATCATCAAACTCGAACCCTACTCCTCACTAGCGATCCACACGCAAACATGACACATTTGACACAACATAGCAGGACCCTCATCTATACACACAAACAACAGCTACACGTGATAGCCAACACACCATACAATCTGCTCTCTCTCACCACTACAGTTTCCTCTCTCTCTTAACATGACCACATTCTCTCTTTAACTGAATCACGTCCTACGACCACCATCAACTCTAATCAAGCACCACAAGCGAACCACCATGCCACCAAAAATCAAAGCTAATCACCCTTGTAGCTCTAATGTGACTTCTAAACCAAGCCCTAAGCACCACCACTCCCAAACTTGAAAACAACCACAAAATTGAACTCCTTTGTAGGTACCGCATTTTTGCCATCCTTATTATTCTTTTTTACTTATTAGGCCAGATTTAACAAACTGTTATTATTTTAAAGAAAATTTAAAAAGAAAAAAGAAAAAATGATAATAATAAAAGTATTGAGTTGAGTTGAGTTGAGTTGTTTAAGATCGGATCAAACAAGCTATACATTCAATTTAATAAATCCCAAGTCTTTAAATAGTTAGGCTTCATTAAAAAATATTTTTTAGTCTAATATAAAGAGGATTTTTATCAAATTTATATTGGGATAAATAGACTTTGGAGTTATTAAATGGGTTAGCATGTATTTTGGGCTAAATTAAGATGGACTGAATCAAGCCCAAGATAAAAAGTCTATATAAATGTGGGGTTTGTAGAAACTTGATCAGGGATTGGATTAAATTTTCAATGAATTTAATAAATCTAAATCGGGTATTATCGTATCTTTTGAATATTATATTTGTTAAGATTGAATCTTCACAACAAAAAGATCCAAAAGATTCAAGTTTATGGTTTACAAATAGTAGTTTTAGCTATAAAAAATACACATTTTCACAATTACGCAAAACTCATAATCTCCTACACAAGCCACTATCCACATCATGTCCTTAGCCCTTACACAGGCCTTACATTCACACAATCACATACACCCTCATGTCACTCATACTCACACACTATACACAAATTCACAAATACATAGCTACAGCAATATAGTTTCTCATGCACCTATACGTTTACTACCCTATACTTCACAATACATTCCGCACGTCCAATTCACATACATGATCACACCATCACTCCATATGCCACAACATTTCACGATCATAGCAGCTTCACTTTGAGCACACTGAAGTACACGCAATCACTTATACACAAATAGCCTTCATACATGTTCACTTAACCTACCTTACTCACCCTTAGACATCTAACATTCCACATACGCACAGTGCATGACTAAACGACTAACACGACATACAGTCCACAATCAGCCATGACATAAATAGCATAGTCCAATAGTACGCTCACTACATGGCACGAACGGAATAGTCCAATCTGATCACGTACAGCTTACTTCATGCTCACTAACACTCATACAATCACATATAGATCACCCACGTACAAATTACACGTCTAAGCAATCCACAGTAGTCTGTGCACTTCATAGCGTACGTCCAAGTCCACGTACATCTACACGACGTCCTCACGTTCAAACCAAGCTTAATGTATATGCACTACATGGACAACCCAATTGTGGTGATCTGACTTGCTTAGGTTATTTAAAAATTTTAGTATAAGTTATATGTCATGCATTGTAATTAGATAAATTTGCAATTTCTTAGAAAAATTGTAATTTTTTAGATAAATTTTATGTTTTTAGTTAAATTTCATTTTTTTATTAAAATTGCATATTTAGGAAAAAGTTGCATATCTTCTGTGAGATTCATATTTTTGGTGAAGATATATTTCTAGATTGCATATCTTAGTAGATCCAAATAAATCTTGTATTTATGATTTAGAAAATTAATTTTTGACACGTAGTAGTTAGTTTTTGAAATAAAATATTTTAATTGGAGTTTTTAAAAAGATTTAGTTAATTATTTTTTTTTAAATAATAAATTGATAACTAACATAAATCTACCTCAATTTTTTTTAAAAAAAAAAATCAACCCATTAAATCTTTTCTAAAAAAAAAAAAAACTGCATTAGTTTGATCTTGACTAGCAAGTATGTAGGTATCTTAGGGGCAACCATAAAAAAGAAATTTTCTTTTTCTTTCCTTTTTTTTTTTTGAAAATTCGTAATAGAAATTATTAAAAATTCATCTTAATTATATTTTTGCATATTAATACATATTTTAGCATTCTTAGAAAAATTATAAAAAATAAAAAACCATTAGTTTTTTTTTTATATAGTGACTTAATTTTAATAGGTTAGTCTTCGAGCTTAGATTTTCTAGTTTAATTTTCTAAAAATTATTTTTAGAATTTTTGCAGATTAGTGGCTAAATTAAAGTTTTTTTATCTAGAAACCCTAATTTCATTTTTTATTAGTTTAATTGGTTAGTGATTTCAAATTTTTTTAATATTTTTTTTTAATTTTTTGTTAGAAAAATGTTTTTCCTTAATTTTATGTCAAGTTACTTTTATTAAGCGAGCTGGGCTTAATATAAGTTAAATTAAAGAAAATTGAAATAAGGCTCAATAAAATTGGCGATTTCACTAAGAACCTTAGTGGGCTAGCCCTATAAAAATATAAAATTAATTATTGGCCTTTCATTTTTTATTTCTTTTTATGTTTATATCATAATATAGTTGTATTAATGGGGTTTTAATGATGTAAGCCTTTAAGAAAAGTCTAGCCCAATGGACTTATTACTAAGGATTTAGGTGGGGTTATTTATTTTAAAAAATCATCCATGTACTTAAATATGCTTGAACCTAAGCTACCTTAGGAACTTAGAACAAGCGGTGATGATAGGCAAGCCTACTTAGGTTTTGATATAACCACTAAGTATTTCTTTGGAAATCCCTAAAGCTATCTTGAGACTCGTAGACCTCATCCTCTTGCATCATTATTTTCTTTTGAAAAAAAAAGGTAGTTATTTTTAACTTATAGGAAAAAAATTGTTATTATAATTTATGGTCAGTTGGGCTTTCTTTTTAAAAAAAAAATAATAATAAAAGAATCAATGCCCTTATATATAAGTGTTCACGAGCTTCATTTTTTCATTTTAAATCTTATTTTGATTCACTTATATATAAGTGTATTTTTTTACCACGGGTTTATAATAATTCCTATAATTTATTATTTACCGGCTCCTATTACCTTACATGTGTGTGTAGCATATTGTATTTATTTTTTTATATATTTTTTACTAATGCTTATTGCTATATGACTATTTTCATTTCTTATATTACATGTGGTTTTTTTACATTGTCTCTCAATGAGTAAAAGGCTATATAATTTAAAAGACTTGAAAAAGATGTAAAATTATTAATATCATATGCAGCCTAAATGTAAATTTAGTATTTTCATTTTTTTTTTGTAAATAATTGTGTAATCTCATGTTTTATGTAATATAAACACGGAAAATCAAGGCAGCATCAACCTCATCAAGCCCGTTTTAGCTAGACTTGTTGACTTTTATAGATATAAGATTTGATTTTTTTTTTAAGAAGATTAGTTAGGATTTTTTTTTTCCTAGTCCATTGTTTAAGCATGATTATTATTAATAAATTTGTGGCTTCATTAAATGAAAGTCTTTCTTGTTTGCATAGTCTTTTGCTCATTTTTTTATTCTGTCTTTGATAGTTGTCTTTTAAAACAAAAAGAAAATTAAAAATAAAAAAACAACAAAGCAAAAAAAAAATGAAAAATGAAAAATTCTAATTGACAAAAATGTCTAAACTTGGGTCTTGGCAAGATTTTGAAGATAGCGCTCAAGCAAGTAGACTTTGTTAGAAGCTTGATATTCACTCTTTCTAAAGCAAGAATGTCAACTTACGGTAGTGGAAATATTAGTCAAACTGAACTTGACTCAAGAGTTGTAACCCCGGAAGAAAATGTGATCATGATGGCCAAATAAATTTAGACTCTCACTTGGGCTATCGAAATTTTCAATAATTGCCAAGCATCTTAAGTCAACCCGAATTAGAATGCAAAAGTGACCCTCCCCTTGAACTAAAAGATGTGGAATCAATTGCCAATGCTAAGACATGGAGGAAGGAAATTGAAGAAAAACACAAAGAGATAAAAAGGAAGTTTATGCAGAAGTTGATTGAGAAGATAAAAATCTTGGAAATGGTTATTGGGCTTAGGCAAATGGGAATGGTCAATTTGCTGACGTATGAAGACAATGACTTCCCAGAAAAGTTTAAAGTTCTGGAGTTCAAGAAATATAATGAAACCGGCTGCCCTAAGCTTTACACTAAGCTGTATATTAGAAAGATGGGAAAGAACACAAATTACAATAAAGTGATGGTTCAAACTTTCTAAGATAGCTTGATTGGGCCTACCTCAACTTAGTATCTTCAATTAGATTTGAATGAGATCAATACATGAGATAAGTTAGCTCAGGCTTTCTACAACTAATATTAGTTCAATATCAAGGTGGCTCCATCTATGTAGGATTTGAACAATTTGTGTAAGAAGGCCAACGAGAACTTTAAAGAGTATGCCTAAAGATGGAGGGGCATGGCAACTAGAGTGACTCCTCCCTTAATAGAAAAGGATTTGACTTTTTCTTTTATTAACACTTTTGGAAGCCCATACTACTAACATCTAGTAGGTCATCTTACCTTTAACTTTATAAAGATTATGGCCTCGAGGTGCCGAAATAAGGAAGCTATCTCTACCAGAAGGCTTCCTAATCCTAAAGCAATTGACAAGAAGATGCCTCCTACGAGATTCTCCAACAAGGCCAAAGAAGTGACAGTAAGCGCTGTCAATACTGGTAACCTTATTAGACCTACAGTTGAGGTAGCCATGTCGGGAGATTCTAATCCTCCACCAAATTTGGATAAGAATAACCACTCACAAAGGAGACACTTTACCAAGATCCTCATTCCTCTAAGATAGGTTCTTGCATGATTAAGTAAAGAAAAGCTCTTGACATTTGAAATACCAAAGGAGGGACAAAGATTGAGGGACTACAACCTAGAGCTTCGTTGCAATTATCATTTAAGGCAAGTAAGACACTCTATAGACTAGTACTAGAGACTTAAACACAAAATCCAGGATCTTATTGATGCTAAGTTGTTGCAATTAGACTTCATTCAAACTCTCCTTCCCAATGTACGTAATGATCCTTTACTGGATCATGGACTCTTCGTCAATATGATCATCGCTAAAGTATCTAAACCAAAAGTTGATCCAGATAGTCTTCTTATTACTATTAAAGAGGTAGCTTGGAACCTAAGGCAGGCCGAATACTTATAGAATATGAATCTAAGAGATAGAACCTAAACCAGACCAGCAATATATTAATTGTTGAAGGATAGGAAGATAAAGATGGCTGACACTATGGCTATGATGGTCCCAAAATCACAGAAGAAATGTACTTAGAGGGAGCTCAGAAAAAGATATGAAGCTGGAGATTCGACGGTAAATACCCTAGGAGAGTCATTAGGCAAATTTGAGTGCTTGGTTTATTATGCTAGTTCACCCGCCATATATGCTGACAAACCATCTACTGGATGGGGTTCTGAATTAGACCAAGAAGATAAGCTTATTGCAGAAGCCAAGAAGATAGCTGAGATGGGCTTCAGCCTTTGGTATTTGAGCACCACGAGAAGAATGAGAAGGTTGAATAATTGGGTAAACCTAAGAAAATTGCTTTTAATGTCCCAATAGCCTTAAAAAATTATAAAGTAACCCCTGTGGATTACTAAATGGTGAATCAAACAACCAAGTCCTCACTACCTATGGTTGGAGGGCTTACTTACTCAGGACGAGTCTATGATTAGGATTACTGTAGAAGAGGCTTCTCAAAGGATCTTTGAGGAGACGGATGAGAAAGATTAGAGTGTTGCCAAGAAGTTAGTAAAGGCTAGTGAGTATGGGATTATGGATCAGCTAGCTAAGGTATTAGCCTAAATCTCCCTGATGGGATTACTATTGTCATCTAATCCTCATCAAGAAGCCTTAATCAAAATTCTAAAAGATATCAAAGTACTTGAAGGTGTTTCCATTTAAAAGTTGGGATTGGTGGTAATTTCGCGTTTACAATGGATCAAATTTCATTCTCATTAGATGAGTTAGGAGAAGAAGGGGATCAACACACAAAACCCCTCTTCATAGCAGTCAAGTGTGTAAGGAGAATTGTTGCTCGAGTACTTATTGATAATGGTTCTTCACTGAATGTATGTCCTCTGGCGACACGAAATATGCTTAGAGTAAATTCAACTAAGATAAAGCCTAGCTCGATTTCAATAAGGGCTTTTAATGGATCAAAGAGGGAAATACTTAGAGAAATTGGGTTACAGGTTGAGATCGGTCCGCAGATGTTCACTACTGTATTTCAAGTCCTGGATATATCATGAACCTTCAATCTTCTGTTAGGAAGGCCGTGGGTTCACTCAGTAGAGGCAATTCCATTTAGTCTATATCAAAAGGTGAAATTCATAGCTAATGGGCGGTCACTATTCTTTGGGAGCAAGACTACCAGGTTTACAAAGTGACAACCATTCTATATATCGAGAGTGAGGAATTGGAGGAACCAGGATTGTAGATTTTTTACGAAGTCAACATGATTGAAGTATCAAGACAGGGAGCACGGAGTCACTTAAAACAACCTAAATTGCAGATTAGAACATTTGGGCTCAAATATGAGCCCATTGAGGAAGAAATATAAGAAATGAAGGCTAAAACTAAAGGGAAGAGAAGAGATCAGTTGTACTATGCTCATATGGATTTTCAAGACATCCACTAGACATTCTCAATACCAATTTGTATTCAAGAACCTGAAATAGCAAATTTATCCAAAGCTTTAGCTCAGTAATGCAGCATCAGTTTAGACGAGGAGGAAGATATTAGCACCCCAAGTTTCCTTATGCAATTGGTTTTTCATTCCGGTTAATAGGTCTCTTTAGAAAAGCAACATTAGATCAATTAGGAGCATTCAATTTCATAGTTAGTATGATTAGTTAAGACCTTTCTTTCAGACAATTTCAATTCATTCAATAAAGTTAGTTCCTTTCTTTCTTTCGATTATTCTTCTTTGATATTTACTTGTTACCCTTTCCTTTTTCTTTTACTCTTCAAATCTAATAAAAATCACAAACATAATGGGTATCTCGCATCTATAAACAAAGAAAGTACCAATATCACCTTTAGCCCTACTGGGTCAAACATCGAAGATGATATTAAGACCCTAAACAAAATACAAGAGAGTTGGCATCGAGTTAAACAGGGCAGAGTGATCATTGATGAATCAATAGTTGTGATTAATTTAGGTATAAAAGAGAATTCGCGAAACTTGAAAATTGGGGGTAATTTGGCAAATAATCAGAAGTAGGAGTTGTCATGTTTATTATCAGAATACTTGGATATATTTGCTTGGTCCTATCAGGACATGCTTGGTTTGGATTCATTGATCGTAGTTCACAAGTTGCCTATAAGAGATGATATTAAACCGAAAAGGCAAAAGCTTAGGTGGTTTAGGCCAGATATACTCCTGAAAATAAAATAAGTGAAGAAATTACTAGAAGTCGAGTTCATAGAAGTATCGGACTATCTCGAATGAATAGCCAATGTGATGTCGGTGCTAAAGAAAAATAGGAAAGTTAGGGTATGTGTAGACTTTTGAGATTTAAACCAAGTGATGCTTAAGGATAACTTCCATTTACTAAACATTAATATACTGGTGGACAATACGGTCAAAAATCATCTTTTCTCATTCATGGATGGTTTCTTGGGATGTAATCAAATTAAGATGGCCGAAGAAGATAAAATCTAAACCACCTTTGTTACCACTTGAGGGATGTTTTGTTACTGCATAATGCCTTTTGGGTTAAAGAATACTAAGGCGACTTATCGATGCGCTATGGTTGCACTATTTCATGACATGATGCATTAGGAAATCAAAGTTTATGTAGATGACGTGATTTCCAAATTCAAGGAGGATGAGAATCATGTTAATGTTTTATGAAAACTGTTTAAGCGGTTGAGAAAGTTTCAACTAAAGTTGAATCCAAAAAAGTATACCTTTAGAGTAACACTGGGCAAATTGTTGGGTTTTATGGTTAGCAAAAAAGGAATCGAACTAGACCCAAACAAAGTCAAGGCAACTATAAGTATGCTTACATCAAAGACCATAAAAGAAGTTCGTAGATTGTTGTAAAGGTTTAATTACATTGCTTGGTTTATATCACAGCTAACCGATAAATGCAAGCCGTTATTCAAACTCTTGAGGAAGAATGCCGCGATAGAATGGGACAAAGAATGTGACGAAGAATGTGAGTAAGTGTTTGCTAAAATCAAAGAGTATCTTGTGAATCCACCAGTATAGGTCACTCTTACACCAGGATGGCCATTGATTCTCTACTCGACTGTCTTCCTTGAATTGATGGGATGTATGCTAAGGCAAAGAGATGAAGTAAGTAAAAAAGAGCATCTTATATATTACCTTAGCAAAAAGTTCACAGAAGGTGAATAGAAATACTTAAAGGGGGAAAGAACATGCTATGCCTTAGTATGGGTGAAGTATAGGCTCAGATAATACACTCTCTATTACTTAGTAAAGTTATTGACAAAACATAACCCGTTAAGGTATTTAGCAGAAAAGCCAACATTGATCGAGAGAATATCGAAATGGTAGATGTTGCTCTCTGAGTTTGATATCAAGTATGTAAGTTAGAGTTTAGTCAAAGGGCAAGCAGTAGCTGATCAATTGGAAAAATACCCCCCAGAAGATGACAATGATGGTTTAGAAGGTTAGTTTCTTGATGAAAATGTGATGGCGGTGAATGAACTGAGTAGTGAAAAATTGGAATGGAGAATGTATTTTGATGGAGCAGCTAATGTGTTCAGATGTAGGATAGGAGCAGTACTAGTATCACCTGAGGGTAACCATTTCCTTGTAGCAGCTAGGATAGCATTTCCATATGCAAACAATATAACAAATACAAAGCTTGCATTTTAGGGCTCAAAATGGCCCTAGACATGGGAATACAAAGGCTTGAAGTGTATGGAGATTCCTCTCTTATAATTCTCTAAATTCTGGGGGAATATAAGATGAAAGATGAGAAGTTGATACATTATCATGAGCATTTAGGAAAGTAGAATGAAAGATTCTAAGAAATTTTGTTCACTTATATCTCGAGAACATAAAATCAATTTGTTGATGCACTAGCCATGTTAGCATCAATGGTAAAGTCACAGATGGGATAAAAATTTAGCCCTTGAAGATTGAGGTAAAGAAAAGACCAACCTTTTGCTTAACTGTTGAAGAGAAAGAACAAAAGAAGCCTTGGTATTATAATATCAAAAAGTTCCTTCAAACAAGTAAGTTCCTTAATGACGCTAATAAAAAAAATAGGAAAGCTTTAAGGAGATTAGCTACTCATTTCCTATTAAGTGGAGCTACATTATACAAAAGATCACTTGATACAACATTGCTAAGGTGTATAGACGAAGAAGAAGCTAAGAAATTGATGAAAGAAGTAAGTGAAGGGGTTTGTGGTCCTTAGATGAATAGGTACATGTTAGCCAAGAAAATCATGAGGATGGGTTATTTTTAGATGACGATGGAATTAGACTATATCAAGCATGTAAGGCATTGTCACCTGTGTCAAGTATATGTTAATAAAATCAACACACCTCCCCAAGAATTACATGTATTGTCAGCTTTTTGGCCTTTCTCAATGTGGGGAATAGATATGATTGGTCCAATTTTGCTAACAACTTCAAACAGGCACGGATTTATTCTAGTCATGATCGAGTATTTTACCAAGTGAGTAGAAGCGGCATCGTATGCTATGGTGACCAAAGGAGTGGTAGTCAAACTTCTGAAAAAGGACATCATTGCAAGATACGGTGCACTTGAGTCTATTATTACAAACAATGGGTCAAATTTAAACAACAAGCTAATGGTTGAAGTATGCAACCAATTTAAGATCAATCATAAAAACTCGACTCAATACTGACCTCAAATGAATGGGGTAGTTGAAGCCGCTATTAAGAATATCAAGAGAATCATTGAGAAGATGGCAATCACTTATAGAAATTGGCATGATATGCTTTCTTTCGCTCTCGTGGCTTATAGAACTTCAATCAGGACCTCTATAGGTGCAATGCCTTACTTATTAGTATATGGAACTGAAGCAGTACTACCAGTAGAAGTAGAAACACCTTTGTTCTAAGTGTCGGCAGATAGTTAGCTCGTTGAAGTAAAGTAGGTGAGGAAGCGAATGGAGCATTTGAACCTCCTAAATGAAAGAAGGCTTATAGCAGTATGTCATGGTCAATGTTACCAATGAAGGATGATCCAAGCCTTTAATAAGAAGGTACGTCCAAAGTACTTCAAGGAAGGAGATTTAGTGTTGAAGAAACTAATGCCAATTGTAAAAGACCCCAAGGGAAAATTTGCTTTGAATTATCAAAGCCCTTATGTGGTAAAGTAAGTAATGTCAGGAGGTACATTAGTGTGTGGTTAATCTTTCATCGTTTGCAAGCAAAGTTGATATCCATGAATGTTCTCGGATTTAAGTGGTTATTGATCGACAAACACTTCACCAATAAACCAAGACATAAGCAGGGTATGACTAAAAGACTCATCAGTTAAATTCATGATTGGATCCCATAAGTGAAGATGACCTTATTCTAAGAAAAAGCATAATACTGACAAAGTGCTGTTGTGATGTTTTGATATTTGAATAAGTGAATATCGAGAGTCAACGTGAGGTATGTCAATTGGTTGCTATCTGCAAAATTTTCCATTCCCAGATAAAACAATACTAAAGTCCTTAATAGAGATATTTAGGAGAATTGAGAAGTTTTTTTTTTGAAAATTTCGAAGAGATCTATCCTCTTTAAATCATCCATCAAACCAAAACAAGTCAATCGACCTTCAGTTGTTTTGCCCTATCCTTTCAAGATAGATTCCCTAATCTTTTGCCTTATCTTTTCAAGATAAGCTCTCATAATCTTTTGGCCTATCCTTTTAAGATAACCACCCTATTATTTTGCTCCGTTCTTTCAAGATGAGCCCCTCCTATTACTTTGCCCTGTCTTTTCAAGACAACCTCCCTCCCCCCACTCCAATCTTATTGCCCTGTCCTTTCAAGATAGGCTCCTTGTCCATTTACCTTATCCTTTTAAGATAGCCCCCCTTAATCTTTTTGCCTATCCTTTCAAGATAAGCTCCCTAATATTTTGCCTTATCCTTTCAAGATAAGCACCCTAATCTTTTGCCTTATGCTTTCGAGATAAGCCCTCTTATTCCTTGACCCATCCTTTCAAGACAGGCCTCTTATTCCTTCACCCTATCCTTTAAAGATGGGCCTTCTATTCCATCGCCCCATCCTTTCAAGATGGGCCTCTTACTCCTTCGCTTCGTCCTTTTAAGACAGGTGGTTTATTTTTTGCATCGACCTTTCAAGTTAGTATCCTTTTTCAAAATGAGACACTACTTAACTAACCATTCAAGTTAGTAATTCTCACCCTATCAATTCAAGCTAGGATTTGACAAAAATGGGCATCTCTTTTGTCTTTGTAGCAAAATTCTAATTAAACTTCACTACAAAAAGGAGCGGTTGTAGACATATTGTTTTTACCTTCCTTAGGATTCTTTTTTACTTATTAAGCTAGATTTAATAGATTGTTATTATTTTGAAGAAAACTTTTAAAAATAAAAAAAATGATAATAATAAAAGTGTCAAGTTAAGTTGTGTAGGGTCGGATCAAACAAGATATACATTCAATTTAATAAATTCCGAGTCTTTAAATAGTTGGGCTTCATTAAAAGATATTTTTTAGTCCAATATAAAGAGGATTTTTATCGAATTTATATTAGGATAAATAAACTTAAGAGTTATTAAATGTATTAGTTGTAGACACCTAATTTTTGCCCCACCTCCCCTTTATTAGGTTATAGGGTCCTAAATTAAGAAAAGTTCAAAAAATAGAAAATTAAAGAAAGCCCTAAGAAAATGAAGAAATTTAGAAAAAATAGGAATTCTAAAAAATATAAGAAAATAGGAAAAAACACAAAAAAAATAAGAAATTTAGAAAATACGAAAAAATAAGAAATTTTGAAATTGAAAAAACAAAATTTTTTTTAGAAAATAACATTTTGTTAGAGTAGATTTTTAATTATAATCTAGGTTTAGGAGTCGAGCCTTAAACTTGGGTTTAGATTTAAATCTAGCCCAGGCCGACCGAGTCCATATATACAATTTAATTACACATATAGATAAGGCACAGGTCAACGGCCTGATGGTTAAGCATATGGGTATAGTACTAGCATTAAGCATGAGGTCTTGGGTTTGAAACTTAGCAAAGGTAGAGAGGCCTTTTTCTTACTTTTTGTTTTTAATCACATCAGAGATTGCCATGTGTCAGGATCTGATTGTACCACGTGTCCTAACATGTGGCATCATCGGATTGGACGGCCTTAATGACGTGGTGCTACGTGGCATGCTACATCAGCCGCTACGTGTTAAGTGTTGATATGTGGCAGGTCGGGGTTTGTTGAGCTGGCTAATGTGGCGCCACGTTAACACTTTCCCTTTCTTTCCCTTAGTTTTCCCTCATTTTCTCTCGATTTTCCTCTTCTTTCCTTCTTAAGAACAGCCCACTCCCTCTACTTTAGCTTCAATTTCTGCACAAATTCTATACATAAGCACATAGTTTCTTGCATTAATCTCGCACTAGACATGGCATGCTTCGAATTGATGTTAAGAACAAGTCTAGATTCAGCCAAAAGCACATTCAAATCGGCGTTCAAAAATCAGAAAAAAGTTAGGTTTTCGGGGCATTTCTCATTAAATCAGATTTCAACTTTCCTTTGTTTTTAGGTTGAATTTGTGTATAAATTGATGATCATGGGACATAGACAGACACACACAAGGAACAGAATCAATTCCCATACTCTCTTTATCCATTCTCGATCACTTTCTCTCTCTAACCCACTCTCTCTCTCTTCGAGTCTCTCTCTTTACTCTAACCTAAGTTGAGCCACCACTCTAGGAAGACTACTTGTGGCTCAAGCTCCCTAACCTAGCTGCTTTCAACCTCTACCGTAACCCTTAGCAACTCCACCAAGGTAGCTACCACCAAACCCTGATTGTCGCCTCTCTCTCTCTCTTCGAACCACTACCCTCAACATCCTTCGACACAAACTAACATTACGGCCACTCTCCCTGTACCCTTAAATCCCTAAGCCAACACTCCATTTGTGCCTAGTTGCCACCATGTCGAAGGAGCAAATGCTACCGCTAACTGCTACTTCCAAAACCACCCAAAATGAGCTCCATTAACCACGGCATTCCCTCTAACCCCTCGATTCCCAATCAAAAACACACAACAACCCCTTTCCCCCTTCGATTTAAAGGCTAGATCAAGTTGAATCATGCCCTGCTGGTGTTGTTGAAGAGGAAGCCAAGATCCAACCCGACTCGACCTAGAAGATTAACTCGCGACTCGGTTCAGCAGTCTGACCCGACCCGACCGACCTAAGTCTGACCTACGCATCCTACTGCCTTCGTCTGATTTCTTTTTATTTATTTATTTATTTTCCTTGTTTTGTTTTTTTATTTATTTATTTAATTATTTGTTTCATCTATGTAAATGTAATAAAAAAAAAAAGAGAAAGGAAAAAGGAAAGAGAAGAAAAAGAAAAAGAAAAGAATAGGAAGTATTTTATTTTGTTTTTTTTTTATTTTCACATTTAAACAAAAGAAAAACCATGAAAAAAAAAACTAACTAACAATAAAAAGAAAATAAATAAATAATAAAATGGAATAAAAATAGAAAAGTTACTTTTGACACTTAGAAAATCATTTTTTTTAATAAAAATAAAACAGATCCTTTCCAAATTAGGGTATTTTAGGTTTTCTAAAAATAAAATCCAACTTGTGACCCCTTATAATCTTTTCTTAAATCAACTCAAAATGGATAAAAATATAAACTTAGCAATTTTTTCCAAAGTTAAAATCAATCAATCCGCTATATTTTTATTAAAAAGAATTACATGCGTCTAATCCCGAATAGCGGGTACATAGGCACCCGTATGCAAGTATAGGGCAACTTAAAATATGAAAGTTTTATTTTTTTCCATTTTTAGATATTTATGTAAATTGATCAATTTAGTCACGTGTATTATAATTAAAAAGAGTATATTTGAAAAGCGAAGTTAAATTCGGAAAATTAAAAAGTGATACCCGTTTAGGGTTTAATAAATTAGCCCTGCACCTAAATCTCTGGTTTTCAAAAAAGTCATTTTACAAATTGGTTTTTTTTTTTTTTAATTGATAGACCGGTAGCTAAGTTATAGCCAATCTACCTAATTAGTTAACCCTTTTTCATGACTCCGGTCGGGTGGTGACTTCAAACCCTTTTTAAATTGAAAAAATGGTTTTCTTTAAACCCTAGTTGAGGATCAGTATTAAATGGGTAAGGTTTAGTATTGATCGACTTAAAGAAGACCTAATATTATAAAAGAATCGGGAGGGTGAGAAACCAGGCTCAACATTAGTGTATATTTCAGGCTAAATTGGGATGGACTAAATCGAGCTCAAGATAAAAAACCCAAATAAATATGTGGTTTGTAAAAACTTGATCAGGGATTAGATTAAATTTTCAATGAATTTAATAAATCCAAATCGAGTATTATTGTATCTTTTGAATATTGGATTTGTTCAGATTGAATCTGTTAAAATTGAATCTTCACAACAAAAGGATCCAAAAGATTCAAGTTTATGGTGTATAAATAGTAGTATTAGAAGAAAAAAATACACATTTTCACAATTACAAAAAACTAATAATCTCCTGCACAAGCCACTATCCACATCATGTCCCTAGCCCTTACACACGCCTTACATTCTAAAAATCACACATACCCTTACGTCACTCACACTCACACACTGTACATAAATTTAAACACACAGCCATGGTAGCATAGTTTCTCACTCACCCACATGTTTATTGCCTTGCACTTCATAACACATTCCACACATCCAAACATAACATTGCCTACAAACACACACAAACACGATCATTCCTTACACCACAGCACTTCATGATCATAGTAGCTTCACTCCGAGTACGACCCAGCACACACGATCACTTATACACAAACAACCTTCACACACGTTCACTTACAACCCATGTCACTCACCCTCATACGTCTGACATTCCATACATGCACAGTGCATGACCAAACGACCAACATAACACACAATTCGTGATCAACTACGATACGAACAGCATAGTCCAAAAGTACGCTCACTATATGGCATGAACAAAATAGTCCAGTTCGATCACGTATAATCCAGTCTACTGCAATCCACTTCATGCTTACTAACACTCGTACAGTTACACATAGATCACCCACATACAGATCATGTATCTAGGCAGTCTACAGTATTTTGAGTACTTCACAGCACACGTCTAAGTCTAAGTACATCCGCACGTCCAGATCAAGCTCAACGTACACGTGCCACTTACACAACCTGATTGTGGTGATCTGACTCGCTTAGGTTATTTAATAATTTTAACATAAATTATATGTCATGCATTGTAATTAGATAAATTTGAATTTCTCTTTAGAAAAATTGTAATTTTTTAGATAAATTTCATGTTTTTAGTTAAATTGCATTTTGTAGAAAAAGTTGTATATCTTCTCCGAGATTCATATATTCGGTGAAGATATGTGTCTAGATTACATATCTTAATAGATCCAAATAAATCTTACATTTAGGATTTAGAAAATTAATTTTTAACATGTAGTAGTTAGTTTTTAAAATAAAAAATCTTAACTAGAGTTTTTAAAGAGATTTAATTAGTTAGTTTTTTTTTAATAGATTCACTAGTTAGATCTTTTTAGGTTTTTTTTTTCCAATAATAAATTGATAACTAAAATAAATATAGCTTGATTTCTTTTTTAAAAAATCAACTTACTAAATCTTTTCTAAAAAAATAGAACTATGTTGATTCGATCTTGACTAGCAGGTACGAAGGTACCTCTAGAGTAATCATAAAAAATTTAAAAAGAAAAATTCTTTCCCTTTTTTTTTTTGAAAATTCACAGTATAAATTATTAAAAATTCATCTTAATTACATTTTTTCAAATCTATACATATTTTAGCATTCTTAGAAAAATTATAAAAAAATAAAAGCATATTATTATTATTTTTTTACATGGTGACTTAGTCTTTATAGGTTAACCTTTAAGCTTAAATTTTTTAGTTTAGTTTTTTAAAAATTATTTTTAGAATATTTGCAAACTAGTACCTAAATTAAGGTTTTACCATCCGAAAACCTTAATTTCATTTTTTTACCAATTTAACTAGTTGGCGACTTTAATTTTTCAAAATATATATTTTTTAATTTTTTGTAAGAAAAATGTTTTTCCTTAATTTTATATTGAGTAACTTATATTGAGTAGTTAGGCTTAATATGAATTAAATTAAGGAAAACTGAAATAGGGCTCGACATCTTCACACCTAAAAACCCCAGTACACATATCCACCTCTCTTTGAAATAACACCACCATCATCAACTGAAATCCATCGCCATAGATCAAATTTGAAAATAACCCAAATCACCACCACAAGCCATGGCATAAGCACCAAATCAATTTTTATCGATCACTTCCTTATGGAAGCCAAATTTTCCCTTTGTTTCGATGTCCAAAGCGCACTGTGGAAGCTTCCTGATACAGTCCAACATAGATGAACACATGACATCCAGTATCACACGAACTAAAGGGGTGGGTTCGAACCTTAGGACAATTCAAAGGATAAATGATAGACGAAGGTTGAGTATGGGTCTTCATACACCGACGATGGATATGATGTACCAATACCTCACGCGATCTCTGGTCACACTTGATATTAAACATAAGTATGGCCAGAGTTCACTCACTACTAATCTATGCTCAATGGGCTAGATAAGAGTAATCGAGAGTAAGCAAGATACACTTAGCTCATGCAAGAAGAAAAATGTTTGAATGTTAATTGTATTGATTGTAGTGTCTATTACAATACATAAGTATTTATGGGACTCAATTAGGGTAAGTCATAGGTTGGTGTAAACTATAAAAAGGATTCTTGCTAGTAAAGGAAAAGGAATAATTTACAAGGGTAATGTTGTAAACAAGCAAAAAAAAAATAAAAATTTGATGAAAGATAAGGATAGTACAAATGTTAGGAAAATTAGTGCACATGTTAACTATCCATTTTGTAGTCCTAATGACATTATGGGTCGAGTAAAGTAGGTTTTGAATAGGTTAGGTCAGGCTCGACAGTTTGACAACTCAGTAGCCCGAATGTTCAAGGCCAAAAAAGGGTTATTCCAAAAGGTAACTTAATGTTAGGTCAACTTTAGTAGGTCGGCTCTAAATAGGTGTCAACTTGGCCTCAACATGCATCAGGTTGGTAGTATATTGATTCGATACTTAGCCTTGCGCAGAAGTATTGTGGAGAGGTTGGCTTAGCATACAGGTTGGTCACCTTAGTAGCTTCTTGAGTGATATGGAGGGCAAAGTAACTCAGCAAGTTGAACTGGGCAATGCACTGATCTTCTAAGTTCAACTTTCCTCGGATAGCTCAACAAACCATATTGGCAAGTCTTTGAGCTCAAAAGCGCGTGATTGGTCCGTGATCCCTATCATCCCCTTTAGGTTAGTTAAGATTTGAGAAATATGGTTCGGCTCCATATTGCTCATCTTCAAGAGTATGCACATGGAGGTCAACAACGTTAAAGGAGTCCGAGACCCCATACTCTTTTGGTAGTTTAATCTTGTAAGCATTAGGATTGATTTTTTCAAGCACTTTGAATGGCTTGTCAACCTTGGGAGATAATATGCTCTTCCTTAAGTGTGGAAACTATTCTTTACTAAGGTAGATCTAGACCAAATCACTTAGCTGAAATTCCTTATTCTTTCGTCCTAAACGTCGTCTCTCGACCTTAGTAGCAGCTCGGCTTAATTATTCTACAACCTTCTAGTGCATGGCTCTGATGACTTTGACTCTTTCTATAATTGGCTAGTCATCATTTAGGCTTGGAAGGAGTGTTTGGTCCATTGGGAGCTAAGGGTTAAACCCATAAGCAACCTCAAATGGTGACATGTTTGTTACATTATGGGTGGTTCTACTGTTGGCAAACTCTATGATTAGCAAGCATGGATCCCAATCAACTATGTTTTGACCACTGGTAACCTACAGTAAAGTTCCTACTATCTTATTGACAACCTTGGTCTGTCCATTCGTATGTGGATGACAGGACATTTTATGCAATAGCTTGGTTCCCATTCATCTCCATAATGTTCTCTAGAAGTGGCTCATGAACTTTAGGTCTCAGTTTGAAACAATGGTTCTGGTTACTCCATGAAGTTTCACTATTTCTTGCAAGAAAAGAAAAGAGATAACTGAAGTGTCGTTAGTTTTAAAGTAAGGTACGAAGTTTGCCAACTTACGGAACCGATCCACAACCACTATGATGAAGTTCTTCCTTCGAGATGCCTTTAGCAACCTTAATGTAAAGGTCATACTCAGCTTGGACTATGATTTGGTGGGGATGGGTAATGATAAATAATGTCCTTACTCGCCTCGACTCTTCACTTTTCTACAAGTAGTATACCTTTCCAATACAAATCGGGCACCCCTCTTCATTTTTAGCCAAAAGAATTTTAAGGATATTATCTCACGAGTTTAATGCTGGCCAAAATGTCCAGACAATCCTCCTTCATACACCTTACGTACTAATAGCTCTCTCATAGAACAAGTTGAGATACATAGTCTCCTCTTCCTAAATAAGTATCTATCATCCCTGTGATAGTCATCAAGTGTTCGACCCTCCTCATATCTAGCATAGATAGGACCAAAATATAGATCTTCAGCGTATAAATCTTTTATTATTGAAAAACCTAGCAACTTAGTTTGCAGCTCAGTTAGGAAGGAATGTCGTCTTGATAGGGCCTTAGCCACTACATTGTTCTTTTCAATCTTCTACTTCACGACATATTAAAATCCCTCCATGAACTCAACCCATTTGGCTTGCCTTCAAGATAACTTAGGTTAGCTCTTTAGATATTTCAAAGATTCATGATCAGTATAGATCATAAACTCTTTGGGTAGTAGATAGTACTGCTATATAGTTAGGGCTCGGATCAAGGAGTAAAATTCCTTATCATAGATAAAGTAATTGAGTATAGCTCCTCTAAGCTTCTCGTAAAGTAAGCAATAGGTCAACCTTCCTACATTAGCACAATACCTATGCTTAGTCCAGACACATCATACTCCACTTCTAATACTTTATCAAAGCTTAGTAGAGCTAAGATAAGTACTGTAGTTAACTTCTTTTTCACTTCTTCAAAACTCCTTTACTCCTTCTCTTCTTTGACAATTTGATGAGTGGGGTTATGATTGTACTGAAATTCCTTATAAATCTACAATAGAATTGTGCTAGGCTGTAGAAACTCCTTACGTCGGCCAAAGTGGTTGACACAAGCCATTCGGTGATTGCTCTTATCTTTTCATCATCAACTTGTATTCCACCATCACTTACAACAAACCCCAAGAAGATTACTTTAGGTTAGCAAAAGTCACACTTCTTCAGATTGGCATAGAGCCTCTCAGCTTAAAGTTTTGTAAAGACTTCTTAGAGATGCTCTTGGTAAGTATTCAGATCAAGGCTATACACTAAGATTTCGTTAAAGTAAATCACCACAAAATTTCCCTATTAGTTCTCAGAGCACATGATTCATTAGTCACATAAATGTGCTTAGCGCGTTCAATAGTCCAAATGGCATCATAAGTTATTCATATAATCTATGGCAGGTCTTAAATATGGTCTTCCACTTATCACCTTCTTGCATTCAGATCTAATGGTATCCAAATCTGTGGTCAATCTTCAAGAATAATTTGGTTCTGTTCAACTCACCCAGAATATCATCAAGCCTTGGTATGAGATACCTATACTTGATGGTAATATGATTGATTACTCGGCTATCTACACATATCCTCCATAACTCATCTTTCTTTGGTACTAACAGGGCTGCCATGGCATAGGGGTTGAGGGATTTTCATCTATACCCTTTCTTCATCAACTCATCTACCTGTCACTATAGCTCGGTAACCTGTTTAGGGTTCAGCTGATAGGCTTGTTTGGCGGTGTAGCTTCTGGCTGTAAGTTAATTACATGTTCAACACTTCGAATGAGAGGCAAACCTTCTGGTAGCTCTCCTGGAAATAAGTTGGCAAATTCATCTAATAAGCTTTTCACCTTGGCTAGCAACAATTCCTCCTTAGATCCTCTCATCTTAAGTGACCTACTGACTAGCAAATAGATTGGCTCTTCAAGCTCCATCTCTCTCTTTAGCTCAGCTCGGGTCAACACCAAAGCCTCTTTATTCAAGACTTGGCTTAATTGAGTTTGCATGCTTTTAATTTAGTCAGCAATCATAGGGCTTAACTTCACCTTCTTGCCCTTGTGCTCCAAGGAACATGTATTCTTCCTTCCATCATATATTACACTTTGATCAAACATCCATGGTCGTCCGAGTAGAATATAGGATGTGCTTATGGGCAACACATTACGTAGTACCTCATTTCGATAGTTTCTAATACAGATTGGCATAGTCACTTGCTTGTTTACTTGTACAGCTCCCTTGTCACTGAGTTAGTACAGTTTATAAGGTTTAGGATAAGGCTTAGTTGATAACTTTAATTACTGGACCATGAAAGTAGATGCTACATTAATGCAATTGCCACTATCAACAATCATTGCATACAGTAACCCATTCACCTCGCATCTAATGTGGAACAGATTCTCTCACTATTTGTCCTTAGGCACAGGACTCACACTTGTTGTTCTTCCCAACACAAGGGTAGCAAGCATAAAATTACCCTCCTCACTATAAATGACTTCTTCCTCCTCGGACTGTTCGGTATGTCTAACCTCTTTTGAGTCTTTTACTTCCTCATCAATACTATCTATCTCAATAGTTGATATTTCGCTTCGGATCACCATGGTTCTTCTGTTCGGACACTGTGCGACCATGTGTCCAAATCTTTTACACTTGATGCACTTAATCTCACTCGTCTTCCTTCTTGAACTTTAGCCCTTCTCAAACTTCCTTGGGATCTCATTTTCCTCTACTCCAGTATTTTGAGCAGGTTGGGTCTCAACAACCTTACTTGGTTTTGATTGCACAGGTCTTCTTGGAGCAAATCCATTAGTGGTAAGTTGGCTGACAGGAGGTCAAAATCTTCCTATTTAACGCTTCTCAATCCTCTAAGTAGCTTGAATAGCGTCATTAGCAACCCAATATCCGTGGTCTCCATAATATCTCTAATCTCATACTTCAACCCACTAACGAATCAAGATACAATTTGATCTTCAGGCTTAACAACTTCACATCAGATCATCAACATCCAGAATTCCTTTACGTAGGCATCAGCACTTAATCCACCTCGTCTCAACTCCTGTAACCTCTTAAACGCATCCTGCAAATGGTAGCTCAAAACAAATCTTCTCCTCATGACTGTCTTTATTTCATCCCAACTCTTGACTTCATATTCTCCTTCTCTTTTATGTATGGCTTGCATGTTCTTCCACTAGAGGGTAGTATAACCAGTAAATTCTAACATAAGTCTAACCGTAGCATTTTCAGGTACCTCATGGCATTTAAATTGCTTCTCAATCTTATCTACCCAGTCTAAGTAGTCCTCAACATCACCACTACCAAGAAAGCTAAGGATATGCATTCTCAACCTTTTCAATCTAAGAGCTTGGACATTCCTCTCCTCAGGTTCATAATATTCTTTTGCTTCATCACTTACTTCTTCATTTACTTCTTTAATTTCATTGAGTGTTAACTTGTGCCTAGTAAGTCTATCTATTCCTCTAGCTCGAGTTGGTTGAATTGGGGCATTAGTTTGACCGTATGAGCCATTGTCTCTCTTCGATTGTTCATTGGCTTAACCTCTATTGCGACCATTTTTTGCTTGCCTATCTTCATTTATGGCAGTCACCAAATTAGCCACCGGGTCTGTAAGTTGATCCAGTTAGTCATCTACAAATTGGGGTGTAGAACTCTCTCGTTGACCTTGGCCATTTTGAACACCAGTCTCTTAGTTACCAATAGCTCCTTGTACACTAAAATCAGACATTATTGTCTATTTTTGTGAGATTAATAGTTGATACGCTATTCAAAGCTTCCTACCACAAACAAAGATAAACTAACACTGAATACACTAACAACTAGTATAAGTAGCACACGATAAACAAATACACACTTGTACTTTATTTTGCATACATGAAATAAGGGAAGATAGAACACAAAATTCTTCAACATTACTTACCTTTCAATCTCCTATGACAACCATAGAACGTTTAACACATGCGTACAAAATCAATAACAAGTTACTTAGAGAACAAAGTAATAGAAACTAGCTTTGAACGTAGCTAAGTTCTAGTACCAAGATGATATGGTCCAACGTTGATGAATACACGACATTTGGTATCGTACGAATTAAGGGGGTGAGTTCGAACCTCAGGATGGTCCGAAGGATAAATGATGGTTGAAGGTTAACCAGGGGTGTTCGTGCACCGATGGTAGATATGACATATCAATGCCTCACATAAGCTTTGGTTGCACTTGATATTATACATAAATGTAGTCGAAAGTCACTCGCCACTAGTCCATGCTCAATTAGCTAGATAAGAGTAATTGAAAGTAAGCAAGATACACTTAGCTTATGTGAGAAGAAAAATGTTTGAATCTTAATTGTATTAATTGTTGCAGCTACTACAATACATAAGTATTTATAGGACCCAATTAGGATAAGTTTTAAGTTAGTATAAATTACAAAAAGGATTCTTACTAGTAAAAGAAAAGGAATAATTTACAAGGGTAATGTTGTAAACAAGCAAAAATAATATCCGATGACAAAAAATGACCGTATGGATGTTAGGAAAATTAGCGCATGTGTTAGCTGTTCATTCTGTAGTCCTAATGATACTATGGGCCAAGCAGAATAGGTTTTGAATAAGTCAAGTCAGGCTTGATAGTTTGACAACTTGATAGCTTAAATGTTCGGGGTTGAAAAAGGCTTGTTTGAGAAAGTAACTTATTTTTAGGTCAGCCTCGGGAGGTCGGCTCTGGACAGATGCCAATTCGGCTTCAACATGCATCAGGTCAGCAATGTATTGATTTGATACTTAGCCTTAGGCAAAGGTGTTGTGGAGAGGTCAGATCGATACACAGGTCGGTCACCTTGACAGCTTCTTGAGTGATGTGGAGGGCAAAGTAACCTGACAAGTTGGACTGGGGAATGCACTACTCTTCTAAGTTAAACTCACCTCAAATAGTTCGATGAACCATATGAGCAAGCCTTCCAACTTAAGAGTGCGTGATTGGTTCATAATCCCTATCACTTCTACTTCTTCTTCAATCTTGGTGACCCAGATCCAAACTCAATGGATCCCTAATGATTTAACCTACCTTGTAAATACTGATCTGACCTGCTCTTACAAAGTAAGTCATAGTCTCAGTATCTTTTTAAATATGTCGTTTTTTTTTTTAAATTTAATTATATTTTTATTGCATGATTAACATGATTTAGTTACATGAATTAGAAACTAACATAGCTTTTCTTACAGGCTCTTATTATTTTTACTTTGTGTTAGTTTTGCATTGCATTTTGAATAAATTGCATCTTTTACAAAAATTGCACTTTTATAGAAAATTTGCATCTTCTGTTTAAAATTGCATGTTTTTCATGAAATCTACATTTTTAAATAAATTTAGCATTTTAGGGATTTTTAGAAAAATCGTTTTATTACTTAATTAGTTTTTCATAAAATAAAATATCTTTAATTAGTATCTTTTCTATGGTTAGGTATATTTTCCATGGTTTAAGATTTTTTTTTTTTTAAAAGTGTTGTCACGAAGGCAATGTTTCGTAAAATAAAAAAATACTAACTTTGAGTCTTTTTGAAAATTAAGTCTTTAGTTTTTTTTTTTCTAAAATTAGGTTTTTAATTTTTTTAATAAAAATAAATTAGTTAAAAACATAAACTTGGTATGTTTTTTTAAATAAAATTTATCAACCCATTAAAATTTTTCCCAAAAAGATAAGAACTATGGATGATTTGATTTCGATTAGCGAGTATGTGGGTACTTTAGAGGCAACCATAAACTTTGTAAAATACTTTGTTTTCTTCTCATTTTTTAGGGAAATTTCTTAATAAAATAATGATAAAAAATTCATTTTTATGTATTTTCACATCCTTTACATACTTTCTCATTTTTTTGAAAATTATAAAAAAAAAAAGGTCTATTAGTTTTTTTTTTTTTAATTTTTACATGATGACTTAATCTTAATAGGTTAACCCACGAATTCAGGTTTTCTAGTTAAATTTTCTGAAAAATTAATTTTTTAATTTTTTGTAGAAAATTATGTAGACTAGTATCTAAATTAAGGTTTTCCTACCCAAAAATCCTAATTTGATTTTTTTTATCAATTTTATTAGTTGACAACTCCAAACTATTTTTTGAAATATTTTTTAAAGAAAAATTTTTTTTCCTTAATTTTATGTCAAGTAATTTATATTTAGTGGGCTGAGCTTAGAATAAAATAAATTAAGAAAAATTAAAATAGAGCTCGATAGAATTAACGATTCCACTATGAAAGCCTAGTAGGCTAGCCATGTAAAAATTAAAAAATTAATTAAAAGGATTTTCTTCTTCTTCTTCTTCTTCTTCTTCTTTTATTTAATATTGTAATATAGTTATACTAATCGATTTTTGTAATGTAAGCCTGCTAGGAAAAACTTAGCTCAATGGGTCTATTTTGGGGAATTTAGGGGTGTTTAAGTTTTTTTTTTTTTAAATATTATATGTATGCTTAGATATGGTCGGAACTGGGCCACCTTAAAAACCTAAGACAAACAACCATTGTGTAACCTTCAGGTTGTTGAGATCTTTACCCCTGCTTGGCGATAATAGATAAGCCTACTCATACTTCAATGTAGTCTACTAAGCGTTTCTCTAGGAATGTCTAAGACTACAGAACTTGAGACTCGTAAATCCTTCCCTCTTGTACCATTTAAAAAATAACAAAAGGGGTTAGTAATTTTTAAATTATAGGAGTTAGAAAAGAATTGTTATAACTCATAACCAATTGGGCCTTATTTTCAAAGTTTAATATACTTATATGTATTAGTGTACATGAGCTTTATTAAAAAAAAAAAATTAGAAATTCACATGCTTATATATGTAAGTTTACATGAATATTGACTACAGGTTTATAATAATTCTATTCCTCTAGTTTATTAATTATTGATCCTTGTTGCATTGCACGCGTATGTAACATATGACATCACATTTATTTTATATTTTTGAGTTGCATGTACACATATATTCGTCATATTGTATATATTTGTCCGTATATGTTATCTTGTGTAATATATGTGAATGTTGTAGATTTTGTTTTATTTCATAAGTAATAGGTTGTGTAATATAAAATTTAACATAGAAAGCTCAAAGTCATTAATATTCTCCTTGTACCATGCTGTACTAGTGTTAAAAAAAAAAACTTCAATATCAACTTTAAAATTTTTTTTTTGCATGAAATTATAGAAATTAATTATGGTAAAAATTATTATGGAACTATCATTTTTTAAGGCTTTCCAACAATTTTTTTTTAAAAAAAGATATTTTATGATAAAAAAAAAAACCAGTTTTATGATAAATTTTTTTTACTTAGTCAGTTTTTATTGTAATACTCTACATGTACTATGCTATTAGGAACTAACTAAATACAAAAACAAAAGAAGAAGAAGAAGAAGAAGAAGAAAAAGATTTAACTATCATATTTCCATTGTAAATATCATCTTAAGGTTGTCAAATCTTGTAAATATCTAAGTTCTTAATCTTTGTATTTACCCATTAGGTTGTCACAATTCTGATAGAGTTTTCTCCATGAGTTGTTACCCTTATATCATCTTTTAATAAGTTTCTCATTGTAAAAAAAAAAATCCACTTCTTTGTATCATCCTTGTAATATAATTGTTAGTCCAAATATTCTTTTTTTTTTTAACCTTTTATCAATGTAATGAGTTTAGATTTGTCGATGTTAGTATTAGGTTTCTATAACCTAAAATAAGCATTTATTTTTCAATAAAAGTTTCCAAAAAAAAAAAAAGAAGAAGAAAGGATTTAAAATTAAAAACTTGATATTTTTGAAAAAGAGAGGGAATGTAGTGTTGCTAACAAGACAAGATTCTTACAGGATTTTAAAGATTGCCTCTTAAGTGGTTTGGCCTAACTTGAAGGCCATAATCACTCTTACTCGTTTTCAAAACCGAGATGTCTAAAGCTCTTAAACAAAGAATAGATACAGCAGAAGGGGTTCTCAGTAAGTACGTAAAGCAAGTTGAGACCATAATTGATACTCGAACCCAAGTGGCTATTGACATGCCATCTCAAGAAGATGAATCTAAAGAGTTGCGGATTCATAAGTCCACTATCAATATAATATAAGGTTTGGAAATGTTGCTAGGGAAAGATTTGAATGGTCAAGGCTAAGGGGTACGCCACTACTAGGATCTAAAAAACAAGGTTATAGCCTTAGAAGAAAAGTTGGTGATGTTAGAAGAAAGGCTCATGAGCACAAAAATGGAAATGAGTTATTTACTCAAGTAGTTCAAACACTTAATTCCTAATATGGATAAGATATCATAGCCCAAGCATGAGGATGATTCAGAGAAAAAGAAGTCAAGAATGAATGCACCAATTAGGAAAGCCTAGGATCAAGACAAGCCTATCTACAGCAAGAAGAGTCAACTTACACAATTTAAGATTCCAATGGTTGGAGTGTTTAAGCAATTAAGAGAAGCTGAGTTACTAGCATGTGAAATTACAGCTAAGAAGTACAGATCAAAGGATCATGACCCCAACAAATGGTGTGAATATCATATGGGCCAAGCTAGGCATACCATAGAGAACTGCTAGAAATTGAAGTACAAGATGCAAGATTTGATTGATATAGAAATTATCCAACTAGACTTTCTAGAGGTTGATGGGTCTATTGGTAGTGATAGCCTTTCCCTAGGGGCATTGAATAGACAACTTCAAACTTCAGACATGGAAGGCTTACTACTATCATCTAATGAGGTAACCCACCTTTTAAAGTAGTTGGATATATCTCTAGGAGATCAATTCCATTAAATGGGGAAGGAGTGACAGAAATAGGGCTAACGAGTGTAAAAGATTTTAGTTCCTACATTTATTTCTTTCAAAACAACCTTTCATTTTGTAGCTTGCAATGGATACGAGCTATTGATTAAAGCAATTTTGATGTACGTCTTTGTCTTTGTATGCTATGAAGCTAGCCTAATTTAAATAAGGACATTTGGGATGAGTGAAAATGGATAAAATGTGAACTCGAAACTTAAAATTTTTTACATAAGGGGATGTAACCCATTTCTTGAAAGGTTTAGAATGAAGAGGGGCAAACCATGCCCTAAACACTAATCCTAAACACATGAGAGTTAAGTGACACGATATAAATACTTAGGTTTATTCCTTAAAAGAGGTCCGTCTTGAACTTGGTACATGTGTCAAAATGATATTAGGCATTCATTTCAATACCCTAAACGCAATTATTCCTTGCAAAACTCATTTGAGCCTTTTAGGGATGTTTGCTTAAAATTAACCTTGCCAAGAACTACCTTACTCTAGGGTAATTGGAAGGTTAGGGTCATTAATTTAGAGAAAAGCAGTAGACTAACTTATACTTGTCTTAGTTATATCAATTTATGAGTAAATATTATCATAGATAATTCAATTTTTTTTAAGATGAAGAAGAACTTCAAACTATATACACCTTATTTAAACACCTTAAGCCCATAGATTTTTCCTAAACACTCCCAAGTTTATACTCTTTGAACCAATGGTTTTAGGGCTTAGAATCCCATCAAGTGAAAACTTAACAATAGAAGGTGACCACCTTGAAAAAAAAAAAGAATAAATAAAAAAGAGAAAAAGAAGAAAAAAGAGAAAAAAGTGAGAAAATAAAGAAGAAGAAGAAAATATTAGCAAGGTGATCAACTTTAAGAATGAGCCAAATTGCCAATAAGCTTGAAGTTCGAACTTATAAAGGATATACAAGAGCTAAACACTTTAAATTCCCAAGCCTAAAAGGAAAGCCCTCATTTTATGATTCTACGCACTATACCACCCTTAATGAAATTCTTTTGACTAAAGAAATGAACTTATCTTAAGCAAAATTTGCTCATGAAACTACGGTAAGCCCATGTTTAGTTTCTCTTAGGTTCTTGGTATGTAAACCTGAGACGAATTATATATGATTTATTCAAAATTGGCTGAAACACATTGATATCCATTTGCTTAAACCGCTGACCAAAAGCATTACGTTGCAAACCCAAAAATGACCTAATTGATTTACCAGAGTGTACCATTTACAAGATGGACTATAATTTTTGGAATTGATGCTAAGAGTGAAAACAGACTTGTAAGAGTAAAAGGAAGTCCTGTTTAACTAAACATTTAAAGTAACGATACCTGTTCCTTAGTAGAAAATTAAAGATAAGTTAAGTGCTTTATCAAGAACATGAATGGTCATTTGCCCCTAATTTTGAAATTAGTGCTTTGAGAGATTTTAGAAATCATGAATTATGCTTCAAAAAACAAGACTGAAAAGATGAGTAATCAATAGGCAAGGGGTGAGCTAACCCCTTGCCCATCAAAGAGTGCTTTTTTGAATTTTTTTTACTTGTCAAGAGATATTTCTTAAAAAGAAAAAGTTAAAATTTTCAAAGAATCATCAAAATCCCTTAAACTAAAGTCTCAAATCAATTTGTCATAACTTATCAAAATCCTTGAAATTCTTAGATAGCTTGACCTTTGGAGCATTGTCTATTTTGTAAAGTAATCTTAAATTGCTTGCTCATTAGAGCACATGCTCATTAGAGCACCATCCAGTCCTTTTCTAAGATCATTTGCTCACAAAAGTGTTGTCCTATTCATTTTTAGGTCGCTTACTCAATGAAGCGCTATTTAGTCATTTTTAGGATTGCTTACCTAAAGGAGCGCTATCCTATTCATTTTTTGATCACTTGCTCATAAAGCGCCATCTTATCTTTTATAGGATTACTTGCTCAAAGGAGCATAGTCTTATTCCTTGTTAGATCGCTTGCTCAGTAGAGCGCCATCCAATTCTTTTGAGGATTGCTTAGTGGAGCGTTGTCCTATTCATTTTTGGGTCACTTGCTTAGTAGATTGCCATCCAGTCCTTTCTAGGATTGCCTGCCTATAAGAGTGCCATCCTATTCTTTATTAGACTACTTACGTAAAGGAGTGCTATCCTATTCCTTTGTTAGATCACTTGCTCACCGGAGTATTATCTTATCTTTATCGAATCGCTTGCTCATTAGAACACCATCCTATCCTTTGTTGGATTGCTTGCTCACAGGAATACCATCCTATCTTTATCGAATCACCTGCTCATAAGAGCATTATCCTATTTTTGTCTCCAATAAAGTGTCATTCTATCTTGTCTTCGAAAGATCCATCCTTTTGAACAACTAATCCTTAAAGAGATCTATCTTAAGGATACCCAACTTTCAAGTCAAGACCCTATTTATTTGATACTCAAAGCCTTTTACCATGCCCTTTCAAGACGGAATCCTTTGATCTTTCAAGTTATAACTCCTTACCTTATCAATTCAAACAAGGATCCGATAAAAATGTGTATGTCTTTTTCTCCTTGTAGTAAAGTTTTTATAAACTTTACTGTAAAGGGGGGCTGCTGTAGACGCTCTATTTTTGTCACCGTTTATTTTAATTTTAGTTTCTTTTTACTTTTAGGCCAAGTTTACAAAAAAATACAAAAATAAAATTTTAAAAAATTTGAAAAAAAACCCCTAAAAAATGAAAAAATACAAACAAAATGAAAAATTAATAAATACAAAATATTAAAAATGTTCGAGTCAAGTTAGTCAAGAGTTTAGGGTTTGATCAAGCAATAATAAAATATATATGCAATTTAATAAGTTTCAAGTCTTTTGAAAGATTGGGCTTCATTAGAAAAACACATTTTCAAGATAATTGAGTAAAATATTTAAGCCCATAAAGCGGGTTTTTGTCCAAGTTAAAAATTGAAAATAATCTCTAACTAGACTATTAAAAATAAGATTTGAGAATTATTAAATTAAAATGGTGTTGAAGATCTTTTACATGTGTATTTTAGGGTTATATTAATGTGATTAGGTCACTTTAAAGTGGTTTAGAATGAATTAGGCTTTGGTTTGAAAGGCTAAATTAAAGTTAGGCCTAACAAAGTTAGCTTAAAGTATTTTAGTATGCATGAAATATAGAGAAATTGAGCACAATTCTATTGGTCAAGCATATGGATTGAAGTGTGCAAGGGTAAGAGATTATAAGTTTGAATCTCACAACACACATCAAATGTGTTTTATTTTTTCGAAACTCAATTCTAACAGCAAATCTTGTCAAATCCTTATCATTCCTATACGGATTTAGTTAAAATCTTACTAAACAATTATCAAAATTATCGAATCTGTAAAAGATTTTAACTAATATCTGCTTAATCAAGATTTGATAAAGATTAATCATCTTTTTGATATAGCCATAGAAGATATGGGTTGATTCGAAGCTTCAATGGAGATCCAGTTCGAAAATCTATAAAGGAAGCTTAGATAATAAATTTGGGGACCTTCAATCACTTTCATCCATACTGCCCCATCTTCAATCTCCAATAACTCGACCTTCACCTGTTCTCCTTTAAACCCAATCACCAAAGCATACGCTATCCTTGTACGACAGTCATGCAGTACGACAAACAAAACACATGACCACCCACCATCCTTGCGACCTCACTTGAACATATACACACAAAATGGAGCTCCATTGCCAAACTCAATCCCCATTCCTCAGTGACAATCCATGTATAGACATGACACATTCGCTACAATACAGTAGGACCCCTATTTATGTGCATGGACAATAGCCATGCATGATAGCTAACACACCATACAATCTGCTCTCTCTTACTACTACAACGGCCTCTCTCTCTTAACTTGACCACAATCTCTCTCTAACCCAAACATATCGTACAGCTACCATCAACTTGAATCAAGCACCACAAGCAAACCACCATGCCACTAGAAATCAAACCCAACCACCCTTATTGCTTTAATGCGACTTCCAAACCAAGCCTTAACTACCACCTCGTGACCCTTTTAGAACTTAAACACCACCACTCCCAAACTTGAAAACAACTACAAAATCAAACTCTACACACCTAAAAACCCTAATACACATATCCATCTCACTTTGAAACACCACCACCATCATCAGCAGAAATCCATCGTCGCTGATCAAATTTGAAAATCACTCAAATGACCACCACAGGCCAAGGCATAAGTGACAAATCAATTTCTACCAATAAATTCCTCATAAAAGTCTAATTTCCCCTTTGTTTCAATGTCTAAAGCATACTATGGGAAGTTTCCAATCGCTGCTTCTTCTTCTTTCTCAGTAACTTGGATTCAAACTCAGTGGAGCCCTAATGACTTGACCTGACTTGCAAATACTGATCTGACCCGCTCTTGCAAAGTAGGTCATAGTCTTAGCATTTCCTTTTTAAATATGTCATTTTTAAAAAATTTAATTATATTTTTATTGCATGATTAACGTGATTTAGTTACATAAATTAGATACTAACATGGGTTTTTCTTGTGGGCTCTTATTATTTTTACTTCGAGTTAGTTTTGCATCACATTTTGAATAAATTGCATCTTTTACAAAAATTGCCCTTTTATAGAAAATTTGCATCTTTTGTTTAAAATTGCATGTTTTTCATTAAATCTACATTTTTAAATAAAATCCGCATTTTAGGGATTTTTAGAAAAATCATTTTATCACTTAATTAGTTTTTATAAAATAAAAGATTTTTAATTGGCATCTTTTCTATGGTTAGACATTTTTTTCATGGCTTAGACTTCTTTTCTATTTTTTCATGGTTTAGACTTCTTTTTTTATATAGTTTAAGCTTCTTTTCCATAATTAAGCATATTGTTAATAATAATTGTATTTTTTTTTTGTTTCATTTAGGTACCTTAGATTTTTTTTTTTGAAAAAGTTTTGTTACAAAGGAAATTTTTCCTAAAATAAAAAAATACTAATATTAAGTCTTTTTGAAAATTAAGTCTTTAGTTTTTTTTAATAAAAATAAATTAGTTAAAAAACATAAACATATCCTATTTTCATAAATAAAATTTGATAACCCATTAAAGTTTTTCCCAAAAAGATGAAAACTATAGTCGATTTAATCTCAATTAGCGAGTATATAAGCACCTCAAGGGCAACCGTAAAATTTATGAAATATTTTGTTTTCTTTTCATTTTTTAGGGAAGTTTTGTAATAGAATAATAATAAAAAATTCATTTTTATGCATTTTCATATCCTTTGCATACTTTCTCATTTTTTTGAAAGTTATAAAAAATGATGGCCTATTATTATTATTTTTACATGGTAACATGGTCTTAATAGATTAACCCTTGAAGTTAAGTTTTCTGGTTAAATTTTCTAAAAAATTAATTTTTTTAGAAAATTTGTAAACTAGTGTTTAAATTAGGGTTTTCCTACCAAAAAACCTTAATTTAAAACCCTAATTTGATTTTTTTTTTAAACCAAATTTACTAACTAGCAACTTTGTATCATTTTTAAAAATATTTTTTAACATTTTTTTAAAGAAAAATTTTTTCCCTTAATTTTATATTGAATAACTTATATTAAGCAGGTTGGGCTTTGTATAAGATAAATCAAGGAAAATCAAAATAGGGCTCAACACTTAGTCAAGTTGAACCCTCTTATACTTATCGATAGTCTTCAGTTGCCAATCAGAGATATACTTAGACAACAGCTTGACACTCTGACCCTCTACTCAGCTGACCTGAATCGACGCTATACCGAATATGTCCGAGCTGAATTCACCTCGAAAGAGTCATTAGCTCAGCTTAACACTACTAAACTATTAGGTCGACTCTACATCATTACTCAATAGCACCCAAGTTAACCGTACAGTTTGTCCATTTTGCCAGGCACATAACTACTAATCATCTACCATATGTCTAAGCAACCCCTATAACAAAATCTTTTGTACAAAATGCCTAATTTTGCTAAATTTTCATTTATATCCTTTAGACATTCCTTATATCATACTTATTTTGGACATTACCCTTTTTAGTTTTTTCCATTTTAGGTAAGATGCTCTAACTTTTTAGGTATAAATACCCAGTAAATGTAGCTACAATACACATCCGATATTGAATATACTTCTCCTTTCGTGAGCATTGCTCTCTATTTACTTGTTACTTTACTATTATCCTAACACTTAAGTAAGGTTAGATGATGAGTACCTTCATTGGACCAACTTGTGCATTATCTCGAGTTGAGCCATGAGCCCTCGATAGTTCCTTGGTAAGTAACATCCTTGTAGCAAATCGAGATTTACTTGTTGGTTTCTTTATTTCTTGTATATTTCTACCCCTGTTTTCGAGCTTTCTACAAACTTAGACCTACCCCTTACAATAGACCTCATCAGTCCTTGGCACGGGTCGTATCATCTTGGTATCAGAGCAAAAGTTTATTTGGGTAAGTTGTATTTGGACTTTCTTGTGAAGTAATGTTTGTTGTGATAGTGCATTATCGTTGTATAAAGATTAGCTACAAGTATTTAAGTAAGTAGAAGGTCTAGTAGTTTACTATTATTGTGTACTCTGTTATACTCTATTTTGTGCATACGAAAACAGAGAAGTTTCCATGGGGCTTTATTGTTCTTTGGAGCAATTGTTACGTTCACAGTTAGTTTGAACTTTTGAGTAAAGAAATGTATATATGTGAGTTGTTTGGCTTAAGAGAATAGTGTCTGTTGTTTCATGGATTATGAGTTTATTCACTAAACTTTGTTGAGAGGATGACAAACCCAATTGTCAACCCTGGTATTGGAGATGATAATAGTGGTATTGTCCACAATAGATGGCAACCTCATAACATTCTTAGAAGTACAGATGAACAAATCAATGAGATAGCTAACTTTATATTCGATATGACTAAAGCTATCATACATTGGCCTTTTGACCTACTAAGGCCATGCAAAATACTCCCCAAGCTACTCGACCTGCAAGAAGATAGATCCCAGCCCAACAAGATCGAGGTAAAGGAGTAAGATGCGTGTAAGAAGAAAAATTGATTTAGGTGATATGGATGAAGAAGGAGAAGAATAGCACCATGAGGAAGAAGAGTAAGCTTGAGCACCTCAAGTTGCCAACCATGTGAAGCTTCACATTTTGAACTTCAATGGTTTTGGAAACACTGATGACTATCTAAATTGGGAAGAGAAGGTAGAGTGTGTTTTTTAATATTACTAGTATGAAGACTACGAGAAAATGAGGATTGTTGTTGTAGAGTTCTCAAGTTATGCCGCCATGTGATGGAAAAACTTCCAAATTATGAGGAGATATGAAGGATATGGAAAAGTAAATACTTGGCCTATGATAAAGAGGATACTTAGAAATAGATTCGTGCTAGATACTTATTTGCAAAATACTTTTACTTAGCTTTGAGAGCTAAAATAAGGAAGCCAAACTGTTGATGAATATGTTCAGGAGTTTCAAATACTTATGATTTAATGTGAGGTGGATGAACCATAAGCCCGAATAGTATCTAAATTTCTCATTAAATTGAGAGGCGACATCTTAAATGTCATAGAGCTTCAACACTTTACTACATTGGACAAGACTATAAGAAGAGCCCAGCGAATGGAAAGACAAAGGAAGAATAGGTTAAGTCGACGTCTAATGAGTTGACCTGTACAATCAAGCTAACCTATTTAAGGAAGTTACGGAGCTTAGTAAAGCATCAAGTTAAGTAGAAAAGCAAATGTTAGAACCAAACAGAAGAGTTAACGAATTGATGTGAAGTGCCGTTGAGAACATATGAGAAGGGGCAAGGATCTAAGAGGAAGACAGACCAGATTAAGTGCTTTAAGTGTCAAGAGTTTAGGCACATGGCTACCCAATGTTTAAATAGAAGGACTATGATTATCAAAAGAGACATTTCGAAACTCGACGTAAATAGTATTGATGAAGAGCCCGAGGAGGAGGTTGCTTCCAAGAACAATACCAATCGGGAAGATGAGCTTATTAAAGAGAATGTGTTTGCTAAGGATCTATATAAACTAACTTTGGTTGTCCGACATGCAATGAGTATAGAACCTTTTATTAGAGGAGCAGAGAGAAAACTTATTCCACATCACTTGCAAAGTAAATGAGCAAGTTTGTGTGGTCATAGTAAATGTGGGAGTTGTACTAATGTGGCATCTACCGACTTGGTTAACAAGTTCAAGTTTTCGACTATTTCATACCAAAAACCATATAAGTTACATTGGCTTAATGAGAAGGAAGCACGACATGTCACTCAACAAGTATAGATATCTCATTTTTGCCTCCTGTAGTTTTAGAATTTTTTTTTTTAAATTAGAGAAAAAGGATCATAATTAAAAAATACAAAAAAAAAATGATAAATATAGATAAATACAAAAATTAGAAAATTGAAAAATAAGTTGAAAAATAATTTTTTTAGGAGAATAGAATCTTTTTTTTTTATAATTTTCTTCAAGAATATAAAAATTTCTTTTTTTTAAGAAAAATATATTTTTAGATAAATAAAATGTTTTAGGAAAAATTTTTTTTTTTCCGGGAAAAACAAGGATTTAAAGCGTATTGGGGTCATTAGGTTTGTTTTGGTTAATTTTCTAATTTGATTATAGGCTGTTACATAACTTTTATGCAATTTGTTTGCATACATTGATAAGGCACGAGCTAACAACCTCTATGGAAGACTCATGCATACATACTAGAGATGTCTTAGGTTCGAGACTTTTCGAAAGTGCTCAAGCGCTTTTCTTTTTCTTTTTCTTTCTGGAGGTTCTATTCCTTTCCTTCTTTTTCCATGTGCAAAAGCCACCCAAATAGCTTACTTCATGACCATATTCAACCTTATTTTCTTTGCAATTTCATCAAATTAATGATGAAATCGCATAGAAGACTTAGAATAATTTAAGTTAAGCCCCAAAACACGTCTAAATACATTCATTCAAAGGGTTAAAATGTGGGTTGAAAATCGAGAAAAGTTTGCAAACCTAGATTTTCCTTCACTTTCCTTTTTCACAATTATATTGAATGCAATTTGAATCTTCTAAATGGAATTTTAAGCAAAACTATTGTCCAGGGATTACATTTGACTACTAATTTTAGTCGAAATCAAGGCAAATCAAATCAAAATCAAATCAAATGGTCAAATACCCATTAAGTTGAAATTGCAATTTTAATGCGAGATTGGACTTTCCAAAGCTTTGTTGAGCATCAAGAAGTATTATAAATAGAGGCCTAGGGATTCATTCCCACCATCAAACATAATTGAATCACTTCAAATCATACACTCATGAACACACACATACTCTCTCTCTCTGTTTAGAAGCTCAAGCATAATGGTTTTTGAACCAAATCATCTACGTTTCAAGCTTCTCTACCACTCAGGCTTTCCAAAGATATAACCCCTGTAGTCAACCATGATCCCTAGACTCAATACCACAAAACCCTAACCATCCTCTTCAAACCACTTCGTACTGGCTCTACTAGGTGAGATCCACCATTACGACTACATGCGTAACCCACTCCAACACCATGCCAACCACCTCACAACCCTTATGTGTCACTACAGTGAGTTCCCTAACACATTCTCTCTCTAACCACCAACAACACCCTTCAACTACCACTAAAAAGAACACCATTGGCCAAGGTATTGTCCTAATACTGCCTATCATAAATAAAAAACGCATGAATTTGGTCTTACCCACTTGGAAAACCCTCCAGAATGGCCTGAACTACCCTCTTTGATCGTTTGTTCTTCCTCTCTCTACACAACACACGTGCAGGGCATGTGTAACCTAGACTTGAGTCCGACCCTCCAACCCAACCTAAGATCTACGTTTATCCATCCTGTACACCCTACCTTAGGTTTAGTCCAGCCTCCTTCCCTTTTCCCTTTATCTTGTATTTGATTTTATTATGTTTTTTTTTTCTTCTTTTTTCTTCTTTTCTTTAATGTTGTATTCCATTGTAATAAAAAAAATTAAAAAAGAAAAATAAAAAAAGAGAGATAAGAAAAAAAAAATGGAAAGAATGAAGAAGAAGAAAGAGAAGGAAGGCTTTGTTGCTTTATTTATTTATTTAAAAGAAGAAGAAGATATAAAAATAAAAAATGTATAATAAAATGATTTTTTCTCACTTAGATAAACTATTTTCAAAAATAATAAAATTTAATTAACCCTTTTTCAAAACTAGGACTTTTTTTTTTAGAGTTTTCCAAAAAAGAATAAATTACCTAAAAATTATGATCCTTTTAGAGTTTTTCTTTAAATAAAATTGAATTGACAAAAATATAAACTCGATTTTTTTTTCTAAACTTAAAAGAGACCAACACACTAAAATTTTCAAAACAAACTACAGAAATCTAATTCCAAATGGCATGTATATTAGCACCCATATATGATTACTAGGTGACTTAAAACATGTAAAAATTTTATTTTTCCCACTTTTGTAAATTTCATTTTGATTTCTTATTTTTTACAAGTAGATGTCATGTTATTTATTTATAAAAAAGTATTGTCATTGGATTTATTGAAAACCAATAACTAAGTTATAACCAATCCATCCAATTGGTTATAAGTTAACTCTTTTTCCCGACTTTGAAAAATTTTCAAAGTTAAAAAGAAAACCAATTTTTTCTTAATCCTTAGTCGAGGATCTATATTGAATGAGTATAGGGTTCAATATAGGTCGAGTTAAGAAAAATATTAAAAATAGGGATAAATTCAAGTTTGACAACAAGATTGCTATCAATCTCTATTAGTAATTACTTTGATGAAATTCTTTGTCATATGTTACTCATGTATGTCATATGTGTTGCTAGGTAGGTCTTGGCTTTTTTATCAGAGGGTTATTCATGATGGATTTAAGAACACGTATGTGTTTGAGAAGGAATGGAGGAAAATTACTTTGAACCCCATGACCCCAAATCAAGTAAGTGAATTACAAGCCAAATTGGCTTGAGGATCAAAGAAGGTTTGGTATTAAGTAAAGCCAAGCTCCAAGCAACCATTAAGTTTGACATGCCAACCTTCCTATTAGTAAGGAGGCTATTGGAATTGAAGGAGCAAGTGAAGTTGCTAGAGGAGGTCGAGAAGTTACACGATGAATATTCTGACCTTCTTCTCGAACAGTTGCCCAAGGGATTACTCTTATTTGAGGTATTGAGTACCGCATTGACTTGATACTTGGTGTTACACTGCCAAACAAACTAACTTATAGAATGAATCTTGAGCAAGTTGTAGAGCTCCAAAGATAAGTAAGCGAACTATTAGAGAAGGGATATGCGAGAGAAAGTCTTAGCCCTTATCCTATACTTGTATTGCTTGTGCCGAAGAAGGATGGCGCTTAGCGTATGTATATAGATAGCAATGATGTCAACAAGATTATGATCAAATACAGATACCCCATTCCAAGGCTAGATGACATGTTAGATGAATTGAGTGTTGCTAAGATATTTAGCAAGATTGATTTGAAATTAGGATGCCACCAGTTTGAATGAAGCAAAGAGATAAGTGGAAAACTGCTTTTAAGACCCAACATAGCCTGTATGAGTTGATGATCATGCCCTTAGAGTTATCAGGGGCCCCAAGAACTTTTATTCGGTTAACGAACCATGTCCCGAGAGACTTGATTAGAAGATGTCTTGTAGTCTATTTTGATGACATACTTATCTATAGTACTAACCTAGTAAGTCAAATTGATCATTTCTGAGCTATTTTTAACGTCCTTTGAGTAGAGAGATTATTCGAAAATGTGAAGAAGTGTTGTTTCTATCAAAAAGAGGTGATGAGGATTGAGAGTTGATGAAGAGAAGATTTGAGCCTTTATTAAATGGTCAACCCTAACTTCCTGAGTAAAGGTGAAGAGTTTCCATGGGTTGGCATACTTCTATGAACAATTTATCTAAGGATTTAATGCTATAGTTGTGCCCCTGATGGAGCTAATAAAGAAGAATGTAGAGTCCTAGTGGGGAGTGAAAGAAAAGAGGGGTTTTGCTGAAGTGAAAGCAGGGTTGACCTCTGCCTTATTCTTGGCTTTACCAGACTTTAATAAAGTGTTTGAGCTTGAATGCGATGTATCAGGTGTAGGCATTGGAGCTATACTAATGCAAGAAGGCCAACCTATCGCTTATCATAGTGAAAAGCTCAAGAGAACACGGTTGAACTATTTTATGTATGACAAAGAACTCTTAGCCTTAATTTAAGCTCTTCGTATGTGGCAACATTATCTTTTGCTAAAGGAATTTGTCATATATACGGATCATGAGTCCTTAAGGTATCTACAGAGCCAATCAAAGCTCTCAAAATGCCAAGTTTGATGGATCAAATTTTTAGAATGATTTAATTTTGTCATCAAATACAAGTAAGGAAACAATAATGTAGTTGCCGAGGCTCGATCAAGAAGACATGCTCTTTTTACCAAGTTATAGACTAGACTACTAGGGTTTGCAAGCATTAAAGAACAATATTGGTATGATTCTCACTTTGATCCTATATTTAGACTATGTGAAGAAGGAAGAATGGTGAAGGAGTACCATAAGGAAGATGGTTATCTATTTTGAGGTAGCAAATTATATGTGCCGACTTATTCAATGAGGTAGCTACTAGTGAGAGAAGCCTACAATAGAGAACTCTTTGGACACTTTGGAGATTGAATGATGTATGAGCTCCTGAATGATAGGCTCTACTAGCTTAAAATGAAACATATTGTGCATCATATGATTGGGGGATGCATCATCGTAAGAAAGAAAAAAGCTAAACAGAACAAGGGAAGGCAATGCCTTTACCAATCCTAACTAAACCATGGGCCAACCTAAGTATGGATTTTGTCCTCAGATTGCCTTAAACTGCCTGAGGCAAAGACTCTGTGATGGTTGTCGTGGATAAATTTAACAAAATGGCACATTTTGTGCCCTGCACCAAAACTAAAGATGCATCGGCTATTGCTTTTTTGTTTTTATAGGAAATAGTTCACTTGCACAAAGTATTGAGGACTATGGTGTCGAATAGAGACCCAACGTTCTTAAGTCATTTTTAGAGAACTCTTTAGCATCAGATAGGAACCATACTATTGTTTAGCACCTCTTGCTATCCCCAAATTGATGGCCAAATGGAGGTTGTGAACTATACCCTAAGATCACTACTCCGAGTTATAGTGGGAAAGAACTTAGCTAACTAAGACACCTGCTTGCCTATGGTAGAATTTGCTTACAATAGGACAATACATGCTACCATTAAGTATGCCCCATTTAAGGTTGTCTATGGTTTCAACCTTGAGCTATCCCTTAACCATACCCTAATATCGCCTACTAACCAAGAAGACCTAGAAGCAAGAGATAGAGCTCAATTCATCCAGTAGATCTACCAACAAGTCGTTCAGCAAATTGACCGAGCTACTAGAAAACTAAAAGAAAAAGGCAAACGAAGGAAGGCCAAGCAATTTTAACTTAATGACCAAGTGTGGTTACACTTAAGCAAAGAGAGGTTTCTTAACAAGAAGAAGAAGAACAAGCTGTTTATTAGAGCTAAAGGACCTTTCGGGATACTCTAAAAGATAAATAACAATACATACCAACTAGAGTTACCAAAGGACTTCGGAGTGTCTAATGTGTTTAATATTGTCGATCCCAACCCTTACTAACCTAAAGAGAACTTGGATGAGGACTAGCAGGATTTGATCCCAAATCCCAATTAATCCATCAGAGATGATAGGGATCAAACCATCGAACCACTAACTCGAGCTCGAGCCTAACAACTAGAGAGCGGGCTAAATGAGTTCTTTCTTTATATCCTACAATTAAGGAATCCGAGTTGGTACAGTTTGCTAACTTGATGCCTTGGCTGAGTTGAACCCTCTTATACTTATCAATAGTCTCCAATTACCAACTAAAAGTATGCTTAAACAACAACTTAGCCCTTCTGATTATCTACTCAGTTGACCTAAATCCAAGCTATACTGAATACACGCAAACTGAATTCACCTCAAAAGTATCACCTACTCAGCTCTATACTACCGAACAATTAGCTCAGCCTAGCATCATTACTCAACAACACCTGAGCTAGCAGTACAGTTTGTCCATTTTGCTAGGTGCATGAACACTAATCATCTACCACGTGTCCGAGCACCCCCTATGATAGAATCTTCCATACAGGATGCCCATTTTTGCTAAATTTTCATTTATATCCTTCGAACATTTCTTATATTATACTTATTTTGGACATTACCCTTTTTAGTTTTTTCCATTTTAGATAGGATGCCCTAACTTTTTGGGTATAAAGACCCATTGTAAATGTAGCTGCAATACACATCTGATATTGACTATACTTCTCCTTTAATGGGCATTGCTCTCTATTTGCTTACTACTTCACTCTTATCCTAACCTTTAAGTAAGGCTAAGTGGCAAATACCCTCATTAGACTAGCTCATACGTTATATCGAGTTAAGCTATGAGCCTTCTATAGTTCTCTAGTAAGTAACATTCTTGCAGTGGATCGAAGTTTGCTTGGTTTTTTTTTTTTTTTTTGTTTCTTATGCATTTCCACCCCCTGTTTTCGAACTTTCTACAAGCTTGGATCCACCCCTTATGACTAGCTTCATTAGTCTTTGGCACATGTCATATCAAACAATACTTTCTGATGTAGGTAGGTTAGATATGTATCCCGTGTTTGGTATCGCATGGTAAGGTACTTGTATAGAGAGAGAATAGGAAGCGTAGCTCTTAAGGACCTTAGGGTCCTTTATTGTGTTGTCTAACTTCCAATTTTTATAAATTAACCATGTTGTACCTTTGTAGAGATGGCTTTGAAGGCATTAGACATGAAGGAGCTTACAAAGGCCTTTGCTGTGAGAATGAGTGCTGATGGTTGAGGCAACTTTGTCTCTTTAAGCTAATTTAAGTGCGGTACATAGTCAAGTTACTTTGAGGTGCTTATTGATGACTTCTCTTTTTGTGAAGGGGTAGGGGGATAAAAGAGAGTCCCAAAGCTTCAAGTGATGAGGTATAATAAAATAACTCAAATTGAAGAAAGCACTTCTTCTGATTAGGCTGAGTTTATTAAAGTCATTGATGTTTAGACAACTAAGTTCGTACTTCCTTGAGGGAATGTATCATGACCCGAACAATATCTTCATCATAGTAGATCATCATATACCATACAAAGGTCGATAATCGACTCCCTTATTGATCATTGGTCTTTTATACGACACACAAAGCTTCTTCCACTCCTAGTTACTATCGATCATATATATAAATGGTATCATAGCACAATAATTATCTTTACTAAATAATTAGATATATCATCAAATTAAAAGTACAAAACATAACATTCCCAATACAAGAGTAACAAAATACATAATCTAAACGATTATTGGTAGTCCAACTACTCATTAATAAAAAAGTTGTAAAAGTCTTATCCAACATTAACAGTTCCCTCTTTTGTTCCATGTATCTTATAGTCCTGTCCTAGCATAAGACTAACCTCGGGCATTCTACAGCTTAACTCGGTAAAGAGGTGTCCCTACATCAAAAGAAATCTAAGGGAGAAGGAAGGGGGAGGGGGTGTAAGCTTACGCTTTGTGAGCAAATCCCTCCAACATGCCTCATAAACCGTATGTATTAGTAACAATCATATGAATGCATGCAACACGTAGTATGTCAAATAATACATGTAATGGCTTAGGAACTGCATGCAACTCAGAATTTTGCCCTTTATAGTTAGGGTTGGAAATTATTGATCGGCACAAATCAATAGCTAGGTTCTAAGACCTAGGTTTTCAAACAATTTGCACCTATGTGCTAAAATCATGTTATTTACATACTTTGTATATATATATATATATATATATATATATATATCCATAAATATACTTTGTTTTAACAAGAAATAAGATCTTTTTCAAAATTCTTAAGCTTAGTGGTGTGGTGGGCCTCACAATCCACGTTACACACCTTAAGCGAAAGTCACAAGACTCAACCCTTTGCCTACGATTAGTATCCCTTGGTGCCTAATAAGCCCTTCAACTAGGACAAGAACTCAATAACAACATGGCATATCAATGCTTAATCTAAACCTTTCAGGAGCCTCTACTCCTATGAGTCCCCTCCTACCTTCCAGTGAGGTGGCATCGATATAATTATGATGCGGGAAGTGCTATGCATGAGTTATTTTTATTTCATAGCCGGATAATTACTTGAGTTAAGTTATTTTGTGGTCAAACAATCTCATTTCATAACAACAGTACATAATATCATCACACAAGCAATTTCAAATATTTATTATTATTATTATATTGTACAATTAACCATACTACCATACATATGCAATTCCCAAACCCGCATGCATCCAAGTTATATTATTAATTTAGTGCAACTTCATTATAAGCAAAAATCAAGCATGCTATCAACAAAAGTTACTCACTCTGCCATAATTGCTTTTTCATAATAGTCTAAGGGTAGATCGTCTCCAAAAGTAAAGTACCCTAAACATCATAAATATGGTATTATGAGCATTTGATATATATTAAATGTCAACTTAAAGTTTTATCAAGTCATATTCTTAACTTAGTCTTAGAATTTTTCCTAGTTGTACTAAATCTTCGATTATATGTAAATTTCTCATTTTAAGTCCAATTTTTTTTATCTTATAGTCAATTTCCATAATTTTTTAGTGTACTTTCATGTGGTAATGTTAAATTTGGGAGATAGGCCTACAAGTTTGCCTATTGGTCAAAACAGTAGCACTCTTAGGGTTTAAGTCTTCTTTTGAGCTTAAGATTGTTGTTGGGCTTTTAGTACCTTGTAAAATGTTTAGGGCTTAGGCTTAAATACTTTTATTAAGGTCATTTTTTTCATTCATTATTTAGGGCTTTGTTGTTAACTTATACTTCTTGGACTTCTAAGTGGGTTATATGGTTAAAAGGGACTTATTTCATGTACAAATCAATGCTTATCACTTTGCTGGGCTTAGGGATTTTAATGTAGACTTCCTATGGATCTTATAACCTATTTTTCATAATTTTAATATGTTGGTCATAAATTTTTATGGGGACCAGTTGAGAGTTTTAGGGCTTGGTTTTAAGTTTTTTTTTTTTTCTCTAATCATAACCTATTAGTCTTGGTTAATCTTTTCACTTTATTCACTTTATTTTCTAGTGTTTTGAAGTGGATGATTCTCATGTTTCATATTTTATCAAATTGAATTGATAGCTTTTAGTTTCATTTTTCCACTTAACTTATCATTTTCTTAAGCTCAAGTATTAAATCAAGGACTTACATTACTCGTACTTCAATCTTTGCTCGACTTATTCTTTGTAAGTAAATTATTTTAACATGATATCAGGTGCAATTTATAGAACATGCATACATCCTATGCACTATACTTTGGTTTAGGTCCTTAGGTATTGATTTCTTCATTTAAGCTTCATATGATGGTGTTTCCTTTACCTAAGGTTAATTTAAAGTATGTGAAACTTAATAGAAGTAAAAGTAACACTTAAGTGAACCTTGTACATCATACATCCAGCATCTTTGGGAACTTACAAGATCTTAATTTCTGTGGATTTCTTAAATATAAGGATATACTACATGTGGTATACAACATTTGAAAAGCAAAATAAGTCTAAGCTACTCATATCTTACTACTTGTGAAGAATCTTTAAGGAACTAACATTGACTTAAGTAAAAGAACTTCTAAAGTACACGGTATATCTATATAGGCATGAAATGGAACTCTACATATATTGTTTTGAGGATATCTAAAAGTAAGATGCACTTTATTAGATTCTTGGGTAGTGGTTTGGCTTCATTAGGCTTTCCTTGGTTCTTGTTTTCACCTTCCTTTTCCTTAGTACTTCTTTGCTCCTTTTTACTCCTATAGATGTGGTTGGTTTTTTGCATCCAAGTATCCCCTTAGTTAATGAAGTAGAGAGTGAACTTGTGGGGTTTCTTAAAGTGGCTACAATAGACACAAAAAGAGTGTGAAGTGGTGTGTAGTATATACATTGAGTGGATGGTTTGACTAGTATATTTAGAAGAGTCTTTCTTTGTTGGCTTTAGTGTTTAAAGGACTTAAAAACTTGAGACAAATGAGGGTGTAGGGAGCATGGGATGGTTGACTCTAGTCAAGGGTTTTATTGCCCTTAATCTTGTCCTTAAATCAAAGGATTTGATGGAATTACTTGCCTTACTAAAATTTCATAAATATGACATGTTGGATATGACAATGGATGGAAAAGATAGGTGAGAAGGAAGCCATACCTCTCTCCCCCTCTAACCTACGTGGTGTGTATACTTTTGTATATAGGCATTTGTCACATCAACTTCATTTTAGAATTAAATAAATTGGTTAGTTAGATCACTTATCTACAGGTAGTATAACTTATATGGAGAAAAGGGAATTGCCTTATCTCAAACTTATGGAAGTTATCAAATGATAAGTCAACTAAGTTCTCACTATTGGCTTTGGTTTAATTAAATTCAAATTGGAGAGGAAATTGGATGGGGGTAGTCGGTTAGAAGCCTCATACATGCGATTCTTAAGTTATCTTGTTCATGTAGTTCTTTTAAGGTTTAGATCTTTAAATATTTCCTCTCTTAAATTTGCTTCTCAAAGTAGGTTAAAGAATTTTAGGGTTAAATCAATCTTGGTTAGGTTCGAGTTTTCAATTGTTCATTTGGAGTCCCAATAATCTTAAGTATTTCTAACTTATCCTAGGGTTTAGGGTTTTTGGTAATTTAGGACTCATTATTCCACCTTAGGGTTTTCAACTATTTAAGTTAGGATTTCACTTAACTTAGGGTTTAGAATGATTTCTAGGATTGATAGCAACTTTAGAACTCTCAAATTGAATTATAGTTATGAAGTCAATGAATACAACTTTTAAATTAAAATTGATTCTTAGTTTGGTTGATCATTAGGAATAATCAGAGAGTACTCTTGACTACTTCGGATGTCACCTAAAATGGTAGGGTTTATAGAATGTATCTCTACTAGTTTCTTATGTAGATAAGCTTGAGGAGGAAAGGATGAGAATAGAGAAAGGTAAGGACAAGAAGGAAAGTAAGTTTAAGGAGCCTTCTTCTTCCTCTTCTAGATTCGAAAATATGCCTAAATTTGTTCTAAATTAGGATATATTTGTTAGGGACATAGCCTTTGGTGACGAGGCTATGCGTGCTTGTTTGCTATCAAAGGTAATGCTACTAAAAGAAGGCATGATGTGCCTTTAGATATGTTTGTAGAGCATGTTGAGGAGTGCCTGCATTGGGCTTTATATAATGTAAGTACTAAGACTTAGCTTTGTCTTGCTTTGAGGAGTTTATTAAATTTCAGTTTTTATGTATATTTAAATTTTTGCGGGTGCTTGGTGATATGCACGCATTGGCCTTATGTTAGCAATCCAAATTATAACATGTGGGTTGGCTATAAATTAGCTAAAATGAAGCTTTGATAGAGAACTATAAGCTTTATCAACAAGTGAAAGTTGCTAAAGCTGCAGGTTATTAGTATACTGCTAAAGAGATCTTCATTACATAAAAGCGGGTGAAGGTTATTGGGACTAAGGTCAATCGCTTATTAAGGCATCTAGAAGCTATGAATCAAAGGGTTGAGAAGTTGTCATCTGACCAAGAGGTTGCTTAATAAGAGAGATAGAGGTTGTTAAAGGAGGTCGTTCAAGTTAAGGACAAGGTATAAGGTAAGCTAAATAGCATAAACCTTGCCTTAGATAATATGATGGAAGAAAAGAAAATCCTCTAAGCTCATGTCCATGAGTTAGACAAGTAATTAGCTCACAAAGAAGATGGAGTAGGAAATTGTCGCTATTGAGGAAGATTATTACTGTTGAAGATTAGCTGAATTCAAGGATCTTAAAAGAGTATTGGAACGATGTTAAGTTTAATTAATTTCAATTTAGGCTGGCAAAAGACAGTTAGGACTATCTAAAGAAGTTGATTTAGGAGCGAGATCTCTTGGCTATGATTACAGTTGGTTAGAAGAGAAGTTGACAAGAGGAACTCCCCCTTAGTACTTTAGCACCTAAGGTCATTTAAGCGGAGTTGTAGGGGGTCATTTTAGTGGATGTCAACAATATGGGGTTATCCAAGGCCATGTAAAAACACTTGTTTGCATCTTCTATTGGAAAATCCTTCACTAGCCCTAAGTTTATCTCGAGGTGTACGCTGAACTATTGATATCTTGATTGCTCAAGATTTTTTTGACTTTAGGTCTTCTAAGCAAAGAGTTACAGATTAAATCCTTTGTCCTTCGAGTAGTTATAGGACCTCCATTTCTTTTTTTATTTAATGTAATTTATTTTATTCTTGTATATACGTAGGTTAATATGTCGATTTAAAGCTATAAGTGCCGTTGAGCATATAATTAAGTTCTTTTCTAAAGAAGTATTCTCTTTGTCTTTGTTTTGTATTATTTGGCTATATAAGGCATATAAATAGAGTGATTGACCCTTTCAACAGCCCTATTAAGATGTGAGTACAATTAATAGGGTGTTGTGGTTTTATAGTGACCAAGGATATGTTTCCTTATTAGGAGTGCCTACTTATTAGAATCTGGTATAGTAAGTAGAGCATCTCAATTTTTTATTACGAGCTTTTATGGTGACTAAGGATCCTTTTCCTTATCGGTAGTGTCGACTTAAGAAGTAGTCCTAGTAAGTACAACATATCAATTTATTAGTATTAGATATGAACTTGACCAACGAGTTCTCTATCAAATATTAAATAGGGTAAACAAATGTTCTTGAGCCTGTAAAAAGGTGGTGAGATATCTCATAAACTTATACAAAAGGTCAACGGTGGCCTTATTTTGACTGTCATAAGATAGAGGTCACCTTGATTGCTTATCATAAGGTAAAAGCTAAAACAACTTTTTTGTCATTGAAGAACAATTGATAAGAGGTGAGACTTGTTAAACAATTAAGATAGTCTCATTTCACCTATTAGTAGGCAAAGGATACCTCAGCTTCTTGTAATGAGGTGGAGGTTGAAATGGCTCGTGAATTGTTGGAGAGTAAACAAGTAGAAGAGGGAATAGAGGTAGGTGCAAGCTAGCTCACAAATCACTAAAGAGTAACTAGAAAGAAGTTTGACTAAGGAAAATTTAGTCTTAGTTTGCTTATGCCTTGTTAAAGAGCAACTAAGTTAGTAAAAAGGTAGGATAGAAGTAGGTTTGTCTAGCATTTAAGATAACATAAAAATATGAGAAAATAGATTATTACATAAATTCTTAAATGGAATACATTTGTCACTTACGTATAGAGTTGAAACTTATTATGTTTTTAAAGTTGCTCTTTTTTCATATTCTTTTGAGCATTGCTTTGGGAGATGATGCATTAGTTAATGACACCTCGAGTTGCTCCAGCATTAATCTTTGAAGACTTAACATTTTTTTTTATAGAGCCTCATTTTATGGGTGAATTGGAATCATCAACGTATTCATGGAGATATTTACATTGGATGGTGTCATCTAAGGAATTCTTAAGTTGTGTGTAGTCGATGATAGTGTGCTCTTTATCTTGATAGAAAGCGCAATACTTGGTAAGCCAAGTTTTTTGCCTCATTTTAGGCTAAGCAAGAATGCTTTGTTCTTAGACTTCTAATAAGATCCAGTCCTGGGGTTTGAGAAGCTGATGGTGCTCCTTATAAAGTGGAATGTTGCCTTTCTTCATAAGTGTAGGCCGAGTTGATTTAATGTCACCAAGATAGGGGTTGAGCCAATCTATTGTAGATGGCTAGTCCCTTTTGTCCTTTGGTTTGTCTAAGGATTGTTACTTGGATTGTCTTTTTGGATGATGTATTTTACCACGTGTTGTTTAGAATTTAGCGAAGTCTTATAACCTCTTCTTTATGATGGAGTAGAAGAATTGATATTAGTTCTTTACTTTGATGTCAAGAATTGAGTATTACATTCATGTTGAGGTATAGAATCTTAATCATAGTGATAGTTTATCAAGTTATGTATTCTTGAAGTATTTCGTTAGGATGTTAGTGGATTAACGTTAAGGATGAGGCATCCTTCTCAAGCTGTTTAATTGTAATGAAGTGTTGAAGGAGCGTCGTTATCAACTCCTTGAATTTAAAGTTTGAGTTTGGTTGTACATCTTAGTACCATGTTTGGGTAGCTTTAGTAAAATTACCCGTAAAGGCCTTGCATGCAATGGCATTAGAGATGTTGAAAAGCTCCATTTGATGCAATAGTAGGATAAATGTGCAATGGATTCACTAGTTCTATCGTATAATTCTAATTATGGAATCTAAACTTGAGTAGGGGCTTATCTCGAATCACTTGAACAAAAAGACATTTTCAATGGTATAGGCATCCCAAGGGTCAAAGCAAAGCAACGCTTTAACCCTTTAATGTTATTTAAGTGCTTGATCATAACATTCGGTTAATCAAGCAGGATATCTTCAAGTGGCTATTGATATGAATCAAGGACCACTAACTTGATCCTGAGTGCATGGATTAGCCACCTTAATTCACCAAACTCTCTCTTAAAAGTTTACAAATGTGAGAATAAGATTGCTAGAGTTGGCTAACTAGTTTGAGTACCTAAGCTTCCACGAATATTATACTATCTTTTAGGCAAAGAAGAGCTGCCCCAAGTCGATTATGCTAGCTAAGTGATTGATACCATCAACTTAGCTGAGATGACTTCGAGCTACCCATTTAAGGATCTAAGTTGTTCAAATGACTTTGATCTAGCACTAGCGTAGACAGAAGCTAATATGCTATCCTTAAATCATGGCTACTTATTCAACAATGCGCACCTTTGACAATTGTCTTAGTTGTACGGACCATCAAGTGCATATTCTTTTGCTTATTGCCATTTTTTTCCTAGTGCACATAATGTACACTAATTTAGACTACAGTCCTTTTTGGTAAATGTATAATACCTAGTAGTTGCCCTCACTAGGATTGTTTGTAAAACAAACTTATACTCAATTAAAATCATCAAGTGAATATTCATATTGCCTTCTTCTTTAGTCATTTATTTTGAACAAGTCGAATTTAAGTTCAAAACTACTCTTATCTAACCCTTGAGCAATGTTAATGTCAAGTGCCCCATCTAATTGTTTTGTGCACCATATCAAGCCAGTTATTTGGTTCATGTAAGGTATACAGTATGTTATATCCATATACTTGTACGTGAGTTTTGCTTTACCTTTGATTACTATTTATTTTAAACCATCTCGAGGTTTAGATTAACCCATTGTTCTTGTAATTGTGTTAACGTATGTTCATACCCTTTTAAGCTTTCACATCAACTTTGTGGAGGCAATGCTTGGGATCGTTCGGCAAGAGCTTAGTTGTTATGTCAATTGTCTAGTAGAATAGCATTTTCTTTTTTGGGTTGAGGTGGGTGGGGGGGAAGTTATAGGAACTATTGCCCTTCTTATAATTGTATTGGGACAACATAGGGGAATTCTCAATGCGCTATCGAGGGGTGTTTACCTCCTCCCTAAGGCATTGGTTCTCTTGGAGAATTGCTATCATTTATTGTTTTAGAAGAGAGAAACTGTCTTCTCCTTAATGTTGTCCCTAAGGTAGGGATTATTGGTCCTTCTTTACATCATTTTGTGAAAGACTTACTAGAGGACTGGTTGGAATGGAAGATGGTTGGCAATTATGTGTTTTTAGTTGTGGTTTTGTTTTTTAAGCTGTAAATGGTGGGTGCTAATTATTGATTATGAATTCTTGATTGGAAAATTTTGGCTTATGATTGAATTGAGGTTAGTGAAGTAGGCTTATACAAGTAGCAAATATGAGCTGTCAAAGGCGTTGGCATATCCTTTGGCCTGTACACTTCAACGCTCAAGTTACTGGAGAGGTTAAGAATATCAACAATAATTTAGTAAAGAGTAGTAAGGTTTCAGTCCCTTACCTCAAGGACTTTAGGTGACATTTATAGGAGTAGAAGGGAATGATAAATATGGCAAGCACATCTTATGGATATCTTTATATCTCAAATTTGATTCAAGAGGATCATGGGATATGATCTTGTCACCATATTTACCTAATATACTTTCTATTGCTCTTTTAGGTAAATAGGTTCCTGGGTAAGCTTAGGTTTGGAAGTCCAAGGTGAAATAAACAAACTAATAGGCTACATGATTTAACTATGATTATTGTGAATATTTTTTTGTTTTATTCCTAAGGATCATAGATAATGAATAAATAAGCTAGGTAGGTTATGCCACCCATTAATGAACTCGGGTGATCACTCACCACCATCTGACCTACCCCTTATCTTATGTTATACCCTATGTATTTATGGTAGTTGACCATGTGCAGGGTAGCCATGGTGATTGCTTAAAAGGGTTTGGAAATTATTTTTACATTCTTTTTAATCTTTATTGTATTGTTTAATTTAATATATATATGTCAGCTTTTGGTGAATTTTTTAATAAAATTAACAGAGTAACTCAAATTTATTGGTTTCTACATGTGGGGTAGCCATAGTGGTTGCTTCTAAAGGGTTCAGTAATTTTTTTTCATTCTTTTTAATTTTTATTGTATTCTTTAATTTAATAATCTATGTCAACTTTTGATGAATTTTTTAATAGAATTAGTAGAATGACTCAAATAAAATGGTTTCTAAACATAGAGAGCTCAAATGAAAGAAAGAAGATTAACATTATGTTTGGACAAAAATTAAGGAAATTAGCAAAAATTATGGAAGGAATTTGTGTGTTTGGTTGCAATGGAAATGGGATGAAATGCATAGAAGTGAGAGGAAATCTCTCTTCCTTAGAGCTCCCCTTTTTTTTTCTCCCCTTCTAAATTGGGAAGAAACCTATGAAAATGAGTAGAAAGCTTATAAAATTACTAAATAGCCTTATGATGAGAGAGAAATAAAAAAAAGAGAGAATAATTTAATCATGTTATCATGTGAAAATGAAAAGTTTCTATTGATTTACTTCCATTTCCACTTTTTATATCTAAATAAAAATAAATACTATATTTCCTTTATTTTCTTCTCCTTTCTACAAACTTTCTTCCACTCCCACTTTACTTAAAATAGTTGCCAAACATAGTATGAATGCTTGAATAGAATAGTAATATAATGTAAAAGATAAATACTTATTTTTCCTTAAAAAGTAATATAGGAAAATTAAAAAAAAAACACTATATAATTTAACTAAAATAGTTATACTTAAAGAAGATAATGAAACCTTTTTTTCATTTATTGCTTTCTTTAATAAAATTTCCTCTCGTCTTATTGTACCAAGCCGTTACAAATAATTGGAGACAGACACATAGCAAGCCGTACCAAAAATCAAACTGCAAGGCCGCACGGATCTCCGGAAATGAAGCAACAACGGGTCGAATAATCTTCTTTCTCTCTCCTATCTCTCAGTTTATTTCATTTTCTCCTTTTTCTCCTTGTTTCTAGAGAACCAGAACCAGACGCTCCTCACCCGACCCGACCCGACCCGAACCGAACCTGGCTGACTTTTCCCATTACCTACTCATAAAGTTTATGTCGTAACTCTTCTACCACAATTGCTTCTTCACTTGTCTCACTCATTCTTCTCACTCCTCGCCTAGGGTTTCTTTCAATAGAATCCATTCCAAAGGCCTAGAGGAACTCGATCTAGATGGGAAAAGGAGGCGAAGACTACGGGAAACAAGAATCGGTCTCACGAAAGCCTCCCGATCGCGAGATCTTCCCTGCTTGGTCACGCAACATCGAGGACTGTGAAAAGTACTATGAAACCGATCGAAAACGCGGTCTCAAACCTCAAGACGTCGTTCGGAAGAGGGAGAAGTACGGACCTAATGAGTTAGAGAAGCACGAAAGTCAATCCATATGGAGTTTAATCCTCGAACAGTTCAATGATACGCTCGTTCGTATCCTCCTTGCTGCTGCCGTTATCTCCTTCGTCCTTGCTTGGTACGACGGCGAGGAAGGCGGTGAGATGGAGATCACGGCATTTGTTGAGCCGTTGGTGATTTTCCTGATCTTGATCGTGAACGCGATCGTTGGCGTTTGGCAGGAGAACAACGCGGAGAAGGCATTAGAAGCGCTTAAAGAGATTCAATCAGAGCACGCGACGGTTATTCGTGATGGAAACAAGGTTACTGATATTCCTGCGAGTGAATTAGTCCCAGGAGATATCGTGGAGCTCAAAGTAGGTGATAAAGTCCCTGCGGATATGAGAGTTATTGAATTGATTAGCTCCACGTTGAGACTGGAGCAAGGTTCGTTAACCGGAGAGAGCGAGGCGGTTAATAAGACGAGTAAACCGGTTCCAGAAGATTCCGATATACAGGGGAAGAGCTGTATGGTGTTTGCTGGGACTACCGTTGTGAATGGAAATTGTATCTGTTTGGTCACACTAATAGGGATGGATACAGAGATTGGTAAAGTGCATACACAAATCCACGTGGCATCTCAGCATGAAGAGGACACCCCGTTGAAGAAGAAATTAAATGAATTCGGTGAGGTTTTAACGATGATTATTGGTGTAATTTGTGCATTAGTTTGGCTTATTAACGTGAAATATTTTTTAAGTTGGGAGTTTGTTGATGGTTGGCCAAGGAATTTTAAGTTTTCATTCGAGAAATGTACGTACTATTTTGAAATCGCGGTGGCTTTGGCTGTTGCTGCTATTCCAGAAGGTTTACCGGCTGTGATTACTACTTGTTTGGCCCTTGGAACGCGGAAAATGGCTCAGAAGAATGCCCTTGTTAGGAAGCTCCCGAGTGTGGAGACTTTGGGTTGTACTACTGTTATATGTTCGGATAAGACAGGGACTTTGACAACTAATCAGATGGCGGTTTCCAAGCTTGTGGCTATGGGACATCAGGGTAGTGATTTAAGGACTTTTAAGGTGGAAGGGACTACTTACAATCCATTTGATGGGAAAATACATGATTGGCCAATTGGCCCAATGGATGCTAATCTTCAAATGATTGCAAAGATAGCTGCTGTGTGCAATGATTCTAGTATTATGCAGGCAGAGCATAAGTTTGTTGCTCATGGGATGCCGACTGAGGCTGCACTAAAGGTTTGTCATGTGTTGACATTGTGTGCTAAGCTGTTTATTGCCATTGCATACGTTTGGCAACAATTAGATTGATAGACATATCATGCAATTAGAAATTTGTTCCATGTGAATAATAGTGTCAGAAACAAATGAGATTATTTCTGCTTTTATCTGCAATTGGTCATAGTTTTCTCTCCTGAAACTGTAGGTTTTGGTTGAAAAGATGGGCCTACCTGATGGGTTGGATGGCATTGGTTCTACAAGTAGTGCTGGGCTCCTGCGTATGGATTCTTCTCTCCTCTCCTTTACCATTTCATCATTTTTGAGATTTGATTATGTCAACTGCTTACACATTTTCCTGTTTCTTAAGGTTGCTGCCAATGGTGGAATGAACAGGAGCCTCGGATTGCAACATTGGAGTTTGATCGTGACAGGAAATCCATGGGAGTTATTGTAAACTCTCATTCTGGAAACAAGACATTGCTTGTGAAGGTGCTCATCTATTAACATGGACATTTCTTTTGCACTCATTTTGGAATGTTGGTTGTCCCTTAAAATCTAGCATATTATGCCAGTCACGAAACATTGATTGTTAAAAGATGAAAATCCCACTCCAGCAATTTCAGAATTGATTTAATATTATGCTCTGATCTGGTTCATCCCTCAGAGATTCAGATTCTTCCAAACAGAAGTCTTTTCTATAACTATTTATGCTTGTAGCATCCTTCTTGTGCATCAATTAACGTTGAGAAATCCCCACCAGAGCTGCTGTGAATCCTAATTAGGAAAACTTGAAGGGCTCTTTGCTTGGACGTCCATTGGAAGGTTGCATGTGATAGGATTCAGAAACTGAATACAGTATGGATCTTGCATGTTGCATCTCTCTAGCATTATGTCACTAGTGGCTTTACACAGTTGGAAACGGATCCCCTTAAAAAAAAAATGCTTCATTGTGGTTTAGCTATTTAGTTAAGTTTTTCTCACCCCATTGCAGAGGCATTTGGTTGCATCTTGCTTTTCTTTTGGGAGGATTTCTTTATTTTAGTAACTGCTGCCATACTGCAGGGTGCTGTAGAAAATGTACTGGAAAGAAGCAGTAAGGTGCAGTTGTTTGATGGATCAGTTATCCTGCTGGATCACAATCTGAGGAACATCATCTTAGAATCTCTAAATGAGATGTCGAGCACTGCATTACGTTGCCTGGGTTTTGCATATAGAGATCAGCTTCTTGATTTTGGAACCTACGATGGTTCTGATGAACATCCAGCGCACAGACTTTTACTTGATCCATCAATGTATTCATCCATTGAGAGTGATCTAACATTTGCTGGCTTGGTTGGGCTCAGGGTGGGTAATATCCTCCTCCATTAATGTTATTTCCTTGGCTTACCTGAAAAACTGCACTTATATCTTTTAATCTGAACAGGATCCTCCTCGAGAAGAGGTTTACCATGCAATTGAGGACTGCAGAGCAGCTGGCATCCGTGTCATGGTGATCACTGGAGATAATAAGAATACAGCAGAAGCAATCTGTCGTGAAATTGGAGTTTTTGAACCTAATGAGGATATAACCATGAAAAGTATAACCGGGAGAGAGTTTATGGATCGGCATGATAAGAAAAACTTTCTGGGACAAAGCGGTGGCCTTCTTTTCTCTCGAGCTGAGCCTAGACACAAGCAAGAAATTGTGAGGTTGCTCAAGGAAGATGGTGAAGTTGTTGCTATGACTGGTGACGGTGTCAATGATGCACCTGCATTGAAGCTGGCAGACATTGGTGTTGCAATGGGTATTGCAGGAACAGAGGTAGGATTTTATTTTTGTTGTGTTACATGGAGGAAAAACACTTTGTATAAATTCTTATGGCTAGAATCAATTCAATTTAGCTAGTTTATTTTGAATGGTTATGTTTCACTTGTCTGGAAATCTTTTCATGCTCCAATGCCTCATTTTTTTCATTTGTCACCTTTTGTGATGTTCAATAGGTTGCAAAGGAAGCTTCTGACATGGTATTGGCAGATGATAATTTTAGCACGATAGTTGCTGCAGTAGGTGAGGGAAGATCTATCTACAACAATATGAAGGCCTTTATCAGGTGATTCTCTATTCATATATTTTCTTCACTAGTAAAAATTTTTTTCTGTGGTTGCAGAGAAACTCCTTTATTTGAAAGCAGCAACAAATAATGACCAAATAAAAAAAAGAAAATAGATCTGATAGGATATGTAAATGAGCAGAGATTTTACAACCAACAAAACATCTTGACCATATTTATCCTTTCCAGCAGGGATCTGGAAAGGATAATTTAGATCCTGTTTTGCATTTTGCATGTATCATGGAGATGAAAAGTACAGATTGACAGGTGGATAGAATGGGGACTTTAATTTTGTGGAAGGACAGGTTTGGAAGTATTTTTCCAAGAATTAAATGATACAGACATGTTTTTGCTAATTGTATACCTTATAATACTTATGGTATTATTGTATCCTATTTTATTGTATTCCATGCTTATGCTCTCTTCTATGCAATCCAGACCTTTGCAGAGAGTTCAAATGCTGCCCCTTTCTTGCATTCACCGGTGGTTAAGTTATTTGTGTGTGCTTGTGCTTATGGAATAGTTTTGGAAAGTATGGTGAGCCCTTACTGCTATACAATGGATCCAGGAAATATTGCATTCTTACTGATACTAAGGCACTTGATAATGTCAATTGTTTTTCTATGTTTCATGCCTTTTATTTCAGCTCTAAGGTCTCCTATGCATTCCATATTTCAAAGCCAAATTTTATTATTAAGTCAGCGTCAAGAATGTGGTGGGTTTATTTTTCCTCTTTATGTTTGGAGTATCCACACAGAACTTCAATGCAGTATTCCATTTCCACGTTGAAGCCTCTGAACACAACACAACGCACTCAGCACAGTGTTAGTTCTTGTAACTCGCTTAAGTTTATCATCATGATATGTTGCGACCATCTTATGAAATATTTCGAGCAAAGATAGTCTTAGTTTTTGTCATATGTCAAATTACCCATGTTATCAAGCTATAAAAATTTTAAAAGTTCTGAGTGGACAATCATGAAATTGAGGTTTTAATAAGCATTTTATATATGTTTGCAAACTAGCAAGCATCATAAACATTTCAACTACACTGTGAAGATAATCTTTTCCATGGATCTAATGATGGATGCCCCCAAATACTGATGCTGCAACTGCCAACTTTCTTCAGCAGTAGTTAGGACATGAAAGACCGACTTGGGCTTGAGTAAAGTTTTAATCCAAAAGAGCTGAGTGAAGCTTTTATTCAAAAGAGATACAGGCTATCCCATAACTGGTATTCAGTTCTTCTCAGTTCCTGAAAACAGACACCGAATGTGTTGAAATTAGTTTAGTTCCTTACAATTTTCTCTAGAGGAAAGTCTTTATGAAAGTACTTTATATATATGTAGGAAAATGAAGAATGGATGATATAGTTTTTGTCTACCTAAAGAAGTAGAATATGCGATGAACTGATGTGAAGAACCTGGCATTATGATAAGCACCTGAATGAATTATCCATGGACACCACTTATTGGAAACAGAGATTGTTAGGTTTGCAATCAATATACCTTAATGTGTGAAGCTAGTGGATATTACCCAAAAATGTTTCATACTCTCTGGTATATTCTGAAAATGCAAATGAAGCACCTCAAAAGTTTAAGGGGGCTCTGAAGATTGAACAGTTGACCTCCTCTATCAGGTGTCTTCCATGATATCTCACAAGAGTATACATACTCTGTGGTATATTCTGAAAATGCAAATGAAGCACCTCAAAAGTTTAAGGGGGCTCTGAAGATCGAACAGTTGACCTCCTCTATCAGGTGTCTTCCATGATATCTCACAAGAGTTAACAGGAAACGCAGCTGCCTTCAGTCTTTTATCACCTTGCAACCCCTAAAAATTACTTTTCCAGATTTTTTATGAGGATATGCTATCTTCAGAACGGTTTATTACTAAGATGTATGATGGAAAAAACTGATTTGCAGATTGTAAGATGGAAGTGAAGCCAATATGAGCACTTTACATTAGTCAAATAGAATTACATATTATCTACAAAAAAGAAAACAAAGGAACTACTTATTATGTTATGGTCAGTTATTTGTGTGTGTGTGTGTGTGTGTGGTGTACTGGCTGAGGTTTGTTGTGTATGTGACATGTCTAATGTGTGTAGTGGTGTAAAGTTATTTCTTTGTTGTTGTTGACTGATGTCTAGTTGAGTAGGCATATGTTGCAGCTGTCATATTCGTAATGGTAGAAGTTACTGTTGTCTGGATGTTGTGGTTGTATTGTTAGTGGTGCCAGGAGGAACTCTAGGGTTTAGTTTATATCAGGGAGTGAAAATAGGGAAGTGTTTCAAGGTGATAACTGCCACTTTTGTATTACTAAATGCAGAAATGAAATGAATGAATGTGAAGAACGAGCCTAGTTTGCTTTGAAAAAATTCAGAAACTTTAGCCTTCAAGATAGGATCTTAGGATTTTCTCTAAAATCAAGAACTAGCCAAGAGATTGTTGTGTTCTCTCTTTGATGAGCCCTAATCCATGTGATTCAAAATAGGGACACGTGGTAGATCTCCTAAACAACAATCTAATCCTGATTTCATTGTTAGTAGGCCTAAAACTGGCAATTATTTTCGGTCCTGTAAAATATTAGTTGTATAGCATGCACTAACTCTGTTAGCCTGCTTGCCTAAGTATTTTATAATATATTTAAGAATAAAAAGCTTACCACTTGCCTATAAAAAAAAAAAAAGGCCTTACCATTTGGCTTTTATTTATTCTCAGCTGCAATATTTGCCCACATTCTATGTATTAACAACTCCAGTTTTGTTTGTGCCTGGATTGGCAAGGTGGAATTCTGAAATTATTGTAGCCTGATATTTCTGAACTTGCCATTCTGGAGGGTTCATTTGAGGCACCTCATAGATTCTCTGGAGGATTGTTATATTTTCCAGTAGGGTTCACACTGAACAGCCATTGAGTATTTAAGTTACTGAGTTGCTTATAGCATAGTATTTTAAGCTAACATGGCTGGTGGATCTGTCACATCTCTTCTACTTTGAATTTTCTAGATATACCCAGAATAATATCCATGGTAATTGATATGCAGGTACATGATCTCTTCAAATATTGGTGAGGTTGCTTCTATATTCTTGACAGCGGCCCTGGGCATTCCTGAAGGCCTGATACCTGTGCAGCTCCTGTGGGTTAATCTGGTCACTGATGGACCTCCTGCTACAGCTCTGGGATTCAATCCTCCAGATAAGGATATAATGAGAAAGCCACCACGTAGAAGTGATGATTCACTCATAAGTGCATGGATTTTATTTCGCTACCTGGTATGTCATGCTGTTATTTTTCCAGAAGTAACTATTAGTTACTTTAAGAGGCAATTAGGAAAAAAGATTCAATAGAGATTACAAGCCATGTATTGTGTATACGTGGCGTATAAATACCAATAAGATGTTAACACAAATTATATGGAAGAAATAATTATCAAATCAATTATCATATATAATATGCATATGTCATACATATCAACATTTTATTAGTATTTGCATATTACATGTACATAACATGTGGTGTATATTACCCATTGAATCTCTTCTCAAGCAATTAGAAATTAGAATAACTTTCCTAAAAAAAAAAAAGGAAAGAAAATTATATATTAGAATTGCTATTCTCCTTTTCCCAATGTGTACCTTGACTTTCTTCATTGCTTTACCAGGTCATTGGACTGTATGTTGGAATAGCAACTGTTGGTATATTCATTATCTGGTATACCCATGGTTCCTTCTTGGGCATTGACCTCAGTGGAGATGGGCACACTCTTGTCTCCTACTCCCAATTGGCTAACTGGGACCGATGTGCATCCTGGCAAAATTTTACTGCATCACCCTTCACAGCCGGATCTCAAGCGATCAGCTTTAATAATCCATGTGATTATTTTCAGAATGGCAAAGTCAAAGCCATGACATTATCCCTCTCAGTTCTTGTTGCAATTGAAATGTTCAACTCCCTGAATGCGCTCTCTGAGGATGGCAGCTTACTGACAATGCCCCCTTGGGTCAACCCATGGCTCCTCCTGGCCATGTCCGTGTCATTTGGCCTCCACTTTTTGATCCTCTATGTGCCCTTCCTCGCTCAAGTCTTTGGAATTGTTCCTCTCAGCTTTAATGAATGGCTCTTAGTCTTGGCAGTCGCATTTCCTGTAATATTGATTGATGAGTTTCTAAAGTTTATTGGAAGGAGCACGAGCAGTTCTGGTAGAACAAAAACAAGGAAACTAAAATCAGATTGAGGCAACTCACCCGAGCATGCATTGGAGTTATTATTAATTCCACCATTTGCTCCTGTGAGTGTCCTGATTGATTACTGAGGCTGCTCATCTTCCAGATAAACAATTACTGGTCCCACCAATAACCCTACTCGGCTCCACGATAGGGACGGTTTGGACCTGAATGAAGTTAGTTAATCATAAAAGTAGGAAGGACCTATAATTTTTGTCTTTGGATTTTCAGGAAAATATACTTTTTAAACAATGTATGTGAGCCATGTAAGTGGCTGGACAGATTTGGCTGCTGAAGTTATATTTCTGTACATAAAGTCATATTAGCTTGGTATCTGGAAAGAAGAAGACGTATTCAAAACGTTAAAAATTGGAGTTATTTTGCTTAGTTGGTAAAGGTGTAGTTACTTCTTGCTCAGCACCTAGTCTAAAATGGGTGAACTCCCATACAATCTTGGCTCAGCAGATATAACACCCATACCTAACGCTAGAAGTAAAAGGGTGGCGTGTTGAGTATGGCCATACACAGGATGGTTATGGTAGTCATACTTCAGAGTGCTCTGCTTGCATGTGTCATATTCAAAGGTAAAAGTGGTTATCCCGGTATAATGAGTGATATACATGTATGTATACGTATAGCGTCTGTCATTTGTTAAAGGTTTCAAAATAAATGTTTGACCTTAACAACATTCATTACTCGATAAAGAAGCAACCGGAAAGTTGAGTTTGTTACTGCTGCAGTTGCGCTCTTTTCCCTTTTCCTTTTGTTTTTTTTTTTTTTTATTATATAAAGAAACTTCTACTTTTCAACTACAAACAAATCAGACGTGGAAAATTAATAAATGAAATCCTTATTAAAGATGGATATGAGTGAAGATTCCTCATATTCTTGAGTTATGCATGTCGCTTAATCAATGTCTTCATCGAGTAACTCAATTAGTCCTGTCTACTTGTATTCCTTAGATGAATGGTTTATTGAACCTTTTTCTAATAGGACGTGAAACGTTAAAATTTTATCAAATAATAAATAACGCTTCTTTAAATTACTTATTTTTAGGCATATGTATAATTCTCTGCCGTTTATATATATTTTTATGCCATATTTATACTTGAACAACAACAACAAAAATAATAATACACCTTGAACGAGTTTAAAATTTAAGAAGCAATAGTTAAAATAATTATATTTATTATACGTGTATTTATATTGTCAAACTTACATATACTAAATAAATTTTCATTGATCTGTTTATGTTAATTCTATGTTTTATTTATACTTAATGAAACACACATGTTATTAGGACCATGATTGATTTGAGTTAAGATGATATTGTGCTAAGTTTGAATTGAGTTTAATTTAACTTTCATAGTTTGAGCAAGGTTTGAACTCATTGAGTTGAGCATTTTAAGTTCAAACTCAATTCAAAGGAAACTTAAATAAATTCCAATAAAATTTAAGTAAGCTTAATAGAATTGTGAGCCAATCAAATATCAAAAAATATGGGTTTCACTTATTAAATTATTCAAGTAGCTAGATCTGGAATTTGGCTCATCAAATTAAATTCAATAAATATTGAATTTAACTCAAGTGGTTTTTTCCGTCTAGTTTTATTAGAATATATATTTGGTTTTCGTAAGGGATTAAAGGCGTGTAAATGTTAGCTTGGAGGGAGTTGGTAATCCCACTGCTGTCTTTGGACTATTATTACAACTCTTTTATTAACGTAGGGAACTCCTCGAGGGGATACATCCTTTTGTGCCATTTGACAAATCTCTTTTTCCGTTTCTTACTGGAATGACTAATAGATCTTAGCATCTTCGGGTCTACAAATAAACATTAGCAAAAGGAAAAATTTGGGGGGGGGGGTGGGGTGGGGTGGGGGGTTAAGGGGTGTTTCTGATCATGACGTACAACCTACATTATTATAATAGGGAATATATTAAGATTTCATGCAAGCGACTTAGCTGTAGATTTTCTGTATGAATTTAGAATCAATATAGACCTTGCAATTTCTGTGGCGACTAATGTGATGTTATTGTCAACAAAAAGCTATCTTCACAAGATATAGCACAAAATAAGGACGTGACCATGATTAGGACTTGAATTAAACAAACGGGAAAGACTTTCTTCTCATAGCAGCAATTTGAAATGTCTCACACAATCATATGAATTAAAGATCAAGACATCGTTTGGGGATAGGAGAATATAAACTGATAGATCTTTTTGGGTTGGAGAATACAATCTCATATAATATATAAGGGAAATTGTAAACTAACTTTCATAAATTTTGACTTATATACCATTAATCCTTTAAACTTTTAAATTGTGCTTTAAGATCCCTTAAATATTAATAAATTGATAAGATAAAAGAATATTTCATTTTTTAATTAGAAAAAATCGTACTAATATCAAATTTTAAGGAGTTTAAAAGCACATTTTGATAAGTTTATGAGGTATTTATACATCAAAATTAAAGTTTAAAGGGATTATTTTCAATTTATAGAGTTATTTACCAATTTATTAAAATTTAGATTATTTTAAAACACTTTTTAAAAATTCGAATATCAATTCGCATCTAAATCAAAATTTGAGAGATTATTTGTATTTTCCCTAATATAAGTGTGTATGATTGCGACTTTTTTTTTTTTTTGTCTTACTAGGTAAGCAATAATGAGAAAGACAAAATAAGGGGTACATTTCAATTAATCAAACATTAGATGAATAATTACATTTTAAAAAAATGAAAATGAAAATGAAAATACAACATGATATGAAATGTCTCTCTCTCTCTTTCTCTTCTGTAGACAAACCAAAATACACCCACTCTCAAGCGTTTGGGTGGCATACTTGAAGTGGAAAACCACAAGAACTTCTTGCTCAAGCAAGTTGTGCATCTACAAATAAAAATCTCTTCCTGCAAACTACAAATTGGCACAACTTCTCCACCTACTCAACTCTCACACAAGCCCATCGGTTGGATACTTGCTGTTACCAAACGTTTTATGCAATACACACTTTACCTTAAATTTTGCTACCTTTTTCTATAAAGCTTCTCATTATGCATTCCCCTTCTCCACAAAACACCCCTTTAGGCGGATCCACCACCATGTTGTCTGCGGCGAAACCGGACCACCATGTCATGGGTGACAACTTACCCCTCTTCACCCCTAACCAAAGAATGGAGCTCCAGGGGTACTCGAAAAAGCCGAAACTCAACGGCTCCTCCTCAACTTTAGGAGAGCTGTTGAGGAGAGTGGAGGAGGCACACACGGATCAGCCCCCGAACACCCCTCCTTACAACAACCACTACTACCCGGCGGAGGATCTTACACGCGCCTCCACTTCCATTCCTACTACTGCTCCTTTCGTTCTCTCCTTCAATAACCTGACTTATAGTGTCAGAGTCCATAAGAAAATATCACTTTCCTCAATGGTACCTTGTCAAAACAGCTCTCTTGAATCCCCTGAAAGCCTAGGGAGAACCAAGGTTTTGTTGAATGATATATCTGGCGAGGCTAGGGAGGGCGAGATCATGGCGGTGCTTGGTGCGAGTGGTTCTGGGAAATCCACCCTAATCGATGCTCTAGCAAATAGGATTGCCAAAGAAAGCCTAGGAGGAACTATCACCTTAAATGGTGAAATCCTGGAATCGAGGCTCTTGAAAGTTATTTCGGCTTATGTTATGCAAGATGATCTTTTATTCCCTATGCTGACGGTGGAAGAGACTCTCATGTTTTCGGCTGAATTCCGGCTCCCTAAGAGCCTACCTAAGTCCAAAAAGAAAGCTAGAGTGCAGGCCCTCATAGACCAACTCGGGCTGCGAAGTGCTGCTTCAACTGTTATAGGAGACGAAGGACATAGAGGCGTTTCAGGTGGTGAAAGAAGGCGTGTTTCGATCGGAACAGACATAATTCATGATCCCATCGTGCTTTTCCTCGATGAACCGACCTCAGGGCTCGATTCTACGAGTGCATTTATGGTGGTTAAGGTTCTACAGAGGATCGCTCAAAGTGGCAGCATAGTGATCATGTCGGTACATCAGCCGAGTTCCAGGATTCTAAGTCTGCTGGACCGCTTGATCTTTCTGTCTCATGGAAACACCGTCTTCAGCGGTTCGCCTGCCGGCCTACCCGAATTCTTCGGGAAATTTGGCCATCCTATCCCTGAAAATGAAAACAGGACGGAGTTTGCGCTCGACTTGATCAGGGAACTTGAGGAAACCCCTGGCGGTACAAAAGGTCTAGTCGAGTTTAACAAGTCCTGGCAGGCTGAAAAAGCAGCCGCTGCCCGCCAGAACCAGAACGGCTCTTTGATCCATCATAGGCTGTCGCTCAAAGACGCCATAAGCGCGAGCGTATCTAGAGGGAAACTCGTTTCTGGTGCCAACAACGACACATCAACCCTAACTTCATCCTCCCCTGATGTCCCTACTTTCGCCAATCCCTTGTGGAAGGAAATAATAGTGATCTCCAATCGATCTTTGCTGAACTCGAGACGGATGCCAGAACTCTTCGGCATCCGTTTTGGAGCGGTCCTCATCACAGGGATTATTCTAGCCACCATATTCCGCCACCTAGACGACTCTCCAAAAGGAGTCAAGGAGCGTCTAGGGTTTTTAGCTTTCGCCATGTCAACCACCTTCTACACTTGCGCAGAAGCAATCCCTGTCTTCCTCATGGAACGCTACATCTTCATGAGAGAAACAGCCTACAACGCGTACAGGCGATCTTCCTACGTCCTAGCACACTCCATAATCTCAATTCCCTCACTTATAGTCCTCTCCCTTGCCTTCGCAGCGGTAACATACTGGCCCGTTGGCCTGGCAGGTGGCTTCTCTGGCTTCCTCTTCTTCTTCTACGCCATCCTAGCTTCCTTCTGGGCAGGAAGTTCCTTCGTAACCTTCCTATCCGGAGTCGTATCCCATGTCATGCTCGGTTTCACGGTCGTGGTGGCCATATTAGCCTATTTCGTCTTGTTCAGTGGATTCTTCATATCTAGAGACAGGATCCCCCCCTACTGGATCTGGTTCCACTACTTATCGCTTGTGAAATACCCTTATGAAAGTGTGCTTCAAAACGAGTTCGACGACCCAGTCCGGTGTTTCGTAAGAGGAGTTCAGATGTTCGATAATACCCCATTAGGAGCTGTACCAGATTCGCTCAAGCTCAACCTGTTGAAGAACATGGGGAGCACGCTAGGGATGAATCTAACAGGTTCCACTTGTGTGACCACAGGAGTTGATATATTGAGGACTCAGGGGATCACGGATATTAGCAAATGGAATTGCTTGTGGATTACCATTGCCTGGGGGTTCTTCTTCAGGATTCTGTTTTATTTTACTCTTTTGTTAGGGAGCAAGAACAAGAGGAGCTGAGAAGGGACATAAAAATTTGATCAAAACAATGTTTTTTTCTTTTTCTTTTTTTTTTTTAAAGGAAATGTACGTGTTAGTAATTACATTTGTTTCTATGACATTATGGGTTCATTGGTATCTAATGTTGTAACTTGCTTAACATTCTGGCATCATCATTTGTTTCCTCGTTTGCTCAAATTTTCCAAATGAGTTATTTTCCAACAATCAATTATTTATGAGACATTTATAAGTATTTTAGATCGTGAAATTACACGTCGGGCCTTTACAAATGATAAGATTAAAGAAAAAAATATACATCTATTCAATTAATCATGATGTTTTTATTAGAATATATCACGTTGTATCGACTTTTAATATAAAGACGAATAAGATATGTTTATAACTAGAAATTTTTAAATTTATTTTGTTGAATTATTTATACTTGGCAACGATCTATTTTGAACCAAAGAGTTATGGACTTTGGAAAAAAGGATCCTTGTTATCGTGTTGTATTACGAGTAAGAAGAGCCGTTTGCTTTCAAACAATTGGCAATGCTATCGACTTAAAAACTGCTGATTTGATTTAGGAAAATGCTCGTGTTTTCTAAACTTTATATATAATGCAAATCCTGGAGAAAATATTATATATTTTGCAACGTATTAAATTCGAGATGCACTGTAGTTCTTGTGATTATGACGGCTTTAGGATTGTATTGAATATTAAGATAAAAAATTCACATTATTTTTTAATAACTAAAAGTGTGTGAAATTTTGTTTCTTTCTTATTTTTTTTTTCCTTCCATAAATAATCATGTCTGATTCTTATTTGATTCGACTCTCATGGTTTTACATCTGCGTGGGACTTGGGAGTATGTTTCATACAATAACGTTGTTCTTTAATCTAAAATCCAAGATTAGCTGTGAAGAATATTGATAAGAGAATCTCCTATCTCCATTGAGATATTTCATAGGAAAATACCATGTGAAAGTGAATCACTATAAGTATGATAAAATTATGATTATTTAAACTAGATATGAAACTATATGATGAAAATAAGGTATCTACATTAATTAATATTATGTAACCCTTTTTGTTTTGAATGATTATTGTGTTTACTCTTTCTAAGTAATTTTAAGATATCTTTCATTCTTATTTAAAGTGTTTGTCCTTCTTGAAACTTATCGATATAAAAGTATCTTTCTAATTGTGGTAATCCTTTTAATTGACCTAGTTGTGCATCCTATCAACTACTTCAATTCCCATTCGATATCTATAAGCAATGGATAATATCATTCCCAAATTCGATCAATTGTCTATATCCTTTTATTTTGTTCTTTTCTTATCATATTATAAGAAAAAATATTGTTCTTTCTTATTATTTTAAAACCATAAAATACATAAAAGTTTCGAATCTTTATCCTTGTGCTACACATTTGGTTTGTACAATATTCTTTCTTGAGGATTTAAGAACATTAGGGTAACAACAAGCCACTGTTGGAAAAGGATGATAATTATACTTAAATGTTCCTAAACCTCTTAAAGAGTTTGTAGTATTGAATATATGTATAGGTGTTGATTAAGTAATGTGAAAAAATAAATTATACCATTGATTGAAGCTAAATGAAGAATGCAAGCTAATATGAAAATGTCAAAATAAATGAATTTGTTCAAATACAAATACTTAGCCTTCACTATGTATTTATACTATTATAGTAAGACAAAAACCAACATAACTAACTTCATACGAGTTTACTACCTATATGTGACTAACTAATAACTAGTAAAAGATTGTTATTCAAGTGGTTAAATAAATAAACATGATCAAAATAGTATGTTAAGTGTTCACAAACAACAAATGTTGGATACTTTCAATAGCCATATGGAAATAAAGCCCTTGATAGCTTCAGTTAGCTAAATATACTAGGAAAGTTGTACTACAAATAGTCTTCAAGAAAGCATAGGAGATATGATCGTGAAAAAAATAGATGTTGATATTGATGTTCTTCATTCTACTATGTAAACATGAATTTGTTGTAACAAGTTGAGCAAATTTATTATCAAAACATAAAGATATAGGAAAAGAGATGGGAATCTGAAGATCTTGAAGCATATAAACGATCCATAAAATTTGCTTGGTGGAAGAGGTCATGCTATAGTACTATGCCACTATCAAAGAAATGGACATTGTTTTTTTGCTTTTTAGTTTTCCAAGACACAATAACATTTCTAAACATTACACAATGACCAATAACTGATTTACAATCCACATGACATGCTCTTTACTCTAAATTTGAGTAGCCTAATAAATGTAATGAATTATTAACCGGATAAAACAAACCAAGAGTAATTATTTCTTGGAGATAGTGCAACACATGAAAAGCTGCTTAGAAATTATTTGTACAAGAAGTAGCTAAAAAACTAGCTTAGTTAATGTATAATAAAGGAAATATCGAGTCTTGTAGAGAGTAAGAGCAACATAGAGAAGATAACCAACAATGCACCTAAATTGAGGGATTACTTAATGGTTCCCCTGAAGTAAAATTTAATTTAAGACTTAGAGGAAAAGGAAAATGGATAGATTTTGCAATAAATATACTAGCATCGAAAAGAAAATTTGCAATATATTTGCATTGATTGAAGAGTGTTCCTTAAGAAGTAAGATAAATCTCTCTTCTCAAGAAGCACCATGCTAAACCCCAATTTTTAATAGTTAAAGCCTTATCAAGTTGCAATTTCAAATCTTTAATCAATTATGCATTCTCACCAGTCATGAGCATGTCATCTACATATAAAAACATTAGTAAAAAGCCATGAGAATCAGATCAAGTAAATAATAAATAATCTACTTTGGGTTGAACAAAACCCAACGAAATAAAAAACTTAGAAATTTCTAAGTTTTATTAACACAAGGCTTGCTGGAGACCATAGAAACTAAAGAGATCTTACAAGCTTACACACTTAACCTGATTTGGCTTTAGAATGACCCTTCATAGGTAACATGTAAATCTCATCACCAATATAACCATGCAAGAAGGCATTATTTATATCAACTTTGATGTATTGGCTATCCTTTTGCAAATGTAGTTGTAATCAAAATCTGAACTATATAAAGTTTGGCCATTGGTGAAAAGGTATCATGGTATCCTCCCTTACAACTTGAGAATACCCTTTAACCACTAAGTGAGCTTTATATTTCTCTCCATTTCCATCAACTCGATATTTAACTTTATACATCCATCTTAACCAATAGCTTTCTTACCTTATGGAATGCAGTTAATTCCAACGTATTGTTATCATGTAGTACTTGCAATTCTTTATTCATGGCTTCCACTTGTAGCTCATCTTGAGCTACTAAGAAGGCTCTTTAAAAGTTAAGAATCTATCATGGATGTCACATAATCAAGTGGAAAGAATTGAAATTGTTTGGAGCGAATAAAAGATAAGCAATAGGTGAGTGATATATGATTGATTGTATGTATGTAATCTTAAGGCTATCGAAGCGTTCTAATCTTTAACATCTCATTAAACCAGTAAACCAAACCCTAAGCATAAAAATCATCATTAATATGGTTGTCATCTCACTAAACCCGAACCGACCAAACCCTAAGAATAAAAAATATCATTAACATGGTTATCAAACCCTAATTGATTGGGGATATATCAAAACCCATACTTAATCCTTACATAAAAGCAAATTTAACAACCTGATGGTATAGACCAAAACCCATCCACAATCCTTATAAAATTAGATTTACTTTGGCTCGCTAAAAACTAGCTAACCCAAGTAGTTTAATAAGAACTCAATCAACCCAGTTGGTTCTTCTAAACCCCAATATACTATGGCCTCGTTTGTTTCAAGAAAAATATTTTTTAAAAAACACTTTTTTTACTTTTCTTTATTTATTTTGTAGCAAAAGGTACTTTAAGTAAAAAACATTTTCCTTTATAAGAGAAAACATTCTCTCATTAAAAGTAAAATTCTCTTCTTTTTTCGGAAAACAATTTACTTTTTTGAAAATGGAATATTGTTTTCTAATTTAATATTCACAAAAGTTTTAACTTTAAGAAAATAATTTTTTTAATTCTTATTGTAATTTACTTATAAATTATATTATAAATTATATTTTAAATATGAAAAATATACTAGATAAAAAAACTATAAACCCATTAAAATATTATTAAAATCAACTACACTAATTAAAACACCCATTAAAATATTATTAAAATCAACTACACCTACACCGATTATAATAATTATTTGAAATATTATATTTACAATAACATTCAACATTCAAATATACAATAACATACAAATATTAATATATTTTAATATAATTTTAGAACATACAATATCTACTAATTAAATCTCACAAAACATTTTCAATATTTTCAATACATTCTTATAAAAGTAAAAAAGTATTTGAAGCAGTAATTTCAATATTTTCAGTTCTTATAAAAATATTTGAAGATATCAAATGCGTAAATCCTTATTCTTACGTAGAACAAATATTTTCCTAGGGCTTCCAACTAACGTTGGCCTAAAGCCCAATCATCGGCCCTTTAAGGAGTCTCTGAGAGAACATACGTAAGCCTTCCGATTAGCAAGGGATCCGATCCATACAATCATTTATTTAGAGAACCACGCTTGCTAAAGGTCCCGTCTCATTACCGATGTGGGACTTCACAAGCTAAACAATGCCCATGTTGCGTGTTTTCAAACGCATCATCACCTTAATTGTTCAAAGTAGCATGCAGAGATGCTAAAATAATTTCCACTGACAACTATCTTAGTCATGCGAGGACAGCCAGTCATTTTAAAACAATTTACCATTCCTCAACCAGTGAAGACGAGAACTAGCGGAGAAATTTCAACTTTTAGACGGTACAATTTTATTTGATCATGTTTCATTTGATGAATTCTACTCGTGAATATAGCATGATCAACAAATTTCAATAAAGTATTTAGGTTTTTTTTTTTTTTTCCAGTTTCCATGTTATGAAAAAGCCAAACCTTTTTCATTGTTCCATTTGATGTTTTTAGTAAAGTGAATATATATGTTTAAATTTACTTAAACTTGTATTGTAACTAATTTTGGTGTAATTTCTTAATTTTTACTAAATAGACTTACATTTTTTTTTATTGACCCTAATTCAATCTATGATCCAACTTGGTTCGATTTATTGACTCTTGACTCTCTTATATGATCATGTTAACCCTTCGAGTTGCATTTGACAAGACTGATTCTAGAGTAAGAGTTCATAAGAATAAAAAATACAAAAAATTGAAAAATTAAGAAAAGAAAAAAAAATAAAATAAAGAAATAACAAAATGGTCATGTGATGATCCATTGGGTTGCCTTCAGATAAAAATAACTTTATGAGGCCAAAAGCAGCTTTTAGAGTCAAAATAAGTATATGCAATTTGATAGAATTAGATTTTTTTTTTTTTGGGTAAAATGGGTATTTTATTGGAAATCAATTTTCCTTAACAAGATAGCAAGTTCTCGAATCTGCTATTTAAGGTTTCAGTTTGTTCAATATGAAACAAAGAATAAAAGCAAGTGTTTTGGGTATAAAATGAGATTATCTATTAGTGAGGAATTGTACAAAATAATTATATACGAGAGTAAGTCACGTGAGCAATGATACATGTAAAGGAAAAAATAAATAAGAACTTTACAACTAAAAAAATAAAATAACAGTAGCATGGAAGACTTTATAACATAGAAAAATTCAAGTTTGGATATAACATAGAATTTGGATTGCCCCTTAATCTTTACGAACTCACAATACCTTCAACTAAAGACTTTATACCATTTTATTAATTTCTTAATGCAATGCTTAAAGAGCTATACAACCTTACACAATTACTATTACACACAACAATCAAGTGTACTACTTTTCTCTCTCCCAAAATTGCAAATGTAAGAACTTTCGAACACTATATACTAGGTCTCATTGAATTCTTTCCGTTATCGCACATTAAATACTCCAATAACTACTTAGAACAAACTTACTGGCACGCTGGTAAACAAATGCACTACCGGTATGAATACCGGCAAATGTATCGGCATGTCAACTCTTCATGCTTAGGGAGTTCTTCCTTTTGTTATCTAGGGCTTTACATCATCAGCTTAGTTCTTTTTTGAGTCGTTATACTAGTAAGTCAAGTATCACCTAAAAGTACTTCTAACACACAACGAACAACTATACTTTGCAATCCAACTTTAAGATCATTTGAACATCACTTAAAAGATTAAATATCTTATAGAGTCAATTGATGTATTTAATAATTAAGAAAATTCATCGATCTTATTCAATTAACTAAATACAGTCAAATAAAACTTAGTTTAATAATTTACTTTTGTTTTATTCTCATTAAAATCAATTTGTGAACCTTTGGTTCAATAAGCATAACAATATGTAACGCATGTCAATAGCTCTTGTTGCTACATATCTCAATATCTTAATCCCCACCCCTACCCTCTCAAGTTGGACTTAGGAGAAAGCCTAACTTGAAATAAAAATAGAGCAACTAAGATTCACTAAATGCTTTAGTCATGATGTCTACAATTTCTTGGCGAGTAAGAACATGAAAGACCTTGAGAAATCCTCGAAAAAGATGATCTTAGATGAAATAGACATCCACCTCAATGTGTTTGGTGCACTCATGAAAACATGGGTTTTCAGCAATTAAAAGAGCAATCTTACTATCAGTAAACAATGGAATAGGTAAAGAAATAGGTAGCCCCAAATCTTAGAGAAGATACGAAATCCAAAGCAACTCTTTAGTCAAAGTGGCAATGCTATGATATTCTGCCTTAGCTGAAGATGTTCACACAATGGCTTGTTTCTTGGTTGGAAGAACTAAGAAGAAATACATAATAACTTGACAAAAATTTATAGTCTAAACAACTAGAACCCTAATCAGCATCCGAATATCCTAATAATTTCAAGGAACTAGGAGTAGAGAAGAATAAGCCAATATTGAATGTGCCTTTCAAATAACGCAAGAGATGAAAAACAAGTTTCATATGAGGAACTCATGGACAAGAAACATATTGACTAAGTTGCTGAATTGCATACATAGTGTCAAAACATGTAATAGTTTAATAAAGTAGACGTCTAACCAATAGATGATAAAGAGAAGGATCAGACAACACTTCACCTAACGTATTATCCAGTCGAATGTTTGTTAGAAAGGGAAGTTTCATCGATTTGTCCCTTATCAAGTCGACATTATCCAAATGTCCTGTAAAAACTTGTGCTAATGCAGTAAGATACTTGTACGGGTTGGACAAACTTTGATACCAACAAAAAAACACACTTCACCAAGATTCTTTATTGTAAATGCTTGATGAAGAGCTACCTTAACCTATTGAATAGCTGATAAAGAGTTTCCCATAACCAAGATATCATCTACATAAACCAACAATGCCAAAAACTCATTACAATTAACTCTAGTAAACAAAGAGTAATCATTGCGAGATTGAACAAAGCTTAGAGAAAGCAAAAAATTTGTAAGCTCACAATTCCATTGGCGAGAAGCTTGCTCGAGTCTATAGAAGGACTTAACAAGCTTACAAACTTTCCTTTGAGAAGCCATAAAATAATCTTCCGAAGGCTCCATGTAAATTTCGTTCTCCAAAGAATCATGCAAAAAAGAGTTATTTACATCTAATTGATGTACAAACCATTGTTTATTAGTCGCTACAGCTAACAACACACGTATAATGGTCAATTTAGCCACTAACAAAAAAGTATGAACATAATCCACTCCCTTCACTTCGGTATACTCTTTAGCTACCAATGGTGCCTTATACCATTCAATAAAACTATCAAGTTTATACTTAATTTTATAAACCCATTTAGAGCCATTTGCTTTCTTGCCCGGAGGCATGAAATGAGTTCCTATGTACAATTTGACTCAAGGACTAACAATTCTTTTTGTATGGCATTAACCCATTTAAGATCCTTTTATGCTTCATGAAAGTTTCGTAGCTCTTGAGTAGTAAATACATCTGCTAACAAAATCACACAATCTTTTGGTAGGTAATTTAAAGGTATGTTTGGTGAACAAATGATATAAAGAAGTAGGATTATCACTAGATGTAATATGCAACTCTAAGATAGCAGAATGAATACTATGAATAAAGTCGTTTAACCATCAAGGAGTGGTTCTATTACTATTAGATCTTCTAAGAACAAGAGGGAGTATGGATGAAGACAAGGGAATAGGATCAACAATAGTGTCACAAGTATCAAGAGAAACATCATGAATTTTAGAGGAAACATCTAAAGGTTACATAGCAGGGAACAAGGAACATGAGTAGAAGAGGACAATGTAGAGTTGGTTCCATCACGGAAAGGATAGAAGTACTCAAAAAATACTACATTACGATTGAGAAATAAAGTGTTTATGTTAAGATCATATAACCTATAGCCTTTTTGATTTGGTTGATACACTAAAAATATACATCGACGACCGCTAATATCAAATTGTCATTAGTACCTTATACAATTGTGGAATAACACAAACAACCAAAAGTTTTAAAGTCCGTGTAAGAAGGTGGTTTCTTGAATAGAATTTCATATGGTGTTTTCCATTGAAAATTTTGCATTGGCATACGGTTAACAAGAAAAGTAGCAGTTAATATTCTTGATTGGCTTCAACTTACTCATTTTAAAACATTACAAAAGTAGACAATTTAAGGTGATCATGCCCTCAAATCATGATTAAATTGGACTTAAAATGATCATTTCATGAGCAATCAATATTTTGAGTAAAGTTGAGTACTTGATGAAATTGGGATTGTAATGCTATCAAGGTGGACCATTTTTTAAAATAATTTTAATACGTATGCCTATTGAACTTATTTACTATTCATTTAGAAATGTGAATTTTTTAAGACCTTAAAGGTTTAGGCTTAATAAAAATTAGTCCAAGATATGGTGAATACTATTTGGTGCAAAACAAGACTAAGCTAAGTCAAAGTTTTGCTGATTAAGGCATAAGCGAGGAAATAGAAGGTTAAGGGTTTAATCCTATTTTGACACGCTTCACACTCAAGGTGTCATGGTAGATGCAAGGCATGTTACCACATTACCTTCTTTCTCTTGATGCATTTGAAGAGCACAAATTAGGAAAATGAATCTTAGCTCTAGGCTCCATATTTTTTACCCGTTTTTTCTAATTTTTTTCCCCATATTAAACAAAACAAAAAGTGGAAACACTTCGTGTACTTTTTCAAAATTTGATTTTTTTTAAGATAAAAAAACACCCTAAAGATATACTTAAAAATTAGAAAAACAAGATATGCATATTCCATCAATTTTTGAATGAGTAATTAGAAGCTCATTTGCTTACAAATTATGAATTAATCAAATAGATAAAGTAAATATAGTGTCTAGAACATAATTGTATCTCTTTAATTTCTTGAAACTTTTACAAAATTAAGATCAAATTGAATCAAAAAGAGAAAGAAATTGTCAAAAAGAACCATTAACAAAAAAGATTAAAAATTTCTTCAAATCTAAGGTTTCTTCGGGCATATTATTCATGGGTTAGTACAAATAGGGAAATTAGCAATTCATTCAAAATTTTCACAAGCAATCAACAACACTAAAATCAAAAGCATCATATACTTTCTCTCTCTAGATTTTTGACCTAATTTTTCTAATTTTTTCATCATATTAAATAAAATAAAAAGTAGAAATGAAATCTATAATTAGGGTACTTGATAAGCTCTAAATTAAATATATTTTACATGGTGATTTTTTATGATTTTTTGTTGAAATTTAAGTTGAATCTTAGATAATGATACTTAAATAAGTAAAATTTTATTTTCTAAGTTTTAAAACGATCTATGTAAGAAAAAGAGAAGATAAAAACAAGTTTCACTTAATTTGGAGATAAAATAAGCAAGTTATGAAAATTTAAAGATCGACATAACCAAATGATATGATTGTGTCGTTTCTACGTAATTTTGAACCAAGTTTTCATTGACCATAACTAGTTACATAACATAGGGATACGATCATTTCTCTGGTTATGTGCTTTGCAGCGGCCATGTTTTTTACGTCTATATAAAGTCTCTTTACAGGTTTTCACAAGAGAACTTTTGGTACGACTTTTTAAGAACTTTTTAAGAACAAAATACTTAAGAGAGCATAATGCATCAAGATATCAAGACTCAAGAACCGTTTCGTCAAACTCATGATATATTTCTTTTACCTTTCTTTAGTTTTTATTAAAGATCATTCTTTTATCATGTCTAAAAAGTAAAACTTTTTGTGTCTAGGTCTTATGAAACCTACATCCCGTATGTGATGCTTGGTTTTATTTAGATCTAATGAAGATCTTAATTTGTCTTGAATCAACTATGTGTTCTTGTATGTTTTAAATTGATAATTCTACAGATTATTAATTTAAATATGATATTATACAAAAAGATCGAGAGATTTCTTATATAATTAGATCTAGCATAGTTAATGAGAGTTTATGCAATGTTAGAGATAAATTGTAAGATTCTTCTAGATCAATAATATTATCTTTAATATTATTTTTAAGAGAATTCACTGTATGTTAATGCGATGTTAAATTATACTATGGGAAAGAGATTCTATTAGGTAATTTAAAAATTATGGTTAATAAGTTTGAGAAAGTAATTAACTTTAAAAGAGAATTCTCTTAGTCAAGAAAAATTAAAGATGAATTAGATTATCTTTAATGAAAGTTGCATATGTAGATATACGGAATCAAGATATATGTACGACATTGAGTCTTGAATTAAATCTTTAAAATTTTGCTTTCTTGTTTGGTTCTTGATTATTTACTTAATTTAATTTGTTGCTTCAATTTTAATTTAAATAATTGAATTCTTAAAATTGAATTTATTCGATTAAATAATAAAGTTAAGGTTACTAATATGATTTGGTGTCTCTAAGGGATTGATATTCGAACTCATATATGCTTTACTATAATTTGATAAGTGTGTTTGCCTTGTATCAATACTATTTCAAAATTCAAATTTTTTAGATTAAAAAAAAAAGCATCCTAAAAGTGTACCTAAAATCAGAAAAAACAAGATATGCATATTACATCAATTTTTGAATAAGTAACCAGAAGCTCATTTGGTTAAAAATCATGAATTAACCAAATAGATAAATTAAATATAGTGTCTAGAACATAATTATATCTCTAATTTATTGGAATTTTTACAAAATTAAGATCAAATCAAATAAAGAAGGGAAACAAACAAAAAAAAAAAAAGAACCATTAACAAAAAAGATTAAAATTTTCTTTGAGTCTAAGGTTTCTTCAACCGTACTACTCATGGATTATTATGAATAAGAGTATTAGCAATTCACTCAAAATTTTTAGAAGCAATCAACAACGCTAAAATTGGAAGCATCATGCACTTTTGGTCTCTAGAATAGGAACCTACCACCACTATATTTCTTTAATTCTTTGTTAATTTCTGTTACCTAAAGGTAAATTGAATTATGCTAAAGCATCAAACACTTTCCAATACTCAATAGATCATAGTCCAAGGATTGATTATAATTAAAAACTATGAATCTAATCTAATTTCATTCAAAATTAAAGTTAGGAGTTCGTTCTTCAAGTTAGTCTCAATTTCTTTAAAATTGAGCATTCTAAGCCTTGGTTTTCTGAATATTACTTAGGGCTTTCAAAGATTATGTCTCGAGTCTAGAGAACTCAACCTGGAGGCCAAAATCAATTGGACTAATCCTAAACTAGCTCCAGTTCTGTTGCGCATGCAATGAGGTAAGTTCCCATCCCTTTATTTCTTTATTTTACTTATTGTTTATCTGAACTAATAAGAAAAGAAAAAGAAGAATGTTTTTTTTCTAATAAATTATTTTCTACAAATTTGATATTTTCCATGAAAAGTTACTTTGTTATCCATGTTCTTCATGTTGCTAGTATAATGAGTATTATTAGTTAATAAAAACACTGTTAGTGTGATTCATGGTTATTAACCATTTTGCTTATGGATGTAAGTTCTTTTTTCCTTTTAATCTTTTTATGAAATAAATAATACCTTTTTCCTTTACAATGGAAATCTTCCAATAAAGGGGTTTTTTTCCTAAATCTTTTCAAAATAATATCTTTTATCCAAAATCTTTTTTTTTAAATGTCCTTTTTCTCAAAAAGTCTTTTTTCTTCACACTCAAGAAAAAATGTTTTTCTTGAAATAGAAGTGTTAATTAGCCTTTTTTTTTTTCAAAAAACTAAAGTGTTTTAGAGTTTTTCAAAATGAGAACCAAAAAAATCATTTTCTCAAAAAATGAATAATTGGTAAAAACTTAAAAATAGAATATTTTTATAAAACCCGAAAAAAAAAAACCACAAGTTAGTAGTGAAAATTAAATCTAACCATAAAACTTAATTTCACACTTTTCCCAACTTTGATTAGGTGGCAACTCTATTTTGTAAACATACTTTCTTGAAAAATTTGGTCAAGGGGCTCATATTGAGTGGATTAATCTTAATATAAGTCAAATTAAGAAAAAGGAAAACCAAAATTCGAGCTCAATAATAAACTATTGTTGTTAAATCAAGGTTAACCTATATGGTTCAACTCGGTTCGACTTGACCCAATCATAAAGCTGATTCGGTCTAATCCCAATCTAACCCCAGTTGAACCATGAGTGAATCAAATTCCACTCTTTTAATCTTTAACCTTCTCATATGTTCAAATCAACCATTTGAATTGAATCTGACAACATTGTAATAAATAAATAAATACTAGTAACTCTAATAAAAGCAAAATACTTGAAAAGATATGCAATAATTGCCTAAAAAGGAAATAACAACCTAAGAAATTTAAACTAACTAGCTAGGTAACTACATCTTAATTTATCAAACTCTATAATATTCTCTTTCCTTATCTAAAAAATTTAACCAATTCAAATAAAGAATTTGCCTACTCATATAACTTATTTAGAAGCTGCTATTAGAAGCATCTTTTGAATTGCCTACTAGAAGCTTCACTCCCAGGCTCTTTTTTTGTTTGTTACAAAAGCGGCACTCATTCTTTGATAAAAAACTCTCATTGGTTAAGAAACTGCAATTCGTTCATAATTTTTGACCTTTTTCTTTGATAAACTAGATGTGCTTTCGATTAAAATCCTTCTCTAATTTGGAACTTGATCTATAGTAAACTTCCTTCCATGACCTAAAGTTTAGCCATTCCTATTCTCATAACAAGTTTGTCTTGGCTTTAAAACTTACCCTTTGATAACTTACAAGTTGAAATTAGGGATTCAACCTTACCTTCTTGAGCTTGATTTCTTCTAAGGCCTTCTAAGATAAGACTTGGGAATTTGATTCCCATTATCAGTTGATGCCTTGCTTCAACTTCCTTTGAGCAATTTTTTCCTTCAATTGGACTCATATTATGTAATACTATCTTTTGACCATCTTTTGTAAGAGTATAAGAATTTTGAAAGCCATCATACAACACTCTCTTGTCACACAACCAAGATTGTCTTAACAAAACATTGGTATCATCTGTTGGAACCACATTACATTGTACTTCATCTTCATATTTGCCAATCTAGGTTAGAACCTTGTCTTTTTACTGACTCGTATTGAACCTTTCTCGCTAAACTAATGTAAATCATACAATCTCTAATGTAGCATGACTTTCAATCCTATACTATGGACATGTACACTAGAGACAAGACAAGTGCAATTCCTCCATCAACAATAAGAGTATAATTTTTCCTTCACAGTTCCCTTAGCATAAAATAAATTTTCCCTCCGCTTGTCTTCTTTTGAAGTATTGACATGTAACCATTGTTTGACTACTAAAGATAAAATACGACCTTCTTCTCCTTTAATTTTTCCCCTTTCTCTATCATACTTCTTGAGTTTGGCCTCAACATCATCTACCTCCTCTTCACTTTCTACTTCTATATTTAGAACTTCTCCTTTCAGACCCATGACTTAGGATATTCAGAAGCAAGATGCCCAAATCCTAACCACTTGAAATATTTTACCTCACTTGTCCTCCTTCTTAGGTTCTTCTAGTCACTCTCCAACATATGATAAGTCTTGGACTTGCTACTATGACCCTTTTCAAAACTTTTGTGCTCTTTCTTCTCAAATTTTGTATCCTTATACTTTTCCTTCTCTCATTGAAAATCTGATTTATTAGTAAGTTTAGTCCTCTAATTCTCTACCTTTGCTTCTAGACTTTAAGTACTAACTTAATTACATTATCTAGAGTCTCAAAGATTATAGTTCAAACACATGTGCAATCTCATACTCCAACCTTGAAATGAACCTTGCTATAGTTTGTTTCATAAGCTCCTTAACTTTACATCTTATAAGAAGCATCTCATATTCTTACGCATAATTCTCTACACTCATTTCCCCTTGTCTAACATGTTGCAATCTTGTACACAATTCTTGCTTTTAATAGAGGCAAAAATTTCTTCCTCATGACTCTTTTTCTCATTGTCCATGTGGTCACTTCTACCCTCTTGTCTCTAAGCCTGTATGTTCCTCCACCATAGTGGTGCATACCCTATGGACTCTAACACAACCATTTTAACTTTAGTTAGCTCAACATACTCATAATACTCAAATTGATTATTTGAGCATAATATCCATTGTAACTTTAATTAGATAGGTTGTAGAGAAGCAACTCACAAATTGCCTTATGGATATTATGCACTACAAAACACTTGAAAATAGGTTAGTTTAACTAATATGGCATACAACTACAACTAATTGGGGTACTAACCACCAAACCTTACTTAAGGGTATGGATAAGAATAAGGTGTGCAAATTTAAACTTGTAGTGGAAAAGAACAAAATTGCAGAAGAGAGAAATTGAATATTATAATTACTTGAAGGAGATGCGATTACATTACAAGTAGGTATTTATACCCAACTTTCCAAGGTGAATTACATGGGCTACTTAATTACTAAAAGGGTAACTATCTGAAATAAGGAAAATGCTAGAAAGAATATACATCAAAGGGGAACTCCATAAAGTACCAAAAAGAATATCCTTGTGGCTTTCATACTAATACAAATGTTAAAGGATAGCTAAAATCATTTGGCTAGATGAGGGTTCGTGGAGCATACTAGGCAAAATAAGTCCTAAGCACAGTTGGGCATAGGATCTAGGTAGCTCGGTACACCAATTGGATCAGGTTGGTTATTGCCTATGGTAGGCTTTTGTCTAAGGTAGCTAGGCATTTAAGAGTTCCAATAGTAAGATGGCGGGTGCTCAAATAGGTTAGCTCTTAATGGGGTTAGCTTAGAAATAAGACCGTCGAGTTCTAGTAACATTTACCAAGCTGTTAGTAGAACATGCCAAACTGACTTTAGGTCGGCACATGCTTGGGATCTCAATCTACAACATAGTGTAAAGCTTGGGATAATGGAGGGTGGACAGCTTGATGTTATATAGTAGGGTAGATTCCTCTTGGCTCGAATGGAGCGAGAGAGCTCATCGGGCCATTCTCTCTAAACTTCTGGCTTTGGCTTAGTCAATAGGTATAGGAGGTTGATTCTTATCACCTACCACCATTTCAACATATTCCATTATTATTTCTACCTCCTACATCTTTTCCTAATGTTTGCATCAAAGTATGTTGCACCTTAATCATTGCATGTAGCATCTCTGCAAGTTTTGCTAATTGTTAACTCACTTAATTCCCTACAATATTCTTTTCTCTTCTCCTAACATTACCTCCACCACTTCTATCACTAACATTAACACTCTCGCTTGACATAATGAAATATTACTACCATATTCAATTGTAATATCATTATGATGAAATATATCACCCTCCAACTCCTCCAGTATAATCAAATCTCTATCCTAATCTAGAATATTAAAATGGAAATAATGAGATTTGGAACTTACCAAATAATGGACCATGCATATCAAAAACTTTGATACACAAATTTGATGTGCTAAAATCCTCTAGAAAGAATCTAGTATAGACCAAATGTGCAACACAATGATAGAGAATGAAATTTTTGTGTAATTTATGGTTCTAAAATAACAAGAAAAAAATAGTTTTACTTTTCTTATAATATGATGAAAATGGATAAAATAAAGGGATATAGACAACTAGTTGAATTCAGGATTTAATAGTTGAACTAGTTAAAGGGTGTGTTTTTAACTTCTACAACTGATATTATTATTATCCACAATTTATGGAAATTAGATGGGTTTTATTAAGTAGCTAGTATGACCATGACTAGATCAATTAAAAGGAGTGCCATAATAAGAAAGATGCTCTAATCGATAAGATCAACATGGATAAACACTATCAATAAGAATGAAAGATGTCTCACATTACTTGAAAATGGTAAACATAATATTTATTCAAAAGATAATTGATAACAGATAGTCATTTTTATAGGGTTACTTAAAATTTATCATGGAGTTACATAAAAGTTATAGACAAACACTAGTAACTCTCATAAAATGAAAATGCTAGAAAAGATATGCAATAACTATCTAAAAGGAAATAATAGCTAAGAGGAAATAAAATAATTAGCTAGATAACTACATGTTAATTTATTGAACTCTACAATATTCTCTTTCTTTATCTAAAAGATTTTACCAATATAAACTAACATTTTTCCCATGCAAATAACTTCTTTAGAAGCTGTTGCTAGAAGCATCTTCTAAGTCATCTGTTAAAAGCTTCATTCCATATGCTTTTCCTATTTATTATCAAAAGCAGTGGTAATACCTCTACCAGAATGTCTCATTGGTTAAGAAACTTCCTTTCCTTTGGAACTTCTGACCATTTCCTTTAATGAACTATATGTACATCTAACCAGAATCCTTCTATGATTTGGAGCTTGTCCATCCACGTTCAGTAGGCCATTCGTATGAGGAGAAATAGGGAATTACGTCACTCTTTGATCTGCATAATAAGGCTTATGAGCTCTTTGTTTTAGTTTTATGGCAGTAATAAATCTATCTTGGCTTAAGAACTTGCCCTTTGGTAGCTTATTAGTTGAAATCAAGACCTTGGCCTAACTTTTTTAAGCTTGACTTCTTGTAAGGCCTTACGAGATATAACTTAGGACTTTGATTCCCATTACACCTATACGCATTATAGTGTCCAACAATGGTAGAGTAACCATGGTGGCTATTCTTTTTTTTTTTTTTTCCTCTTAATAGAATAGTAAATGTATTTAATGTTAAAAATTTGTTCCAGCTAAATTTAAAACTCCAATGATTTATATATAAAAAGAAGTCAAACAACTAAAATATGAAAAAAAATCAAATGATAAGTACTAATTTTATATTTTTCCCCTTTATAAAAATAAAGGAGTTAAAGTGTAGTTAACCTTTATAACTACTAGTAAAGGTTAACACTGCATTTAGACTAAGAGAAAGAAAGGGGAGGGGAGGGGAGGAATTATGAGAGAAATGTTTATTTTTCCCTTGTTAAGCTTGAAATTTTCGATTTTCTCATTTTCCCTATTCGATTGAAACTAACTTTATACATATTTAGTTTAAAGCATCATCTGAAATTAAGGAAAACCTAGTTTCTTTATTTTGAAAATGTTTTGGAGTCACCATCTGGTAAAACCGAGAAAGGTAATTAAATTAGTTATAATTAGGCAGATTAGTTATAATGTAGCCATTAGTCCACATAATTGAAAACTTTTTTCAAAAAGTTTCAAAAAACCAAAGTTTTTGAGTTCAAGAGCTACTCTATTAAACCCTAATGAGCATTACTACAATCTTTCGAATTTAACTTCATATTTCAAAATACCCCTTAAGAAAAACAATTCATATTTTACAAATAAATAAAACTACATTTACTTACAAGAATAAATAAATTTGAAAATTATCTACAAAAGGAGAAAAAATTATATTTTAAATCGCTCTGTAATTGTATACGGGTGCTTATGTACCCAGTAACTATTCAAGACCAAACTTCTGTAGTTCATTTCAGAAAAGTTTAATGTATGGGTTTCATTTTAATTTTTAGAAAAACAATTAGGCTTACATTTTTATCAATTTATTTTCAATTATGAAATATTATAAAAGGGTCCTAATTGTTTAAGTGTTTATTGATTTAAAAAATTTTAAGAAAATCGTTTTTTTTTTTTTGGAAAAGGTATTATTAACTAGACTTTTATTTAAAAATAATTTTTTAAGTGATAAAACATACATTTTTTATTTTTTATTTTACTATTTTTCTTTTGTTGTTATTTTTGTTTGACCAAAGCATCCTAAAAAAATAATAATAGAACCAAGCTTTTTTCTTTTTCTCTTTCTTTTCTTTTTTTCTGTTTTTTTTTCTTTCTTTTTTTTTTGGACTTTTCTTTTTTACAACTAAATAATACATTAGGAAGAAAAGAAAAAAAAACTACAATAAAATACAAAACAAAAGGAAAAAAAGGGAAGATTACTGGACTAGGATATCACATGCAAGTCAGGGTTGGATGTAGGTCTCAAGTAAGGTTGGAGGGCACGTGCCCTATACATATGTTATATGAAGAGAGGGTAGGGGGAGTCGACAAGGCACAATCAAGAGCTTTTAGGTCGATTTTCAAGGTGGTGGAAGTGGTTTCATGTATTTTGTATTAGGGAATAGGGGTCTAAGACAAGTGACACATCCTATAGTAGCCGTTTAATAGTGGTGCATGGTAGTTGTTGGGGGTAGTTGCGTACACTACACGTAATGGTGGTTGGAGCTTTGAAGGAGAGTAGAGACTTGGGTTTCAAGCTATGGGGAGCTCAACTGTATGCTTAGTTAAGTGTGAGAAGCACCATACGTTGGTGGTTCATACAGTGGCTATAGGTTCGATAACCCTAGGTAGGTGGAGGTCACGATGGAAGGTTTGAAGGTAGAGAGAGAAAAATCAGATTTGAGCTTGTATGGGCAATTTTGTTTGATGTTTGATGCTGAGGAAGCCTATTTGAACCCTTATTTATACTATTCTAGCTTCAATTGAAGAAAGAAGGCCATGAATGGCCTTAAATGTGTAGAAATAAAAGCTAGATTTTGATTAGCTTTGATTCGCAATTTTAGTTAAATTGCCGATCAAAATTGCCTTTTGAGTGTTTGATGTTGCCAAACAACTTCAATGGAAGTTTCTAATTTGTCTGTTGGTGTTCAAATTTCAAGCTTAGTCAAAGGGCTTTTGTTCTTGGGTCCCAATTTTTCTCACATTTTGAAGACCAATTTGATCACTTAAATGGTTGAATCTAGACTATATTAAGGGTTCAATTCTAAGGAGGGCATGAGATTTGCATGATTTCATCATTGATTTGGTGAAATCATGAAGAAAATTGAATAAATAATGGCCATGAATAGAGGGGATTGAGTTAGGAAAGGAGAAGGAATCCATAAGAAAGAGAAAGAAAAGGCTTTGTGATTTCACCATTGGCGGATACATGGCACTTATGGGCATGAAAAATTGTCAAAGGCTTTATGCGCCTACTGCAAAATTTGAACCCAAAATCCCTTTTGTGTTTGTGCATGTATATTACCATCAACTATTGGCATGTGCCTCACATGTTTATACAAATAAATTGTATGTATTCACTAAATTGGTCAAGGCCATGTCTAAATATTCAATCTAGACTCGGATGGCCAGACCTAAACAATTCCTTTATGAATTTTTATTTAAGACCAAACCCAAACAAAATTAAAATGCCCAAACCCTTTAATTTATTTCTTCTTTATTCTAAACAAACTATATATTTTTCTAAAATTCTACTCTATTCTTCTAATATCCTAATCTATTACTAATCTTATTTTTTTATATCTTAAAACTTTTTTTTTTTGGTTTTTCAATTTTCTACTTTTTATTGCATTTTTCTAATTTCCTTTTTTGTTTGAATTTTTCCTTTTGTGTTTTTCTAAATTAGGACTTTTTTCTTTATTAAAAGAAACTCTAAAAATTATAAAAATAAAAATGTGATATCTACAGCTACTCCTCTTTTGAAAAAGAAAGAAAAAAGGTGGAGAATGGATTTAATGAGAAAGTTTTCCTTTAAACCTACCAAAAAGGAGAAAGCTGGAAGGGAATCAAATAAAATTACAAGATTACCATTAAAACACAAGGATACTTGTAAAACATAAGGACCTTTGTAGTGTTTTAACAAATTAAAAAAATTAGGTTATCAGCTTTCACTCCATTTTCTTTCAATTTTATTCAAACCGAAGTTTGCATAATTTTTACTTGCATTTACTTATTTGTCCAATTCTTTTCTCTCACTTCCTTTTTCTCTTAATTCATTTCCTAATCCAAATGATGAGTTAAGGGAGTTGGCAAAGGGCCTAGCCTATCCAAAATCCAAAAATTAACTATTTGCATATTTTGAGAAATAAAAAAAATGAATAATATATTTTTTAGAAGACATAGATCACGTGACATGAAAATTAGCTAAGTTATTAAGGCTTGCATTTAAACCTTTAGAGGCAAAGGATTAAATTTCAAGAAGCTTAATTTTCCATACACAACATCATAAATTACTTTTCATTTTCTTTTACTTTTTGCGTTTAATTTTTTCTTTATTTCACACGCTTACATAATTCTATTGCTATTTTTTTTTTCTTCTTTCTTCTTTATTTTTTCGCAACTGTATTGTTCTTAAATTATAATCAATACTTTCTATGCAATTTTTCAAACAATTTTAAGTAATATATTGTTTAGGCAATATATATTATATATATACAATATATTTTCAAGCAAAAAATTTATTACAAAGCATTGGTTAATTGAATGAAATTCTCTTCATATGCCAATTGTCAATTAATAATTATAACATGAATTATAATTACAAGTGGAAATTGCAAATAACTCCCCTAAACTTTAGATTTAGGTGTAAATTGACCTCTTGAAATTTCAAAATATAGTTTAGGATCTCCTAAACTTTAATTGATTAGCATAATAAAGAACATTTCATTTTTTAGTTAGAAAAAAGTCACATTTTTATCAAAGTTTAGGAGGTTTTAAAATATATTTTGATAAATCTTGGGAGTCTTTATGTACCAAAATTAAAATTTAAAAAGGTTATCTACTAATTTATCAAAATTTAGTTGGTTTTTTAAAACATACTTTAAAAGTTTAGGGAGTCAATCCCATTTGAGTCAATTTATACCTAAATCAAAATTTAGAAAAATTATTTGTAATTTCTCCTAGTTATAAATATTGTATTTACTTGTTATCATTTTAAAATTTAACTTATTTGTACTGTATATCAAATCTTTAAGTGTATCTTTTCTGTGAAGTTCATTTTTGTATATATAAGGTACCATCATTATCAACGAAAAGTGGATATTTTCTTATGGACAATTTTATGTTGACTTGAAGGTAAGCTTGAACCTCCTCTATTTCAATAGTTTTGCATCTATCTCTACCTCTTTTCAAACATAGTGTAAATTAGTTGTTTGCTATTAATCCAATATATAGAAAATAGCTAATTTTTTTTTTCTTTTTACTACACACATCAAGTAAATACAATTTTAAATCTTTCATTGTACTCATCCAATAAAACTAGGGAAAATTGAATAGGATCCCTCTTAAATTTTGACTTTAATATGGATTATCTTCTTAAACTTTCAAAGTATGGTTTTTGGTTCTGAACTTTAATAAATCAGCAAACAACCCCTTAAGTTTCATTAAGTTGAGAATAACCCCTTAAATTTTGATTTTGAGGTATAAACACTCCCTATAATTTTAGTGTGTAAATAGTGAATATTTACATATCAAAATTAAAATTTAAGAAGTGTTTATACATTAAAATTAAAGTTGACAGTGATTACAAAAGTTATTTACTACTTTATGAAAGCTTAGAGACCAAAAGCCACATTTTAAAAGTTTAGGAGAGTAATCCGCACTAAAATCAAGTTTAGGGATTATTTATATTTTCTCCATAAAATTATTTCAAATATTTAATATTGTTGACATATATTTGATATACACGGGAACAAAAGATAGGTAATTTCTTTAACTATATACTTAGCAGTTTTTTTCACTAAAATGTGACGTAGAAAAATGGTCTCATATTGGATTTTCTCCTAAGTATTTGGTGGACTAATGCCCAGGTGACCAGGTCTAGCCTCAAAATTTAATTTCGCATGATTTTGCCAACCATATCGGTTTTCAGAAGTTTCCAAACTGGATTAAACCTATAATTTGCGATAGGCTTGAGAGAAAAAATTGATCCATACGAGTCAGCTAAACCGGTACTAAAAGCATATATATATTTTCAACAAAATAAAGAATTGATGGATTCACATTTTAATATTAAAAAGATTTATTTATTTTTACATCATAGTGCAAATTGCAAATAGACTTTCTTGTTTTTAGCCTATATGCACTTAACTGGCCTATTTTTGACCCTGACATTTCCAAACGGTAATTGTAGACTCACAAGAGATGATCATTTATCCATTAGAAATTAAAAAAAAAAAAATTATTGAGTACAAAAATTCCTAAACTAAATAAAAAGGAACGTTCCTAACTAGTTTTCTAATTACAAACATATATGTTAATTTTAGTATCATTCACTTCATTTATCCAAGGAAAAAAATAGTAAAATTTGGATATAGATGCTCAATTTAAAAAAATATAATGAAACGCGTTTTGAGCAAATATAATGGAGCATTTCTATAAGTTATCTTATATTATATAAATAAAATAAAACATAGCTTCACAAAACTCTTTTATCTTTTCGTTGAAATTGCAATTTCCAATTGAAGATTATTTGCTTTTTCTTGCATTAATTCTAAATTGATACGAAAAACTTTCGAAGATTTCTCTTCTCTTTTTTTTTTTCTTTTTTTCCCAATCATGACTTTAAAGTTAGCATTTTGCCAATATTTTACATAATTGCTGTATCTTTTCTTTTTCCTCCCATAAATTTGTGTCTTTAATTATTTTTCGTTAATTCAATGTTGCTTACAGAACCAAATCAAATCATATAATGTTTCATCTTTCTGCGAAAACATTTTGCCAAACTAGTCGCATGGTTCATATCCTTAAAAAGCTTAAACGTTGGCTCGAATAGATGAACTCAATGGTATATATTGTTTATTAAATTGGTGTTCAATCCTCCGATATACCGAGTTTAATCAAAATTTCTTCTATTAAATTAGTATTGAATCAGCTCGAAATTAACCCACTGGTTCAACTTAGGCTTGGAATGGACAGGTTTGAATTGCCAGCAGATCCATGGGACCTAATGAGTCTTGGTGGTTCCACTTATAGGACTCACCGAATGGGCCGATTGACTTGAAGTCAAAAAATTAAAAAAATTTACAAAAAAGAAAAAATAAAGGAAAATGGACAAATTACATATATATTATATGTAGTGATAACCTATATAATATAACATATAGGTTATCACTACNACTGGTTCAACTTAGGCTTGGAATGGACAGGTTTGAATTGCCAGCAGATCCATGGGACCTAATGAGTCTTGGTGGTTCCACTTATAGGACTCACCGAATGGGCCGATTGACTTGAAGTCAAAAAATTAAAAAAATTTACAAAAAAGAAAAAATAAAGGAAAATGGACAAATTACATATATATTATATGTAGTGATAACCTATATAATATAACATATATATATATATATAATATAATAAGACTTGAAAGTAATATTAATATACTATATAGTATATATATATATATATAATATACATATATAATATACTTAGACATGGAAGTGATATTAATATACATATAGTATATATAATACATATAAGTATAATATATGCAAGATATTATATAATATGTTAATATATATATATATCATAATATGCATATTATACTACATAATATATGTTAATGGATATTTTTATCTTTAAGTAATATATTTATATATGAATTGAAATCATGAGTCTAAAAGGAAAAGAAAAACCATGAAAAAGAAAAAAAGGTGAAAACTACTGATATTTTTCTTTGTGGAAAATTTAATTAAAAAAAATTTAATAATTGGTTTATAGATCATTAAACTACTAGTTCAAGTGAACCGATCCCTTCGACGCTGATTATGGGTCATTACTTTCACTTCTGGGGTGTACATCCAACTCTGATATACATGAGAATGAAGTCTGTAAATAAATTAACTTTTCATATATTTTTCAAATTTTTTTCGCCCGGTTGCTCTTATCAAGGAACCAGATACATGCAGGCATTTCATTTTAAATTGTTTTAAAAAAGAATTTTAGTGATATTAACATATTTATATAATTATTAATAAAATCTTAAAAACATGCCGAATGTGTGTATAAATATCTTATTTATCAATCCCTAGCCTATTAATATTAGTGGATTTTTTTCCTTCCTTCGTTCCAGACGAACCAGAAGGAATTAATTTTCGAGGAAGATAGATGTCAACTAGCTAACTGTTTTTAGCTCAGCGGATAAATATAGATAAAAAAAGATGTCCTCGGTTCTACTCTTACCCACTCTCAGTCTCAGCACAATCTGCATGTCCACGCGCCGCTCTACAAAGCAGGTGTCGAGGACCAAGCCTAAGCAAAGCAGACAAAAGTCAGTTGGGTTTGGCAGTAGGAGGAAAGAGGAAAAGTGGCGGTGCGTGGAAGGATGCGGCGCGTGCTGTAAGCTGAACAAAGGTCCCGCCTTTCCTACACCCGAAGAGATTTTCGAAGACCCAAATGACGTCCAGGTTTTCTAGTAACCTTAAACTTATGTTTTATGTTTCTGTGTTTTGCTGTTCACGAAGTGTTTGTTGAAATGATTGCGAGAATTACCTCGTTGCACTATTCGTATTGATAATTTTTTATGATTTTATCATGTATAAATGATCATACATACGGTTGGAAAGCATATTCTTGAAGATCTTAGGGGGGAATGCCAAATTTTAGATATAGAAATCTATGAAGTAATAGACATAGAAATATATTTACTGTTTTCCATAATATTTAATACCAATTCCAGTTTGTGGAGCGCTTGATGGTGGGTGAGGGGTAAGAACAAAAGAAAGTTTTACAAGTATGGACTTGAATAGTTACAGAATGACTCATGGACTAAAAATAGTTGGTGAAATCGAGATGATTTTTCTCACCTTCTTAAGGAAAACGATCGAGTTGCCATTGCAGCTGCTCGAGGTACAAGAAGTTTGTGTTTGGATTCTTGTGTTTTTTCTTCATGCTAGAACTTTATGTCTTACTCTTGCATGAGCATACGATCCCATGTCAGAAACAACAGAAAGAAGGTGTTCTTGATGGATTCATTGATCTTGTCTCGTGAAATTTTCAGCTTTACAGAAGCATGGCTGGCCCGGATGGATGGTGCGTACACTTTGAGAAGGGCACACGCAAATGCTCCATCTACTCCGGTAGGCGCTCCATTGATTAGTTTCATGTGAAAGTGCAAATTTGGCTAGTTAGTCTCCCTATTGAGTTTTGATGATGACATTGGTTTCATAGATCGACCATATTTCTGTCGTGTCGAGCCGGGTGTCTTCCTGTCATTATATGGAATTGAGGAGAAAAAATTCAATAAAGAGGCTTGCAGTTGCTGTAGAGACACCATCAAGGCAGTATACGGTTCCGGTTCCGGAGAGCTGGAAAAGTTTAATCGCTCAGTGAGAAGCACCTGACATTGGTTTGCTGGGTTGCTCTTCTAAAGCAATAGTCGATGGCGAGTACATGGAGTTGCCGTGCAACTTTTCATCAGGTATCAATTGGGGGAGATATATTTTATCTGATTATGGAAATCCTCCATGGGATCTCTTAGTTTAGCAGAGAGGATGTCATGTTTTTCCCGCAACATTCTAAGTTTTACTGTTAAGAGTCCCATGGGCGGCAGGATGGCAAGGGGATTTTACTAAATCCAAGTGCTCTAGGCTGTGCATGGATCCACTTCTTTTGACTTGTTCAAACTTCATAACGCATTACCATTATTTATATATATATATAAAAGAAAAAGAAGAAGAAGAAACAAGATTGAATAACATTCCCGTTTCTGTTTAAATTAACTTGTCATTTGATTTGTTTATCTTAGTTTATAATCTTTACATGAATTATATCTTTACAGTCTTGTGGTATGTTGCATGTACATTTCAAAGTTCTCTTTCATTATTACTTATGTTGCATTGATATATGGCAATGTACCTTAAGAAAAATAGATTCAATAGATATTACACATCACGTATACATATCACATGACGTATAGATACTAATAAAATGTTAACATGAATTATAATTGTAGACATCTAATTTTTGCTCTTCTATAGTCTTAATCTTTATGTTTACAAAAAGGGTACTAATTCAAAAAAATAAAAAATTTAATTAATAAAAGATAAAAAAATAGTAAAAATTAACAAATAATGAAAATACCAAAAAAATAAGAAAAGGAAAAATCATAAAAATTTCGTAGATTTTTAGGAAATAATTTACATTAAGAATAATTAGTTTTAGTTTTAGTTTAATTAAAAATTTTATTTTAGAAAATCGGATAGTTTAAATATAATTTAATTGTAATGAATATTAAAGCACATGCCAACAGCCTAACGGATAAGTAACGGAGTATTTGGAGTGGATTTAGTTTGAAGTCTTGAGTTCAAGTTTCAACAGGCATCTATGTCTTTATTTTTCTATCTTTGCAGAAGCGAGATTGAAAATCGGATTCATATCTAATTAAATCATATGAATTAAGTTAAATTAGATTTGAATTAAATTGAATATAGTTTAATTACCGAATCAGATATAATTAGATATGATATGGTTTAGACTATATAAACACACACACGCAGTCAGAAAAGGGAACACAAAAAATACACGCTTTGGCCAAGTCCATCCATCATTCATCTAACCCCACAGCCTGCAACAAACCCAATCTCCACTCCAACACCTTCCAAGCTATTGCCCTTGACGAACAACCAACATAAAACAGCAACAATCGGCAGTAGGCAACCAATTTACGACCAACATCCAAACAGTAACCACGATAACACAACAGACTTCATAGCCGATCTTCATCTCTCTTGCACAAATCCACTAACTGTTGCACCTAACCAGTTCACTCTAATACTCTACTGCAGCCCCCATTCACGCTGTATGCCACGCTCACTAACCCTCATCACTATTGCAACGCTTCAATACACACTGAAGCACCCAACATATGACAGCATTTGCTTCACGTCGAACACACAGCAGCTCACGGCCATGAACTCTGACCAACATAGACATTTGCAACTAATCAGGATACCTCATACCATTACTGTCGCTTCATCCTTCATCTAACATGTACGCCATAGCAGCAGCGGATAGCAGCATCCACTAATCACGGGCAACGCTGTCTTCTTCGCAGGCACAATTCGCCTTCCTTCATCAATGATACATCCCTACGCATATTGCTACTCACTGTCCTAAGCAATTCTTAATCGACAAGCTTCATTGTAAGCCTTAAAGTTAAGCCAATTGACCGTAGGATTGAATTTAGAACCCAAGGTTTAGGGCAATCGGTTAAAAAATCCGATCAAACCCAAATTATAAACTATTGAGAAGAATATTAGTAAAAATGACCCCGTAAACGTAAATTCAAGAAAATAAGTAATAAAATAGGAGACTATAAAATTTTCAAATTTTAAGCATAATAATTGCTAATTACCGAAAAGACAAAAAGTGTAATTTAATAACTAATAAATTACTAGAGATAGATTATATGTATACTAAAAATAATAGAATGACCTAAATAATATTTAAGAATATTTATTTGTACTATATATGAATATACATGTAAGTATAAATACGCATAATTACTTAAAATACTCAAAATGTGCTAAAATAATACTAAATGTTTAAAGAAAATTCATAATTAATTAAGGAAAAATCAAGAAAAATCAGGAAAAATCATGAATCATCCAAAATTTGGTCGTGGTAGCTGGGAAAAATAAGAAAAAATTCGGCCAATTAAATTAAGACAATATAAAAGCCAAAAATCAAGGGATAAGGCAATTGTCTTGTCCCATTTAATGCACAATAAATTCCACAAAGCCCTATAAATAGTAGGAAAAATTACAGAGCTCATTTGGATAGATACAAATCAGAGAAAATTAGAGAGAGTTGAAAATTCGAGAGAAAATCCAGAAAATAAAAAAAATAAGAAAAACTGTGCAATTAAGGATTTTAAAGGGAACCCACACCGGACGAGGAGCTAGGAGTGAGCGGCCGCCACCACCACACAGTGGTGGCAACGCCCAGGCCGGCCGACAAGGCCACGGCGGCCCGCGGTGGCCGGAGCCACCCAAATCGGTGAGTCCGATTTCCAGCCCAAATCTTGTGTAATTTTGTAAAAATAGTAAATATAATTAGAAAATTATGAATTTTGTTATTATGAGATATTTTTGTATGTAGTTTGTAGGAAAAATATTATTTTGATGAAATTATATTCCGTAATATATGATCCTTAAGAAATCGTGCAAAACCGAGCATGTTTCGGTTTAGAAATAAATGACCTTAGGAGTGTAGTTTCAAGCCCAAAATTTTTGTATAGATTACTTAGATGATATTAAACAATGCTATGAACCCCGTTTTCAAAAATTAATTTTCGAAATTTTTAGATAATTTTTAGGCCCTAAAATGAGGCATAAAATGTGTAATTTGGAGTTAATTAGGTGATTAGGATATTAATTACTGACTTAGTGAATAAGTAAATGTTTTAGGATGTTGAAATCTGATGGTGTATGATACTTGTAGGATTTAGGGTGTTAGATGTAATTATTAGGTTAATTATATACTAAATGAGTAATAGGAAAAATAGTTAATTTTGTAAATTAGGGAAATTTGGAGTACAATCTGATTTAGGATGGATTTAGACATTTTGAAATAATAATTGCTGTTTAGAGATGGTAATTAGGGTAGTAGAAATATTAGAAGTGCATTATGTACATAATAGGCAATAATGCATAATATATACTTTTTGGGAATATACTAAATAGAAAATATTAGAATAAAAATTGATAATATGAAAATAATAAAAATATACAATAAATCTGATGGGAAACTTGAATTTATGTAATTATATGAAAAATGTAAAAATTTCTCACATTAGGAGTAAATTCGGTACACAAATAAGGATTTAAGTGTACCGGGTGGAATAAAATACTAATTAGAGGTAATTATGGTATTTAGGAGATCGGGAAGTAATGTGATTAATTTCACATTATGAGTTGAAACGAATTTCTAAGATTCGAGTATAAAACATTACTTAGAAATCGAACTAAAAATCTAATTTAGAAATCGATGCGAAAACTGAACCTGAACCTGAACCTAACCCCAAACCTAGAATAATTGTAAAAGACTCAATACCTAGATAATTAGGCATATTAAACCTTAAACAAAACCTAACAATAAACGTTATAGGATAAAATGAACTTATAAAATTTATATGAAAAGCTGAAATCACGTTCGTATTATAGGGATGATCGGTGATGGCTTGAGCAAATCGGACCTCGAGTAAGTGAGCGAGGAGTCGAGATAAGTTGGGATTAATACGATGCTATATTTTGGAGGCTTAAGATTATGCTTGGTTGTGCTTGTTAGATAGTTGAATGTGTGTATATGCTTGATTATGGGTGATGCTATGATTCTCTTTGTTACTCTGGCACATATTGTATGAATTGTATGTAATGATTGATCACCCTAAACTGGACTTAATTAAATATACGACCAGTAATCATAATCGAACATGCATGGTAACCCGTTAGGGGATTTAGGACTCTCCGGCCAAATACCGACCCCTTCAGAAGGGATAGCGCAGGATTGCAAAATGGTCCCTTCTTCATCCTCAGTCGAACTAAGTGACAGGAGAGGAGGTCGCGGCGAGGGTGAAGGCAGTGGTTCGAAGGTAGTCGCGGGAGGAGCAAGGTCTCCATTACACAAGCCTGGGTTTGGTCGTGAGTTGTTGCATTAACAGCAACTCCTCAACCCGGATTAGAGCGGGCACAATTTCTTTAATCTCACGACGGGCCGGACAACGTCGTGTGATGGCATTTGCTTGCACATGCATTACATCTAATAAGTGATTGAAAACCTTGTTGTGTTTCTAGTATAGTTTTAAGTCTTCCGTCCCTACTTACTGAGCTGTGGTTGCTCACATCCCTATAGACGTCGTGCAGGTGCTGGCCAAGAAGCGGCAACAACTACTCTAAAGCTAGCAACTGCTGGATCCTGGGGAATGAGGAAAAACATGTGAAGAATAAACATATATTTTTAAGGTTTAAGCTTTTACTTTAGAACTTTTCATTTTTGAATAATGTAATAACTAGGAAATATATTACGGAGAAATATTGTAAACCTTAATTGCAATAATTGTATCATAATATATATATATATATATATCTTTCCTCACTTTCTTAAATAATTATTTGTTTAAATTACAAATTGTCTACTTCAAAGCGGGTTAGTCGTGGACGCCTTGTGTAGATCAGGTCTAAGATAGCGGTTGTAAGGCTAACTTCTATCTTAGGATGGTTTACACGGCGGGAGCTGTTACGACTCTGCCGCTTCGGGGCGTGACATTCATCCATATCCATCCAAACTCATACTTCCAACACAACAAAAACGGCCATAATCCCTTATGCAATACGAACAATAGTGATCAAATCCTCACTGCTTGAACACTACCATAATAGCTGTAGTAAGTTTAACACATCGATCACACGCAAGCCATTGCGCAAGCCAGCGACAACAGCTACACTGCTGTCTTTATTGTTCGAATTTCACCAAAGCGCCACCTAACACCGCACATAGCCACACTCGAATTTGCTTCACTGAGCATAGCCACTGTTGATCACTACTGCACGAAAACAATTCAGCTGCTGATCATATTCTAAGAGGTGATGTTGCATTCAAATTAAAAGCTCAGTTCTTCAATGAACCTGGTTGGGGATGACTTGATCTTCATGTTTAGGAGCTGTTAGGCATCGACTATTAAAATTGCTAGAGGCTTGGGTTTATTACTTCTTAGAGCTTGATTTGTATATGGACTTTAGAGCTGCTATCCAGTTTCTGATCAGCACCGAATCTATGCTACGGTCGAAATCGAGTTCAAGTATGGTTTTCTTTAAGTTTTTATTTCTTTATTTAGTTATTGTTGTCTTTATTGTCATATTATTATTCTGTTAGTTAGCCATTTAGGTTCATAACATGATATATTCATATATATGTCTATATATTAGTTTAGGGCCTTTTAGCATTAAGTCGTTAGGATTGATCACATAAAAAGTCCTTTTTTCTTTAAATAAAATTAACAAAACACCATTTAAAAAAAAATAAAAATAAGATCGTTTGAGCATTTTTTTTATCAAAAAATAACAACACTCAAGTATTATGACTCTTTAGATTTTTTTTAAAATAAATCGAATAAACTAAAAACGTAAACTCAAGTAGTTTTTTTTCAAAAATTAAAATCAACCAACACATTAAAGTTTTCAGAAAGAACTACGATCGTCTGATCCAGGTTAACGGATACGTAGGCACCTTCAAAGCGACGATAAAATCTGTAGAAACTTAAGTTCTTTTTCTTATTTTATTTATTTATATTTCTTTAAAAATATTATAATTAGAAAAATAATCCTAATTTCGATAAATATATAGGGGTACCCGTTAGGTTTAATAGATTAGCCTTCGAATTCGGAACCCTCTGGTTCTTTATTAAAATTGAAATCAAAGACCAGTAGTCAAATCGTAATCAATCTACCCAATTGATTATGGTTTCTTTTTCTTTTCCCGACTTCGGTCAGGTAGCGACTGAAAAAATAATTTTCAACAAAAAACTGGAATTTCTCAATTTCTTTAGTCGAGGATTAATATTAAATGAGTTAAGGTTTAGTATTAATCGGAAAATGAGAAATTAATTTTAAATAAAAGAAATCGAAAAATCAGACTCGACAATAATGAAAAAAAATAATTTTCAAATAAATTACTATGCGTGATTTGCACACATTATATATGTTAATATTCTATTAATATTTATATACCATATGTACATGTCACATAACTTATATTACTCATTAAATCATTTCTTTGCCCCCTAGAGTAGAATTGCAATTTTGGATTCTATTTTATTTCCTATGTTTGAAATAATATAAAAGCCGGAAATAGAATTACAATTGCTTGGAATATGTAATTCCCACTTTAAGGATGAATAAAATTCTAATTTTGAAAGGCCAAATCATAGTTATATTCTACCTCACTAGTATAACCGTTTTAAACCATAAACATGAATTATTTGTTTTGCACTAGCTATTTTTCTTAAAGAATTATCCAAAACTCACAAGTACATAAAATTTCTTTATAATATATATATATATATATCTTAATTATACTTATTATATAAGATTATAATATCTTATTTCGGGGTGAGTCAGTATAAAGTGAGTAGAGTATGAAACTTGACCTGTACCCTATTTATAGATATCAATTCTTAAATTTTTGTAATTGGATCCTATCCTCTGTGGCTATGGAACTACTCTAAAACCTATAATATGTAAGTTTTACAAATCTCGAAGTACCTTGTAGAGTTCATAAATTTTCTTATCATTCCATAAATTTCAACTTCACAAATTTCTTTTTATAGCAAATTTAAGTTATATTTTTTTTTTCTAAGTCAAAAGATTTCTTTTGTTACTTGATTAATTAATAGTTTTAAATGTGCATTTGTAAATTTCTTCATTTATTTTTATGACATTATTAGAATAGGGTTAGTACTTAGCAAATGAAGAAGAATTAGAAAGAGAGAAACAGCTCTAGGTTTAATATCTTATATTATGAGCTTGGATCATATCATTTTCTTTCTAGTAAATTGTTTCTTAGTCTAAAAAGAAAAAAAAAGGGTAGAATCATTTCTTATTTTTCATTTCTCAATATTATTTAATAATTTTTATAAAGTAAGCACATGGTATTCTAAAGCCCATACCTTATATTTGTATATCTAGAGATAGGTTTTAACTTGGGTGCATAATATGAAAATATTATAACTATAAGCTATCTTATAAAAGTAAGTTTTAGGAAATTGTTACTCATAATCTACTTGGACAAACAAGACATAAGTGGGCATCTTGTGTAATGACTTTATTGGCTCAACCCTAATTAATCTATGTATTGCATGTAAGTATCTCAATAATGTACAACTAATTGTATATCGTAATGTGTGCATATAATAAAAGAAATTCATAAAAGAAATCTGTCATATGATTAATTGAACACAACATAAAATAGTTTATGGAAGATAAAAAGTTGAGTTACATTGTTGACTAACACTTGTTCCAAATTAAGGTTATCGAGGAATAATAAGGTACGACAATCTTTTTCTAAACTAGTAAAGAAGATGGATAATTTGATAAAACATAAAAAAATAACACATAAGGTATATTATGCGTGTTGGTCTTATATAATGTCACTAGGCATCACATTTTTAGTTACATTTATATAAAGATTAAGTTATTGCTATATTACTCAAACCTATCATTCTTAATTCCAAAAAATAAAAAATAAAAAGATATGATCAAATCAGTATTATTTCTTCCTTCTTGGTTTGATTTTTTGTAATCGATTATTTTATTAAAAGAAATCCAAAACAATCCTACAAAACCCTTGATAAAGTTTTTTTTTTTTAATAGTTAATTATTAATATAATTTTTCTTTCGTAAATCTATTATAGACTTAGGATATCTAAAAATCACATGTAGAGAATATGGAAAGTGTAATAATATTGATAGTCTTATGAAATAGAAAATGCAGTTGCTATAAGAAATAAGTAGTAAAATAAGGTGGCATTCGAATGTCGGAAAAGAAAAAAAAATGAAAAAAAAAGAGAGAGAGTAGATTCTAGGAAAATAACCTTAGAAATATGACACTTAAAATTACCTCTTAAAGAGGCGATTTTTAAGTATATTGAAATTATTGCCTCTTCAAGAGGTAATTTCATGTAATCAATAATGAATTTCAACGCATTTAAGAATCAGCTCTTAAAGAAACAATTTCAATATAAGATAAACTCACCTCTTCAAAAGGCGATTTCATCTCAACTAGATAAAATCGCCCATTAAAGAGGCAATTCTATTAGCAAACTCACCCACACCCTACCTTTCATAATTAAGCAACTCAAATTCATATAACTCAACCTAAACACCCTCACCCCTTTTACATAAGGCAACATAATCTCTTTCAGAAATTTCAACATAGTCTAAACTTAAACAAAAACAAGTTAAGTACTATTGAACTTCGCAATACATATAAAGGCCAGAATCATTCAATATAGGTACTTATCAAGCATAGCAATTAATTGATAAAAGTTTAGGAAGACCTAAGTAAGTAAAGTTAAACTTAGGAATATGTACAAAACGTGCACAATGTCGACTACAAGTCCAAATATTTAGTAAATATAAACAATAAGAATTTATTGCCTATGTTGTCTATGTATATAGGCACTCCTCTCCCATACATCTGTATTTAGCTGGACTAGACCATTTGACTCGTGTCTAGTTGAGTGATCTATGCTCCATCTACTAAAAAGCCATTTGACTCAGTGTAGTGCATAAGGATTAGAGTAGAGGGTCCTCCTACATGACTCCCTCGGCTATGTCAACATTACGATCTCTAAGTCATCCGTTAAACGGAGTTGTGGGAGTTTACATCTACTAGCCGATGCCCTCATCACACATAATACGAAACTAGAAATGAGGTACAGTTGGAGATATTGAGGGTGAGTAATGTAAAGGAGACGCATCATCTCGAATCTATATGCTAGCTTGTCAGTAGTTTATGTTTGTACTTCCTGTATAAAAATGTTCCATCAATAGTGATGATAGGCTTGAAAAATACAAAAATGAGTTTGACATATTAAGTTATTTAACTTTCCATACAAGGGTGGGTAGTAAATTCACACTTGCAATGTATGAAGGCCTCAATGCACAATCCAAATACCTAGAAGACTTTATCAAAGAAGATATGGCCAACAGTATCACTATCTCATCATTTCTACTCAACCATAGTACTTAGATTAGCCTCTTGGATGGCATGTAATAGATGTGGAAGTGCTGCACATGATTCCTCCCACCTTTCATAAACCTGTTCTATCGCTTTACACTTTCCTTCCCTAACTCTCTTTATTTGCATAGTATAACCGTATTGTTTGCAAATGGTAACCTGGAGATATTTTACCTTAACAATCGATGATTTTGTACCCTTTTTATAATAAAGTAAGATAGGATGCTTGAATCTAATTGAGGGTGGTCCTGGCTAATAGTAGGATTTAGGTACATGTGTGGACTTACAAACCTGGTTATCACAAAACATCTAACATACTTCTTCTCACAAGCTCATAGTCTCCACTTACATCCCTTTTCCTAATCAATACATCTAATAGACTGGATTGTAAGTTCTGACTCCTTTATTACAAAGTCGTGGTCGTTCATAACATGATGCATCTTCATAGTCGTTTGTAAATGTTTTTTATTTTGAAACCGAATACTTACCTTAAATTCATCATTAAAACTCCACTCACCATCATTTATTCTTTCCTCAAACGATAGTAATCCATCCCCAACACTTACCGTATAAAAAGGCATGGGTTGCAACATTCCAACCGCATCTACATTTGTGGTCAACCCTAACCTCCAATCATTTCTTCTATGTGACCCTTGTGTTTCTTCTACTTCTTATAACCAACATTTACTAATACTAATATCAACAATAAAATCAATATTGTCAGAATCTTCAACAATGTCCTCGCAGGTCAGTTTAATCTCCATATCTGTATCTCTGTTGGATTCACTGGTGATTAATAGACTAGGTTAATAAGACATGCGATTGCTACTCGATACATGAATCGGTAAGACCGATTGAGATTCAAACACATAAGTTTCAACCTAAACCCTAACATTGTCGCTATGCCTTCCTAAATCATACTCAGCTATTGGGGGGGGGGCTATCAGTAGGGGGTTCACTTCATGAATTTCAATATACATTTCTATTGAACTACTGACTTTACCACATCCTTGTGAAAAAAGATAAAAGCTATTGGACATCATAGTCATCATTAATAGGAATGACACATAACATATCCTTACTCTTGCCTAAAAGGGGGCATCTGTGAATCAACTCCACCTGGTAGGTCGTCATGTTAACCTGAAGTTGATCACATATCAAACCAACAAACTGGTCATACATAGCTCCAACTACTATTCTCAGATGCCTATCGCAGTACACCACATTCTCTCCTTTCACAATATTTTCACTAGTATAGCAGATTAACTTCACATTATCCATTTACACCTGTTCGCCACATCAACTTGACAAAATTCAAAGTCCACAAATAAAAACATTGGCTTCTACTTATAGGCACACTTTATTGGATTTCACTAACACAACAACTAAATTGAGTCAATTACCACATTCTCGTAACAGTACTAGATTTAGTACTTACTATAATTGAAAAAAAAAATTACACTATCTCCTCTACATGATTCAATGATAATTACTTATATACATATCACCTATACATGTATATATATAAAATATAGTAACGAAAACAAATTTATAAATGAAAAAAAATAATTTTACATAATCAGGATGTACAATATCATTTTTAATAATAATTCATATCATCATCAGTATACTATAATATACTCAAGAATAATTAATTATACTCATATAAACTTATATACGTATATATAAAATATACTGCGAGAAAAAATTTACACTAAAAAAAATTAAATTAATTAACAATTGATTATTAAAAAGATCACATATTCAAGCTACATGTGTATTACAAAAATGCGAACAATTCCTTTCGTAGAAAAATGGCTATAGACAACAATGTACCATAATGTTTCAAATAATAAAACTAATTCTTGAATTTACGTGTCCATAAAACGGATTAAAACATGAAAAATTGATAGATTTAGGTTAGGGCATGCGTAAATGTTTTAGAGAGAGAAGGGGGGAAGGGAGGGTGGTGGGGTAGGTTTGAGAGTTTGAAAATGGAGTCATGGAGAAGGAGGGGACAATTTTGTTGCCGTAGAAATTGCCTTAATTTCTCCTTAAAAAGAATTTGCCTGTTCAAGAGGCGATTTCAGTGTACTTAAACATTGCCTTTTAGGTGCCATATTTCAAAGATTATTTTCCTAAAACTCGCATTTTTTTTTTTTGCTCTTTTTTTTCCTTTTCCCATTTGAATGTATAGGTTCTAACTAGTATCAAAAAGTCTTTTGTTCAACATCATGAAATGTAAACATTTAAAAAGCAAGTAAATTTATATAGCCAACAATAAAAAAATAATAAAAAGCAATTTACCAAAATGGAATTAAAATTAAAAATTGTCTTGGAAATAATTAAAACACATAGTTGAAGAGTTAAGACTAAGTTTTCACTTAAGAGAGTAGGCATCTAAAGTAGATAAAATTATTTATCAATATTGAAAATTATAATATTTTTATTATAATATGTGTAGAGAGTTGAAAATTATTATATTAATTATTAGGTTAAACCCATTATTTATTTAGACGTGACTCATTGAGTTAGGTGACAAGGTCTAAAGAATTCAGTCCATATATTGAGATGATTCAAGAAGATTTAGTTCGGTGGGCTTGCAACAGGGATCATTGGACCAATCCGTTCGCATCCAATCTTTCTCGGGCAAACTCATGCATTAAGGAAGGCTGCTGGCCTTAGACTCGTTAGCTAACTTATTTTGGATAATTATGAATTGAGCAGGCTTTATCCCATCCATTAATCACCTAGATAATCAGATGGATGTTGTCTTGTCCAATAGCCTATAAATACCCATCATTATCCCCTTATTTGGAACTCTTATAGAGAAGAGAGAAACAATAATACTTTGCGAAATCTCTACTCTCTAAGATCAAATAAACAATTTAGGTAAAGAATTGATCTCATTTATTCAAGCTACAAGTGGTATTTTATGTTAAGAGCTTAAGCAGTATTTAAGGTTTATGTGAGGGCATTTTAGGTATGGAAAAAGTTCCATGAACCCTGGTATAAAAGGCCCATGTAAGGTTTAGAAAACCCTTTTCCCAAAACTATCTCTTCCGTATTGCATTGTATGCTAGGGTTTCTACACGCGTCTTGAATCAAGAGAGGAGATTAGTGCGTTCTAACCTAATCTGTATAGAAAATGAATTGAGATAAGTTATGTGATCTCTTTTCTATTATTAAAAATTCGTTTTTTTGTTAAGGCAGCGAGAAAAACAAATTTAAGAAGGTTATTGGGAGTTTTATAATGGATCTTTAGTGTTGCAATAGAATTTAAGGTAGGAGATATTGAGGTAAGGTTGTTTGGATCATTTTCTTTTTGGGTTATTGATCTAATCTCTTAAGAATTTGTTTTTCCTCCCAGAGCAATGGGTAAAACGAATCAAAGGTGGTTCTATGACTGTCCTACATCGTGTTTTCAGTGGTAGAAGTGTGAACTTCAGATTTCTAAAGGTAAGTATTGTTGTTAGATTATGTCCTTTTGTTTTTAAGAATTGTTAATGTGTTTTGTGATAGTTGATTTGAGTTTTAGAAGTAGATATGTGTTTAAGGGTTGTTTATAGTGGTGTAGAGGCATGTTGTTGATGGGGATTACAAATCAGGAGTAGTGGTTTTTGAGATTGAAGAAAGGTGGTGGAGATTCAGAAGATGAAACGTCGTTGTAGCCTATAGAAGCCTAGCATTCCAATGCCATCCCTCTTAGCATCCGAACGCTAGGGAGCAGATTACTCCCTCGACCATGGCATTTAGACACTACTTGTTGTAGTATCCAGACACCATAACCCTTGTTATGTGCAATGATGTTTTTATTGGTTTGTTTAAGTTTTTCAGGTATGTTTTCCTATCTTAAATCCTTTCCAAAGTTTTTCTAAACGTAAATTGACATCCTAAACATATCTTAACGAACCTATCCTCTTAGCAATCTTAGGTCCTTAAGTGACAAGTTGCAAGTGAGTGAATGTTGTGTTATTAATGTCAAAAGATGATGTTAGATGAACCTAGAAACTAAGTAAGTTGGTTATTCTCATATGAATAGGTTGTGAGGCACGTGTTTCAGATTCTAAGCAAACTCTTTAGCTAGGAATGGGGTTTATATGCTACTTGTGTGTGTATAAGATTAGTAACTATTAATGAAATTAATCAATATTTGGCCTAAATAAGTATATTACGTATGCTTAGCTAGGCTTAAGGGATTGGGAGGGCCGAACCTAACCTTGGGGTAGTACCCTAATAATCTTAGTGCGATGTTATCCTAATTAGAGTCTTACTTTGAAATGATCTAAGTAGATTAGGTGATCCTTAGTTTCTAAGGCATTAGGGAGGACCCAATACTAATATATATATAGTGCTAGAGTCATGAGTTACTCTAAGTTTTGAGACACCAGAACTATGTTGCTTAACGAATCGAATAAAAGATAATAAGCTATGGTTGTTGCACAAAGATATGTTGAGTTAGATAATGTTGTGACTATGTAATCATTGTATGTTAAATGCGCATGTGCTTTGTTCACCCTGTACTGGGTTTTACTCACCCCTTTGGGGATTTCTATTTTTAGACGCAAGAACAAGTAATGTGAACTATGAAGACCTTTATAGCCAATATGATTACTATTATTGTGATGTTGCACACTACTATGATTAATGCTTTGATGATGGAACTAGATTTGTGTAGTTTCAGTAGGATCTTGAAAATTGTTGAAAAGAGTTGTCAAATATTGTTTTTATTTTTATTTTTATGTTATTTCTTGGGTTACAAGGAGTCACTTGAGACTTCTCTAGTTAATGTAATTGGTAATATGTTATTTTTCAATTTTAGATAATTTGAGATATTAAGTTTTGTTAAATTAGGTTGTTAAGACAACTGTAATAGAATTATGTTGAACATATTTTTCATCAAATAAAATAAAGTGAGAAATTGATCATTCTATATTGTTGGTGGATCAAGGATATTATAAACATCCATATTATTTTGTGGAGACACTATGGGTTTGGTGATTGATATTTATGAGGAGATGCCAACAGGTTGAATATAGATGCCTAACATGTCAATAGATTATAGGTACACGTGATAGACTACAATTTCCTAGGTTTTGAGGCATTGCAATTACACCAAAGGGTATCAACGTTTAGAAGTAAGTTCAAATAGAATATAAACGTTTTAAAATAAAGGATTAACATTTAACTTAGTGATTCAAATAGAGGATCCAGTTAAATTGCCATTATAACACCATTAACGTAGCATTGACTTGGCGCTGCTTTGGTAATAACACGTTCATAAAATTGCAAATAAAAAAGTAAAAACCAAAAAAAAAAAAAAAGAGAGTATATAAAATTGTAAAAAAAAAACATAAAATTTTTTGAAAAATAATAAACAAATGAAAAAAAATTGGGAAGAAAAAATTAACATACTTAATCTTATATACTTATATATAATTTAATTTATGATTATATATATATATATAAGTTAATGTATTAAATCATATAATATATATATGTATATCAATGTATATAAAAAATTTGGAAAAAAATAAAATATAAATAATATAATTATATATAATATTTGATTAAAAATTAAAAAATAAAAGAAAAAAAAACACAATAAATAAAAAGAAAAGATCCAACTACTTCAAGGTACAACCCTCCCGAAAGGCTACCAGCTACCCCTTAACCTTAGTAGGTAAAGTAGGTGGTGGCTACCTACCACTTAAATGTGGGGTATACAACCTACTTTCAAAAGTAGATTTCAACTTACTTGTTTATAATCACTTTTCTAACCACTCCAAGGTCAGGGGTAGCTAGCGGCTATGCGTGGGGAGTTGCACAACCCCCCTTCCCCCCTATTTTGGTGGTCATTGGCTACCCTCCAACCTTAGGGTGGCTAGAAATTGTGTGTTTTTTTTTTTCCAAACTTTTTTCTCTTTTTTGTTTTAATTTTCTGTTTTTCTTTTTGGTATTTTATTTATTTGATATATTTAATGTTATATTATTTTTATTTTTTAATATTTATATTTTTTTTATTTGTTTACTTTCAATTTTTATTTTTTTTATTTTTATAATTTTATTTTTTACATTTTATTCATAATAATGTCACCTTATCAACACTTTGTTAGTGCTTTATTAGCACCTTATTAGCACTACGCGTCAAATAATGCGATGTGTTATGGCAACTTAATGATGTTACAGTAGCATGGTAACCAAATCTCCTATCTGACTTACTTAATCAAATATTAATCCTTTATTTAAATCTTTTAAAACGTTGATTTTCCATTTAATCTTACCCATAAAGGTTTATGCCTCTAGTGTAATTTTCCTTAAAAAATTTAATATAATGTTTTATAATCTTTGACCAAAAAAAAAATTCTATAATCAATTTAGCAATTGCATAGCAATTGAATTCAATAGTAGAACTTAATGGGGTTAAAGCAAAATGAAGATTCAAAAGTGATGGCTTGTGGTCTAATCTCATCATTGACAACCTTAAACCAACTACAACTCATGTTTAAAGATAAAAAAAGCCAAAGTATTATGATAAGCTATAAAGGAAAAGAACAAAAATTATTATTTTGTTATTAATCAACCTCATGGGGTTTGCATTGAATGTATAGTGGCTATATTTTTTAAAAGAACTTGATGGAGCTAAAGCTAAACCAGGTTATGTGATTTGTTAGTCGAAAAAATCAATGTGGAATCCATCATATACGATATGCCTATCAAGCTTCCAATGCTAAAGCCTTCCCTAAGATCAACTAAGCTACATCCATAGGTAAAACACAAAAAATTATCTAATCCATGTATGCTCCAATAGAAAAAAGTATCTTTGGTTGCTAATGCACATGTACCATTCCCTTAATGTTATGCTAGCAAAGTCCATATGGTGTGTTGCTTCATCTTTTCAACAAAAATGGTGGATGCAACATTGATGCAACCATCATTATTTATAATAATAGCACATGTCTTCCTATTTATCAAATATTGAGTATGGAACAAATTTTTACACTACTTAGGTCCTTCTCTAATTATACACTCAAAGATCTCCTCACCACCATAGATAAAAGGGTACCCTCCTCTACCTTTATGTGAATTGACTCATCACTCTCATTCGAAGGCTCTAACTTCTTTCCTTCTTCTCACTCTCAATCACTACAGGACCATTTTCTTTCATCACCATTATACATTCCTTTGGGTATTGAGATGCTAAATTCCCATACTCAAGACACTTGAAGCACTTCACATCTTTATGCTTCCTTTTAGAAAGTTGTTCAATAATTTTAGGCTAAACTTGTTTAGGTTTTAAGATCCCACTTTCAAACTCCCTTTCAACTCTCCTCCTCCCATTGTACTTTTCATGTTTAGGTCTAGAGGATTTCTAATGTGTTGGTAGAGGTGTTCTATAATTCCAACATTTTTATTGCCTTTCAACCTCCATCTCTAACTTAATCACATTGTCTAATGTATTGAGTTATTAGAACTTAACCACATATGCAATATCATCACAAAGTGTACTAAGAAATATAGCATTAGATTGCTCAAGTGGTCCATTCAATTTACATCTTGACACAAAACTTTAGGAGTAAACAAGGACCAGTAATATCAAGGGGATGAGATGAGACCAACTATGGTTCGAAGGTAAATGATGATAGAAAGATTTAAGTTAAACTCATGTAAAAGTGTAGGGATATGATGTACTGTAACCATTTCACATGAACCAAACAACGTACTAAATATGAAACATTAGCTAAGCTAATTAGGCCACTTACCACTAGTTCTTACTCAAGCAATTAGCTAAGGGATAAATGTGTAAAATGAACTTGTAAAATAAAGAAAAATTTATAAAGAAACAGAGTATATTCAGTATTCAAGAAAATGATTGCTTCATTGCAACTAATTATAAAGAGGGGTATTTACACTTGTCTCTTTAAGGCAAGTTACAATGAAGATAAATTACTAAAAAGGGTGATTTTGTCTTAAAAGGGTAAGATACTAAAACTAATGCACACCAAAAGGTAGATTTGTAAGAAGACACAAAAGAATATTCTTAGTATATAGTACATCATATAGGTGTTAGAAAAAGGTAATATTAGTTGTGCGGAATATACTTAAGCTTGGGCAAAAGTGCCTCTAGGTGAACTAAAGTCAAATCGATTGTTGTTTCATGTAGGCTTCTATCTTTGATAACTTGGGAACGAGGTGATCTAAGGGTAAGCCGGTAAGTGCTCAAACAGGTTGGCTTTTTGAAGAAGGTAGCTCGGAAGCAACTCAGACAAGCTGATAGTTTGGTTGGCTAAGCTATTTAGGAGCTCGCATATGGTGTAAAATAGGGACGAAGTCATAAGTATTACATTGCAAGTCTAGTAATAGGATAGATCAGGTCGGCATAATAAAGTTGACTCTTCAAGACTTAGGCGAAAGGAGATGATATGATGTGCCATGTTCTCTAATCCCCTAATTTAGGCACGTATGTGCTCAAGTTAGTAATGTTAAAGGTGTCAGAAACTCCGTACTCTTCAGGTAACTCTAACTAATAAGCAATGTCATTGATTTTCTAAAGTTCTTTGAATGGTCCTTTAGCTTAGGTAAACAACTTGCTTTTCCTTTTGTTCGAAAATCTCCCTTTGCTCAGATGTAACCAAACTAAGCTACCTGGTTGAAATGACCCTCCCTTTCTTCCTTGACTTTTCTATTAAAGCTTCTTCATAGCTCGATGGAGTTGGTCGATTGCCTTCTAATAGATCTATTGTAATGCTTAGGCATGACCTTTAACATCAGGATCTCCTTGGTTGAGTTTAGGTGCAGGTGCATGATCAGGAGGTAGCTCGAGGTGAAAATCATGACTATTTTAGAGGGTATGATATAGACTTGTAGATGAACATATGGATCTAATAGCACGTGTAACCAAAGGGGGTAGGTCCAAGCTGTAAGATGGCTCGAAAAGTAAATGATAGTTGAGGGATAAGCAGGGGTTCTCGCACATTAACGATGGATATGATGTGCCAACGTCTCACACGAGCTCGGATCACACTTGATATGACGCACAAGTATAGCCGGAGGTTACTTGCCACTAGTTTACACTCGAATAGGCTAGATGAGAATAGCTCAAGAGTAGGTAAAAGGACACTTAGCTCAAAAGGGAGTAAAAAGTTTAGTATATTCTTTTGTTTGTGTATATCCCATTCATTATGTGGCTATTACAGTATTTATAATACTTAGTTAGGGTATGTCCTAAAATTACAGAAATTACATAAATGAATCTCTACTTACTAAACAAAAAGGAGAATAATTTATAGGGAAGCACGAAATCGTGTAAAAAGAATATCCTCTGTCAAAAAAGACAATACGGATTTTAGAAAGGACAACGTGCACGCATTTTTACTTAGTCTGCGATCTTGATAATACAGTGAGTCGAGCAAGGGTGGCCTTTTTGATCAAGTTAGGTTGGCGTCAGTAATTCGGCACTCTGATTACTAAGGCCGAACAAGGGCTAGTTTGGGGACGATTTACATTCGGGTCGACCTTGAATGGTCAGTTCCTAAAAGTTGTTAGATTCACCTTGGTACTGTAAAGATAGCTATTTTCCTAATTTGGTGCTTAGATTGGGGTGTTACGGAGGGGTTAGATCCATAGGTCGGTTAATCACCTCAATAGCTTCCAAGATAGTGTAGAAAGTGAAGTAGCTTAATAGATCGGACTAGGGTAAACATTGTTCTTCAGCGCTTAACTCTCCTCAAACAGCTCAACGAGGGTCAAGAACGAATGATCTATCCTTGATCCTTATTAAGGTGTCTTTCCCATAATACTATGAATACTCCACAATTAGCAAGCATATGTCCTAGTTTGAGAGGTTTCTTCCCATGATAGATTGGAGTAAGGATCTTAATATTCTATTAACAACCTTAATCTACCACTTGATTATGGATAGTAGGATAGGCTGAATAGCAACTTGGTCCTTAATTAGCACCATAAGGTCTTTTAGAATTATTTTGGGGTCCCTATTGGAAACAATGCTTCTTGGTACTCTGCACACCCTAATCATCTCCTATAAGAAAAGAAAAAAGACAGTTGAAGCATTGTTAGTCTTGTTGTAAAGCATGAAGTATGTCATTTTGCTAAATCTATCTATAACATCCATAACAGAATCTTTTCCTCAGTAGTTCTTAACAAGACAAGGAAAAAATCCATACTCAGCTTTGTCTAAGGTTGGGTCAAGACAGGCAAGGGCATGCTCTTTCCTTGCTCTGCTCTTCTCTTTGCCTTCTCACATGTTGCATACATCTCAATAACTCAGTGCACATCCCTTTGCATTTTAGGCCAAAAGAACCTAGCTTTGAATGGCTTAGACATCCTCTTCTCACTAAAGTGACCTAATAACCCTCCTCCATGAACTTCCTTCACTGGTAGCTCTCCTACAGAATTAGTCGGCATATATAGTTTGCTTCCTTAGAAAAGAAACCTATCGTTAATGAAGTAATCATGTACACACGTTCCCTCAACACACCGAGCATCAATTGGACCAAAATGGGGATCTTAAGGCTACTACTCCTCGATGCTCACAAATCTTAGTTGCAAGTTAGAAAGAAGCACATGTCTTTTGGATAAGGCATCGGCTACTACATTAACTTTGTCACACTTGTAGTTAATCACGAGAGAAAGTCCTTCTAGAAATTCTACCCATTTCACTTGACATTTGGAGACCTTAGGTAGACTCCTTAATTACCACAATGACTTGCGGTTGGTTTATATGAAGAACTTCTTAGGTAATAAGTAGTGTTGCTACACATTAAGAGCTCAAATCAGGGTGTATGGTTCCTTGTTGTACATTAAGTAGTCCAGTATGGCTTCCTTTAGCTTCTCATTGTAATATGCTAAAGATTGACTCTCTTGCATAAGGATTGTTCCCACACTAACTCCTAAAGCATCACACTTTAGCTCATTGTTGTTTTTAAAGTCCAATTGAGCTAAAACAAGGGTAAAAGTTAATCTCTTCTCCTTCTCCCTATTTGAACTTGATGGTCTTTTTCGTTAGCTTGGTAAGTGGAGCTACAATGGTATTAAATTTTTAAATGAGCCTTCAATAGAAGCATGCTATGCTATAAAAGCTTCTCACATTAACACAATAGATCTAGGTAGGACAATCAACAATAACTTGGATCTTCTCTTTATCTACTTGTAAGCTTCCGTTACTCATAACATCTCCAAGGAAAACTACCTCTTCTTAGCAAAAGCAACACTTCTTAAAGTTTTCAAACAATCTTTCCACTTAGAAAATCTCAAAAACAACTCAACGATGGCTTATGTAATTGGGCAAGTTGGGACTATAATTATATCATCAAAGTACACAACAGTAATTTTCCCGATTTGATCCTTCATCACATAGTTCATCAACCTTATAAAAGTACTTAGCACATTAGATAAGCCGATGGATTGACCATTCATATAAGCTATACCTCATTTTGAAGACTATTTTCTACTTGTCTCTCAACCTCATCTTAATTTGGTGATAACTAGACTTGAAGTCAATCTTGGAAAATATTCAAATTCTATGCAACCCGTCTAACATGTCATTAGGTCTTGAAATAAGGTACCTATACTTGATAATGATTTTATCAACAGCTTAACTATCCACGCACATTCTCTAAGTCCCATCCTTCTTAGGTGCTAACAATGATTGTATAGCACATAAACTTAGGGTTTCTCGCATATAACCTCTCCATATAAGCTTATTGACTTACCTTTGAAGCTCAGCAGCTTGTTCAAGGGTTGGCTTATTAGGTAGGATGGCTCAAGCTATAAGTTACTAAAATGCTCAATTATTCTAAATGGGGGTAATACCTTAGGTAATTCCTCAGGAAATAAGTAATTGAACTCGTCAATCGACTTTTAGACAACCTTAGGCAACTCAATTACTCCTTGAGTTCCTACAATCTCTAAGTTAGTAGGTAAGTTGGCACATCCAACCTCATTGTTTTTTCTAGTTATATTGACTTGTCACTAAGGCCTTCTTAGAACCTTGGTTTAACTTAGCCTACATGTTACTAACTTAGCTCAAGGTAATGGGGTTCATGGTAATTTTTCTTTTGCCCTTCTTAAAGGCATAAGTATTTCAAAACCCATCATGTACAACCCTTCTATTGAACAGCCAAGGTTAGCTAAGAAGTATATGTGAGGTGCACGGGTAGTATGTTGCATAGAACTTCATCATTATAGGTTCCAATTGACATTAGTGGAAGTACTTAGCACGATACATGAAGTGCACTCTTTTCATTCAACTAGTGCAACTTATATAGCCTAGCGTGTAAGGTTAGCAACTTAAGCCTCTGTACTAAACTAACAAATGTTAAATTAGCGCAACTCTACTATCTAATATCAAGTCACATATTTGTTCCTTGACTTTGCACGTTGTCACGCCCCGAAGCGGTAGAGTCGTAACAGCCCCGCCGTGTAAACCACCCTAAAATAGAAGTTGGCTTCACAACCGCTATCTTAGACTTGATTTACACAAGGCGTCAATGACTAACCCGCTTTGAAGTAAACAGTTTGTAGTTTAGATAAAGCATTTACCTAAGAAAGTGAGAAAATTTATATATATATATACTATAAATTCAGTTATTACATTATTCACAAATAAAAAATTCTAATTAAAACAAAACTTAGACCTTAAGAATATATGATCGTTCTTCAATATTTTTCCTCACTCCCCAGGATCCAGCAGTTGCTAGCTTCAGAGTAATTGGTTGCCGCTTTTTAGCCAGCACCTGCACGACGTCTATAGGGATGTAAGCAACTACAGCTCAGTAAGTTAAGACGGAGGACTTAAAACTATACCATAAACACAACAAGGTTTTCAATCACTTATTAGGTGCAATGCATGTGCAAGCAAATGCCATCGCACGACGTTGTCCAACCCGTCGTGAGATTAGAGAAATTGCGCCCGCTCTAATCCAGGTTGAGGAGTTACCGTTAATGCAACAGCTCACGACCAACCCTAGGCTTGTGTAATGGAGACCTTACTCCTCTCGCGACTACCTTCGAACCACTGCCTTCACCCTCACCGCGACCTTCTCTCCTGTTACTTAGTTCGACTGAGGATGAAGAAGGGACCATTTTGCAATCATGCGCTATCCCTTTTGAAGGGGTCGGTATTTGGCCGGAGAGTCCTAAGTTCCCCTAACGGGTTGCCATGCATGTTCGATTATGATTACTGGCCGTATATTTGATTAAGCTCAGTTTAGGGTGATCAATCATTACATACAATTCATACAATATGTGCCAGAGCAACAAACAGAATCATAGCATCACCCATAATCAAGCACATGCACACATTCAACTATCTAACAAGCACAACCAAGCATAATCTTAAGCCTCCAAAATACAGCATCATATTAATCCCAACTTACCTCGATTCCTCGCTCACTCACTCGAGGTCTGATTTGCGCAAGCCATCGCCGATCATCCCTATAACACAAACGTGGTTTCAGCTTTTCATGTAACTATTATAAGTTTGTTTTATCCTATAACGCTTATTGTTATGTGTTGTTTAGGGTTTAATATACCTAGTTATCTAGGTCTTAAGTTTTTTATAATTATTCTAGGTTTGGGTTTAGGTTCGGGTTCCGCATCGATTTCTAGATTAGATTCTAGTTCGATTTCTAGGTACTATTTTGTACTCGAACCCTACAAATTTGTTTCAACTCATAATGTGAAACTAACCACATTATTTCCAGATATCCTAAATACGATCACTACCCCTAGTCAGCATTTTATTCCATCCGGTACACTTAAATCCGTACTAGTGTATCAAATTTACTTATGTTGTGAGAAATTTTTACATTTTTCATATAATTACCAAAAATTGAATTTTGTTTCAGATTTATTATGTTCTGATTTTCATTATTTTATTATCTAATTAAACCTAATTTTTCTATAGTTATTAATTTTCAATTCTACATATTCCTAATTTTCTACATTTACCACATAACACCTTCATTACTTACACTTAACACTCCATAGACTAAGATTAGGTTTCCACATCAGAGATTAACATCCCTAAAAATCTAATTACTATCAAAATTAGTAATTAATATCCTAATCACCTAATTAACTCCAAATTACCTAATTTTTCCATCATTTTAGGGCTAAAAATTAACTTAAAAATTTTGAAAATTAATTTTAAAAAAGTGGCTTCATAGCACTGTTCTATATCACATGAGCATCCTACAGAAAAAAACTGAGCTCCAAACTACACTCTTAAGGTCATTTATTTCTAAACCGAAATGTGTTCGGTTTTGCATGATTTCTTAAGGACCCTATATTACGGGACATGTTTTCATCTAAATAATATTTTTCCTACAAACTACATACAAAAATATCTCAGAATAACAAAATTCATAATTTTCTAATAATATTTACTATTTTTACAAAATTACACAAGAATCGAGCTGGAAATTGGACTCACCGGTTTGGGTGGCTCTAGCCACCGCGGGCCGCCATGGCCTTGTCGGCTGGCCTGGACGCTACCACCACCGTGTGGTGGTGGTGGCCGTCCACTTCCAGCTGCTCATCTGGTGGGGGTTCCCTTTAAAAGCCCTAATTGCACAGATTTTTCTAAACCGAATTTTTCTCTCAATTTTCAACTTTCCCTAATTTTCTCTGATTCCTAACTATCTAAATGAGTTCCTGGATTTTTCCTGCTATTTATAGGGCTTTAGCATAATTATTGTGCACTAAATTAGATAAGACAATTACTTTATCCCTTAAATTTTGTCTTTTGTGTTGCCTAATTCTTATTGGTTAATTTTTCTTTTTCTCATCCTAACATGCCACGACCAAGTTTACACCATTCCACAGCCTTCTGATTTTTTTCTGAATTTTCCATAATTATTTTATATTTTTCTTTAATTATTTTCTTAGTTTTCAGCCAATTTAGGTAATTACGCATATTTTTATCTATACGTAAATACATGTGGGGTACACGTGGACATTCTTAATTATTATTTTGGTCATTCTAAAATTTTTAGTATACATATAATCTATCTCTAGTAATTTATTAGTTATTAGATTACACTTTTTGCCTTTTCGGTAATTAGCAATTATTATGCTTAAAATTTGGAAATTTTATAGTCTCCTATTTTATTACTTATTTTCTTAAATTCAAGTTTACGGGGTCATTTTTACTAATATTCTTCTCAATAGTTTATAATTTGGGTTTGATCGGATCTTTTAATCGATCGCCCTAAACTTTGGGTTTTAAATTCAATCCTATGGTCAATTGGCTTAGCTTTGGGGCTTACACATGTAATATGGAATAAATTCTCTCATTCTTTGTAGAAGGTTCTATACTTATAGCTCAACGAACTACCAAGCTTAAGAGGTCTCCATCTTTAGCATAGATCTTATCCTCTATAACCTCATTCTTTGTTTCTCTGGCACACTTTTGCACCTCTCTTACTTTCTTAACCTCATCATTTATGCTATCGACCTTAAAGGTTAGAACCTCTCCTTTGATCACCATAGTTCGACGATTTTGACACAGAGCAGCCATGTGCCCAAAACCCTAACACTTGAAGTACTTAATCTCACTCATTTTCCATCCTAAGGTTTAACCCTTCTTGAAGTTCCTTGGCACTTGCTTCTTGGTAGGTCGAGTCTTCAAGTCAACTTAGGACTCTTCTCTCTTACTTGGTTCCAAACTACTAAGCCCTTTAGAACCACTTTAGGTAAGTCAAGATGAGGGAATAGATAAGCTCGATTGAGCTTTAAATGATCTATTTCTTCTCTACATTTCCACTAGTTAAGCAATCTTAATGGCTTCTTTAAGGGTAATGAAGTGTTAGACTTTAACAATATCTCTGAGCACATAACTTAAGCCTGTAAGGAATCATGAGATGGTTAAGGCTTCCAATTCATTCACTTCACAACGAATCACAAGCATTTAGAATTCTAATACATACTCATCAATAGTTTAATTCCCTTGCTTTAGTTTTTATAACTTCTCAAAGGTGTCTTGCAAATAGGAGTCCTAATGCATCTTCGGGGTTGAACATATGGAAAAGTACCACAACAAAGCAAACCGAAAAGAAACAAAAGAAAAGCTAGCAAAACCCGTGCAACTACCGAATGGATATGACATACCACTTAACCCTACTTGGCCTATAATTCGCTGAATATGACATACTAGTTTAAACTGAATGGTCACTCGCCACTGCTTCTTACTAAAGAAAATAGATAAGTGTTAAAGAGTCCCAATAACACTAAGGTTGCTCAAAGGATACTTGAATAATCTAATCTTGATGATTCTACTGCATACAAACAAATAGGGGGTTTATATACCCATCCATTAGGATTACTTTACATATATGAAAAGACAAAGGGGTATTCTACAATTAGGTTACATGAAACATACTAAAAAGGGTTAAAAGAGACAAAGAATATTCAGTACGAAAAAAGAAAGAATCATTCTAGAATGTTATGTCAAAAGACACACGTCACTTAGTGGCTAGATATTAGAAATATGTTATAAAGTAGGCAAAACAAAAAGTGCTGGCAATTAGGGGCCGACCTGATTTACACTAAGTCGGGGACCAATTAGTTTTGAAAAGATGTTAGCTTGATTCGAGGTTGGATGCCTACAGTCGGATCGAGAGTTCGCCTTAGCTATTCTTGTACTGCCTTCTAAGATAATGTATTGCTACTGAACAGGGGTGGATCTGACACAAGTAAGAACTTGAGGCTCAAGTTAGTAGAGATCAGTTCGGCATAGCAATCCCCATCTCGGCTTTGGTTTCGAGCTAGTATTCTCAGAGCAAGTCCTTAAAGTCCTCTAGCTCAACTACGTATGATCGGTTCAGGGGCTTAATTCTTATCAAGTCCGGAATGAACCTAACTCATAGGATTCTTTTCATCTCAGCCTATGTTCTAACCCATTGGTAACCATCTCTTCTTCACATAGCCCGATAGTTTCGTCACCATATCGTGGCATACCCTAAGAATTCTAAGGTAACCAATTGCACCTTATTATTGTCTTCATATTGATAATAATAAAAAATTCACTCAACTTTCTCTTCCCAGTCAAGTCACTCATCAGCATTTCCTAATACCATTAAAGTTCAAAATTTAAAGCTTGGCACCATCGATAGCTCGAGGCGCACGTCCTCTTCTCCCTTCAACCTTATAAAATTCTTCTTCATTATCACCATCTTCCTCTGCATCATCTAAGTTAATTCTTCGATGAGCTCCTCTATCAATTCCTACTCTAGCATAACGAGCTAGATAAGTTTTGTATTCATTCCATGCTCTATATTCCCTATCTCCCAAACCAATATTAGCATGCTATCCTTTAGGGGGCTCAACAACAACACGTGTTAACTTTATTATCATAGTAGACATTATTTCAAACCTCTTGTCCGAATACCTAGGTGGCAGGAACTTGTGTATTACAATATTAAACACCACTCTCATTATCTCCAATAATGGTGTTCACACTTAGATAAATCATATTGGTAACTCATACTACCCAAAACATTACCCGGTAGCTCTAATAACCAATTCCACAACTATAAACCACCCGGTACTTAAAATTACCACACTTCTACTATGGTAACTTTAATTTAAGGTAAAAGAGAGATACAATTCAAATCAAACACACACACCAATTTCAAAATACATAAAAACACCAAAATCTACAACTAAGAATCACTGCCACACTCAAAGAGAACCGATCCTACTACTACTACTCTGTCTCTACCGTTAACAATAGAACAAAAATATAGAACACACAATCTTCTAATAGAACAGCTCGAGAACACTATAACTACTAGTGCCTCAACTTTTGCACTACTCCTAACTTGTAACTTATAAGCTCTGATACTAAGATAATATACCACTCTAAGAGTAGACAAAGACCAGCAATATCGGGGGGATAGGTTGAGATCAACTATGGTTTGAAATTGATGGTGATAGAAGGGGTTAAGCTAAACTTGTACACAAGTAGGTAGATATAATGCACCACAGGCACTTCATATGAACCAAACAACTTGTTAGATATGATACATTAGCTAAGCTTATTAGGACACTCACACTAGTTCTTGCTTAAAGAGCTAAATGTATAAATGAACTTGTAAAAGAAAAAAACAATTTACAAAGAAACAAAGTATATTCAGTACTCAATAAAATGGTTGCTTCATTACAACTAGTTACAAAGGTAGGTATTTATACCCATCTCTTTAGGGCAAGTTACAATGAAGATAAATTACTAAAAAGGTAATCGTCTTAAAAGAGTACAATACTAAAACTAATGCATACAGAAAGGGTAGATTCGTAAGAAGACATAAAAGAATATCCCTGACAAGTAATATATCATACAGGTGTTAGAGATAGGTAATAGAAGTTATGTAGAATAGACTCAGGCTCTGGTAAAAGTAGCCTTTGGGCAAATTGGAGTTAAGTCAATTGTTGTTCCATATGGGCTTCTATCTTTGGTTGCTTAGAATTAGGCAATCAAAGGTTATGCTGGCAGGTGCTCAAGTTAGCTTTTGAAAAGAGTAGCTTGGAAGTAGCTCAAACGAGCTAACAGTTAGGTTAACCGATCTATTTAAGAGCTTAAACATGGTTTGTAATGGAGATAAAGTCATGAATGTAAAGTCACAAGTCAAGTAGTAAGATGGATCAAGTTAGTGCAGTAAAGTTAACTCTTTAAGACTTGGGTAGAGGGAAAGGATCTAACGTGCTATGCTCTCTAATCCCTTTGCTCAAGCATGTGTAAAGGGTCCGTGTTGTTGATTCCTATCACATCTAATCTTCTAAATTCCAAACTCTTTTGCAGTATTCTACCATACTTAACTCTTCTTACTTTAAAGTTTGTAGCAAAAATATCTCTTGCTTAAAATAATCTAGTACAAACCATTAAATCATTAATCTTTTCATCAATCTCTAAGACTCATCAACTTCTCTCCATTTCTAAACCTCTTAGCATTTGTTTATCCATCCTTATTCCGATATACTTGATAAAAGCAAAGGACACTAATTCAACCTTAGTGTACTCATCATATTCATATAATAAAAAAAAAAAAAAATTATCTACCTTTAGCACCTCAATTAAGTAATATTTGGTTTTGCTACTTCTATTCGAAGGAGCAATTTTCAACTTAATGTTGTCTACATCCTTTGCAACTCTTGGCTCCTCTCTCCTCCTTCTCTTTCATGACTCTCAACTAATACTTTATCATCTAATTCATCACCTCCATTCCCTTCCTAATTGGAACAATTATCATTCCTCATATCCCTTTCTCTTTTTTCACCCTTATGCACCCTCTTCCTTCCATGCAATGTGGTTAGTTCTTGCAGTGAATCGAATAAGATTATCCACCATTCATCTTAAGCTTCCAACGAGGCTATCTCCATCATTGTTCACACTTCCACTTGACCTCTTGCTTAAAACTATACAATTTCAACAACTTCCTCAAGCAATTTGACAAACAGTTAAGCTACTTCACAATCATTAAGCACAAATACATAAATTTAATTCACAATCTTTACCCATTAACAACATTTTAAATATATTGCAATCATAACACTGCAACCACTTCAATTTCAACAAACTCTAATAGTACAGTAGAGCACACAACTTAAGCAATCAAGAAGTCCAACAAGTAAAGTGAACAATTCTCAACTTATTAACAAAAGTGTATTGTACTATGTGCTCTAATGCCACTAATAATGATTCAATCTATCAGCAAGAAACTCAAACTCAGATTGCAAAGAGTGGCACTACTAAAGGAATAAACTGTAAGTAATGTGTTTTGGGGTTTTAATTTGTTTAATGCAATAATAAATGAATATGAATGTAAATAATGTTATATTTAACTCGATAACATCAAACACAAGCTGGGTTTATGATGTGGTTTTGTAAGTGAACACATGAGAACTCGCAATCACATGAACTAAAAAGGGTCGATCCTAACTACAAGATGGTTAGAAAGACAAATGATAGTCAAAGGTAAGCTAGGTTTCATTCATAACTTAGGTAGATACTGCACACCACTTGAGCTCATGCAAACTTAAGGTTTAGCTTGACGTTACATATAAGCTTTCTCCTATGGCCACTCACTACTATCCCCTAGCTCAAAGAAATAAATAAGAGTGCTTGACACTTGATAGCTTAAATAAGCTTACTCAAGTATAAGGTTGAAGAAAGGGAAAAAATGATTGAATATTCATTAACTAATTCATATGGTTGAGTACAAATGGAACACGTATATAATTGCCATTTAGGGCATCATCTTAGATAAGTAAATTTACAAGAAAGCTAAAAAGATAAAAAAATATCATGTACATAAAACATGGTGGCAAAACATACAAAATGGTTCAGGGACATGCAAATTAAGCTTCCATACAATTCATACATTATTAAGGGACACATGGCACACTAAGGGTGGGTAATAGAGAGTCAAACCCATCGTTTGGCCAGTAGCCTACTAAAGGTCGAGATAGAGTCGAGCAGGAAGGTTGGTAACTTGTTGGCAAACTCGATGTAGTACTGGCTGAGTTGTTAGAGAGATTAGCTAAGCTATATGCCTTGTTCCTAACTAGACTAGCACTGGTTAGCAGACAAGTTGGAACATAGATGGCCTTTTTTTTCCCCGAGAGATAAGTAAAAGCTTGTGGATTTCAAGAATTCAAACAAGTCGACATGTAGGAGTTCGATCTCTTCCTCTATGAGTTGTTGTTGGAGAATTTGACAGGCTACAATGGCTAGTCCACAAGCTTGAGACTTAGTGATATGACCTTGATTCCTATTAGTTTGTATCTACAATGGTATTTGATATTACTCACAAGCACATGATTAGACACACGTATTAATAGGCTTTGATGACTCATGAATACTCAAAAACAGGCTCACCATTATCACGATGATTGATAAGAACACAAACATTAATGAGGAACAATCACTCAATAACTAAGGATCAGCACTTAACATAAGAGTTGGTAGCACTTAAACAAGAGGAAGTTGATAAAATTTTCAAAAAAAAAAAAAAAAGAACAAAGAACCTTCTTAAACCTTTACATTTGTTTAGGGAAAAATGGTAAATAAGAGAAATTCTTAATAAGTAAAACATGCCAAAACATAGTGCTTAGGGTCTATCTAAAGCTAATGGTCAAATGGCTGGATGTGCTGCCGGTTGGATACAGACGTCTATCATTCTACATATTGGTTCAAGCTCTCTCGGTCGTACAAGAAGGAGATGATCGGTTGGATGGCTCGTAGTTTTCCACCAAGCATTTGGATGGGCAAAAGGCTATTGTTCAAACCAGTAGGCCCTGGCCTTTTTATCTCCGCTTGTTGTCCGCTAATGTTCGGATGATATACAGTAAGCCTCCAGATGGTGACCCCTGCATGGGAAATCTTGCTACTACTTATCTTCTTTACAGCTCTCCAAACCCAAGATCGAATCTCATCCATGACTCAAACCCTTAGTAAGTGCTTCAGTTTGATGGCCACATCATCGGGCATTTCAGAGATGTAGGCTCACGATCCAATCTCATCCTTGATATCAAGACGATAAAAATCTCATCGTTGGGTAAAAGAGAGAGACAATGACAAAGAGAGAGAAAGAAGAAGAAGATGTAATTATAATAATTTAAAATACTAAATTTAATACAAATAAATGTAGTAATAATGATATTGTAAATTTAACAACAGTGTCGATAAATGTAAAAGATTTCATATATAAAAGCAGTTATTTTCAACTTAAAAGATAAATTAAGTTAATTGATATTTATAGCATCGTGAAATAACATAAATGCATGTTTTATAAAATTACATATTGTAAATTACAATATATTAAAAGGGAAATTTGGACAATTTTGGAAATGGCATCAAAAGGTTCTCTTGCGCTTTGATATTATAGATTCTATATATCAATATATCATATTACAATATAACAACACTTATCTTATAATATGTACGTAATAGTATATTTTAAATAGCATGAAAACATAATATATATATATATATAATGTATATACATGCTTCTTTTTGTGTATGTGCATATGTGTAAAACAAAATCTCTTTATATATGAAATGGCACATACACTATATTATATGTTTATTATGTAGATATTATATATGACATAGATATTGTGTTTACTACCTAAGGTTATAAATATAACATCAAAATATTACATGTAACATATTATCTATATATAACAATATATCATATTACAATATGAAATAATTAAATATAACAATATATTAATGTTATGTTAATATATACCATATACATATTATAATTCTATATTGGAATATATTATACTACTACTATTACTACTACTACCATATTGAAATATATATATAATCTATATACATATTATAATTCTATATTGGAATATATCATACTAGTACTAGTACTATATTATACTCACAACCAAACTAGTTCCTTTAAACGAGCCGTACCATTTCATCCCTAGACCATAAATGTAAGGGTTAAATTTAGTATATCTTACTCTAGGATGTTATCTCCCTAAAAATTGACGGTTTCTATTGGAAATGTACATATTTGTTGTTCATCCTTTCTCGTTTGCCACTGATCTAGGATTATTGTGATTGAATGATAGTGGTGAACGAGAGAGAAAGCAGGAACCAAAAGAAGATTCTCAGTCTCCATGCCAATGTCTGCGGCACCAATCCTTGTTACCCTGATAATTTCTTCAACATTTCTTGCTGCGATGGCAGAGTCTTCAAATCAGCAGAATTCCAGCACTTCCAACGATCCAAGGATTCCTAGACGTTTAGCCGCCGGCGTCGTAAATGGCTCAACTAACAAACCAAAACCGAATGCTTCTTCTTCTGCCGGCACCCCTCACAAGACAGGAACTGTAGTGACGATGTCAGGGGCATACCTGGCTGTTCACAACAAGGTCAGGAAGAGCCTTGGAGAACCACTCCTGAAATGGGACAAAAACCTCGCGAAATATGCGCGGCATTTCGCCATCAAACGCATGAACGACTGCAAGATGATTCACTCATATGGACCTTATGGAGAGAACATATTTTGGGGTGAAGTCGACATTTGGACACCATCAGAGATTGTGAATATGTGGGTTGATGAGAAGAAGTATTACGATGCTGCTAAGAACCAATGTGCTCCACAGCAGGTTTGTGGGCACTACACTCAGGTGGTTTGGGCAGACACAACTAGACTTGGTTGTGCACAGGTAACCTGCAAGAATGGAGGAGTATTTGCTATATGTTCGTACGATCCGCCTGGGAATTACGTCAATGAGAGTCCATTCGTTCATCACTCCGCTTAACTTTATCCAATGACTTGCTGTAAATCCTCTTCGGATGCACAAACCATATTCAATTTTGAGCTAGCGCTATCAGTTACATCGATAACGAAATTTTAGGGGGTTCAATTGTTTTTACAGGCAATTAATTTGGACACAGACCTATGTCTCTTCTGTTTTTCCTACGTTGTTTTTTTGAATTCCTGAATGGAAAAACAGCTTTTGACATAACACATGTAGACGTAATGAAAAGCTTCAGTCTGGGTGAGTTAGATTTTAGATGTATGAAGGCTTAGATCAAAGCCATTTTAGGTTTTTGCTAGTGGAAGGAAGCCGATTGCTTCCCATGGTCAGTCATTTCGTGTCAGAAGTAAATGACTTCAAGACCTGATGACATTTCGAATTTCCATTTTCTCATCTCCCTTAGCCTTATAACCATATGAACGCGGAATGGTTGGGTAAATCAAGTTCATTTTATCCGGATCATAGCTGTATCATTAGCTCCTCGCCTTCTTGTTTTTTCACTGATGGTTCTCTCATTTCCTTAAGATCTTGTGTTTTCAATCTCTGGTTTGCTGCACCATTACCAGGGAGCAGACATTTTCAACCATCTAAAAACAATAAAAGGCATGCTTATGATAATTAAGGCATGATGTCGAGCCCATCGAATTGTTCATATAAAAATTATTAACGATCTTATACGCAAATACACGAATCGAGAGTTTATCTTCTTAGTATCAATATTTTACTCATTTATTACCATATACAAAAAATGTAGTTTGTTGATTCCCCAAGGGAGAACATATTAATGACGAAGATCACCCATTCAAGGAAAAACTATGCGTAATAAGATATTATTACAAATGTAATCAGGTCGAATTAAAACGATACAATATTTGATTTGTGGTCGAGCTCGACTTAAAAACTCGAAACTTAAATTCGATTGAGCTTCAAATTTTAAGTTTTGAACTCGACACGAAAATATATATAGTAAATTCAAGCTCAACTCAATTAGCTCGGCTAAAGTCAAACTTTTTGTAAATTTTTCTTAACTATATTAAATTCGTTTATATTTAAAATTATTGTAAGCTTGATAAACTCATGAACTTAGTAAGTATTTTAAAACTTAAGCTTGACTAGATTTACTACTCGCAAGCTTGACTCGTATCGCTTAATTGAATTCAAATAAAACTCGAATGAAGTTTCAGTAGTTTGCGAATTAATTTAACTCTTTTACATCTTTAGATATTTACCTTTGGAAAGTCACATATTAAATTTACATGCTTGATATTGATTTTGAAATCAAACAACATTGAAAAGTCTTTTTCTCTGTTTTCCAAAGGTCACTAATTTATATCTAATATGTCTTATCTTAATTCGAAATAAAAAAAAGAGAAGTTATATATATTTATGCAAAACAAATCAATATCTCATCCCTTTTTTGCATTCTCTATTTTTATATATAAATAAAAAGCAAACTAAAAATAATATGGATATTGATTGATCCAATTCATCTCTTTATTCTTTGAAATACAATAATTCATACATACTTTACTTCATCAAAATTTCACTTTTTGTTTTTTTTTTTTAATCACTTAGTTTAGTTTTATTTTAGGTTTATGAAATTTCATTAAAAAAGAAGTCTTTATATTGTATTATTGGGGCCCTTGTTTCAAGAAAATACGCCATCTATTCACCTATTTAACTTCTTGTATTTAAAGTAATTTGTTTATCTACTACCAGGAAACTATTGTTGTATACTATTATCAAAGAAAATTAATGTAAAATGTTGACTTCTTCAAGAATGATATTAATGGGTTAAAAAAGAAAAAAAAGGGGGGCATATTTTCATTGCATATTTTCCATTAAATTTTTTTTATTCCTCGATGCTCAATTCGAGGGTGCAGTCTGCCACTAAGCTAATACCCCATTGTGCAGGCCTCCCATCACTTCTTCCTTGGGATAAAGCACAAAAAAATGTCCTAGCAACTTTAGCTCTTTGGATACCTGTGTCCACAGACCTTCGACCACGGTGTCACAAGATATATTCCAATTTATGGAATCTTGGCACCATTTTTGCAGAAAAAATGGACATCGCTATCTGCACTTAAATTCACCAGCTTTCAATTAGCAGTCTTCTCTTGGACAACAATTTTGAGTCTTCCAGGTTCGTGTCAATGGCTGATTGAGATCATTTTCGATATAAATATCAATCTGAAAACAACGCATGGCGCTCTAGCTGATGTGCTTCGGTAAAGAAGCTTGGCCAGGATAAATACGCTGATGTGAGGCAGCTGACAGTTGATGCACCTATTAGCATGTTCATCACAACAACTTGAAGTTGGATGGCTTCAATAGGAGAAGCTCCTCCCATTATGAAGCCAGTCATGGCACCTGGTAGAGAAACGAGTCCTACTGTCTTTGCATTGTCAAGCACCGGGGAAAGACCAATAACCACAGCCTCTTTCACCAACCACCGTGTTGCTTGATGAGGAGTTGCCCCGAGGGCCAAAGTTGTTTCTACCTATCATTTATTGCATAAATGAGCTGAGTTACACTAGAACTAGGAAAATAAAGGGATAATGTTATGATAGCTACCCGAACTCTTTATACTTTTTTAATTTCATACTTAAAGGACTTTTACTTGTTAACATCAATATCTCCATTAACTTTCCTCATTTTTGTCATTTGACTTATAATTTTGATAAATGGTGTGAGGACACATCAGGAAAAATGACACATAGGAATCACGCAAGGTGCCAACTCAGAAAAGAAAACAGTGTCAAATTTCAATTAAGTATGATGATCATTACCAATGAATTGAATATGACATTTAGAAATAGTAAATTTCAGATAGCAACTCTAACAAGTAAAAGTTCAATTTAGTATGATGTTTAAAAGTGTCAAAAGTTCAAGAATGAAACATAAAAGAAAGTTCAAGCAATTGAACTTGAATCCCCACACTTCTATTTATGACCTAGAGAAAGTATTCGGGACAAACCATGTTCATATGAATCCTAATGCCATCTCGAAGTCTTCTCATCGTAACCGCAGTTACTGTCATTGCATTTCCTACCATCATTCCTGCCGCTGGTATGACATAGCGCGGAGTGAAAGGAAATACATTCAGCATAACAAGCAGAAACAGTGTCACTGCCGTTCCAACAAGAATGGATACTCCAGCAATGTATTTTCCATTAGGTACATGCTTAGCACGCTGACCTGCTGAATGCCCTGCAACAAAGACCTGTAAAGAGTAAACGAAATCTGAATCCTTCATTTGGTTTTCTCTAGAGCAACTTCAAGGGTGGTTGCAGCAAAACTCGGAAGCCGAATTGAGGAAATTTCCAAGAAATATGCCAAAAGCAGCTAATTGCTTGTCATTCTCAACCGCAGATAGTTTCAAACATGCAGTTGATGTAGGAATAAGATGTACATACACAACAGCAAGCATTCGTTCTCAAGAGACCTTGCGCTACATGAATTGCTCACAGTATGAATACCGTAAGGACAATTCTCGTGTTATACGGCCCATAAAGACTCGGCTATAAATGGTTTATCAAGTGCCATGCACTCAATATGTGGGAAAACACAGGCCAAATGCCATGTTTGGCAGTCTATGTGACCAAATTTTTATGAACCCATCTGTTTCTAGAGAAATAGGCAAGAAACAAAATGAAAACCTTGACCAATTAAAATTGAGAAAAGAGTATGCTGGTTTGTTTGAACTTTGGAACTGTCTCTGAAACTGAATAATTTATTAGACCAGATTTGATACATTCAAGATCATTATTTTTTGTCCAATTTTCTCTCGAAACTTGAATCTATAACTGAGAGAATTTATTCCAAGGATAAAAAATATATTAACTTGAAAGAAGAAAGAAGAGCTGGACAAACCATGAAAAGATAGGCTGAAACCATCCAAACACTATCTTCCTGTCTGAAAATGAACTGTAAAACAAACCCAAGTGTGGATAACTGAAGAAAAGCTCTACTAATAGAATATATCATATCCCCCTCCAATCTCAGCTTCTGCAGACAAGACAATGCCACGGACATTAGCACCACCACGAGGGTGGCTATCGGCTTCAACATGCCTTCCAAAAGCTCACCCATCTAATCAAAGCTGATGAAAAATATAAATCTATGTGCATCCCATAGATGTTAAAAATGAAAGAAGTAGCTTTTAGCATGAAAATGAAATATTTGTCATAAGTCTTATTATGTTAGTTTCTTGCTGGAGTGGTGAAGAGTGAGAGAATGAAAGAGTAGGAAAGGAAATTGCCATACAATGAAGATATCTTGAGTCGTAAGACATGTCTTGTGGAGCTTTCAATGCAAGGCAACCTGCGAAAAATATTAGCCTCACTTTTGAAGTAACAGACTGTTGTTTCATTGTTCTTTCTTTTTTTTTCTTTTCTTCTTTTTTTTTTTTTAAAAGCCATGAAAACGTGACCATTTGACATTTTGGTAATCTATGCTTTGCTTTTTGTTTAAAGTCTTATTGCCCGATTGGGAATAAAAGCTGGCTAATATCAGTACTGCAACAAAATCCTTAAAAGGGGTTGCAATAAAATTTCAATCAAAAAAGGATTAAGTCTAATAATCCTCGAAACCTAAATGCTGCCAAACGATCATCGAAAGCTAAATATTGTCAAAGGATCGTGTGGATCGCTATTGTTGGAAGCGACCTAACAATGGAATGTTCATTTTCATGTGACCATAAGTGATTAAAT